>JAQSUU010000434.1:2400000-3600000 GCA_038087645.1 Saccharum hybrid cultivar R570
GAGAAATGGCCGCCGGCGCTGCTGCTCTCGGCCGGCTCGCTACTGCTGGCGAACGTGAAAGAAGAGACGCGGGAGGAGCTGCTGGCGCAGGCGCAGGCGGAGGCGGAGGCCGCGGCCATGGTGACGACGAGGTCGACAAACGCGGTGACAATGGCGGGGTGGGTGTGCCTGCCATTGGCGCCGAGGTACCATGCCAGCATCCTCTCGAGCCACTCCCAGTCGCCCATGCCGTGCGCGGTCACCATCTCCTCCATGGAAGCCCGGAAGTCGTGGTACGGGTCGGTGGAGTCGAACGCCACCGCCACGCCGTCGCCGAAGGACGAGGACGTCGCGGCAGCCGCCGCCTCGGCCTGGGCGGAGGCGGCTCGCGGGCGCCGCAGGGCAGGAGGACGCGCCGGAGGATTCCTCTCGAGGATGGAGCTGGAGGGCCCGTGGGGCTCGAACAGGAGGCGGTCGTCGGAGCGGAGTCCCCGGACGATGGCGTCCGCAATGTCGTCGGCCGCTGCCAAGGCCTCCGACTCGGTGGATTGGCTGTCGGACGCGCAGTCGGCGTGGCGCGTCGTCGTCCGCGCGGAGGAGTTGGCGAAGGACGACTCCCCGGAGTCCAGGAAGAGGGATGCGATGGTCTTGACGGTGGCGGATGGGGTCCGGAAGTACTGGGTCGTCCTTGGTTTCTTGCAAGAGGGCCACATCCATGCCGGTGGAGCGGCTGCCGGCGGTGACGGTGGCGGGGTGTCGTGGGCTGAGTTAGTGGTGTAGAAGAGGGAGCTGAAGGGTAGCCCCCTCACCATTGGCGTCAGCTCTGATGTCAACAGCGACGTGATGAGGAGCAGTGGCGCTGGCGCGAGTAGGAGCAAGCCGGGGGAGAAAGAGGTCTGCTGGGGGCTTCGGGGCGGATGACTAGTTTTCAAATAGAGGGATTTATTACGGTGGAACTGTGCTTCGTCACCAAGGTTCTAGGATTCATTTATGCAAAAATTTTGGAGGCCACCGAAATAGACGAAATTCGGAAAATTCAGACCAGTATTCACTTGAGTTGACCAGTCCAACAAATCAAATTTGAATGAAATTTGAGTAAATTTAAACAAAGTTTGTCCCAAATAACAAGACATGGCAGTTGGCCGTGTGTGGTGTCTTCTAAGAACGTGCAAGTGTCGAGGACCGGCTACGGTGCAACGGTGGCGGCGGCGAGCCGCGATAGCAGCAGAGAGCGGCAATGGTGTGGCGAGGAGCTATGGCAGCGCAAGCACAAGTGTCGACAAGCTGTACCGGCGTGGGCGTGGGGTTGGGAGGGGAGAGGAGAGGAGCGGCCATGACATGAGGGATGGCGGCGGGCAGCGGCAATAGCGCTGGAGCACGTGGTAGGGAAACGCTACTTGCGGCGGCACATGGAGCGGACGCTACTAGTTCTCAAAGAGGGAGGGTTTCGATAGCTTTGTGGGCTATTGTCGAATCCTAGAATGGGCTTTAAGTATAAGTTGGGCCCAAATGTTTTGGCTGGTTCGATTTTATCTCGGACAGGACCGAATTTGACGAATTTCACCAAAATTCGGCCCATTCGGGCCGAATCCCAGAACCTTCATCACTCAACTAAAAAAGAATTGGCACTCTAGACTGTCTGATACATAGGCCAGGGTACCTGCACCGCCCGTATATGTGACCATCGCCAGGCTATCAGCCCAGCAGCCGTCAAGGAGGAGGCCCACAAGGACTGACGCGATCGACCAATGTGGAGATAGGTAAACCAGGAAAGGCGTATCTAGATGATAGCTAGGATCAATCTGTTGCACGTATCGTGTAACAAACTAGGAACACAATCCGTTAGCCCAATCGCCCTCTCTATAACCCTACCCGTCGGATTGTTTTGCTCCGGAAATATCTAGCAATGTGATCGCGTAGACGAAATCAGATGGTAGCTGTTGACATTTCTTAACGTCGCTACTAGGTTTTGTAATCCCTGGCAACGACGCCAGAAATGCATGTTCATATGTCTTATGCTCAAGTAGATAATTCCGCAAGCGCACAACATATCGTTATAGCATTTCACTCAGGAGTATTTTAGGGTATCATATTTATATTTTATCACAGGGAAGTAAGGATTAAAGATAGTGATAGTTAACCATCACGTATCTACTAACTAGTATACTGACTATATTAAAGTGGGGGTAAGTGATATACAATAAAGTGGCCCATGGTGGGGCCAGGCGACGCCACCAAGTGGCCCATGGTGGCCCACCTTGCTCCAATTGCTTCTAGTTGCTTGATTTTTGATATTTTTACATAGTTTTCCTGCATGAGCAAAGATCTCCAAGTACAAGTGGAAATAGATGAATTATAAACATAAATCACTACTTATGTTGTTGTTTACTCCTATTTTTGGTGCAATGTTGTGCAATGTTGATGGTCAAAATAGGCATTTAGTGACCGTTAATAGTAGCACATGTGACACAAGGATTTATACTGGTTCGGGGCGTGGTACGCGCTAAACCCTACTTGAGTGGTGCGGTTACTCTTGTATTCGTATGCTCAATTACAAGGGCTGTTGCTCCTAGCTATGAGGTAATGGAATAGGTGGGAGATTGGATCCCGTGCTCGAGGTCTGTACCCTCCTTTATATAGGCAAGAGAGGTAGGGTTACAGAGATGACGATTGGGCTAACAGATTGTGTTCCTAGTTTGTTACACGATATGCGCAACAGATTGACCCTAGTTATCGTCTAGATACGCCCGCCTTTGTTTGCATTGATCTCCACATTAGTTGATCGCGTCAGCCCTTGCGGGCTTCCTCCTTGATGTCTGTTGGGTCGATAGCTTGGTGGTAGTCATATATATGGATGGTGCAGGTACCCCTGGCGTGTATCTCTTAGTCTCTGACACTAGCCCCCGTAGGACTTAATGATAAGCTAGCATGTAGCTTAAAGCCCTCGGGACGTCACAGTCTCCCCTGTAAGTTCTACATACTGTGAGTATATAGTAAGCATCTTCAGGTGCCAAAGATGCGACCATTGGTACCTTCAGAACTAATCAAGAAAGCTAGAAACTCTACAAACCAAGGCGTAACTAAACGACTATACCAGTCATTCTGTCACGTCCCTCCGATCCAATGGGCCGATTGCTCGGGTGGTGATACCTGAACCGGACGGACCCGGTCCATTGACGATGGAGGATTCCACCCGCACGAAGGGGATGACGAAGGATTCCGGGAGCAAGGGCAGCGATGCCACCACCGTCAGCTTTGATCCTGTCACCAACTTTCACCCCCGAAAATACATCCCGGTAGTAAGAGGACGCTAACGCCTAGAGAGACAGTCGACAATCATCAGTTATGTCAATTTCATCTTTACCCCACTATTTTTTCTCGTTACATTACATTTCACGAGAATATATACATGAATACCCCTCGGGTACCCTAAGAGAAACCTATCTGGATCGCTCGGGGGCTGATTACTTCGAACGTCAAACTTTGAATAACTACAGTCGATAATCATCACAGGTTATGCTAACCCATTAACACAAACACAGACTATGAAAGCAGTCCTATGGATCACACAATCTTGCTTTTCTCTTGACAATTGATGTCTCCTAGAATGTGAAATGGTAGAGAAGCCCGACAAGGTCTCACGTCCCCGAGTAGTCAGGGTTCATGGCTTAAACCAACACCACTCGCTAAGGATGAGATAAAAGCATAGACCGTGCAGGACATAAGTTCCCAGTGGATGATGCCATACAACATATTGTCTCGGGTAGATTGGACACAATGTCTCCCAGACTAGAAGCCGTAAGGCCAAAGCTCAACGTGTCAACGACACTATGTACTCAGGTCAGCCCCCGATTCAGGCAATTGTCACCTCAGCTGAGGCCATCTACCCCTAAAACTTAGAGAGTCGACCACTTGAGATGGTCGAAGAATAAAGCCCCCGTCCCAAAGGGCAACATCGAAAACCCCTAGCCTTTAGCACCTCGTGAGAAGGCGCTTAGGGGTCATCAATGCGCAGACATCAGCATAGCTACACTAACCGATTAGTGGGCCACCCCGAGAATGGCTATGACTAGCTAGGCGATGTTCGATCAAGACACTTGGGGGCTACGTGCCCGCGACAACACTTGTTGCAAAACCAACAGGAAGTCTCAAACCGATGACCCGCTCTACTCAAACAAAGAAGCGCCCAACGGGCCAACATCAGGTGTGGTATGGCTCCAACCCTTGAATGAGTCACGCTGACTCACCCGAGCGTTCGGGGGCTACTACCGCACACTACCATCACACAGAGAACTCAACTTGCAAAACAGTTAAGGAACTGCAAGGTCCAAACTTTATTACACCTTCTTTTCTACAAAGAAGTACATAATTTATTCCTAAAGGGGAGCGTCCTTGATGATTTGCTCCACATCAACAACGGCGACGATCGCCTCAACGTTGCCACTGAACTCAGCAACCAACCGCTCGACATTCACATCGTCAGGGATCTTCTCCACCGCCGAAAACCGAGGCGTCACCTTGCGAAGATCCATCTTATGACAAAGACAGAGATGAGCTGCGGTCAAGGCCCCCGTGGCTCCATGGCAAATGCCATGGGCCACCACCTCCCTGATCTGCGTCAGGAGGCAGCAGAGCCAATCAGGAGTGCTCATCCCTACTGGCAACACCATCGTGACGGCGGTAATTCTAATCTGGGTAAGCTATGTCTTCTATTATTCTATCTGTGAAGATGTCTTATAAGGAACAAATGGAGAGTTTCTTCCCTACAAGCAACTAAAGCCCTGCTAGTCCTACAAACGGGAGGTGGACTACAAAGGATACACGGAGCTGTCACCACCCGCTGCTACCCCCGATCTAGAATGCAGGGTGCATCCACGATTAACCTAAGTCTAAGCACCATGCCTACACTTGCGATTAATACTCTACTCCCTCTAGAATAGGAATAAAGCACTCAAAAGAGTCACAAACCAAAAGAACAATATAAACACGATGCTTACTTAAAGTAGAAGTTGATTACCAGAGAAATCTTAGACGTAGGTTAACTTTTGCTAAGGTACAAGACATAGAGGGAGCACCGACAGGCCGTCACCTCCTCTAAACTCTTCCTTCTCTCCTTTCTCTATTCTAAAGACTAGATACTAATGAGGACTAATCTTCTTTTGATAGCTGGATCTGAGAGGTAGATCCTTTCATGGGACCCCTCTCTATTGATCCTGACTGGAGAATATAAATTAGGGTTTCAGGATGGCTCCAGGGAGGGGGTACAGGGCTGTATTTATAGGCTGGAGCGTCCACCATGAGCCCTTGGATCAAACCAACTTAAAGAACGGCATAGATGCAACCCTAGGAGGCGGTTGAGGAACCTTCTAGAAGCTGACCACGAGCGAGCTCTGTGGGATACCTGCCGGCATAGGGCCCATACCGGCCGGCCCACTATCGTGGCCAAATGGCCCAAGCTTCGGTGGTTTTACCTTCTTGAATGTTCTAGAGTCTTCGTACATAGTTTTCGCGGTGGAATTCCTTCATTCCCTTTGACAAATAGGTCTCCCTTGGCGGTTTTCTAGATAAACCCTGCTAAAAACACAGATTCACCAAAACTCATGAAATTTGTTCATTTAAACCCTAAACCTTTGTTGGTGATCTCAATTGTGCCCTTTATGCATGTTTATTTGACTATTAAATATGGTCGTTAACCACCGTCAACAAGCTCTCCCAAGCTTAACCTTTGCTAGTCCCTTAGCAAAGCTAAACTTGGCAAAAAAAAAGATCAAGAGTTGCTACAATGTTTTCACGCCTCAAAAGTACACATGCGTTCAATTAAAAAATTTTCCTCCAGATTAGAATAAACTGATCTGACTTTCAAACTTACCCATATTACCTTCAACCATGGAGCTTCTTAGCCTTCACTTGGGTCTTGAGCAATTGAAAGATAGAATGATTAAGTCAAGCACTATGTCTCAAGTCCTTTGTTCAACCATTGTTCTGGAGTTTTTATAAGTTTTCAAAATAAAACTCAGGGATTGCATTGTATGAAACTCTCAAGTCTCTCAATATATGTGGTATTTGTGGATCGTCACCAAGGCAATAAAGGTGTTATGCCTTTTTCTCGTCCTACCACTAAAGCTTATGTGGAGTTCATAGGTAGAGAGAAAACTAGAGCATATTTGCAATGCATATATTGTAAAATCAAACAATGGATCCAGAGAGAGTTAAGTTATACAATGAAATCAAGATGTGTATGTGTGTGGATATATGGTGGCTAATCCTAATTCTACTTTGTTCCTTGAAAACATATCTCTCTTTTAAAACTTGGAAACACTTGCTAGAGAGCAGAGGCTATCTTATTCATCTTCTTTTTTAGGCGGGCATCTAAGTACCCATTGTTTTAGATATCTCAAACACTTGTCTATTTTTTTCAACTCTCTTCTTTTTTTCTTTTCTTTTTTTTCATGAATAACTTTTGCATAGCCCCATGCCTCTTTTCTGCAACAAAACTTTGAGAGAGATATCAACAGGAACTTGGAGCATTTATTTGGTGGATGAAAAACCTAACAAGCATATTTTTGTGTTCACCCCCAGTGTAGGAGGAACATTTTTGGGTGAATCTAGATGGAATGCATGTTTTTGCGCCTACCCCCAATGTAGGAGTAATGCATATGTGGGTGGTGTGTACGTGATCTTAATTTTAAGAGTATGACAAATCTCTCATAAGACATCAATAAAGCTTGACAAAACTCAATGCAATAGCAAGCAACATATATGTGAAAGTTTTTCTAGCCTAAATAACATGTATGACTCTGGTGGGAATTTAAGCTTTGTCATACAGGAGCTCATCATGTCTTTTATTTTGTTTTCAAGATTTAAGATCACACCTAACTAATATATATAACTAGCTAAGATAAGTTTTTATTTTGTTTTGTTTGTTATGCATCTTTTTATTATTTTTTTAATAATATAACAAACTTAAAAATAATAAAACCAAACAAGAAAGAAATACTTAGCTAGATACATGGGGGATGCTTCTCCCCCAAGCTAGATGTTGTCGTGGTCGAATATTGATTGTTGAGTGATCCTCCTTAGAGCATGGTGCCAGTGGATGCCCTTCTTATCCACAAGTGGAGTGAAGAGGACTAGATGAACTTACTCTTGATCATATGTATCATCCTACAAAAATACTCCAATAAGAACACCAAAAACTCATGGCATAGATTAGGATAAGGGGTTAGCGGTCAACTGTTCGAGGATTTGCCTCTTATGAGTTTAGATAGTTTTTCTAATTAACAAAGTTCTAGCAGGATGTCTGTCTAATATTTTTGAATTTTCTATTTTTCATATGCATAAAAGGAAATACGTATGTATGGCATTTTTTGCCACCACGGTAAATATTTCCATAGATGTTTACACACCATAGGCTTATTCATGTGGGGCTTAGCATTTATATAATGGAATAATAAAACTTCAATTTCTTTTCTAATGCAATGCTAATGTAGAGAAAGTAAATATGCTAAAGCGAAAATAATTCATGCAATGCTAAAAGTAAATATGAATAAATACCGATGTTACCTCTCGACGAGGGTTCGGATTTTTAAGTCCTCCGGACAGGACTTGACTGGAGAGAAGTCCTTGTGCATCTCCCAATTTCAGAGATGAAGACCTTGATAGTTGCACCGCTTGTGATGGTGATTCTGATGATGGTGGTGCCACCCTTATTCTTTGCTTGTCTAGCTGGTTGAAGTAGAGTATTAATAGTAGAAGCTGGTGGCATCTTGCTCAGTGTGCATGTTCGTAGGTTTAGAACTTTCACTTGTAGAATTTGGAGAATTGACAAACCCCTCCACACTTTGCTCGAAGTGTGTCCTGCTTACAAAACCAAGGTAGAGATCAAGTGCATGGGTTCTGTTGGTGGGAAAACACCAATAGAACCAAATCTTTTTATTTATTCTTCTCTATCTTTGGGCACATGGGGCAAGATAAAGTTGATGTTATGCTTTGTTCAATTTTGTCATGGGTGATAAGATTAAAAGGTTGAGCATGAATGTAGCATTTAAGTACATTTGTCCAAAAGAATTGAATTTCTTAACTAATGAAAGAACTGTTTATCATCTTCCAGGGATAAAGTGTACACTTTTCAGTTTAATTGGTTAAGGCTATGGGATCAAGAAAGTGGTGCTATGAACAAACTTAAGGAATAAAACATGTTGAGTTAATCTGGTTGGATCAAGCAAAATTATAACATGAACATGTTTGTGTTTTCATTTATGTGCATACCAAGATTAAGTGGAAAATGATGACCACTTACCTTAAGATGTTACCTTCATCATTGGAGCGTGATGACACCATGTGATGAAGGATAGACGACTTTCGGTGGTCCTTTCCTTCCTTGCATCTTGAGTTGTTCATGAACACATATTGTACTCCTTTCTTTTTTTTTATTCTTTTGTCATGCCATCTTTCTGCTCTTCGATCTTTTGACACCTTGTTAGAGCTTCCACTTCACTTATTCTTATGCCTGCAATGAATTAGTGGACAACACATACCCGATGGAATATGGAATTTTGAAACACAGGTTGTTTGTCTAGAATTTTGTTGTCTTCTTTCTATGCTAATGAAAAGATGGTGTTGAGATTATTTTAGTATAGATTTTGTTTATCATGTTCTTACACAAGCGTGGCTCAAGGCAGAAGGTAATTTGCAGTAGAAGACAGAGTGAATGAACTTTGATACTCACAATTCTTCCATCCACGTTGAATGAGGTATGTGATGAATGAGCTGTTTCTTTCTTGTGCAAAGTTATTGGAGTTCATCATGTGTCTTGCTTCATCTGTAATTTGAATGCATCACATGACTTACCCAAATTGAATTGAGAATTTCCTACAGGGGTTAGTCTAACAAAATGACCAGTATCTACTATAGCATGTTCTTGGTTCAAAAGTCAACCTAGACACCACGTCTAATTTGATTCAGGAAGACGTTTTAACCGAAGCACCATGCTTAGTTTAAAAGCCTTTAGAAGTATGATCAGCACCCCTAAACTAAGATCTATGCTTAATTTAAAAGATGTATGAACATACTTCAAACCTTAAGCATACTATAGTAAACAAAGGTAGCATGGAAGCGTTATAGAGATTTATTCAATTGGAGATGAAAGAGCATTGTTGACGGTAGTTATCATCCATCATAAACCGTCAACATTGTGTATATAAATGATCACCAATAGAAACTTAGGGGTTATTACTGATAATTTCTATGAGTTTTGATGAACTATTATTTTCAGCAGGGATATTCTAGAAAGAATAAAAATGAGGATTGAATTGTCAAAAAGGCACGAAACTTAACAACGACGAAATATGCACCAGAAGACTCTAGAAGACACTAGAAGGCACGAGACTGAAATGGAGGACCAGCAGCTGCCAGGTGGGGCCGGTCAGCCCCCTACCATGCCGCCCTTCCCCCCTGTGGGATTCTTCCACGCCCTTCTAGAGTATTCCTCCACCGCCTCTTAGGATGTATCTCCGCCGTACGTGAAGTCTGTTTGATCCAAGGGCTAATGGTTTTTCCTTAGGACTATAAATACAGGCCCTAACCTCCCCCTAAAGCACCTGATCATAAGTCAAGAGTAGTCCAAATATTAGGGTTTCCAGAGATTAGATAGAGAGAGGTCTAGTTCTTCAATTTCTTAGTATAGGCTTTCTAGTAAGGTTCAAGTAGAGTTGGGCGATTGCTCAGGATTTTGGATCTGTTCGTCTGGAGATTGGTAAATTGCCTTTGTATCTCATTTAATACTTTGTTCTATTTTAATAATATGTTCCTCTTTATTATGTTCTCAGTTTGCTCTAGTTATATATTAGATATAGTATTATTTGATGATTTGCATTTGCATATGTTTCATAGAGTACCTAATTTAGTTCGCACAAGAGTTAGGTAGCTTTGATTATGTAAGCGTGGTGCTTAGATATGAAATTCTCTACGAATGCCGACTATGTGCCGGGACGTGTGGTAGATCGGTAAGGTGATAGCTTGGTTGAGTCCTTTATAGTCCATCCCCCGTATATAGATAACATGGTGGAGCCCAGTCTCGAAGGAGAAGAAGACTCTGTTTCCAATTCTCCCTAGTAGATATTCCTTATAATTTTGCTTTGATTCAGTTTTACTAATAGATGAAGATATGTATGCTAGAGTGAGCAGCAAGACTTAGTGTTTAGGAATAACTTAGGAATTCTTTACTCTAACCGAATCTCGAGATTAGTCATACTACTTTTAGTGAGTCTCTGTTTTCTATCTCTGGAATACCATTATCATGCTACATTCATTTATCATTTATTTATGTTTTTCTTGACTTACCCCTGCTAAAGCATAAGAGTGGTTGGTTTATCATAGGTTTGCACATTTATTTCGTCATACAAACATTTGCCTCATGGTCCTTCCTTTGGGATTAAAATAAATAACGATACTCGGAATACTCTGGGCAGAATGCTACGATAGATGATTTTTCTGTGCGCTTGCGGATACTTCTGTTTAATATTATTTAGAGTTTTCAAGTGTAGTTATAATTACCAGCGTTTTGAGCATCATGCTAGGGATGACAACTTAGTACATAGTGATATAAGAAATGTCAACAAGCATTCTTGGCGCCGTTGCTGGGGAAGGAAGAGTAATACGGTAATAGAAATAAATACTTATAGATAAACCATAACATTTGCTTTAGCAAGCTTACCCTTGTTTGTTTTTGTTTATGTATTTTATGTAGGGTAAGTGCAGGACTGATTGTGATCCACAATTCTTTATCAATCAGAATCAACCAAATTGAGAAGAAGCTTAGCATCAGTTTTTGTGAGCCATGGCTTAGAAGACTCTGCGTGAATTCTCTGCTCCAAGCACCGAGAACATTCATGTTGGACCAACACTCGACACCAATGATCATGAATTTGAGCTCAAGCCAAGCCTCATCAATATGGTGCAAGCCAATACATTTAGTGGAAAGGCATATGAAGATGCTAGTGCTCATTTGCAGAATTTTCTGGAGATTTGTAGCACCGTCATCATCAAGGACATTGCTCAAGATGTCATACTACTTCGTTTGTTTCCGTTCTCACTAGAGGAAAGAGCGAAGCAGTGGTTCTACACCAACAAAGATCAAATTAATACATGGGCAAGATGTTCCAAAGCTTTCCTAGAAAAGTTTTTCCCTGTAGGCAAGACCACTACCTTAAGAGGAAAGATTGCAGATTTTTGTCAGCAAAAAGGTGAACCTATTCCAGAAGCATGGGAGCGTTTTCAAGAATATATCTCAGATTGTCCTCATCATGGAATAGAAGAATGGTTGCTCATGCAAACGTTCTATCATGGATTAATTCAGAAATCACATGAACAACTTGATGCCACTGCTGGAGGATCATTTATGTCACTCACTCCTAAAAAAGCTAAAGTACTTATGGAGAAGATAGCAGCAAATCAGAGATGGACATCATGTAATAGTCAATCATGCCATAAGACTGAAGTTCTAGAAAAAGTATGTGCATTGTCAATGTTGGCATTTCTTAACGCAATCACCAAATAAGGAGGTTTTAAGTCCATCCTCGGTAACGGCGCTAAAAATGCTTGTTGACACCTCTAATGCCACCTAAGCTAGGTTGTCATCCCTAGCATGACACCAAAGGTGCTGGTACTAAAATATGCAAATGCTCCTCTGAAATAAATATGAAATCCACAAGCGCACAGATAATACCGATGTAGCATTTTAACCATGAGTAATCCAGGTATCGTTATTTATATTTTTACCACTGGGAAGGGATGCTAAGGATAATGAGTAATGAGTATCACTGCATATACTAATGGAGAGCATAACTATGTCTTTATCTCTCTTCTCATATAGGGTAAGTGTCACAAGATAAATAATATATATATGAAAAATAATAAAGGATAACTAGTAAGCACATAGCCATATAATGATAAACATCTCAATAGACTACTCTAGACATATAGCACTAGCATGGATTAGGACGAACTATAGGGATAATCCTAAGTTATTCTAACTATAAAGTCAAAGCATACGATGATTAGTGCAATTACACTTGGCAATCAGGGCAAGAAAAGGTTATATCTACGCATAGTGATATTACTAAGGAAGATATGGAACATAGCCGTCACTTCCCTGTAATAGTTGTGTTCTGCCCGCCCTATACTCGGGAGGTGGACTACAGAGGACTCAACAGGACTGTCACTCCCGTGATCTACCACACGATCCGGAATATAGGGTACAATCGCAGGTAAATACGGTATAGGCACCACGCCTACACAATGTTTACCACTCACCCATGATATCAATGAGCAAGCCCTATACGATCCTATACTTGAATATAAGTCTGATCGAACTATGCCAAGCATATAATCAAAGTAAACTAAGAACAATATAATTGAGAATATAATCAAATAGAGCAAAGTCATATCCAATATGATAGAATAAACTAAAGTCATATTCATACCAATGATGAACTAGATGAATAATATAAGAACAAATACAAAAGTGGGAGAGAATTACCAAGTATTCTCTGACAGATCCAGAAATCAAGCAATGCTTGGCTCCTTCTAGTTCTAATCCTATGTAGCTATGCTAAACTAGAGATCTAATTGAGATGGTGGCTCTAGGGCTTCTCTGAATGAGATGAATGACTTGAATGAATTCCAGTTAGGGTTTCTCCTGGGGCCAGAGGCCTTGCTTATATAGCCCTCTAGGAAGTACCACAGCCCTTAGATCAAATCAACCTTGATGAACAATTATTATTGATCCTCAAAGGCGGTGGAGGCATAATCCGTGAGGTGGCTCTTGATTGGCCACACCACAGGGGCAAGCACCCAGGCCCAGGGGCGGGCGCCCTTGCTCCCGGTCTGTTTCGTCTCCCGTTTATTTCTAGAGTCTTCTCGTACCTTCCACATTCCAGAAAAGTTATGTGTAGCCCCTTTGTCTCTATGTAAATCTGACATGTGGGTCTCCTTTACTTATTTCCTGATAACCCCCTATAGAAATAGATATTCACCAAAACTCATGGAATTCTATCAGTGTAACCCCTATATCTAGATAGTATTTATATTTAGATCATTTCTCATGCTATGTTGACGGTTAAAAATTGATACTTATCTACCATCAACAAACTCCCCTAAGCTTACCTTTTGCTCGTCCCTGAGCAAAGATAGGCTCAGTGATGGATCAAGAGTTGCTACAATACTTTCACGCCTTATAGGTACACATGCGTTCAAACAAGAACTCTCCTCTGGATTAGAATGAACTATTCTGATGAAAAACTTACTCATATTACCTTCAACCATGGGGCTTGTAGCCGTCACTTGGGTCTTGAGTAGTTGAAAGACAGAACAGTCAAGTCAAGCGCCATGTTTGAAGCTCTTTGATCAACTATTATTCTGGAGTTTTGCAAGATTTTTAAAATAAAACTCAAAGATTCCTATGTATGACCCTTCCAAGTCTCTCCTTTGTAGTATTTCTGGATCCTCTCCAAGGCATTTATGGTGTATGCCTTTTCTCTCCTCTCAAAATATGTGGTATTTTTGGTAGCATAGTAACATTATGCCTTCTCTCTCACCCTACTTCTAAAAAGGTTTATGTGGAGCGCATAGGTGGGGAGACAACGAAACATATATTGCATAATCAAAACTATGGATCCAAAGGAACGAGTCATAAAGTCAAATCAAGATATGCATGTGTCTTGGGCTATATGGTAGATGGTGGTAAATGGTAAATGGAATAGAAGTGGTTATAAGGGGTAAAGGGATGATGATGGTGAATATTTAGCTCCTTCAAGAAATTTTCTCATATACCTCTCTTAGAAAACTTGAAGAATTTGAGGAAAACTTGGGCTTCTAAATCTCTTTTTATTTCTGAGTGGGACATTTGTCCTCTTTCTTTTTTTCCTCTTCTTTTTTCTTTTTTTAATAGAATACCCAAGCTTCTTTTTGGAACATAATAACAAGAGGTAGCATAACTAGATATTTAGAGCTTTATTGGCTAGTAAGGGATAAAATGGATGATAGGAATATTTTTGCAGTTCACTCCCAGTGTAAGAGTGGAACTATTTTCTAGGGTGGATCTGAATGAGATATATGTGGATTTATACTTCCAGGATAGAAGCAGAATATATAGGTAGAGTGTATAGGTGGATCTTGATTTTAACCGCATGACCAGTTCCTAAGAATCGACACAGCCTGACCATACTCAATGCTCACAAATAGTAAATATAAATATAAGGCTTCCTAATCTACAAGCATGTATATGGCTGTGGTAGGAATTTAAACTCTTGTCATACAGGAACTCATCATGTAGCAAGTTAATTTTCAAAAGATAAATTCTGCAGAACTCTAGTATCTCTAGGAACATGATAGATAGCAGCTCAAAACCTTCCCATATCATATCCGTCAACTACCTAGACTTAGATCAAGCATTTGCTACCCACAAGTTTAGGTTTAGAGCAAATCTTAAATCAAAACCATTGTATCCAAAACTCGGGAGAGTTCAAGGTTGAAAACTAGGTACTTGAAAGAAATTACGGTAGAGCAACTATTCATCATTTCCATATAAGAGTTTATTCTAGGGGTTCACTTAGCAAGATGAAACTTAGCATACTCTCCTATATTTTTTTAACTAACTTAAAGATTATACAGAAAATATATATATGTATAAGAAAATATTTATTTGGGTTTCTATAAGTTATGCATCTCTTTATTTTATTTCATATATCAAAGCAAAAATAAATAGGTAGATAAGAAAATACTTAGCTGGATACATGGGAGATGCTCTTCCCCAAGCTAAATGTTGACATAGTCTTGCTTGATGAAATTGGCAGACAGTGAAGGTGTACTTCCCCTCATCGAAGTGCTTATGATGATGATTGTTAAGACAGCGCTCCGACAGGGAACAGATTGTCCTTCCGTCTGTTGATCCTTTAAATTCTATGAAGCTCAAATAGACAACAAAGCTTGTGAAACTTGATTAAGTGTTAGTGATAAACCTCTAAGCCTTGAGCGTCTAGAACCTCTTAACAGATGTATCTTTTTAGCAGGATCTTTTGTACCATATTTTTATGTTTTTACATTTTTATACAATGCAAGGAATAAAATAATGAATGCTTCTTTATTTTATTTTTATGCCACCACAGCAAGTAGACTTATGGGTTTTATGCCACAAATTTATTTGCATGGGGCTTAGCAATTTTATAATGCAATGCAAGGCATATTTATTTTCTTTTCTATACAGAAGTGAAGTGTAACTAAACATGTAATGAAAGCAAGTAAATATGATGTGGAAAATTAAATACAAAACTAAAGAGGGAAATATTGATAACTACCAAGTTACCTCTTGGCACAGCGTTCGGTGATTTGGGTCCTCCGAACAGGACCTCTTATTCGCTTTAATCATTCTGGGGTACCTCGAATGGATCGAGTGGTGCTTCTGATTGTACTGAGTCTGACATTGAATTAACCTTTACCTTCCATACCTGTTTTGTTGGTGAGGTTTACTTTGAGGAAAGAGTTGGTTGCAGCATCTTCTCTTCTTTATTCTTCATAGTGACTGATTCACTTTCTGTTGGGGGTACAACTTTCTCCTCAAGATAAATCTTTTCTTTAGGATATCGATCTTCGTATCTTGATACTTCTCCTTAATAGTCAGTCCATCCATCCTTGGGGATCTGATTCTTTTGGGTGCGGTTGCGACGCCTTCTTCTGGTTCTGTTCTTCTTGGGTTCTTCATCAACTATATAATTATTATTGAAATAACGGCGTACCTTCTCTGAGGGAAATTGGAAATGTACTTCTCCTGTTGCAAGGTAGATGATTGCCTTAGTAGTGCTTAGGAATGGTCTTCCTAGGATGATCGGTGGATCGTACTCATCGTCTCCCATGTCGATGACTAAGAAGTCAGTCAGGATGAAGTGGTCATCAATTTGTATAGGAACGTTCTTTGCTATTCCGTCCACGAAGCGAAATGATTGGTCCTCCATCTACAGCTGCACATAGGTTGGGTCTAAAGGCATAGTACCATATAGATATTCATAAGTTACCTTGGCCATTATGTTGACACCCGATCCAGTGTCACAGACAGCTTTCTAAAAGGAGCTTCTGTTGATTGTGCATTCAATGGTTGGGACACCTGGGTCGTCTCTCTTGAGCAGATATGGGGACTTGAGCTGATGATCATGCTCTCTGTGGACTGCAGTGATCATTCTCACTGACTCCGTCTGTTGTGGCTTCCTATTCTTGTTCTTATTCTTGTTCCTCCGATTATTCTTCTTCTTTGGCTCATAGGGATGTTGAGAGTGTGTAGGGAATTGTAACACTTTGTCCTTGAAGAAGAATGTCTTTCTCCTACCTTTGATATTAAAATAGATCTTGGCAGTGTTGGCATACATGATAGCTCCAGCGGTGGTCAAGAACGGTCATCCCAAAATGATGGGCGACTTCTCATCACCACCTGTCTCTATTACCACAAAGTCTGCAGGAACATACGAGCTGCCCACTCATACACATATGTCTTCTAGAATTCCCTTGGTATAGCAAAGTGACTGGTCTGCAAGCTGCAAGCACATGGTTGTGTACAATAAATGATAATTAAACATTTTGTCATAGATTACCTTAGGCATGATGTTGACGCTTGCACCGAAGTCACAGATAGCTTCGTTAAAGTTCACGCTTCCAATAGAAATCGGGATGACAGGTCTTCCTAGATCACTTTTCTTAATTGGTAGAGTCTCGTGGTTCCATCCTTTGGAGATAGGGTCACTCCAATAACTTCCTGCATTAAATATGTCTACAAGATTTATAGTTTCTAGATCTTCCGGTTATCCCGAAATTTTACCTTGGTTAGCAGGAACAATATTGACAAGCTGTTGTAACTGAGACTCTAGCATCTTATTGAAACTGAGCTGATTCTTAATGACAGTGGAAAAATTATCCATTCTATTATTAATGGTTTCTAGCGTTTTATCATTAGATGCTAATTTCTTAGACAAGCTATCCATTAACTTTCCTTGATTAAGCACTAACTCTCTCAGAGGTGGTTGATTAAAAGAATTATTACCTTGATAATTACCTAGGTAGTTACCTGAGTAGTTATGCCTTTGCTGCTGATTCCAGCCCTGATTTTGTTGAGGACGATAGTAGTTGCTATTGTTATTGAGTAGTTCACATCCTCTTGTAGCTCTGGGCAATTGCTTCCTGAATGCCCAGTGTCTCCACACTCTTCACAAGTCATGCGGAAATCATGAATGTGCATGACTTCCTTCTTCTCTTCGGCTCTCTCATCGAGCCTCTTCATAAGCAGGTCCATCTTGGCAGACAACATGTCTACTTCCTTCAGCTGGTGCATACCTCCACCTCTCTTGCGGGTTTGAGTTCTTTCTTCGTTCCAACCTTGGTTGGATGCCATCTTCTCCATAAGAGCTGTGGCTTTATTGATTGTAAGTGATAAGAACGCTCCTCTAGCAGCAGCATCCATAGTCTCACGTGTACTATTAGTAAGCCTGTGGTAGAAGGTCTGCAAAAGTATCCAATTCTCCATTCCATGATGAGGACATTCTAGGATGTAGTCTTGAAAGCGCTCCCATGTTTCTGGGACTGACTCATCATATTGCTGCTGAAAACTTGATATCTTTCCACGAAAAGCATTTGTCTTACCTATGGGAAAGAACTTCGCCAGAAAATTGGTGGAACAGAGTGCCCACGTAATATTCTTCTCCTTATTTGCATAGAACCACTGTTTCGCTCTCCCCAAGAGTGAGAATGGGAAGAGGCAAAGTAGTATGACATCTCTAGGGACATCCTTAATGGTGAAAGTGCTGCAGATCTCCAGGAAGTGTTGGAGATGAGCACTAGCATCTTCGTATGCCTTCCCACAAAACTAGCTAGCTTGCACCATGTTGATCAATGCTGGCTTTAGCTCAAAGTTTTGCTCAATCTCTGCCGTAGGTCCAGTCCGAATGTTAGCTGTAGTTGGAGCTGAGAACTCACGGAGTGACTTGTTTGCCATAGCGTCGAACTCTAGTGTTAAGTTCCAAATTATGCTTGGTTGGCCTTCCGAATCAGAGAGTGGAGCTTCAAGCTGAGATGATGATGTTTCTGCTTGAACTCTCTTTAGCTTGGCTCTTACTCTTCTGAATAACAATTCTGGATTATCGATGAAGTTATCTGGATGGCCAAACCTGCTCATACATTACCCTGTATATAATATATAAAATAGACAAAAGACAAGGGTAAGGCTGTATGAGTAGAGAAGGACGATGATTTCTCGATCACATTAGTGGATGCAAGTGATGGCTCATTATCCTTTGGATAGCAATTCAACCTTCCCCGGCAACGGCGCCAAAAATGCTTGTTGGCATTTCTTAACGTAATCACCAAGTAAGGAGGTTTTAAGTCCATTCCCGGTAACGACGCTAAAAATGCTTGTTGACATCTCGGAGTCCATCCCCAGCATGACACCAAAGGTGCTGGTACTAAAATATGCAAATGCTCCTCTGAAATAAATATGAAATCCGCAAGCGCACAGATAATACCGATGTAGCATTTTAACCAAGAGTAATCCAGGTATCGTTATTTATATTTTTACCACTAGGAAGGGATGCTAAGGATAATGAGTAATGAGTATCACTGCATATACTAATAGAGAGCATAACCATGTCTTTATCTCTCTTCTCATATAGGGTAAGTGTCACAAGATAAATAATATATATATATATATATATATATATATATATATATATAATAATAATAATAATAATAATAATAATAATAATAATAATAAAGGATAACTGGTAAGCACATAGCCATATAATGATAAACATCGCAATAGACTACTCTAGACATATAGCACTAGCATAGATTAGGATGAACTATAGGGATAATCCTAAGTTATTCTAACTATAAAGTCAAAGCATATGATGATTAGTGCAATTACACTTGGCAATCATGGCAAGAAAAGGTTATATCTATGCATAGTGTTATTACTAAGGAAGATATGGAACATAGCCATCACTTCCCTGTAATAGTTGTGTCCTGCCTACCCTATACTCGGGAGGTGGACTACAGAGAACTCAACAGGACTGTCACTCCCGCGATCTACCACATGATCCGGAATATAGGGTGCAATTGTAGGTAAATACGGTATAGGTACCACGCCTACACAATGTTTATCACTCACCCATGATATCAATGAGCAAGCGCTATACGATTCTATACTTGAATATAAGTTTGATCGAACTATGCCAAGCATATAATCAAAGTAAACTAAGAACAATATAATTGATAATATAATCAAATAGAGCAAAGTCATATCCAATATGATAGAATAGACTAAAGTCATATTCATACCAATGATGAACTAGATGAATAATATAAGAACAAATACAAAAGTAGGAGAGAATTACCAAGTATTCTCCGATAGATCCGGAAATCAAGCAATGCTTGGCTCCTTCTAGTTCTAATCCTATGTAGCTATGCTAAACTAGAGATCTAATTGAGATGGTGGCTCTAGGGCTTCTCTGAATGAGATGAATGAATTGAATGAATTCCAGTTAGGGTTTCTCCTGGGGCCAGGGGCCTTGCTTATATAGCCCTCTAGGAAGCACCACAGCCCTTGGATCAAACCGACCTTGATGAACGATTATTATTGATCCTTAAAGGCGGTGGAGGCATAATCCGTGAGGTGGCTCCTGATTGGCCACACCACAGGGGTGGGCGCCCCTGCTCTGGGCCCGTTTCGTCTCCCGTTTGTTTCTAGAGTCTTCTCGTACCTTCCACATTCTAGAAAAGTTATGTGTAGCCCCTTTGTCTCTATGTAAATCTGACATGTGGGTCTCCTTTACTTATTTCCTGATAACCCCCTGCAGAAATAGATATTCACTAAAACTCATGGAATTATGTCAGTGTAACCCCTATATCTAGATAATATTTATATTTAGATCATTTCTAATGCTATGTTGACGGTTAAAAATTGATACTTATCTACCGTCAACAGTCAACCAAGATGGATGTACTGTTGAATTGGCTAGAACATCGAGACAATTACAAGAGAGATCGTCAAGCCATTCAAGATGCATTCAATGCTCAGAACAGATGTGGAGAATATTTAGGAGTTGAATTTGCTGAGTCACCAGAAGATATCAATACCACCATCAACAACTCCGCTCCACAACAACAGAAGCAAGGATGGATTCAACCTCGGTCCACCAACCAAGGTAAGTACTAAGGTAATAATTATTATAATTCTTCCAATTTTAAACAATCATCCTTGAGAGATCTAATCTTAGAACAAGCTAGAATTAATGACAACATTGCAAAAATGCTTGCTTGTAATGATAAGATCTTGGAAAGTATAAGTGCTAAAATAAATAGTTTTTCTTCTGTTGTTAAAGAACAAATTATTTTTAACAAAAAGGTAGAATTGCAATTAGCCCAGTTAGCTTCTACTCTACCTGTTGCTACTAACCTTGAGAAGGTCAAAGCTATAACCACAAGAGGTGGCAAGTCTACCCGTGATCCACCATACCCAAAAGGGGCAGGTAAGACACCGGTGGTAGTGCAGGCAGAAGCAGAGAAGGAAGACAATGAACTTTTAGCACAAGAACATGAATTACAGCAAGATTTCATGACACCACTCTCCTATCATTTTTGCACAGAAATAGAAAGGCTAAAATGGACGAGCAGTTTGATAAGTTTGTAGAGGTAATTCAAAAATTATATATCAATATTCCGTTGTTAGATGCCATCCAGGTGCCTACATACGCGAAGTATCTTCGAGACATCCTCAACAACAAAAGACCTCTGCCCTCTACTGAAGTGATTGAGCTAACGGAGGAGTGTAGTGCGGCCATCCTCAACACATCACCTGTTAAGAAGAAGGATCTAGGATGCCTCACTATTAATTGTTCAATCGAAAGCCAGAATTTTGAGAATGCATTGTTTGACCTTGGAGCAAGCGTTAGTGTCATGCCCAAGAAGGTTTTCGACAAGCTCAACTACTCTACGCTAACACCAACTTTAATGTGTCTGCGACTAGCTGACCAGTCGGTCCGCTACCCTGCGAGAATTGCTGAGAATATTCCGGTAAAAATCCAAAACTTTTTCATTCCTGTAGATTTTGTTGTACTTGACATGCAGGAAGACATGAAGACACCTCTCATCCTTGGGAGACCATTCTTGAGTACCACAAATGCTCACATTGATGTCAGAGCTGGAGAGATTAAATTCAACATTAATGAAAAAGAAGAGCGATTTGCATTCAAGCCAAGACCAGAGCAATGCTAAATTTTGGAGTGTCATGAAGAACAAGAATCAAGGTCATCATCTCTGGGACCGGATAATACACCTGAAGAATAATTCAACTGGAGAAGTCTAGTTTGGTGGACTTAAAATTCCTGAACCCTTCGCCGAAGGTAACTCGGTAGTTATCTGTAGTTTAACCTTTCACATTTTATTTGCATATTTACTTTTTCAATGAGTGCATTAGAAGATAAAATAAAAATTCTCATCATGGCATAGTAAAAGTTAAAGCCCTATGCAATTAATATTTATAGAGCGTAAAATCCCCCATAAGTAATATTTACCATGGTGGCAGAAAAATGCAAAAATACCATCATTAGAATTCTTATTTCTCGTAGTTTCATAAAAGTAATTTTGTTTTGCATACTTGTGTGATTATACGGTATAAATACGGGAGACATGTGGGGTCCACTCAACCACCACCTATCACCTCCACATCCACTCACATTATCACGATTCATTTCATCCTATCATGTTGTCCACTGAAAGGAGCACTCACAAGCTGAATTCTATCGTGGAGATGAGGTAAGGAACATGTCGTGCAAATTATAGAGCAATTGGCCACCAGGTGGGGCCGGCTAGCCACCCCCTCCTCCTCTTTAAATACCCTTGTTCCTAGATGCTACACACCAACACAAGCCTCAAACTTCATCCCTGAGCTTGTGATTCAGTTCTAAAATTTTGAAGTAGAGAATTTCATCTTTTAAGTAGAAATTGGGAGGATAGAAGTGGAGTGTAGTTGCAAGAGAGATTTAGTGCAAGGTATTAAGTGGAAAAGTAAAGGAGTGCTATTGAAAATCTAGTGGAGAAATTAAATATTAGATGGTAGGTGCTGCCCAAATTAATCAAGAGTTTAGGAGAAGTTGAATTAAAAATTCCAACTTGAACAACTGACTCCTGAACGACTAACTTCCTGGACGGCTAACTCTCTAACATTTATTTTCTAACCCTCACTTGTTCCACTAGTTTTTTTGTTTTTGTTTGTGTTTTTGTTACAGCAAGGATGAGCAAGGCAAAGAAGGTGAAGAACACAGTCACTTCGATGCTCTCCTTTCGTTCGACGAGAAGCCGTACTTCATCTCAGGCAGGCTCTTCCCGGGCTGACTCCGAGATGGAAGTTGACCCGCCATCTCCCGTTGTTCAAGGATTGTCATCGCGCCAGCAAGATGATGTCTATACCCTTCTTAGGGATAGCCAACTCAAATTTCAAGACGATTGAGAGAAAGAAGTCTACAAGCTGTTGAAGGATAAGGAGTTTACATCAACTCCCGTCATCGACCCGGACCTCCTGCACACCATAGGTATGGACTCTGAATTTTAACTTATTTTCTGGAATGTTGGTTGGGAGGATGCCTGGACTGTAATTGAGAATGGATGTAGACTACTTACAATTGAATTTTTTAGCACTCTGCAATTAGGTGAACAGGAAATTTCATTTAGGATTTTTAATAAACAATTTTCACCTACTTGGAAGCACTTTAGCAACATCTTAGGATTTCATGAATCATGCAATGTTGATGTTGATGATGCTTTAAAAGAACTTGATAGAACCCATTTCTAACAAGATATATCTAGAGAAACAGTTTGTTATAGACCCTACACTGATGAAATTCACAACCCCACTCTAAGGTTCATACATAAATGGTTAGGAGTTACTCTTTTTCCTAGAGAGAACTTTTGGATTGCAATAGTAGAAGAACTTACATTGATGTATGCCATGGTAAAGAGAGGAAAAGTTTCACCAGTTAAATTAAAGGCACATTATTGGCTAACCATTCCTGGATTAAAGAAAGGGGGAGTAACATGCACATCATGGGTAACACGTCTTGCCAATGGGTTAGGACTTTTAGACAATGCAAATATTGCATACATCACTACGCCACGATGAGTCGTTGATTATTCATTCTTTCACCATGCTCACATACTTAAAATGAGGAGTAGAAAAATAGTCATGATGTATAAAGGATACACCAATGAGATAGAGCTGCCAGACCGGAGCCTCGGTTTGTATGTTGTGGAGAATTTTGTTCTTGAATTGTAGAAACTAGGACAGAGAGTGGGAAGGAGTCCCTCTGCTCGGATGACTAGGAACCAAAACCCGAGGTACCAGGGTGAAGATGCTACTCCTCCAGAGCCAGCCTTCACCAGTTACTTTGGATTTGATCAGCTGGGACCGTCTCATGCACATCACCAGGCCTGGAGGATCACACTCCCTATGAGTCAGAGACATCTGTAGGTGGACGTTGGGGGCCAGGTAATTTTGATCATTATCATCCGCAAGATTATGAGGAGACCATGAGCGGTGTATAGAGAGGGTGCATGTCTTTCTCCGCACGGGGCGTCCATGATAGCTTCCATGAACCGTTCCCGTACCATGCTCCTCAGGACTACTACCAGCCTACGCCGAAACATCATCATCAACCGCCGCAACATCATCACCAACCTCCACATCACCATCATCATCATCCACCACCTCTGATGGGCTATGATGAGGCCAGTTTCTTCTAGAACATCGACAACCGTCTCACGTCCCTCGAGGCTAGATAGGAGGAGATATGCAACACCCTTCACCAACAAGTTGAATGGCAGCAGCAGATGACCCAGAATTTTGATGAGTTGCAGCAGTATGAGTGACAGCAACAAGTGAACTTTGAGTACCTGTTCAGTAGGATAGGTTTCGAGTACCCACCACCGCCCCACCGTAGCGATCTAGCTTGGGGAGGACCCTCGCATATTGAGGTAAGTATTCTTTTCTCTTTCTTGTAAAATTCTGTGAGTGTTATTTTTCTTTAGTTTAAATTGCTGTTAAAAATGCATAACTAGAAAACGAAATAAAAATTTATCTTTTCTACTGGTATTTATGTTTAATTTTGGCATGTTAAAAATAAAAAAAATCAAAAATAGAGTGTGTACATAAGTTTGTTTTAATTTTGCTTAAGTTTGAATTAGTGTGTTTCCTTATTTTAAGAGTTGAATAAATAAGTAAGTAGAATCTGAAGATAATCTCTCTCAAATAAAAAGATGAACAAAATGCTCAAGTTATGATTCCTTTCAAGTACCTAATTTTCAGATTTGAATTCTCCTACGTGTTGAATAAAGTTGATTTAACTTGAGAATTTGCTCTAAAACTTGAAACTCGTGGGTAGCATATGCTTGAACTAAATCTAGGTAATTGACGGATATGATATAAGAGAGTTTGAGCTGCTATTTATCTTATTCTAAGTGATACTTGATTTTTGGAGACTTATCTTTAAAATTAAAAAATTTACATGATGAGATTCTTCATGACAAAGTTTGAATTCCTACTAGAGCTAAAATGAATATATTTAGATTAGGAAAACTTCTACTTTCATGCTACTTGTATTTCATTGAGTTCGGTCAAACTTTGTTGTATGCCTTATGAGAGGTTTGCCATACTTTTAAAATCAAGATCACATTACACATATCCCATTCACACTTCATTTTGTTCCACCAAAAAATGTTTTTCTCCTACACTAGGAGAAAACATAAAAAATATTCTTTTTAGGTTTCTCTCAAATAAATGATCCAAATCCTTTGTATTATCTCTCAAATATTTTGTATGAAAGAAGCATATGGCTATGCAAAAGAAAGAATATTATTAAAAAAATAGACAAGTGTCCAAAGTATCAAAACAATAGGTACTTTGATGCCCACCTGAAAGAAAGAAATAAGAAGAAAAGATAACCCATGTTCTCTTACATTTATTTCCAAGTTAAAAAGAGAGATGCTTTTAAGGAGCATAGTAGAATTAGGATTAGCCACCATAAATATCCACCTTATTCCATACACTTGCACATCTTGATTTGATTGTATGACTTAACTCTCTTTGGATCCATTGTTTGACTTTACAATATATGTTTGCAAGTATGTTTTCTCATAAGAATGCCATTCCTATGAAATCCACATAAGCTTTAGTGCAGGAATGAAGGCATAACATTTGTTGCCTTAGTGAGATCCAAAAATACCACATATATGAGAGACTTGAGTGTGTCATGCAATGAATCTCTGAGTTTTATTTTGAAAACTTATAAAACTCCGGAATGAAGGTTGAATGAAGAATATGAGACATAGTGCTTACTTGATTGTTCTATCTCTCAATTGCTCAAGATCAGGTAAAAAGCTCAAAAGCTCCATGGTTGAAAGAAATATGAGTAAGTTTGAAGGATGGATCAATGAATTGCAATTCGGAGAAGAATTCTTGTTTGAATGTAGGTGTACTTTAGAGGAGTTGTACAAAAATTGTGAAACCCTGTACTCTTAATTTCCATCACTTAAGTTGCTTTGCTAAGGGACTAGCAATTAGCTTGGGGGAGCTTATTGACGGTAGTTATCATCCATCATAAACCATCAACATCGTGTATAGAAATGGTCACCAATAGAAACTTAGGGGTTATTACTAATAATTTCCACGAGTTTTGGTGAATTATTATTTTTAGTAGGGATATTCTGGAAAGAATAAAAATGAGGATTGAATTGTCAAAAAGGCACAAAACTTAACTGCGACGAAACATGCACCAGAAGACTCCAGAAGACACCAGAAAGCACGGGACCGAAGTGGAGGACCAGCAGCTGCCAGGTGGGGCCGACCGGCCCCACCACCATGCCGCCTGACCCCCCTGTGGGATTCTTCCATGTCCTTCTAGAGTTTTCCTCCACCGCCTCTTTTGATGCATCTCCGTCGTACGTGAAGTCAGTTTGATCCAAGGGCTGACCGTTCTTCCTCAGGACTATAAATACAGGCCCTGACCCCCCTGAAGCACCTAATCATAAGTCAAGAGTAGTCCAAATATTAGGGTTTCCAGAGATTAGATAGAGAGCTCTAGTTCTTCAATTTTTTAGTATAAGCTTTCTAGCAAGGTTCAAGTAGAGTTGGGCGATTGCTCAGGATTCTGGATCTGTTCGTCTGGAGATTGGTAAATTGTCTCTGTATCTCATTTAAGACTTTGTTCTATTTCAGTAATATGTTCCTCTTTATTATGTTCTTAGTTTGCTTTAGTTATATATTGGATATAGTATTATTTGATGATTTGCATTTGCATATGTTCATAGAGTACCTAATTCAGTTCGCGCAAGAGTTAGGTAGCTTTGATTATATAAGCGTGGTGCTTAGATATAAAATTCCCTACGAATGCCTACTATGTGCTGGGATGTGTGGTAGATCGCTAAGGTGACAACTTGGTTGAGTCCTTTATAGTCTATCTCCCATATATAGATGACATGGTAGAGCGCGGTCTCGAAGGAGAAGAAGACTCTATTTCCAATTCTCCCTAGTAGATGTCCCTTATAATTTTGCTTTGATTCAGTTTTACTAATAGATGAAGATATGTATGCTAGAGTGAGCAACAAGACTTAGTGTTTAGGAATAACTTAGGAATTATTTACTCTAACCGAATCTCGAGATTAGTCATACTACTTTTAGTGAGTCTCTGTTTTCTATCTCTGGAATACCATTATCATGCTACATTCATTTATTATTTATTTATGTTTTACTTGACTTACCCCTGCTAAAGCATAAGAGTGGTTGGTTTATCATAGGTTTGCATATTTATTTAGTCATATAAATATTTGCCTCACGGTCCTTCCTTTGGGATTAAAATAAATAACGATACTTGGAATACTTTGGGCAGAATGCTACAATAGGTGATTTATCTGTGCGCTTGCGGATGCTTATGTTTAATATTATTTAGAGTTTTCAAGTGTAGTTATAATTACCAGTGTTTTGAGCATCATGCTAGAGATGACAACTTAGTACATAGTGATGTAAGAAATGTCAACAAGCATGATTGTAGTTTAACAAATTGAGCATGTCTCAAAGGTAGAGACAACCAAAATTAGCAACATGGCTAAAGATTTTTTTTAGAGAAGCCCGTCCCCCAAGCTTGAATTTTGCATGGCAGAATTAAGCTTGGACGGATATGCTTTAATGTTGCATGATAATTGGTTAGACATAGCTTGCGTCATTATACTTCGTTCTTTTTGCTTTAAACCTGAAATGGTTAGTGACAAAAAATACCCGAAGGAATATTTTCACAATTATATTTCTTTGCTCACTTCACAAGGGCAAAAAGGTGAAAGCTCATATTATCTCCCAAAAGTGCTTGCTTTAGGACACAAGCTCATCCTTGGAAACCTTCTAATTACGCTTTAAGTTGGTGAAGTGGTTTCCCCTATGACACCAACCTTCATGTACCTATTTTAAGATTCACACTATGAGATCTACAATATTTATTATAAACATATGCATCTATAACCACCCTTTCAAAGTTTTTATAAACAGAGAGAATTAGGGGGTTGAAGACCTCGTGTGTGGCAATGTTGAAGAGACCAATTGATTCTGGAGATTTCTCATGTGAGCATGGATTTGATGAGATGTTCATGAAATAACTCCCATGCTCATCAATGATATAATCTTCCTTTTCAAGCTCCAATAGTGTTTCTTTATGAATGTCTATAGACAAAAACATTGACTCCATCATTTCATGCCTATGATAGTCATCGGACGTTTTGTTGTCCAAGATTTCCCATGAATTGGTGACTCACGGGTTGATCTCATCTAAGACCTCCTCCAAACTTGGATGAGTCATGTTTATTGAAGAAATTAATTTGAACTCACCATTTGGATCTAAGCCAAGTTTGGATGCTACACATAAGGCTTCGTCTTTGTCTATCCATTCTTTAGCAATGGCATATGTGTTCTTCATATATTCTAGGCAATTCTTAATACATTCCTGCCATTGTCGTTGCTCTTCTTGGTCATCCTTATGATCTTTATGACTCCTATGCTTTGATTGTCTTAGTGGATTTCTAGGGGCATTATGAGACTTAGGAGAGAGAGCATAAGAGAGATCATTAGGGTCAAGGATGGATTGAGAGATGGGTTCAGATAAGACATCTAATGTGGACATAGAATGGGAGAAGATAGGAGTGTCTTCTAAATGGCTTGACTCTCCTTCTATGGCATCACTAGACATACCATCCCTGAATTCTTTCTGATGTCCTATATAGGAATAAGGATGCTTCCTCGAAGGTCTCTTGTGAAACTAAAAATTAAAACTATTGCAAAAATCAACATCAAACAGATCATCCTCATAAGAAATTTCAAAAGGTTGAGTTTCTTCTTCCCTTGGAGGATTTGAATTCTAAGGTGTTGATGGTCTGGGGTTGATAGCTAAATCTTGGGATTGAAGTGGTTGTGATTTAGCTATCAAAACTTTCTCTTCTTGTTTAGGAGATGATTCCTTCTCTTTCTCAAGGAACTCATAATGAATGCTAGTACAAAGAGTCTTTTCACTAATCATATTAAGCATAGACCTTGCTTCACTAGGAGACTGATGAAGAAAAGCTCCTCTAGAGGCTAAATCAAGGGATTTCCTAGAATCCTTGCTAAGACCCACGTAAAAATGTTGAAGTAGCATTGGGTCTGGAATAGCAAGGTCCAGGCCAGTGACGATGAGTTCATTAAAATAATCCCATGATGTGCCAAGAGATTCTTCTTCAAGTTGCCTAAAATTTAGAACCTCTATTCGAAGGCTAACTATTTTACGAATAGGAAAAAAACATAAACAAAATTTAGAGCATAACGTTTCTCAATCTCGTTGCATACTCCCTGCAATTAGATTGTACCATTGTTTAGCTATTCCTGTCAAAGAGAACAGAAACAACTTCTACCTTACGGTTTTGTCAGACATAACAGTGATACGTAGGCATGCACAGGTCTCTTTAAACTCCCGTAGGTGTGAGTATGGGTTTTCATTGCCTTATCCCGAGAAGGATTTATCCTGAATCATTTTTATAAAACATGGGTGCAACTCATAGCCAGATGTTAGGATAGGCTCTGAAGATTTTGGTGGCCTTAGGCTTGCACTCATGGGTGCTGCTTATAAGCTGATATGAGTGGAATTCATAGTGGAAAATAAAAGAAAAGAATGACAGAATAAAAAGATAAAAGAGTATGATACAAGGTTAATCTAGGTTCGAAGTTAACTTAGCAACCGTTTCCCCAGCAACGATGCCAGAAAGCTTGTTGGCATAAATTAATGCACACAGATAAATCTACAAGCGCATGAATACAGCTGTAGCTTTCACCCGGAGGTTTTCAAATATCATATCCATAGGTAAACGTGTGAGGCTTACTATAGTCCAACTTAACCCAGAGCAGCAACAAGACTTAAGAAGGTCGAGAGTGTAGAGGAGATCACTAAGGTGTTCTAATTCTAATCTGGGTAAGCTATGTCTTCTATTATTCTATCTGGGGAGATGTCTTATAACGAACAAATGCAGAGTTTCTTCCCTACAAGCAACTAAAGCCCTGCTAGTCCTACAAACAGGAGGTGGACTACAAAGGATAGACGGGGCTGTCACCACCCGCTGCTACCACCGATCTAGAATGCAGGGTGCATCCACGATTAACCTAAGTCTAAGCACCACGTCTACACTTGTGATTAATACTCTACTCCCTCTAGAACAGGAATAAAGCACTCAAAAGAGTCACAAACCAAAAGAACAATATAAACGATGCTTAATTAAAGTAGAAGTTGATTACCAGAGAAATCTTAGACGTAGGTTAACTTCCGCTAAGGTAGAAGTCTAGAGGGAGCACCTCTTCCAAACTCTTCCTTCTCTCCTCTATTTCTAAAGACTAGATCCTAACAAGGACTAATCTTCTCTTGATAGCTGGCTCTGAGAGGTAGATCCTTTCATGGAACCCTCTCTATTGATCCTGACTGGAGAATATGAATTAGGGTTTCATGATAGCTCCAAGGAACAGGGCTATATTTATAGGCCAGAGTGTCCACCGTGAGCCCTCAGATCAAACCAACTTAAGGAACGGCGTAGATGCAACCCTAGGAGGTGGTGGAGGAACCTTTTGGAAGCTGACCGCGAGTGGGCTCCGTGGGATGCCGACCGGCATAGGGCCCATACCGGCCGGCCCACTATCATGGCCAAATGGTCCAAGCTTCAGTGGTTTGCCTTCTTGAATGTTCTAGAGTCTTCCTAATAGTTTTCACGGTGGAATTCTATCATTCTCTTTGACGAATAGGTCCCCCTTTGTGGTTTTCTGGATAAACCCTACTAAAAATATAGATTCATCAAAAATCGTGGAATAGTTTAAACCCTAAACCTTTGTTGGTGATCTCAATTGTGCCCTTTATGCATGTTTATTTGACTGTTAAATATGGTCGTTAACCGCCGTCAACAATGACGATGGAGCGCCCCCATCATGGGGGGCCTTGGAGCAGGGCGTGCTATCGAGATTTCCCTACAACAGATGACTCACTCAAACCACCCCTCTTCCCGACAAGACCAAGGGATAGATTTACACTTACCTGAGTCGCACCAACTCGTCAGAGAGAAGAACAGGGCCCTGGAACACGCGCTTCCTGGCAGCCCCCTCCTTCATCTCTACCCTCGTACGCTTGTCGCCGACCATGGATGATGAAAAAAAGTTTGGGGGAAATCTCGACAGATGATGAAAGGTAAGAATACCAGAGTTATGGCACAAACTTACTAACTTTCCTCTGTTTTCCCCTGTTTTTATTATTAGGGGATGCACACGGCCAATGGAATTCCAAAAAACTCTACGAGCGGTGTCATCAGTTAAGGCTAGGCCACATCCCCACGATCTCTGAGGGGATGCCTTTCAAGAAATACATGGTGAAATGAGCCACTGAAACCGATGCCTCAGCTTCACTGAGAAGAAATCCATCCGCGCAACTGCGGGAACCGTGGGGCCCAATGGGCCAAAACCCGACGTACCATCACCCGAGCCGATGTAGGTGAGTGACCTAACACTTAGGTTGAGTACTTGGCTTGGCTCACCCTCGCAGCAGGTGTAAGCGGTAGCGACTTGTTCACTATCAACCCAGCCCCTACTAAGAGTCAGGGGGTATTCCGGAGGGTCACCAGTCTCATCCTAAAACCTCTGACACTCGGTGTGATGTAAATCTCCCAATGCCTGGATGTTGACAGTCATTAAACTCTAAATTTAACCATCATTTATTGCATGAAAAGATATGAAATGAATCACAAACTATAGGTCTAGGGTTTGATTCTAACAAGTTCTATGAGTTTTGGTGTTTCCACTATCTTGCAGGAATATTTAATTTTTCACCAAATAGAAGTGTCTCAAATGATGAATTCGAGTACACCATTGTGTAAAGCTCATCACACTGATCGAAATGGATATATTACTTGCTATATTTGGAGCCTAAAATAAAAGATATGAATTTCACAAATAATAGAAAAATTCCACATCATGAGCTGCAAGATTAATTGGGCCCAAATCAGAATTAGGCCCATATGGCAGAGATCATAGGGGAGTATTCTTTCGTGATCCAATGGTAGTTCCTTGGCCTCTACTCTACCTCAGGCCTATATAAGGCGCCCCCACCCCCTCCAGGAGGCTATCTCTCATTCAGATCAAGACAAACACCAAGAGAATTAGGGCTAGACTCCAATGTAGTCGATTAGTTCTAGCTAAGAGTTAGGGAGAGTCGAGCTACGCTTAGTTTCTAGAGAATTCTTTGGAGGTCTAGTATATTTTTGTATCTTACCTTTGTAAGACTTATGCTTTAATATATTTATCTTCTCTATTTACTTTTATGCCTTTCACGTGTATGGTTAATATAGTTATCATATCTTTGCATGGGATCTCCGCTCACATCGAGTGCTTTAGTTATCATATGTGACTAGAGTAGTAATCCATAGTATAGACATGGTGTCTAAACTACAGGTTACCTGAGATTGCACCCAACCTCACGGATAGTTGTGGCAGCCCCAGGTGGTGACAGCCCTGACAGCCGACGTAGTCCACCATGTTCAGGTTGGTGTTTGTAGGACTGTAGTCAGAGCTTTCTAGCCCCTTTCTCATCCCTTTCTATGGATAGTGTTCTGATGTCCCAAAGTATTATTGTGTATGATGGCTTTTATCTACCCATGCTTCAGTTACCATCTAGCCTAGACTAGAACAGAACTAGAGTAATAGAGAAGTATCCAGGAACCTTGAACTCACCTGTTGTCCTCTCAATCTAGCTATGCTACTCATTTATCATGGAATTCTCCTATGTGTGTGTGTCATTATGTATAACTCCTATCATTTATTATTTACCCCTATTTTAGTCTAGCTGGTGTATTAAGTTAGTAGATACATGATGGTGAATTATCAATTTCTTTAACCATTGCTTCCGTGTGGATAAATACAATATTCAGAAATACTCCCAGGTAAAAGCTATAACGGTATCCATGTGCTTGCAAAATTTTCTATGTGCGTTATAAAATACCTACACCAGACAAGCTCAAAATACCTTATTTTAGCGGATATGTGCCCCTTTGTGGGAAACCGGAAAACTGGTTGGCCCATGGCTGTAACCAAAGTACGAGCTTCTGGAATCTAGAAAAAGTTTTATGACGTGCCCTAGTTGGTCAGGCTTTGTTCTACCACCCCTATTCATTAGGACATGGATGTTCACTCATTCTACCTTACCAGCGAAGAGTAATATGCACAACTGTCCACAGCTGCTCACGCATTTGTTACTCGCCCACAGTAATTCCTGGCTTGGGATGCTGTTATATTGGCCTCAGGGCTCTGAGACAATGACCTCGCTCCTTCCACTAATGAGGCCCATGAAAATTTGAGATATATTGCTTAATGGGTCTCGAAGAAAACATGACGCCCTTAATGCTGTTAACCAAATGACACGAATCAGGTCGCCCAAAAATCAATTGGCATAGTGACGTGCGACAAACAGTAGTGCAACTCCCTATCCTTATTATTGTTCTACTACTAGGACTTAATGATGTGCAACCACTAATTACACACCAATTACACGTCAGAATACCTTGGGAATCGACTTCCCAAGTACCGCGGTGCTACCACCCAACTGCGACGCCTGCGGGCATCCTGGAAGCCATGCTTCCGGTTATTGGGTGCTACCACCCAAACGTGACGTTGACAATGTCCTGAGGGCTATGCCTAGGAGACTATGTTTCTCGATGTTGGGTGTACCACCTGAGCCAGGCGCTTATAGCTACTTGGGAGCTATGTTCCCTAATGTACAGTGTACCGCCACCCCACTCGATACTTGAAGAAGATTCTCGCTACCCGAGAAATGTTCTTGGTACTCGAATGGTAACATACTGGCTCCTAATACTTGGGAATATCAAGTTGCACTACTCAAATCTTTGGTACCCGATGAGAATGCTCATTGGTACTTATAGTACACAAAACTTGCAGGGGGGATTGCGACGTTTTGAGGGCTAAGGCTACATGCTAGCTTATCATTAAGTCCTACGGGGGCTACTGTCAGATATATGGGCTAGGGGTATGTGCACCACCCATATATGTGATCATCGCTAGGCTATCGGCCTAGTAGCCGTTAAGGAGGAGGCACAATCTGTTAGCCTGATCGTCCTCAATGTAACCCTACCTCTCCTGCCTATATAAAGGAGAGTAGGGACCTCGGGCCTAGGATCCATCTTCTTCCACCTATTCCATCTACCTCATAGCTAGGAGCAACAACTCCTATAATTGAGCATATGAATAGAAGAGTAGTTGCACCACTAGAGTAGGGTTTAGTGCGCACCGCGCCCTGAACCAGTATAAATCTTCATGTCTCGTGTGTCCATTTGATTCCATCAACGTGACCACGTTGCTAGATATTGTCAAAGCAAAATAATCTGACATAGACCTTCTTCCATGTCATGATAGGACCACGAGCTCGACCCACCACCATGGCCGCACCTTCCCAGACCTAACAAGCAACCCCATCATGCGATTGGGTCTGCTAGATAGAAAGAAGATAGGGTGCGCCCCCACTAGTTAGAGAGAAGGGAAAAATTGTCCATTGAGGCTAGGTTTGAGCTGGATGTCAAAGCATTGGCAAGGACGAAGTCGTGCTTGAATTTTTTTACTAGCTGTGGGCCAAGGACTCATTGCCGTCGCAGTCAATCCTAGGGTTCTAGCCACTGCCACCAACGTCACAAGTTTTGGCCAGTTGTTCTAGATTTGGAAGGATCTCATTGAGTCAAAGTTGTTCATGCCTGTAGATTGCTTTCCAGTGCATAGATTTGATCAGATCGAGAAGCCACCAGTGAAAGTTAGCTTTGCAAAGGAGATTTGGAGCATAGTGGGAGAGAAGAAGACCTATGCCGAGGTGCTTTAGAAATCAATGGCAGAAGGAGGTCATTGAGTGTGGCAGCCAGAGCCGAGATGTCCACCCCCTCCACGCCCCTAGAGACCATCATGGGCAAATCAAGCAAGGTACCCTCCCCAACAAATTCAGCATATAGGATAGCAGGATTATGAACAGAGGCTGTAGATTCCATAGAACCAGGGAGCTTCTCGCCTTCTCCTCCACCCTGGCACTAGCTGTCGTCTCCACCTAGAAGTGCTGTTCGATAGGGACATGGGCAAGGTAATGAGAATCCTGAGAGCCCTCCCTTTGTCATTGATCCCATATACATATTGTTGACCTACTACAATTGTGGTGAGCCGGGTCATTTTGTGGGAAATTGCACCATACCTAAGATCTGCTTCATTTATGGGATTGCTAGTCACCATATGAATGCTTGTCCTTCCTAGAAGAGAGATCATCCTATTGTTTCTTGTGTGGGTAGTGAAATATGGCTTTATTACCTTAGCTGAGTTGGAATGTGAGCTCTCAGAGATTTATTACAAAGAGTGTCCTTGGCAAATTAGGGAATTAGAGATGGGATAGTTTCTGGTTAGATTCTCACCACATAAGAGAGTAGCTGACATAAAGAACTATCCATCCTTTAACTTGAGGAAAGAGGCCCGACTCACCACAATTGTGGAAGTGCTAGAATGTATAGGGGATATGCAACCTTATGGGTAACTCCAAGATGTGTGGATTCAAATGAAAGGCATTCCTCCTAGGTGGTGTCATTGGAAGGTGTTTTCTCAAATAGCCTTTGGTTTTGGGTTGATGATAGAAGTGGACTGGTGTTGACGGTAGTTATCGTTTATCATAAACCATCAATTTAACTTGAAGAAATGCTTGAAATGGATCACCAATAAAAACTTAGGGGTTTAAAATGACAATTTCCATGAGTTTTGGTGAATCTATATTTTCAGCAGGATTATTCCAGAAAACAGGAAAGGAGGATCAAAACGTGAAAAAGAACCAAACTTAACCGCGACGAAAACTACCCCAGAAGGTTCCATAGGACACTAAAAGACACCACACCATGATGGACCCTGAGAGGCTACCAGGTGGGGCCATCCGGCCCCACCATGGTGCCACCTAGTCCCCCACAGTTGCCCCTACCTATCAGCTTTCAGAAGCTTCCTCCACCGCCTCCTAGGGTTGCATCCACGCCATTCTTCAAGTCGGTTTGATCCAAGAGCTCGTGTTCTACCCCCAGGGCTATATAACCAGGCCCTGCCGCCCCCTAGAGATATCCACATCTACCATAAGTCAATATTAGACCAAAAATTAGGGTTTCTAGAGATTAGAGAGAGGGAGCTCTAGTTCTTTAAGTTCTTAGTATAGACTTTCTAGCAAGGTTCAAGTAGAGTTTGGGCTACTGCTCTGGATTTTGGATCTACCATCTGAAGACGGGTATTAGCCATTGTATCTCTATATTTATGACTTTATGCTACTTTAATATTATATTGCTATTTATTATGTTCCTAGTTTGCTCTAGTTTTTTGCTTGATATAGTTATGATTGACGATGAATGTGTGCATATGTTCGTAGAGCGCTTAATTCAGTACTCGAGTGAGTTAAGTGGTCGACACTATGTAAGCTTGGTGCTTAGATATTGTTTGCCTACGGATGCACTCTATATGCCGGGTCATGTGGTAGATCGTGGATGTGACACTCCCATTGAGTCCTTTGTAGTCCATTCCCCATGTATAGAACAAGTAGAACCTCAGTTATGAAGGAAGGGAAAGCTCTATTCTTGAACTTTCCTAAGTAATGTTCCTTATGCATAGATCTAAAGTTAGTTATACTATAGATAAGAGTATATATGCTTGGGTGTACAAAATACTTAGTAATTAGGAATGACATAGGAATCTTTTGCTCTTACTGAATCTCAAGCTTAGTCATACTACATTTGTGAGTCTCTGTTTCTATCTCTGGAATACCTTTGTTACCTTTTATTTATCATTTATTTATCACTTGACTTACCCCTGCTAAAGCATAAGAGGTGTTTGGATCACAAGTATTCATATTAGTCAATGTCTCAATGTCAACTCAACCCCATAGCTCTTCCTTATGGATTAAATATAAATAACGATACTCGGTATACTCCTAAGTGAAATGCTACAATGGTAATTTATCTGTGCGCTTGTGGATACTTAACTTTAATATTATTTTCTCAGAGTTTATAAGTGGCATTCATAATTTACCAACAAAGCATTTCTGGCATCATGCTAGGGATGACAACTTAGTAAGAGTGAGCTAAGAAATGCCAACAAGCATTTCTGGCGCTGTTGTCGGGGAAGAGCATTATGATATAAGAGAATTGACAAATAAATACTTATTGATAAAACCATAACCTTTGCTTTAGCAGGCTTACCCTTATTCATTTTTGTTCATATCTTATACAGGGTAAGTGCAGGATTAGTTGTGATCCAACAACTCTCATAAATCAGAATCAACCAAATCAAGAGGAAGCTCAACATCAGTTTTTGAAGCTATGGCTGACAAGACTCTATGAGTTCTCTGCTCCAAGCACCAAGAACATTCGCACTAGACCAACACTCAACACCGGCAATCTTGAGTTTGAGCTCAAGCCAAGCCTCATCAACATGGTGCAAGCTACCCTATTCAGTGGAAAGGCACATGAAGATGCTTGTGCTCATCTTTAGAATTTTCTAGAGATTAGTAGCACAGTTGTTATCCAGAACATTTCTCAAGACATCATACTACTTCGTTTGTTCCCCTTCTCACTTGTGAGAAGAGCAAAGCAGTGGTTCTACACCAATAAAGATCACATCAATACATGGCAAGATGTTCAAAGGCCTTCCTAGAAAAGTTTTTCCCTATAGGCAAGACCAATGCCTTAATAGGAAAGATTTCAAGTATCTAATAGTAGAAAGGAGGGACCATTCTAGAGGCATGAGAGCATTTTCAAGAATATGTTTTAGATTGTCCCTATCATGGAATGGAAAGAATGGTTGCTCATGCAAAGTTTCTACCATGGATTAACTCAGAAACCTCATGAACAACTCGATGCCACTATTGAAGGATCATTTATGTCACTCACCCTTGGGAAAGCTAAGGTTCTTATGGCGAGGATAGCCTCTAATCAAGGCTGGTCATCATGCAATATTCAATCATGCAATAAGAGTGAAGAAGTCCCAAAAGAGGTGTTTGTATTGTCAACCAAGATGGTCATACTGTTCAATTAGCTCGAACAGTGAGATAATTACAAGAGAGATCGTCAAGCCAACAAGATGCATTTAATGCTCAAAACAGATGTGAAGAATATTTAGAGGTTGAATTCCCTGAATCTCAAGAAGACATAAACACTATCATCAACAATTCTGCTCTACAGTAACAAAGGCAAGGATGGAATCAACAACCATGGTCTACCTACCAAGGTAAGTACCAAGGTAATTATTACAATTCTTCCAATCCTAAAAACCAACCTTGAGGGATTTAATCTTAGAACACGCCAGGATTAATGATAATATTTCAAAAAGGATTGCTTTTAATGATAAGGTCCTAGAAAGCATAAATGCTAAAATAGATAGTTTTTCTTCTGCTATAAAAAAATCAATTGAGCTTCAATAAAAAGATAGAATCATAATTGGCCAAGTTGGCTTCTGCTTTGCCTTTTGCCACTAACCTTGAGAAGGTCAACGCCATAACCACAAGAGGTGGCAAGTCTACTCGTGATCCACCATACCCAACAAGGACAGGCAAGACACCAGTGGCAGTGCAGGAGGAGAAGAAGGACGATGAAGTTGAAGAAGTTATACCACAAGCGCAAGAGTTGCTACAAGATTTTCATGACACCACTCTCCTACCATTTCCACACAAAAATCGAAAAGCCAAAATGGATGGGTAGTTTGGTAAGTTTATGGAGGTAATTCAAAAGTTATATATCAATATTTCGTTGCTAGATGCCATTCAGGTACCTACCTACGCGAAGTATCTCTTAGACATCCTCAAGAAAAAAAGACCACTGCCCTCCACTGAGATGATTAAGATAACAGAGGAGTGTAGTGAGGCCATCCTAAACACGTCACCTGTCAAGAAGAAGGATCCAGGATGCCCCACTATTGATTGCTCGATCGGAAGTGAGAACTTTGAAAATGCTTTATGTGATCTTGGAGTAAGCATCAGTGTCATGCCCAAGAAAGTCTTTGACAAGATTCTCTACTCTACACTCACACCAACATCGATGTGTCTGCAACTAGCCGACCAATCGGTCCGCTATCCTGTAGGAGTAGCCGAGAATATTCCGGTAAAAATCTAAAACTTTTTCGTTAATGCAGACTTTGTAGTACTTGATATGTAGGTGGACATGAAGACACCTCTCATTCTTGGGAGACCCTTCTTGAGTACCACAAATGCCCACATTAATGTTGGAGCCAGAGAAATTAAATTCAACATTAACGGAAAAGAAGAGCGGTTCGCTTTCAAGACAAGACGGAACAATGCTCTAATTTGGAGTGCAACGAAAAGCAAGTATCAAGGTCTCCATCTCCGGGACCGAAATATACACCCGAAGATTAAACTCAAACAAAGAAGTCCGGTTCGGCGGACTCAAAAATCCTGAACCCCCGCTGGGAGGTAACTCGGTAGTTATCCATATCTACTTTTTGCATTGGCATATATACTTTCTAACACTTGCATTAGAAAAATGAAATAAAAATTCTTATCATGGCATAGTAAAAATTTAAGCCCCATGTGAATAATTTTTACAGAGCGTAAAAACCCCCGTAAGAAATATTTACCGTGGAGGCACAAAAATATAAGAAACCATCATTCATCTTCCTATATTTCATAGTTCCATAAAAGTATTTTTGCATTGCATATTTATACATGCATATGGTTGAAATACGGGAGACATGTGGAGTCCACTCAACCACTACCTACCACTCAAATTCTACCATCTCCACCATATCTTCTCTTTTAACCTACATATCTCCATAATTCACCACCTTCTCCACTCCCTTCTATTCTGTCACTTCTCCACCGAAAGGAGCACCGAGGAAGCAGCCATTTACTTAAGCACGAAGTAAAGATCACTCAGGATGAATGAGAGGCCAAATGGCCATCAGGTGGGACTGGCCGACCCCACCATTAGGCCGGCCAGCCTGTTGGCTCTTCCCCTATAAATCCCCATGCAAACTCATTGCTCTTAGCCACCAAGCAAACCAGAGAAGTCACTCCAAGTCTAAAATTCCAGCAAAAAAATTCGTAGTTTAAAAATTCCTTTGGAAGAGTAGGGTTTGAGTGAGAAGAAGTGTGTGAAAGTTTGAGTGTGGTATTAGTGCTAGGATCTTGAGAAAAAGAGGAGAAGTTGCTATTGTAATTTGAGTAGAGAAATCTAATATTACTGGGGAAGTGTTGTCCAACTAGAGAAAGATAATTAAAAAGAATTAGGGAGAGGTTGTGCCAACATAAAATTTTCATTTCAGATGACTAACTCCTGGACTACTAACTTCCTAGACGGCTAACCCCTAACATATTATTTTCTTGAACCTATCTCCACGAGTTGTTTTTGCCTTGTGTTTGTTTTTGCAGGAAGAATGAGTAAGTTCGTTAGCAAGGTCAAGAATGCGGTGTCATTCCGTTCATCAAGAAGTCACTCTTCATCCCGTGCGAGTTCTGATATGGAGGTTGACCCTTCATCCCCTGCCATCGAATCATCCTCATGCTCAGCCCTAGAAGAAACCTTCACCCTCCTGAGGGATAAGTAGATCAAGCTTCAAGATGATAGTGAGAAGAAGATTTTCCGAGAGTTGAAGGATCAAGAATTCACTCACACTCCCACCTTGAACCCAGGAGTCCTTCAAATGATAGGTACAGATTCTGAATTTGGGCTTGTTTTTAATAATGTTGGATGGAAAAATACTTGGGAATTAAATGAACAAGGGTGTAGCCTTTTAACCATTGAATTTCTATGCACCCTACAACTCGGAGATACTGAAGTTTCCTTTAAGCTTTTCAATAAAGAATTTTCCCCATCATGGAAGAACTTCAGTAGGTTCCTAGGTTTTCCAGAGCAATGTGCCATTGATACAAATGCTGCAATAAATGATTTTTGTAGAACTAGATTTTGGCAAGATATTTCTAAGGAAGTAGTGTGTCATCGTCCCCGCATTGATGAATTGCATCACCCCACTCTGCGGTTTCTACATAAGTGGTTGGGTTTCACTCTTTTCCCTAGGGAAGACTTTTGAGTACTCAGGATAGAGGAACTAAAACTGCTTTATGCTATGATTAAAAAGAAGAAAGTTTCTCCTGTTAAATTAATAATGCATTATTGGTTAACAATTTCTGGGCTTAACGGGATGTTTGGTGCACTTCATGGGTAACTCATTTGTCTAGAAATTTAGATCTGTTAGCTAATGCCACTATCACATACATTACTACCCCTCGCTAGATTATCGATTATGTATATTTTAACAAGGCTCATATGCTCAATAGGGGTAAGAATGGGAAAACTGTGATGATGTATAAAGACTACATAAATGAATTTGAGATGCTAGACCGAAATCTCAGTCTGTATGTGGAGTCTTTTGTTTTCAATTTGCAAAAGAAAGGACAAGAACCTCGCAGGAGTGCCTCTGCAAGATTCACACATAACCTGAACCCGAGGTATCGTGGTGAAGACACCACTCCAGCAGGTCCGCCCTTCACCAGATATGTCAGATTCGATCAAGCAGGACCGTCCGTAGTACATCATTCGGGGCATGATGGTTGGGAGCAACCCGCTCCCCTTCACTTGGAGGCATCATAGCAGCAAGGATCCAATGCACAGTGGGAGCACGGAAATTTTGACTCCTACCAGCAGCAGGAGTATGAGGAGATCTCCAGCAACATCCAGGGAGGACGCATGTTTTTTCTACACAGGGCTTCCACGACCATACGCCAGGCTTCCATGGTCCATTCACAGGTTATCATCATCATCCATCTCCCATGGGCCATGAGCAATCGGTGGACATCGCTCGTATTGAGAACATGCTCACCACAATTGAAGAGGGCTAGCAAGAAATCCGCAACACTCTCCATCAACATGCCCAATGGCAGGAACACACGACGCAGACCCTTGCCGACATTCGACAACACTAGCAACAAGAACAAAACAATTAGGATTGGTTGCTTGATGGCCTTAACATTGGCCATCTGCTGCCGCCTCAGTGAGTGCCACTTCAATACCTAGCTTGGAGGAGGAACCCCTGTACCCGAGGTAAGTTTTTCTTCCTAGTATTTTGTTTTCTGTTTGTTTCCTATCTAATTATATTAAAACAATGTATAATCAGAAAAATAACATAAAAATTTGCTACTGTCTTCTACTTTGAGTTTCTAGTATGTCTAGCTAACAAAAAACCCCCAAAAAAGAGAGTGTGTAATATAGTTTGCCTTTAGTTTACTTAAGTTTGCTTAAGGTGTGTTTTAGTTTGTCATCTTATTTTTAAGAGTAGAATAAATAATTAGAACTTGAAGATAATCTCTCATGATGGAAATGATGAATAGTCGGCCTGTTATAATTCCTTTCAATTATCCAGTATTCAGCTTTAAATTCTTTTGAGTTTTGGATAAAATTAATTGGACATGAGAATTTGCTCTGAACTTGAAACTCGTGGGTAGCGTACGCTTGATCTAAGTCTAGGTAATTGACAGATATAATATGAGAAGGTCTGAGCTGCTATTTATCTTGTTCTAAGTGATACTTGAATTCTGGACATTTCTTTTGAAAATCTTGAAAATCCACATGATGAGATTCTGTATGACAAAGCTTGAATTCCCACCATAGCCAAATATGTTTATCTAGGTTAGGAAAAACTTCCACTTATATGCTACTTGCTTTGCATTAAGTTTGGTCAAGCTTTGTTGATGCCTTATGAGAGGTTTGTCATACTCTTAAAATTAAGATCATGTACACACCACCCGCATATGCACTGCTCCTACACTAAGGGTAGGTGCAGAACATGCCTTCCAACTAGATCCACTCAAAAATGTTTTACTCCTACACTGGGAGAAAACACCAAAATATTCCATATAGGTTTCCACCAAATAAATTCTCTAAGTTCTTGTGCTATCTCTCAAATATTTACTATGCAGAAAAGAGGCATGGGCTATGCAAAAGTTATTCACAAAAGAAAGAAAAGAAAAAAAATGGACAAGTGTCCGAATGATTAAAACAATGGGTACTTCGATGCCCGCCTAAAAAGAAGAAGAAGAAGAAAAAAGAAAAGAGAAAAGGATGAATAAGATAGCCCATGTTTTATTGCAAATGTTTCTAAGTTCGAAATGAGAGATATGTTTTCAAGGAGCAAAGTAGAACTAGGATAGCCACCATATATATATTTCCATCACTCCACACACATGCACATCTTGATTTGATTGTATGACTCAACTCTCTTTGGATCTGAGGTTTGGCTTTACAATATATGTATTGTAAGTATGCTCTTTCAAGCACTTACTAATTCCCATGAGCTCCACATAAGCCTTAGTGCAAGAAGAAGGCATAACATTATTCATTGCCTTGGTGAGGATCTAAAAATACCACATATATGAGAGACTTAAGAGTGTCATGCAATGAATCTCTGAGTTTTATTTTGAAAACTTATAAAAACTCTAGAACTATGGTTGAACAAAGAGCTTGAGACATAGTGCTTGACTTGATCGTTCTATCTTTCAATTGCTCAGGATCCAAGTAAAAGCTCAAAAGCCCCATGGTTGAAGGTAATATGAGTAAGTTTGAAAGTCAGATCGGTAAATTTCAATTCGGAGGAGAATTCCTTGTTGAATGCATGTGTACTTTTGATCCATCATTAAGATTAGCTTTGCTCAGGGACTAACAAAGGTTTAGCTTGGGGGAGCTTGTTAATTGTAGTTATCATTCATCACAAACCGTCAATTTAACTTGAAGAAATGCTTGAAATGGATCACCAATAGAAACTTAGGGGTTTAAACTGATAATTTTCATGAATTTTGGTGAATCTATATTTTAGAAAGGTTATTCTAGAAAATAGGAAAGGAGGAGCAAAACGTGAAAAAGAACCAAACTTAACCGCGACGAAAACTACTCCAGAAGGTTCCAGAGGACACCAGAAGACACCACACTGCGGCGGACCCCAAGAGGCTGCCAGGTGGGGCCGACCGGCCCCACCATGGTGTCGCCTAGTTCCCCACAGTGGCCCTTACCTGTCAGCTTCCAGAAGCTTCCTCTATCACCTCCTAGGGTTGCATCCACACCGTTCTTCAAGTCGGTTTGATCCAAGAGCTCACGTTCTACCCCCAGGGCTATATAACCAGGCCCTGTCGCCCCCTGGAGACATCCACATCTGACATAAGTCAAGATTAGACCAAAAATTAGGGTTTCTAGAGATTAGAGAGAGGGAGCTCTAGTTCTTCAAGTTCTTAGTATAGACTTTCTAGCAAGGTTCAAGTAGAGTTTGGGCTACTGCTCAGGATTCCAGATCTACCGTCTGGTGACTGGTATTAACCATTGTATCTCTTTATTTATGACTTTATGCTACTTCAATATTATGTTGCTATTTATTATGTTCCTAGTTTGCTATAGTTTATTACTTGATATAGTTATGATTGACGATGAATATATGCATATGTTCATACAACGCTTACTTTAGTACTCGAGTGAGTTAAGTGGTCAACACTATGTAAGCATGGTGCTTAGATATTGTTTGCCTGTGGATGCACTCTATATGCCAGGTCATGTGGTAGATCGCGGATGTGACACTCCCGTTGAGTCCTTTGTAGTCCACTCCCCGTGTATAGAACAAGTAGAACCTCGGTTATGAAGGAAGAGAAAGCTCTATTCTTGAACTTCCCTAAGTAATGTTCCTTTTGCATAGATCCGTAGTTAGTTATACTATAGATGAGAGTATATATGCTTGGGTGTACTAAAGACTTAGTAATTAGGAATGACATAAGAATCTTTTGTTCTTACCAAATCTCGAGCTTAGTCATACTACATTTGTGAGTCTATGTTTCTATCTCTAGAATACCTTTGTTACCTTTTATTTATCATTTATTTATCACTTGACTTACCCCTGCTAAAGCATAAGAGTGGTTTGGATCATAAGTATTCATATTAGTCAATGTCTCAATGTTAACTCAACCCCATAGCTCTTTCTTGTGGATTAAATATAAATAATGATACTCGGTATACTCCTAGGTGAAATGCTACAATGGTAATTTATCTATGCGCTTGTGAATACTTAACTTTAATATTATTTTCTTAGAGTTTATAAGTGTCATTCATAATTTACCAACAAAGCATTTCTGGCATCATGCCAGGGATGACAACTTAGTAAGAGTGATGCTAAGAAATGCCTATAACTGGTCCACCCTTGTCCAGACTTTCTATGAAGTGGTGAAAATCAAGGTTGCCTGGAAGGATTCAAGGAAGATCCCATAAGAGAGGATGAAGGGGATGGTGAACAACAAGGAAAGGATAATGGTGATAGAGTTGATGATGGCCAAGATAATGACGATGAAGCTAATTTGGAAGAGGATGGAAAGAGTTTAAATCAAGAGCCTCATCTTGGAGAGAACTCCATAATGAAAACCACTGTCAATAAATCAGGGACAAATATTGGATATAGGATAATCAATAGTGGGATTGAAAATTTAGACAATTTGAATCAAGAAAAGTAGTTGATTAGCTATATAGAAGGGTTTGGGTCCCAGCCTGTAACAGCCTATGAAGGTTCAGAGGGAAGTAATCAAGTTTACATTGATGTGAACCTTGATTCTGGATTATATACACCTAAGGAAATAGATCATATGCTTAAACATATGGACAAAGACAAAGATATTGTTCTGGGATTTAAATCTCAAGTTCATCAAATGGCTAGTGAGATTGAACAACCTAGTGTAATGAGAATAGATGAACCTAGCATCGTGAGTTTAGCTTTATTTGAAAATGTGGAACATATGCCTGAGTATATAGACAAGACCAAGAATGGATCTCTTAGGACTAAATCTCATGTTACACTGATGGATAGTATGAGTGAACAAACTAGTGAGAAGACTTTAGTTGAGTCCAATTTACATCCAAGCTTAGGAGTTTTGATAACACCTAAGACAATGTTTTCCAAAAGCTCAGAGTGTCATATTGTTAGAAACAAATGAAAACACTCAAAGTGGGGAGGAATTCAGAAAGTTGGCTATAGTAGAAAGTGCACATGAGGAATGTTCTCAACTACGTAGAAGAATTGAACTGCAAGATTCTCATGATCAAGAGGAAGAACTGCAACAACAACTAGTGATAACCATGGATTAAGCTGGTATTGGAAAGGATCGTGTACAAAGGGACGTAGAGAAATTTGAAGAACTCAACGATAGAAAGATACAAAAGAGGAAGACTTAACGGGGACCTACTCAAAGAGTTCCAAGACATAGAAGATACCCTGAAGATGGTAAAACAATTATGCAGAGGACTCAAGAGTATAAAAACTACATGGTTTTATCACAAGGTATTAAGCCTAGCACCTATTTTGATTTTGAAAGCAATGATTCTCTTACTGCTAAAGCTAATTGTGTGAATATTTCCTTAGGAACCGATAAGGTAATGATATACCATAATATTTATATTATGAAGAGGAAGGAACTGATTAGTAGAAATGATTTGGTAGATGAGAATCTTGAGATTAACCTCTCTGCTGATCTGAATATTGAGTGAAGCTATGAAGACTTTCCAATTTTTAATTCTAAGGTTGTGAACAATGTACATTCTCCTTTGATGGAGGAATACAAGGAAGGGGATAGCTCTTGGGTTAAGATAGTGAATAAAGGTCTTAAGGCTTCAAATAATATAAATGTTCCTGATGAAAGGTGATGTATGGAATGTTAGGGGCCTCAATAAAAGAGGTAGATTACAATGTATTACTAATTTTATCTCTGAGAATAAGCTTGATTTTGTTAGTTTCTAACAGACTAAAAAAGAAACTTTTGAAGTTTTCTTTTTGAGTTATATCAATAAGGACTTTGTTTGAAATCACTTTCCTGCAAATGGTACTGAAGGGGGTATATTGGTTGGCCTGAACAATAAAAAGTTCAAGGCTTTAGCCTAAAAAAATACTACTTTTGTGTGCTTGATATGATCAAAAACTATTTAGACAAATCTATCTGGAAGTTTATTAGTGTGTATGGCTTCCCTTATGAGGAAAGTAAATTGAATTTTATCTAGGAACTACATACTTAGTTAGAAAATTGGGATGGGCCCACCCTTATCGGGGGTTATTTTAATCTTGTGGCTAATTTGAAAGAGAAGAATAATGAAATTGTTAATAAAAAATGAGTTGATTTGTTTAAGGAGTGGATCCATAGTTTTGGGCTAATAGAGTTAAGAAATTCTTCTAAGTCCTTTACTTGGACCAATAATCAAGAGGAACCTATTATGACTGCTATTGATAAACTTTTTTGTAACACTGTTCTTGAACAAAAGTACCCACTAGCTTATGTGACAACAAAATCTAGAGTGGGTAAGGATCATGTCCCGCTCATAATAAACTTTGGTATTGAGGAGGAAAAACCTATGCTATTTAGATTTGAAAAGTGGTGGCTTGAGTAACCAAACTTTAAAGGATATTTAGCAGTTTAAAATCAGATTGCTTAGGAAAAAAAATTAAGATTGGGCTTTAAATATTAATGTTGGTATTAGAAGGAAAAAAAGGTAAACTTCTTAAGGAGTATGAAGTTCTAGATAGATATTAAGTATGAATCTAGGCTTGTTGATAGGAGAAAAGCAAGAATGAATTTAATTATGAGGGATTTAGAAAATATTTTGACTTCAGAGGAGATAAAAGCAAGATAGAGGTCTAAAGATAGAAATGTTAAGGAAGGGGATAAAAACACAACCTATTTTCAGGCCATAGCGAATCAAAGAGCTAGAAACGAGAGAATTGCTTTTTTAGAAAGTGATGAGGGTTTGTTGGAGGATAATCAGTCTATGCTAGATCATGTTATCGATTTCTATAAAAAATTATTTGGTCTAGAGAAAAATTTGGGTGTCAAATTAAGTGAGGATTTTTGGGAGGAAGGTGACAAAGTAACTATGCATGAAAATGCCTTTTTTCTGAAAGAGAAGATTAAATTTGTTGTTTTCGATTTTTATGTTGATGGTGCCCTGGCTCAGATGCTTTTTCCTTCATGTTTTATCAGATGTTTTGGGAGGTTATTAAAAAATATTTTATGAACATAGTAAGAGAGTTTAAAGCTAGGAGGTTGAACTTAGATAGGCTGAATTATGCTATGATTTCTTTAATCCCTAATGAACCCGGGGCTAAATATCTTAAGAAGTTTAGACCTATTAGTGTAATTAATTGTAGCTTTAAGATCTTTGCAAAGGCCTTGAAAAATAGGATTCTTAAGGTGGTTGATAGATTAATTTCTGCCAATTAGACAACCTTCACAAAAGACAAGTTTATCCATGAAATTGTAGTTGCAACTCATAAAATTATTCATAATATCTTATACTCTTATAAAGCAAAACCCCACTAGAAATTTTATCTAACACCACAGGGATCCACATCATCATCAGTTAATTCCTAAGAAACCGAACCACAGCACACCAAGTGATGGGCTTCCATTCCATTGAATAGGTTTAGAAACTGTCATCTCTAACTGTAGCACACCATCAAGCGATTGGATTCTATTCCATTGAATAGGTCCAAAAACTATCGTCATTTCTCCTTCCAATGGAGCCACCATTCACAGGCTGCTCGCAAGCCTTGTCGTTTTTCCTTCCAACAGGTCTTTTGAATTCTTCTCTAGCCTCATCTATTCACTACCCCCGCCCTCAGTAATAAGTAGTAGGTTAGCAGTGTTTATGCACCATGCCTGGGTCCTCCTTCACTGCTGGAGTGAACCATGTCCTCCGTCAGCAATAACTGCCAGAGCAGATTGACTTTAGATTTTTGGGAGACAAGGAAGAAGAAGCGAACTCATTAGCTCCATAGTGCCAAAAGGTGCGTGCTCCTGTTTCATGCATAGGATCACTGGCACCATTCCCAAATCCTCCGTCGTTGTAGGTGAAGAAGTCGTTGGGTTCTGGGGACAGCAGGAAGCAGCATCATCGGCTCCTGCATGCGAGCTCCCTACCAAGCACGCTCCCGGTCGCACAAGCTCACCGGTGGCATCTCCTCATGTGCAATCCCTGGTGCGAGAACCTCGCCACGAGCTTCGCTAGTCGCCACTATCCACACAGATGTCATAAGCCTCGTGCATGTGAGCTCCATTAACGCTGCTTTGCTCAGAGTGGAGAGCGGTGTCAGACATCTGGAAATGGATGAGGGAGGCCGTAGAATCACATGAGAGACCGTAAAAGAGAAAATGTTATTTTTGATTGGGGCACATGTGACTCATGTTCAAGATTTTTTGCTAGCGTATTGTCACAAATTGGATGTAGTTGAAACACCAAATAAGTTAGATGATTATGAAGACCTGCATGACAATAATAATATGACTTGCTTGAATTATATCTATAAGCATAGAAAGTTAACATCAGTTCCCGTGGTAACGCGTGGGGAATTCTTTAGTTCATAAAAATAAAGAAAGTGTATTATCCATAACCTCCTTCATTCTGCTTGGAGGAGAACCCACTAAGCATTCCCTCCCACTAGCATTATGCTTCACTAACCTGCTAGTGGTTATTATCAGGCAAGGACACCAGAATTTTTACTAAAAGTGGAAGAGTTACACATCCTAAAACTAGATTATGAGAAAGCATATGATAGAGTTAGTTGGGCTTTTGTTGAGGATATGTTGATTTCTAGAGGTTTTGGTGCTAGATGGAGAAACTAGATTACGAAGGTTATCCAAGGAGATTCAATTTGTGTTAAAGTCAATGATGAAAACAGTGTTTACTTTAAACCTGGCAAAGGCCTTAGATAAGGATACCCTTTCTCCCCTTTATTGTTCAACTAGTATATGTAGCGCGCCCTCATGCGCGCCGTTGGGCACATGGAAGTTTTTGAAGATGGGCAAAACGTGTTGGATATGTAGATTGAAATATAGATTGAAGTATTAGTACATAATACACGTTCGAAACGTCTATATTACATATATACGCTGGTGCATAGGTATATATTAGGTCCGGTTTTCGACACAAGAGTAATTTGCAGTTTCTTTGCCCTCCTTGGTAACTGAAGGATAATGGGATTGGGCATCAAAAATACACGCGGAAGCATCAGTGCACAGTTGAAGCAAAAGTACTTCATCAAAGTTAGAAAAATCATCTGAATCTTCTTGGTATCATGCAGAGATAGCAACCCCTGCAGATTACAATGGCAATTATTTAGAAAAGATTAATGTCATAATTGGAGTCTTGCATTGGGAAAAAATCCAGGCAAGGTAGACAATGTTCTGGAGTGAATTACCTTCAAATTCTCATAGTATGTGTCAAGGTCATCATTGACCAAAAGATTGTTGAAGAGAGCATGTTCGTTGGAATGATGAAGTTCAGCCCCAGCATTCTGAGTCGTTAATGGATGTGCTGTGTTTCAGCATCCCTGTATGACCAATTGAGCAGGGAATAAATCAAGAATGTGGTGTAGTTTATGATTTATGATTAAGAACGAGATAACCCATCACTGCTGAATGCTGTAACATTAAAACTTTCATATCAGAATACGAAGCGCTGGCACCTAAATTACATATTGTAACTTAAACACCAGATATGTTTCCTACTATGCAGTAATGCGAACTCTTGGTGCCACTGGCCTAACATAGCTGTCTGCAACATGTTGAGAAGTATCTGTGTTCATCCTTACTGTAAGCAGAACAGAGAAAACTTATACATATTTGTTTCCATTTTGGACCATTATCATGCCTGATCAAAGGGACCTCTAATACATATATATTTTTTTCCCATTTTGGACAATTATCATGTCTAATCAAAGGGACTTACAAACTGAAAAAGCAAAAGAAAAAACAGATATATACTGAATAAAATATTTCTTTCCCACAACAGGAAACCGTTGCAATGTATACACCATGGTTGAACTATCATTAACTTTCAAAAATAGTTTTGTCATGAACATAACTCAGAGAGGTGTCCCAGTGTTATGTATAGAGTAGACAAACCAGCGGAGCAAAATTGAAAGTATAGAAGAATTGTTGAGCCATCATATAATTCAAGGTACAGAAATAGGGGCTGTCTAAGTTTTACTGGAGAAGCATATAATTCCAAGTATTTCTACCACGAAGATTTCCTTTTCTTCATAGAGAAGCATATTTTGAGGACACAATCTTAATAACCAAAGATTAAGATTTTATGCCATAAGGTCACTGGTAATCATAAGGTGAGTTGATTTTAAAAATGTATGGTTACACAATTTTTATCTGTAACAAATAAATAGCAGGATCAGGGAAGACTTATAGGGCATAAATCAAGAGGGCATTAATCAAGAAGGAAAAGATTCAGTACTCAAAATTACTTGTGAGCAACAAGCTAATTAAAAGAGACATGCAGTGATAAAGAACATACAAATAAATGCATTCGGTGACACAGAATGTGGCATATTTCCTCTTGCTCGTGCTCCTCTCCAAAATTTGGCCATGGCAACCAGGTCATCCGCTCCAATTTCTGCAGGAAAACATCAAACCCTGGTGTAGCCAGATGGAGTGGAGCCAGAGAAGGAAAGGTGGCCGGATTAGTTGGGGACCGCACACGGTGAAGGGGAGGGGGCGCCCGCGCCTGCGCCGGGGGGGGGGGGGGGGGGGGGGGGGGGGGGGGGGGGGGGGGCACCGCCGAGGCCCGCTCGCGGCTGCGGGGACCGCCGAGGCCGGCCCGGCCGCACCGGTGCGCCGGCGGGCGAGCACCGCGAGGGACCGGTGGTTGCGGCACCACATCGAGAGAGAGAGAGAGAGAAATAGGAGCACGGCCGGGGAAGGAGAGCGACCTAGCGGCCGCCGGGGCTTGGCCGGACGCGCCGCCACACTGGAGGCCGGCCACCGCGGGAGACCGGCCGGTGCGCTGCCACATCGGGAGAGGGAGAGAGAGAGAGAGAGCACGCGGCCGCGCGGGTGCGCCGCTGCGCCGGTCATGGAGAGAGGGAGAGATTTTCTGGAGAGAGAGGAAGAGAGTTCGGGCGCGCACGCGTCCGGGGCCGGCCACCCGCTCCGCCGGCGCAACACCCGGTGGGGCTGGCCGTCCTCCTGCCCGTGCCACGTGCTGAAGGGGAGGAGGAGGAAGGCGGCCGCCGCCACCACCGCGCCGAGGGTCGGCCACCGCCGCCGTCGCCCTGACCACGTCGCACTTCAGAAGAGAGGGAGAGGAAGACAGAGGAAGTGAAGAGGAGAGGCCGGCATTATTATGGAGGAATCGAGAAGGACGACGGGAGACGCAAGGGGGCAGCAGGAGAGATATTATTTCGGGAACGAATCAGACAGCGAGACGTGGTAGTGCACAGCAATACAGGTTGGAGCAAATCTGGACCACTGAAACGGAAATCAAATGGCTGTAATTTTTTTAGGCAACGTGGCGGGGCTGCCCATCCGGGAAGGCCCCGCGGTTTATCAGGTGTAAATTTAGTGACTGATATCTTTAGTAGTATGCTTTTAAAAGCAAATAGAAACAACTTAGTCTACAATACGTAAATGATACCCTACTTTTTTTGGAAGATAATTTGGAGAAAGCCAACAATTTAAAATGGCTCCTACTCTATTATGAACAAATGATTGGTATGAAGATTAACTATGATAAAAGGATCTTCTAACCATTGGCATTGAGAAAAAGAGAATTAGTGAGTATGCTAAGGTGTTTTGCTACCAGAAAGGAGAGTTCTCTATTAAATATTTAGGAGTTCCTTGAAGACTAGATCAAGAATCCCGAAACTAAGCTCAACTCACTCTAACTCCTAATTATACTAACATACTAATACTACATTTTGAGAGAATGAAGAGGATTGCTTCTTGTGGTGTATGTTGAATGAGAGGAAGTGAGGGGTCATTTATAATGTAGGAGGTGCCTTGGAGGAGTGCAGATGCTTCCTTGATCCTAGGGAATATTCTCTTTTGGTGGACCCATGAATCCATGTGACATCCCCTCTCCATCCTTGGATCAAACCGCCTCATGAAGCACGTCTAGCATTGATGGAACAAGTGTTAGTTTGCATTGTGCCAAAGCTAAGGCAGTGGAGCTTCCTAGGAGGGTTAGGAGACCAAGGTGAGGGTCAGCTGCTCCTCCCCCCTCCCTCCCCCTGGTGATGAGTGGGCCTCCCTCCTTCGGTGTGGTAGTTCCTCTGGAAAACTTATGGAATTGTGGTATGAGATTTTTTAGTACTATGGAGGACATTAACCTAGTAGATGAAGTAGATCAGATCATTTGGAGTTTTGTGTTCAGATGGTAAATTTGCAATGCAATCTTTATATGTTGTGATTAACCATCGTGGAGTTACACCAGTTTATGTGCAAGCTGTTGTAAAATAACTAATTCTTGACTAGGGATAACTTGGCAAGGACAAAGGTGTCACATAGAACCTATGTCATCATGTGTTCTTTTATTGCTTTGTGGTTAAGAGTATTTGGTTGGCTTTGGCTGAAATTTTGAACTTAAATGGTGTCCAAAAATACGAGTTTGTAGCTTCACTCTGGATTGCTAATAAAAATGCTTTAACTAATGTGGTGAATGTTGCTGATTTATATGTTGTCTGTGGAAAATGTGTACCAAAATCTATTTTCAGGGCACTGTTTGGACAGGTGTGAAGGAGGTAGATTGGATTGCCAAGACCTTGAGGAGATGGAAACCAATGTTTAGTTGCCAGATGGAAGGGAAGATGGACCTGCTTATACAAAGATTGGAGTTGCAGGCGAATCAATCACCTGGAACCGGCTGAAGTCAATCAAGGTTGATATCAGTCAATCAAGGTTGCAGATATCAGTGTTCCACCCTTCGGGCTTGGTCTCCATTGCCGTGGATCATTGAACAACTGAGCTAATGTTAGTTGATTCTACCAACCTTTAGGACTCGTTATGAATTGTAGAAAGCTAGCTACCCATGCTATTTGCAAGGACCACCTTGCTAGTCAGTAATATTAAAATGCAGTGTAGTTGTTATGCAGGCTTAGGTCAAAGTTATCATAACCAAAAAAGTAAATATAGTTTACAAAATAAAAAAATCCAAATTATAATCATAAACATACCTTTATGCCTGAAACTTAACGCCGCTTTATATTCAAGCAGGGGAAACCTTTTTGCTAAACAAAATAGAGGGAATTATTTGGTTGAAGACATGATGTAAAATCTTTTTTTGTTCCGGTTCTCTTATGAACAGTTGTATTTGTATATGTTTATGATTATAATTTGGATTTTTTTATTTTGTAAACTATATTTACTTTTTTGGTTATGATAACTTTGACCTAAGCCTGCACAACAACTACACTGCATTTTAATATTACTGACTAGCAAGGTGGTCCTTGCAAATAGCATGGGTAGCTAGCTTTCTATTACAATATTTGAATACTTTTACTTAAAATTATTTTAGCAAACAATTTTTTAATGATCCGATCATAATTATCCTCTTTACACGTGTGCTCACTGTATGCATGGACATGATTTTTTGAAGCTATCAATTGTTAATGTTTTGTCGTGCAGTGCCACAAAGCAACCGCCCGAGTCATCTCTATGTGGATTCTAGGATTGCGAGTTCCGATATCAAACAAAAGCATCCAAGAGATAAAGAATACACATGTACGCATGAGGACCCTTTTGACAAAGCACACATAATAAGCTAGCTAATGATCATGGATTACAAGATGCTAGATTTGGTTTAGAGATAGCTAGAGTTTAATCATGTCAAGATTGTACGAAGACACATGAATCCTATATATGTCTTTGTTTAGTTTATAGATTGTAAAATCTTCGTGCTACGATAACGCGACATGTATTCTACATATTGCATGCATATAGTTTGGACTGGCATTGGTGGTTCTGAGTATCTCATATGTATTTAAGAAATGCGTAAGAAGAAGCTCAATCAAACCTAGCTTTTTTATCCAACATTTGTGTAAGAAGTTTACAATTAATTGTGAAAACAAAATTCAAATAAAATGGCGGGAAAGATTTCAAATCCAAAAAGCATTGACAAAGGCGACAAAAGTGGGATGGCATGCCAATCAAATAGAAACTTTGTCAAATTTGATTATAAATTTTCTTTTCTAGCATGCTATCATTTGGTTCTTGTTTTCTTTAGGTATAAAATGTCTAGATCACGCATCTTTTGTCAAAAAAAAAACATCATCAAAAAATTACACTTGTATGCTCCTATTAGGGAAGATAGTACAATAATGCAGTGATTCCACACTATATGATCAGCGCTTGATCATAATCAAGTAATGTAAGGTTGGATATACATGCATTTGAAAACCGTAACAATCTGTACATGTGCCTGCCACAACCACAACAGTGTTGGATATAATCAAGTAAATTTTTTAGAATTTTGAAGGAACTAAACACTGCGTGTTTGTGAATAACTGTGTACTATCTGATGACTGCACCGCCCTAAGCTGAAAAGAGACCGACGGCGATCAGATCATGTGAACTGTGTACTCTCAAAAATTTAGAATCCAAAAAGAGCTCTGCCACGAGCCCTGGCCGAGATAGCAGGTAGCTTGGGACGTTGCTCAGACGCTCAGGGACTATTTACCATGATGACCAAAACAGTTGTATGCACATATACGCGGCCTGTGTTGCATCGCCATGCACCCCCACTGTGTGTGAGCTGCATCTGGATCTGCGTGCATGCCTCAGCCTCGGTTACCTGCGAGAAAGTAACTGGGCATGCATCTTTGATCGATCGCCTGAGGTCCTGACCTGCATGGACGAGTACCTGGTCCTGGTGGTAGAGCAGTGTAAAAGGCTCTGAAGCTTTTCCTGGAGACGACGCATGCGGTTGAAAAGTTGCAGGTCGGCTTTCTGTTGCTTTTCTGGATTCTGAGAATTTCGTGCCCTAAGAAAATTTATCTTCTTGGTTTTATCTTGTTTTTCATGTGTGTGGTGACAGTGGTGTACTGGTGTGCTTGCACAGAGGAGCACAGAACAATCATGACAGACAGCTGCAGAAACTTGGCGATATCCTATGCTAGGGTAAAAAGTTTCCTGCTTTCTTCTACCTCCAGCCAGACAGCGGGAGCGGCAATCGTATCCACCCAAAAGATCATCACAGTTCACGTGGAGTCCAGCCTTGTCTTCGCGCCGTGGATCGTCTCCAGAGGAATAGCAACCTGTCAGGCTTTCATCAGTGCCATTGTTGTCTCCATGCCATGCCAATTCAAGGTTGGGCCTTGTTTAGTTCAGTGAATTGGGGAGAAAAACACTGTATCAGAATTCCTGTAGCATTTCGTTTGTATTTGGTAAAAATTATCCAAATTTTGACTAACTAGGCTTAAAATGTTCGTCTCGCAAAGTACAATAAAACTGTGCAATTAGTTTTTGATTTCATCAACATTTAGTACTCCATGCATTTGCCGACATTTTGATGTGACGGGGAATCTTTTTTTTGCATAGTGGAATTTAGGGGAGAATTGGGGGAACTAAACAAGGGCTTGATGCTACATCATATTGTATATGATTTCTTTCACACATTTCCACGGCTCTTTCAGTGCGCCTTGACCCCTCATTATAACTTCCTTGCCCTACCAGAGGCCAGGAAATCTCAAACAGACCAACAGAACAATGATACAGTAGTAGCACTCAAGTCAGTGTTAGCGTTTTATCTAGGGTACCTGTTCATTACCCTTTTCAACTTTGCACATTGTACTTTAGTTCTCAGAGAAAACATTTGGCCTTCAGTCCCAGGGTTGAGAGTTGAGACAAGAGCTACGTGCTGACCTTGCTGTTCGTGAAGATGCTGATGCATCCACCGGCCTGGGATGCAATCTAAAAGATATAGTGTTTTTTTTTTTGCTCATAATAAATTAGCGAACAGTATTTTTAGCCATGGCTTATCGGCTAAACGAACAGAGCCACAGAAGCAACAAGCAGGTGCAGGTGCAGCATCACATACAGTACAGAGTATATGAGTGGCTTGCAGCGCAGCGCTGTTCCTCTGCATAGCGTGCCCGCCAGTACGGAGGTTCTGTGTCCACGGAGTCTGAAATACGAGAAGAAGAAGAAAAAAAATGCTTGTTTAGCTTAGCTAGGCAGTTATTCCTATGCGAGCATGATGTGTTCTTCCCCGTCGTGCTGATCTTGCTCCGTTGGCTCACAGGAGTCCCCTTTTCTTTCAGAAGAAGAGTCGTCCGGTCGTCCCTTCCGTGTGAGTGTGAACTGCAACAGCACCCTGAGGTGTCCAAATCAGTTTACAGTGTAGCATCGTAGTCATTACCAGTTCTTCACCCAACAAAGGCTGAAAGCCCGTACATCAGAGAATTGTGGCTTACTACTGCGTCAAAAAAAAAAGTCATTATAGAAGTCGTGCTGGTTAAACTTCCTCAACTTTGACTAAATTTATAGAAAATACGTGCAACATTTATATCTCTAAAAAAGTATATTATGAAAGTATTTTCAATGATCTACCTAATGGTACTAATGATTTTTTAGAAGCGAGAATGACTCTTTTTTTTTTACGGAGGGAGTAGGTTTAAAACTTCAAACTGCCAGCAGGTTTGAATTGAGCCCAAGTCAGTTTTTTTTTCTTTTTAGAAACTGAGCCCAAGTCAGGTGCGAGCGTAACCTGTGGCAGCTCTGCTTTTTAGGGTTTGGGCTGAAAAAATTTTGGTGCCAGGCCGCCAGTCAACAGCCCAAGACCAAGACTGCACTTCTAGGTGCGATTCTAGCTGAATGAAAGGTGCGAAATGGGCTGGTGATCCAGCTGCACCAGGCCGGCCTAGCTCATCCTTCTTACCCAGGACCTGGTCTCAGCTCGTCCGGTTAGGCCCATCCTTTACCCAGGTCTTTAGAAAGACCATATCCGCTACTAGGCTATCATGAAATGATGAAATAATCCAACAAGCCCACGTTCATATTGGACTTGGAAAAAAAATCCTTTCGACCCTCTTAAGTCTTAACTTTCCTCTAATTTATAAAATCGGATTTCCACTTTCAATTTTTAAAATCATTTATTTTTGCATCTAAATGGTTTTATACGGTGGTTTTATTCTGGCATCATGTACCTAAGAGGCGGCAAATATTTCGAGGTAAATGAGGCTATAAATACTTTTAAAAATATCTAAATACTTCTAAAAAATATGTAATAAAAAAACCCTAGAATGTAATTTAATATTAGAAAAAGCATAGAAAATCCAATTCAATCATAGAAAAATCATTGTCTACTATATATGTAGTTCGGGTCTTCAACGTAGAGTCATAGACTGAATATAAAAAATAACTTATCTACCAACGAATAAACTTCAAAACGAGTCAGTAGAAGACTTAAATAGTTCCAGGTTAGGCACCATAAGATAGCGTGATTTTAGCAAAATTATGAAACTGGTTTCAAAATCTTCTGAGCTCAGCTAAAACAAATTTTCTAAGATTAAACAAGATTTTAGGGTTTTAATTTTTCTAGGGGAAATATATTTGATATTTTTTTAAAAAAAATATTAGTAGTCTCATTTACTCTAGAAGCTAAGTATGAATTAGTCTGATTTAGCCTCTTGTGGCTAATGTGAAAACCATGTAGAACGGTGAACTGCTAACATGTGCCAGGTCGAACAAACCGTCTTTTAAACTACCTCTAGTGAAAAGCAAACTATTTTAAAAATTCACTTGGAAACATGCTCTACATTGCGACATAATGTATAGGTTGTTATGCAGTCACCTGGGCAAATTGCGGTACTGAGATTTATTCGACAATAGTTATCTGTTCTAATATGATTTGAAATTGAACTCCATACTTCTGCTTGACAAGAAAATGCTTTATTGAATTCTATATGAAGAAGTTACATGGTATTTCATACTAGGCTCATGTAGATGAAATAGTAGATGTAATTAAGGAATTATATCAGTTTTATGTTACATCTAGACCTTCTTCTAAAGGGCTAAGGGTAGATCAGCTGAACCTCTGCTTCTAAAATTGAAACATCAGATCTGTTAATGGATAATAATGATGATGAACTAGAAAGTTACTTATATCAGTCATCAGGGACCGATGAGAATGAATTATGAGTTGGATAAATATATGGCAGATCCACCTATGAGATTTAGTCGTCAGTGTGATATCTTGGCATGGTGGAAGAACCAGATCCACCTTTTGGTTTGTGACATTATATTTACACTAGTGGGAACCGCGCGCCCATGCGCGCGACCAGCGAGGGTTTGATGAAGTTTGTTTGGAAATAATGTAGATGCAGTAGATTTCAATATGCACTTACATGATTATGCGCATAATGAATATGGAATTCAAGTGGGTTTAGAATATTGCGGAGAGGGCAGCCATGCACATGGATGAACATATGCGATACAGATGTGTAACAGGTTTAGTACATAGTAGTGCTGGTTCAATATTCAAAAGGATCATACGGCGGTAGGATGTCATATTACACAAACCATGAGATAGTGGGGGCCTAATCTCTGTCAGATGCAGTGTACAAAGATATCTGACAAAGAATGGCACAACTATTTGACAAAGTACGAAGCTGTAGGTTGAAGGTCTTGGTGGGCTGTAGTTTACAGACCGATAAAATTCATCTGAAAAAACTTAAAGGAAAGGCAGAAAAAAGTAGAGGCTAAGCTAACCTAGTACATCATGACAACATAGATCTCATGGTATATTTTTACGAAGAGATGAAGAAGCAAATATATCTATACAGTACACTTGGAAGGACCTCGCTACAGAAGAATTAACTTTTGCAGAGGCATGGAACGATAAATAATGAACATGACTAATAACATAAATGTACAACCATGACATGCTTATCATCTAGCATTTTGTAACCTGATGAAATGTAGGAAAATCTCTAGCAGGACATCATCGAGGTAGGTGATGGTCACTATATTACCTGAAGAATAATTCCATTAAGTGTAGCACATCATCATCCAACAAAATAGTGATTAAGTTTAAGTATCACATGCGACTGAATTTTCTGAACTTAGCGATTTGTACACTATGCACTGAAAAAAAAATTGTATCACAAATGAGGCATGAAGTAAGTTACGAACCTATAAATCAAGCACCTTGTGTTTCTTACTCCTCACTTAGTTTTCTCCATGCAGAGGCAGAAATAGAAACCATGTAGAGAAAATAGTGTGAAGGTTAACCATTTTTCATGCTGCTACAGTGCAGCAAGCAGCCTCCAATATCTTGACTGTCATCTTTTTGTTGTCGTGTTTAATAAACATGGCATGAAAGAGAATCCACTGAAGTGAGTACAGTTCGAAATGGTACTTGTTAAATGAATTGGGAGTAGAGACCATATAGATGAAAGGCAGGCTCACGATAAGTACGTACAAAGGAATGAAAATAGACAGTAGTCACCGAAAGCACAAGGCAACTGTAAAATAACTGGGATTCATTGGATGCCATGAATTAGGTACAATGGATAAGTAACGCAACTTTGTTAAGGCAAGGAGTAAGTGTGAGCAACGGAGATACTAATATACAAACGAAGGAGACAAAGCATTACTCACCAGCAAAGCAACGCTAACCGGAAAAGCTTGTCTGCCCACCACCGTGACTACAAGTTACTGATTGGCCTCGAGCTACAATGAGCAGAGTAATTAGCGCCAGATGACATTAGGAAGGAACATGTATAAGGGCATGCAGCCTGCACTGGAAATAAATTCTGCGCTTCATTGTACAAAGCCATGGAACCTAAAATGTGGAATAGAGAAAAGCAATAAGAGATATACCTAAATGCACTCCTCTTTGCCAATAGTTTTTGCCTGTTGTCTCAATATACGTTACCAAAAAACAAAAAACGGTGGAAGAGAAATGTAAGCAACGACGATTCTGTGCCAAAGAACAGCAGAAGACCAGAAGAGAAGTATGTTTGAGAGCTTACCAACGCGGAAAACCTCGATTGCCTTGTACACAAGCTCTTTGACCCAGAAAGGCAAACTGCAAAGCTGATTGGAAGTCATATACTGAGAATGCATCAAAACTAAGTATGACACTGAGAGAATATGGCGAATAGATGATGAAGAGCAATTACTACCTAAGAATAAGTGAGCTGAAACCCGAAGAAGCAACATAAAAAATTTAGTTGATGATTATATGGTAACAGAAAACATTTCCTTCGGAAAGTAGCTCAACATGTAAAATTGTCTGGAGCACAGTGCCGCTTGTTAGTACGTTCAGGCTTGTTTAAATAAAATAAGCTATGTGTAAACTCCATACGTAGGAAATCAAACTGCCACCGCACACATTACAGATAGATTCTAACATTGTAGAATAAATTGCAACATGACTCATGGGCACTGAGCAGGGTGCATGAATAAACTAAATTGGTATCTTGATTCAATCCTTGCTGGATCTATTTCAGTATAATTTTGCTTCTTTAACAATTCAGGTGGCAAATCTTGGTTAGCTCCAAATACAGCAGAGCCAAAACACACTGAAATCTCATTGTGTTCACGAAAGAACTCAGCTAGGTGCAGAAGGCTAACTACTAAGCTTCGGCCTGGCAAAATGAAATAAGTTCACAGCAGAGTAATTATTGTTCCAAGTTCCTGAAAGTCCGCATGGTTAGGGCCTATACAGCGAGACCTAGACTAATGTATGCAGGATTCTGACTCCCGGGGTTCTCTTCACAATGCACAGAGCATGATGCAAGGACCAGTCAAACTCGTCAAGCATGGAGGCATTTGCGCGTCTAAGTATTATGGGGACCTGCACTATAGCACTATGTAATTATCTTCAAATTTAATTTGTTTCGCCTATGTAGCCAAACAAAATTGCCAAAAAAATTGCCACAACCAGTTTATTTGTTACACGCAAAAAAGGGGAAAAATCGCAGAGAAATCCACACAGCAGAGGCAGGCCAACAGGCCAGCCAACTGCAGGCAGCAGGGGTCGGAGGCACGACGCGCTGAGCAGCCGTGCAGGCCGCACTGGCGTACGTGGACCAGCGGCCAGGCGCAGGAGTGCAGTGCGGCGAGGCACCCGCTGCAGGTCGCCCACCACACCACCATGCGATTGTCGCTCACCGGGTGCCGGGATTCAGGAGCACAAGGACCGGAGGAAATCCGCTACCGCAGCACGCACGCCGGCCAGCGCGCGCCCGCAAGGGAGAGGGATTTGGGGGGAGGAGCCATGGGAGGAAGTAGGAGATGAAGAGGGTGACGTACCGCCAGATGCAGCCGTGGAGCTGAGCCGCCAGCGCGCCGGCGCGGAGGACGCAGCTAGGTTTCGTTGAGCGCATGCCCACCGGCGGAAGAAGGCAGTGCCGGGAGGAGACGCGCCCGCGGCGACCGGCGGGGCACGTTCGCGCCGCTCCGTGGTGGCCGGAGACGGCCACCGTGGGGGTGCGCGCCGCAAGGGCGCTGTCGCCGCCGCCCGCGTCGGGAGGGAGAGGGAGACCGAGCGAGCGAGATGGGTCGGGTCGAAGAGACGGAGACGGTGGGAGGAACCTGAGCCACACGTTGGAGATCGAACGGTTAAAATCTTTTCAGGTGACGTGGGCGGGGTGCCCATGCGGGAAGGCCCCGCGGCTTATCAGAGTTAAATTTGTTGCTCATACTGACCATTTGAAGTGTATAAGTTAGTCAGTGCTCTCGATTGGAGTTAATGTCTCTCGACCATTATCGATGAGTTGTCGATCAGTTTGTTCTGGTTCCGATATCCTATTTTTCCCGATATCATTTTTCGACTGGCTCCCATTTCTGTTTTCGTTTCTGTGTAAGAATATGAGTTTGAAAACAGTCAAACCCTTTTCTAGAATACCTCTTTGCTCCCCCAAATTTCTGTACAGTGTTCCCTTTCTCTCCAAGTCACCATACATAATTCAGACTAGGATGAGTAGAACACAAAGGTCTGACCTCTATCTAGTATCAGTCTACCGAATTGATTGATGTCTAGATGTTTCTGACTCATTTTATGAGTATTTCTCAGCTCCACCGGAGAGCCATGACGATTAACATGACGGTTTGTAAAGGAGTGGATTCATTTAGTAATAATAAAAAAATGAAAAAATAGTACCCATACCCGCAGACATGTGTTGAGTACTATTCACTGCAGACAGACACCAGTATTAAGATACGTACCCCCATCACATTAACGCATCCTCCGTACCTATGCCGGGCCTCGATGGCCTCACTCTCACAGTCACACTCACTCAGCTGTTATTATTCCGAAGAGAAATACTGGCACTGTATATCCCTCCACTCCCCCTTCAATTCACCCACAGTATGATGTTCATCTGGAAAACCCTTAACTCTCGCACCATCTAATTTCTCAATCCAATTAGTAATACATTAAATCCCCAACCACTTGAGAGAGAGAGGAAGAGAGAGCTTAGGCGTCATCAGAATTCAGAAGAGAGCGTGTGGCAGCAGGGTGGAGCTAGGGGCTGTTTAGTTGGCAAAATTTTTGGCGAACCGCTACTGTAGCAGTTTCGTTGTTATTTAGTAAATATTGTCCAATCATGGTCTAATTAGGCTTAAAAGATTTGTCTCGTCCATTTCGTCTAAACTGTGTAATTAATTTTATTTTTTATCTATATTTAATGCTTCATGCATGTGTTTAAAGATTCGATGTGACGGGGAATCTGAAAATTTTGGTAAAATTTTTGGCATCTAAACGGTGCCCTAGAGGGAAGCAACAGGGATTTAAATGCTGCTGTTCATGGCAGTAAAGAAAACCGTCACCTCGTCCACCTCAACGAGCGAGCATCATCATCGGCATAACCTCCACAAGCCACCATCACCTCATCATCATTATATAACGCAAACGGGAGTTGCACCACCGCACCACAAATACCCAGGCAGGCACACCGTCGAGGTATCCTGGTTCCACTTCCATTCCAGCACCACCAGGAACCACCACCAGTACATACGCCGGCGGCCGGCGAGTGGCTGCGCGGCCTCCGTCCTCCCCGTAGCTCCAGCTCCCACTACTCCACAGTGCATGCACGAGATAGCTAGCTAGCTAGCGAAGCTAGTATTGATCAGTTCCTACTCCACAGTGCATGCACGAGATAGCTAGCTAGCTAGCGAAGCTAGTATTGATCAGTTGCGTGCGCCGTGCGGCAGTGTTGGAAGATGAGCAGGAACAACGGCAAGGTCGGGTCGAAGCCGCAGGAGCTGCGGCTGAGCCTGTCGCGCGGGGGCGCGGCGGGGGGCTCGTCGGGGGCGACGACCCACCACCACGGCGTCGGCGGGGGCTCGCCGAGGAGGCTGTCGGCGTCGTCGTCCTCCACCGCTTCTCCCCCGAGCTCGTGCGTGTCGTCGGAGGGGAGCCCCGAGGCGGGAGCAGGCGGCGGCGGCCCGCCGATGATCCTGGCGGGGTGCCCCCGGTGCATGATGTACGTGATGCTGTCGCGGGAGGACCCCCGGTGCCCCAAGTGCCACAGCACCGTGCTCCTCGACTTCAACGACGCCCCCGCCCCCGGCGCCAAGGGCAAGGGCGGCAAGCGAGGCTGACGCCGGACAGCTAGCGCCGCCGTCGTCTCGCCGGCCAAGAGCCGGGCGCGCGCGCCATGTAATCTCCATGTCGTCAGGTTGTGTCCTTTACGTACGTATGTGGGTACGTGTTCCATCTTGTGTGTCCGTGTGTGTTCGAGTTGATCAGAAAGGAATTATTGCGTAGACCCGTTCTTCCATGGGCCAGCTATATGATGAGAAGTGAAGCTAGCTAGCTGCAGTGTATGTTGGACATCGGGGTGCCAATGGAACGGGTCTAGGTAATAATTCCGGCCGCGTCGTCCCTCGGTCTCTACCTTTGTGTGTGTGTGTGTGTGTGTGTGTGTGTGTGTGTGTGTGTGTGTGTGTGTGTGTGTGTGTGTGTGTGTGTGTCTGCAGAGTGCAGAAGACGTGCGTCGGTGCGTGTCATGTGTGTGTTGTGGTCTGTACGGGCAGTACTGGTAAGGATTAAGATTTTGTCTCGAAGATTTTATGGAGCCTAATGCTCTCGATCGTCTTGGCGTGGCGTAAATACACAGCAGCAAGCGGTGGGTGCTGCAGAACTGCAGATGCATTATTTCATCGCCATTCTCTGTTACAAGCTAGTATGCGAGTTCAATCGATCGATTAATCTATCGTCAACTAACTCACCTCAGCTCCCGTCGTACAGTACATATGTGAAAGTATCTATAGCTATCCTCTCTCCTTTGTCAATATATTTGTCTCGCTATCTAAAAAATAATATACGTATTTGTCTGGCAGAAGTCCTGCCAGTGATTTTCGAAAAAAAGAAGAAATAACTATACATAATGGGAAGGTTTTGCAACTGTTAAAGGCTTAAGGGCATGACCCCTGAAATCGACCAAAGGAAACACTCGTCCTTTATTTCGAAGAAAATCGCCTTGAAAATAATCACATTCCTTTGCTTCCATAAGGTCCTCAGAGAAAAGAAATATAGCGTGCGCAGTATGAACACACGTATTATACGTACGGACGAACGTACGTGAAGTATTCTGATGAATTTATATATGTGCGTCGTTGCACGGCTCGTCCAACCGGGCATTCTCGATTGGTACATGTATGTACACGTAAGCATGCAAAGCAAATGGTAACACTTGTGCTTAGCTTATCTGCTCCTACGAGGGTAGGAGACTACAAGCATCGTGTCCTACGCACTGTAGACTTATTTTCTTGTCAAACTTTGTTATAAGTGTGACTTTGTTTCTGCTCGTCACATATTTTTTTGGCTGTCCGAAATTAGGTATGAACCAAACATGCATATGTGACAGACGCCGTATGTGTGCAGGACGAGAAAACAATTTGGTACGGATGGTTCGCACCAAAACACGGTGGGAATGTGCAGCTAACGCGAGGACCATGAGATATCTGATTTATCATGCGTGTGGTTAAAATAATAGGGTAGCTCACGTATTAGCCGAACAGTTCGCATCACGTTTTGATACCTAATTTTTTTTCGGCTGGACGCCTCAGTGGTCTGTGGAGAAATCAGACAACAATATGGATGCACCAATTAATTGATGTAAAAGTTGAATCGAGCCTCAATGGGAACTTGCAATGCAAGATTTGTGCGTGCTTATACGGATACCGCTTGGCACATGGTTCGTACGTACTGATCGAGAGTGATGAGCGTGGCATATCCAGGATGCGGCCAATTCCATCCAGGTAGGTAGCAGGCATTGGGGTGCAGCCGTGCAGGTGGCAATGGCATGCAGCTACTGTTTAGGGTTGCTTAACTTGCAGATCTTGGGCCGCCACCGCCGGGCGATGAGACGATGAGAGAGCACACACGCAGCGTGGTGAGGCGGTGATGCATTGTACATGCATGCAGATATGCAATGCAAGCAGACAGCGGGGAGGCTGCTGCTGCTGCATGCTAGGAAGATGCATCCAGCAGCAATCCGGATCGTATCGGTGGTTAGCTCATCAGGGCGCATGCATTCAGGCCATTGAAAGGGCCGGGGAGACTATTGCCGATTAACTCGCCTTGAAACCCAGAATAAATGCCCGAGTAATTGGAGACAGCGGAGGGCAATAAGATCGATCAACGGGGCGGGGGCGGGGCGGGCGGGGGATTCCTTTCTTTCATTTCCTGCGTGCGTGTCAGAGCGAGCAGCGATCAGTGAGCGCCATGAAACCACACACACACAGCACAGTTCATGCCAACCCTGTCGCTTCAATGCGTTGTTTGTTGCAAAAGGATCACCAAGGCCCCGATCGAATCGAATCGAATTGAAGCGCGGCCAGCACTGCTCCTGCTCCGAGCCAGCCAGCCAGCCACGTAAATGAAGCAGTACATAGAGCCGGTTTAGTTCACAAAAAGTGAATCCAAAAAGTGCTACAGTACCTGTCACATCAAATCTTGCGGTACATGCATGAAGTACTAAATGTAGATGAAAGAAAAAACTAATTACGCAGTTTAGTTGTAAATCACGAGATAAATCTTTTGAGCCTAATTAGTCCATGATTGGACATAAATTACCAAATAAAACGAAAAGTGCTACAGTAGCCGAACCCAAACTTTTTCACCAACTAAACAACCCCATAGACATGGTTGCGTGCCATGCTGCTACTGCGCTATTGCTAGGAGCAGGAGTAGGCATTCCACTGTAGTAACCTCGCTCCATGCCTGCTGCTGCTCCACCGTACCGTACCGATCTCTGCGTGCACTGCAGCTCACGACGATCAGAGCTTAGCACAGATCGGCTACTGTTCGGGTCAACAAGCAACGGTGCGACAGCACGCAGCAAAATGATGCTTTAATTTGTTTATTTATTTATTTAGAACTATATATGGATCGAACATCGATCGATATTACTTGTTTCCAATAAGAAAGAAACACAAGGATGGACATATATAAAAACATAGGCAATTCTTGCTTGCCAGCTTAGACCAAGCAGCATAATAATGGATTAGTAGCTTAATCACTCGAAGCTCTAGTGTGATATAAAAACCAGTCCGGCAGCAGGCCAGTGGTCATCCAGACAGGACACTACTGCTGGGGCTCGCGAGCTCAAGTGAGGCTGCATTTATTTCGCGAAAAGAAAATTCGTAGATGTCATATCGGATACGTCGGAAAGACGTCGGGAGGAATTTTTGATACTAATAAAAAAACAAATTTCAGAACCCGTACTGCGAGACGAATCTAATGATACTAATTAATCCGTTATTGGCACATGGTGGTACTGTAGCACTTAAAGCTTTTCATGGACTAATTAGGTTTAAAAGATTCGTCTCGCGATTTCTCCGAGAACTGTGTAATTAGTTTTTTCGTCTACGTTTAGTACTATATACAAGTATCAAATATTCGATGTGACGTGGGAGATAAATTTTTTTTGGAAACTAAACCATGCCTGACTTTCCATGCAGCTGCAGGAGTATCTGTCAAGCTATAGCAACCTTACTTTTAGGCAGAGATGCTGTGTCCTAGCTTTGCTTTTCAACATCGGTGTGTGCCATCAACTTCAACAGCGTATATAATATGAGATATGACACACATCACCGCGTTGATGTCCAAGCATGCATGCATGCATTCATGCTCGCAGCTGTGCAGTAGTATGCCGCAACAATATATGGAGGGATGGAGGACAGTGGCATGGCATCCAATAATCCATCCCTGTCTGGGGTGCAACAAGGGCAAGAGCCTCGTTTAGTTCATGAAATTTTTTGAAAAATGTTATTGTACCACTTTCGTTATTATTTGACAATTAGTGTTCAATCATGGTCTAATTAGGCTTAAAAGATTCGTCTCGTGAATTTCGTCTAAACTGTGTAATTAGTTTTATTTTTTTATTTATATTTAATGCTTCATGTATGCGTCAAAAATTCGATGTGACGAAAAATCTTGAAAAATTTTGGAAACTAAACAGGCCAAGGGCACAGTGCAATCAAGTTCGACCAACCACTTGCCCTTTAAATCATCATCACCATATATACATATACATATATATGGCCATTCCCTCTGGATGCATGCCCTACTCCTAGCTAAAAGATCAGCTCGTAAACTCGTCGTCGCAATTGATTAATGGCTATATAGTGCCTAGACGGAAGAATTAAACATGGCTACCGGTGTCTGGCCATGCATATACATATGCATGAAAATGAAAGTTGTCGAATCGCCAAATGGCCGACAGGGGTTACAGCTCTGGCCGAGCTGTTCGTTGTTCCCTGGTGGCCCGTCCGGCGTCCGCCCCATGCAAATCAAAACGTATGCGAGAGAGCCCAGGTAAGCGTTTGGTGTGAATCCGCCGGTTTCTGTCGTTCCACAAATTCCACATGACATAGATGCTTAATCTGTCGAAAGAACATTTCTGGCACCGTTTTTACTATTGTTTCCTACCAATCTACAATGGAGTTGTGATTGGCAGCTTATAATTGTGAAGGTAAGAACAAATGGTCCTATGCTAACCTATTTGGAGGTTGAAATGTTGAAAATATTTGATAAAACTAGTCGAACTCAAGAAAGTTTGACCTAATCCAAACTTAGGATGACATTTTTTTTGTGATGAAGGGAGTAACTTCTGTGCTATAATTTGGCCTTTTACCAATTCCCCACCGTCATGGTAGTAGATGTGTTAAAAAGCATTCGGTCTTTGGCATTACATGGGGTGTCCCTGCCGATCCATAGCTAGCTAGCCATCTTTAGCCTCAGTAGTGTCCGCCCGAGTTTTTTAGGTCTGGTATATATGCTAATCCGCCGAGTTTTTTTTTTTTTGGTTGTTTTACCCTTCGTTGAGTGAAGTAACACTTGCATTGGTTCCACGTCGGTGAAGAAGTTAGGTTCTGTTTGGATTGCAGCTGCTAAATTTAGTCCCTCCTAAATGGTTTAGTACCATTTAGTTACTCCAGAGTTGTTAGAGAGGACTAAAGCCCTTTTAATCACATTTAGTTATAGTGTTTAGATAAAAAGTAACTAAATGAAACTAAATGAAACTAGATTTAGGAGCTCCTAGCTGAACCAAACACCCCTTTATATTGGGAAACACAGAACTGATGGAGGGCTTATATATTCATCACACAGAAGTTAAGCAGTGTGGGTGCAATCACAACTCAGCAGCACGACTGTCGTGCGTAGTTGGTACGCTACATACCATACGGTAGCTAGCTAGTATCAACAGCTCGCAGATTTGTAGTAAAAAAAAACAGCTTGCAGATTTTGTTGTGCCATTCATATATTTAATTTATGAGTTCAATGGTCCTGCACTCCTGTTGTATATTAATCTGGCATGTTTGGATCCCAAGTTCAAAATAGAAAAAGGTTTTTTTTTTGTAAATTGCACCTTTTTGTTTTTTTCTAATTTATGACACGTCAGATTTTTTTTAAAAAAATAACTATAGGTATTTTTCATAGTTTATCATGAAGTTTAGGCGGGACCAGAGTAGCTTTATACGTGCACCAGTCATTCTTAGCAACTAACTTTTAAGCTAATGAAATGCTGTATCTATAGCCTTTTTTATTTTGTGCGTGTTTGTGACTGCCGAAGTTTTTTTTAAGGCATTATTATTAAAATGAAAAAAAAAGCACAACAAGGTTGAGTTCAGTCTTACAACCAGGTGGTTTAAGAAACGAAAAGAGAGAGATGTTGTACCGTGAAATCGGAAAAAGGAACAAATTTTTGTTGTCTTTTCTTTGGAAAAAAGCTAGTAGTAGTATCGTGTTTTCTGTACCAAGGCATAACCAGTCACTGATCAATATCGTCCGAAGAAAAAGGGGGATGAAATCAGGCTGAAATGCATATGTAGCAACTGGTTGTGTAGTGAATGGCACTTGAATTGGGTACAGCCTTTCAGTAAATGGACTTTAGTGTTACTTAATGAAGGCATATACGGGCCAGCTGGAGTTGCTCGCTCGGCCGGGCCGCCGGGGTCCTTGAAAATTTGGCACGATAAAACACCTCTGCAGGCAGAGCGAGTCTCAGATGCAAGCACACCCAGGCCAGGCCAGTATGGGCGGGCGCACCTAAATGTGCAAGCAAACAAACAAGCAGTCCCAGTACCAGGCGTCGACCACTGCCGGTGAAGGGCGTCGTAGTAGGGCGGCGACAGGATCAAGGACCGCCTGCCGCCGGCCCCTTGTTTCCTGCGGTATCGTACGTGCCCTTTGTTGCCGAACACGGGACGGGACCGCGCGGCACGCCACGCTTGGAATTGGAATTGCAACTAGCAATCACGTAGTACGGCGGGGCTCATCGCTGCCTGCCCAGTGCCCAGCATGCAGCCCGGCCGGCGCTCTCCCTCGCCCGTGATCCGCGGCCAGCGAGCCAGTCTCAGACCACGCCCCCACTCCCGGGCCGGTCCTGAGCCCTGGCAAGCAAGGTCTGTCGGTCAGGTCGCCGTCGCACGGATGACTAGAGATTACCACGGGATTACCGGGCGCTCCCTCGCGTCGCATGCAACTCCGCCGGCCTCGCCCACCTGCCGAGAATATGCCGCAAATAAATCTGTCTGGTCGCGCATAAATGGCATTGACTTGCATTTGCTGTCACACACAATGCAAGCAGAAGCAGAGCAAGGGAGCCAAGCCAGTAAACCATCAAGTCATCTGCTGCGATTGCAATTGCATTGCCGCCGCGCAAGCAGAAGCAGCGCCATGTGCCGCTCTTTATGCCCCCCGCCAGAACCTTAATTCCAACGAGACGATCGACTTGATGGTGGATGCCCGAGAGGAGATAGATTATTAATTGATTTCCCGCTCTCGGCTCTCGATCGATACGGTCAGCGAGACCCTCGGCCACGGCCGCTGACGTCGGCATGCGTGCGCCGCCCAAGGAAAGGAGGGAACTGCGGCCCAAGTTGGCGGCGTTCTGGACGAACAAGCAGGAGAGAGAGAGTACGCACGATCAAGTTGATCAGAGAGACAGCAGCAGATACAGAGCGAATTCTTCTCGTACGTAGTAGCCGTGCCCGATCTGGGCTGCAAAACAAGGCCGACCTCGTGAACTAGTGTGTTCGAGGCCGCGACAGGCCCGCGAGGCACGAGACGTTTAGAGCCCACAACTGACAGCGTGTGAACGAGCCCCCCTCTCTCTGCACAAGCTCGCCAACTCTATGGGCCGTGGGATCGTGGACCTTCTCAACTATCGCCATCCTCCGACTTTTCTCCGTGAACAATAAAACTGTTTTTTTATCTCATTAACTTTTAAAATTGTTTATTTTTGCACTTTAGATGGTTTTTTATTATGGTTTTGCTGATATGCCACCACATTAGAGAGAATAAATTAGACTAAGCTGAAGGGAGGTAAATCAGACTATTTTTTTTAAAAAAATATATACATAAAAAAATCATAAAAATAAAAATTCAAAAATTTATCCAAATATTTTTACATGCAAAAATAATGTAATTTGAAATCCTTAATTTGATTTAATCTCTTAAAAATCATAGAAAATTTGTTTTACCTCGGAATCAATTTTTTTTCTTCTAAAATCATGCTCTATATTTTGTAGTCTATCTTGACATTGTTTGAATCTTGATGGGCTCATTTTGGTAGCAACAAAGTATAGCAGTGTAGATCAGTTGCGAGGCGGAGGAAGACATGACTGAGGTAGAACCAGATCTGAGATCTTCGCTAGAGGGAGACCGGCCGACCAACGTGGGGGTGAAGAAGGGAAGGGCGGGGATTGTGAAGCATGGGAAAGGGGAGAGGACAATGAGCACATGGGTCTCGGCCTGCTCCAATGTGACACGCCGCTGCAGCAGCACCCTCACTGGTGGTGGTTCGGTGGCGGTGTCACCGTCCAAGGAGACGGTGCTCAATAGAGATGTTAAGGCAACCAACGGAGGGGTTGAGAAAAAGGGGAGGGAAAGGAAGATGAGAAAAGAGAAATGACAAAATGGACACGGACAATGCGCCCCGCTTGGCACAACGAAGACCACATCCTTGGAGCCTGTCAACGTAGCCGGTACCATCACCCAGAATGACACTGCACGTGACAGCAAGTGAGTGGTGAGCCGTACGTGAACAGTGTCTAGGGGCTATAGAAATACGTGGATCCTACGCGTGTTATGGAGTTTCATATTCATATGTGTCACCACATCATGATGCCAACCCCATGAATCTAAACACAGTAGTGGTGTCTACAAAATAAAGAACAATTTTGTGATACCCATTTAAAGTATACATATTGAATAAAAATATATTTTTGCTAATTTAATTTCACCTAGACAATCTTTCAAATAAGGTTCATAATAATGACTATATTTTCAGTAATACTCTTAGTTGATTTGGATAAGGTTGTATGGCGACAACAACATCGAAATCCAATGTTACAAGGTACACTTGTCTATCACGTCTTATTCCCATCACTAAACATGCCAAAATTTGCATGACTTATTATTTTTAGCATGATTACGTGGCTTTAAACACCAGTAATGTGTGCCAAATTAGATGGCTAATGTGTATGGTAGTAATTTGATGAGTAATAACTTGGCAGGTTATGAGTTCTATGACAAGGCATACACGACATACTCCCACAAGTTTGTCCATAACTATGATCCTATACGCAACATAGATCGCCTGACAAGATTACCAACAATATGTGGATGCATCCAAAGGTCCAAGCTACATGTAACATATGGCCAACAGCATCTGCCACAGGGTATGCCAGAACACAATCATTGTGTGAGCTTGCTTGCGTCATTTCCCAGTCGGACAATAGGTGCAAGCTAAGCAAACTTTCGGTGCTAAAAGGAGTGTACCAAAGAAGGTAGTTATTAGTGTTATTTTTTATGTGGCACGCCTTGGGATGATTCTTACCATATGCCATTCAATTTTTTTTGCGAATTACAAAAGTAAAAACGCAGTCCCGACAAGTTTATAGAAATGATTGTGATCTGATAACGCAACATTTCATACTATTCTAACATATCTTTTGATGACATAAGACATGGGATCATAGCGCCTATAGATGATGCCAACTTTATGAGTGTAGCCATGGTTTGTCAAGTGTGTCAAATCTAGAACAAGTGTGTTATATCTCAATAAAATGCAAGGTCCTCACTCATGAATATATAATCCCTTTTATGGTACAATTATTAGCTCCCGCAATATTATATGCTTTACTTGCATAAGATTGTATAATATAAGCGCAAAGAACATTTACATGACAAACTTGCTATACAGAAGTTTTTTGTTCTTAATTATCAGTTGTAAAATGTTTCATACTGGATGTGCCAAAAGGAGTAACAACATCTAGTTACATTGGTTCCTTGTTACTCCTATATTAGAAAGCCGGTCTAATCTTGGTTGTAGGAGAGAGTGTGGCGAATAAATAGCCGATATCCAAAGTTAGTCTGATAAGTTTTTGCTTGGCATATATGTATAGTTTACTACCACAAGTTTAGCCATGGCATATATACATATCTGGTGCAGACACATAGGACTGCAGTGTAAGTGTATGAAGAATAGTTTATGGAACCTAAAATTGATGCCATCACAATAGAGCCAATTTTTACAATAGAAGAACAAATGACAACGTTAGTTCAGACTTGGTGTTGGCTAGCATTTACACATCCAAAATATGAGCACAAAGGTCTAAAGAGTACCTAGATAAGAAGTTCAGAATAACCTTCCAACTGATCCAATGTTACAAGCTACACTTGTCCTTCAAAATAGGCGTGCCAAATTCACTTTGGGCGTGTTTGAAGAGGTGGCCCGATAGCTTGGCTGCGCCCTTGGGCTGCAGTGCTCGTGTTTGATGGCCTTTGTCCGTCTCCCAGCCCACCTCGCTCGGTGCAAACCCTCTCCTCCGCCTGGCTCTAGGGAAACGAAACCCCCTCCGTTTTTCTAGGGCGCGGCGTGGCTCCTTGCGGGTGATTTGGGGTGATTTTGGTAGCGATGAGTGGCTCACGCGGGCTCGCGCGGGAATGCTGAAACCTCCGCGCGTGCTCCCTCCACCGGTGAAAGTTGTCGCCTTTATAAGCTGCACCCAGCGCTGCGCTCCCACCCTTCTTCTCCCTTGCTTCTCCACCCAATCCCGTGAGATACCAACGGTGGTGTTGAAGTGTGGTGTGCGGCGAGGCGGCGTTCTTCTTCTCCGGTGGGCTTCCTCTCCGTTCCCCCGCCTGGGATCCGCACCGATGCGGCGCTACACCGTCTTCTTGCTGGAACTTCAGGAGGCGGGCGTCTTCTTCCTTCTGCTCGTGCTCCGTTGGTGCGGTTGGTCTTCTCCCAGCCGGACCTGCTTCCTCTCCGTCCAGATCTACTTCCTCTTCATCGCCTGGTCTTCTTCCTCTCCGTGTTGCACCCCTTGTTTTTTTCGTTGACGACCCCGAGGTGATATCGATCCCTAATTCCCCTATTCTATGATGGCAATGATGTTAGGGTTTGCTATCATACTTGCTCGTGACGATTTGTTCGTTTAGTAGTACATGTTGCTGGTTCATGATGGATTAGGGTTTGCTATCATACTTGCTCATGATGATTTGTCCGTTGTTGTGGTCGATGATGTTGTCCAAGGCACTTGGAGGCATGTACCTACATGCAACAGTGCCTATTTTGCTCTTTTAATCACTGTATTTTCATGTTGAAGGCTGGCAGGGTTTGTTGAACTCAGGTCATGTTTCAATGTCATATGCATGTAGATGGATCCCTTTGAGAGCCGTGAGGTGATGGGTAGACAAGCAGCTGCCCTGGTTGTTGTCATGGTGTCCTTTGTAACCAGTAGGCTTAAAAGGAGAAGGGGTGAATGTGAACCTAACCCTTTGTTGTTGACACTTAGGGATGAAGCTGAAAAGCACAGACAACAGACCCTTAACCTCATCTACAACTCCACTGATGTAGAGTGCCTATCTATGCTTAGAATGACTAGAGCTCCTTTTTTTTTGCTTTGTGCAACCTTTTTAGACACAGGAGCCTTGTACCTGAAACAAAAGGTTGCACAGTTGAGGAGCAGGTTGCAATGTTCCTTTATATTGTTGGTCACAACCAAAGGTTTAGGGTTGTACACCAGTCCTTTAGGTGGTCCATAGAGATAGTACATAGGCACTTCCACCAGGTGTTGTATGTTATTGGTGAACTTAGGAATGAAATAAAAACCTACTTGCACTGCCACCCACCCAAAGATACTTGGAAGCCATAGATGGAATCCATTCATGCAGGTACTTGTGATTCACATGTTTCTGCTTTAGGTAGATGTGCACATTCACATGGACTATTGTCTCACCTAATTTTTTAGGATGGCATTGGTGCCATTGATGGCACATGTATGGTTTAATTCTAAACCGTTATTGTAATGGATGTCCACTATGTTTCATTTGGAATTGCTATTCTATCTGTGTATTACTTCATTTGTGCTTCCTTAGTATGGGCCAGGCCGAGCTACCCAGCTATCAAAAATAATCTCAGTTTGGTAGTTGGAGGTAGTTGGTCCTTCAACCCGGCTGCATGAAGGGAATCAAACAAAATCTCATTGTGGACTGGCCCATTTGGTACATGGTGCCAAACATGAGCACTTGCACCACTATAGACAGGCCTGGGCTGGCCTAGGCCTATCCGACGGGCCGAGCCGGCCTCAGCCACCTTATCAAACATGCCCTTTGTCATTTAATATTATTGTTATCAAGATTATGCTACTTTGAACACTATCAAGTGCACCAAATTCGGTGGCTCATATATGGTGGTAATCTAATGAGTGATAGCTTGGCAAATCATGAGCCCTGGAAAAAGACATGCACAACATACTCCCATAAGTTTATCCATGACTATGAGCTTATTATGACATGCCACATTGCCAGCCACGTAGGTTACCTGACGAATTTAGCAAGAAGATGTGGATCGGTCCAAAGGGTCTAAACTGCATTGACCAAATGGACTCGACTTATTTATGGCATGGTACGTGCCAAAACAAAATAATTGTGTGAGGTGGCTTGTGTTGTTTTTTGGTTAGAGACAACGCACAAGCTAAAGCAACTTTTGGTGCTAGAAAGAGTGCGCTAAGGGAGGAGGTTGGTCTAAGTGTTACTTTTGATGTGGCATACCTTGTCAAATTCTAACCAAATGTCATTTACGTGCACATAGAAGTCTACTAATCCCGCAAATTTAGACATGATAGTGATTCAATGATGCACCATGTTGTTGGGCTATTTCTAACAAACATTGCCATGACATATGACCTGGGATTGTAGCACATACTTGTGATGCCAACATAAGGAGTGTATGCGTGGTTTGCATGTTAGTCAAATTAGTAACAAGTGTATCAAATCCCAGTAAAATTTAAGGTCCTCATTATGTATATTACTTGGAGAAGACCGCATAATGGAATGGAGGCACAAAGCACCCCAAACATGACAAACTTTCTATAAACAAGCTCACAAATTCTAAATTTAAACTACACCTGTTGGTCAAAAGATTTGTTTTCACCACTAGCTAGTCATGTAAAAAGAGTAACCACATCAAGTTGTGTCACTTCCTTGTTAGTATGTCACAAAGCTGATCCAATCTTGGATGCTGGCAAGAACTTGCCAAATTTGTGTAGCTGGTCTTCAAAGTCAACCATACAAGCTATCGTCGCTCGACAGATTCTAATTTCTACACCATGTAGTGTGTGTATAGTTGTATGCTTAGCCATGGTTATGCACAACATTATCCAGCTATTCCTAATCTATGATTGTCATAGGCATGTACATCTCTGGTGTACACATGTGAGACTAAATAACTAACTAATTGAAGTACATGATGAGTAAGTAGTTCATGGAAGCGAAAATTGATTTTTTTTGAATAAAAGGTCTCCCCAGCTTTATATTGATATAAAGCAGCAACAATTTTCAAGGTTCAGTATCATGGCGCAGTGCACACAGCAGCCATAAGGCCTAGAGGCAATTAAAGCCAAAGAACCAGACTAAGACCTATTACATTGAACCAAAGTCGCAACGTTTGAGGCCTCCAAAGGCTGAGCAGTTGATAGCGCCAACTCTAATGTATCCGATGTCCACTTGATTCGCGGCGCCAAGTTTGCTTCGAACTCCACCGCCTAAATGATTTGCTCCATCTTCTCCTAAACGTCCAGTTTGAACAGGGCCATCCAGCTTCGAAGCATCCTTCCCACCATCATAAAAACCTTGTTCAGTCCACTCCAAACTGTTCCCTGAAAACACATCAAATTCCGTAATTTCCATAACACCAGAGAATTGCAGAAGTTACAATATTGTGTATCATATATTTTTTATTGGATATCCATAAAGCAGCCACAGATTCATAGCTTTCACCAACATTTATATGTAATAGTTCTAAGATGAACCTCCAAACGTAGAGGCCACATAGCAGTCAAAGAAAAGATGTAAAATTGATTCACTTTCAGCACAAAATAGACATGAGGGGTCACTCACTTCCCTTCTTTTAGCCAAATTATCTCTTGTCAAAAGTCTGTTGCTAGACAACAACCAAAGGAACATTTGTACCTTTGGAGGTATATTAAGCTTCCATACAGCATGTATAAATTTTGGAACCACCCCCCTGTGATTGATAATAGCATATAAAGATTGCACAGAGAATTTACCATTCGAATTATAACTCCATAAGATTTGATCCTCCTCATTATTGAGGGTAATGCTTTCACCAATAGCACTCAACTCATCCCACGGAAGCATAAATCTATTAGAGATAGTTCTCCTAAATGAGAGCTTAGGCTCTTCCCCATCCCACACCTCTTTAATTGTTTTGCCTTGCTGTTCATTGATTACATATAGGGGCCAAAATATAATGGCCAGGCTAGTATTCCCAAACCATTGATCCTCCGAAAATCTAATTTTTTTCACCATTGCCAACCACCCATCTAATGCCCATATGCGCAGCCTGCATAGCCCAAACCACACCCTTACAAAAGGGTGATGTACCAACCTCGGGGCAGCAGAAAATATCAGGTTTTTTTTGTCTTGTACTTGAAATCTACTATATTAGTCCAAATAGATTCAGAGTTCAAATGGTATCTAAAAATCCATGAGTTCAACAGAGCCAAATTTAAGCTTCTTAAGTCAGGGAAGCCTAAACCAACCACTTCTTTCTTTTGGGAAACTAACTGCCAGCTTGCTAGATGATGCCTATGCTTCTCCTCAGTGTTATTCCAAAGAAAATGTCCCATATGGGATTTTATAATATCAATAGCCAATCTAGGAAACTTTATAATTGAAAGTAAGTAAATAGGTATACTGGCAAGACATGTCTTAAGAAGGATAAGTCTGCCTGCATATAACAGGAGCCTACTTCTCCAGTCAGCTATCATTTTCACAATCTTGTCAATAATTGGTTGTAAATCTTCCCTCCTTAACTTGGAAAAGTGAAGAGGGACCCCAGATATTTAATAGGAAACTCACTTCTTTTACAACAAAAAAAAATCTTTGCAAACTCATTAGCCCTATCCTCGTTGATTCCAACAACTAACAAGCCACTTTTATCATAGTTTATCTTCGTGCCAAAGAGCTGTTCGAAACACACTAAAGCCAGCGAAAATTGATATCGTCGCATAGAGCCCATTGAACAACAAAAGAACTGGTTACAATCCATCAAACCGGTGAGCGAGGGTGAGCATGCCACCATCACCATGACTAGCTGTGACTAACGTCTGTGGCAATGGCAAGCATGCTAGCTAGCCTGCTCAAAATCTTCCATGCTCTGTTTATTGGATCATGTATCAAAAAAAATGTACTGTCAAAATCGGGATAATAACCAAGCGCGTGCCGGATTATGAAAATCCAGACACACAGGCAAAGTTTATTCCATCATCATACTAGTACCACTTAATACAAGTTCCAGCGACGCCAGATTCCAACCAAGGCAGCTTTAATTTTGCCTACATTTCTACCACAGGGACAGATGCTTTTTTCCGTGTCGCAAAGGTAGAAGCTAACAGGATAAATGCAGGCAGCAGCAGCAGCCTGGGCTGTGGATCTCGCCGCTTGTCTTGTCCTCCACGACCACGAGCCATCACGGGGCGGTGATGTCGTGGATGCTCTTGCGCTTGCTGTCGCCGCGGCTGGCGGCGCTGGCCTGGCGGATGAAGTACTTCTGCGCGTGGCTGGCCACCTGCGTCGGCGTCCGCGTCTTCACCGACCACCGCGAGATGTTCCGCCAGTCGCCGCGCCCGTACTTCTCCAGCCCCTCCAGAAACAGCCTGCGCGAGAACATGAAATTAGCTTAGCAGGGCCCGCGTGTCGGTGATACACTGATACTGTACTACTGATGAAGAGAGAAAGGTCTGGGGGGCCAGGAGTGGATCCGATGTGGAAAGAAAGATCCTTGGAAGTATCTAGGACCTCGGAGAACGCACGTCGAATGACAGGATGGGGAAAAGGACAAAAATACGATTGCGGCACGACAGTGTCACTAGTATGATTTCGACGGAGGGATTGCGGCGCGCGTGGCGCGTACCTGTGCTCGTCCTCGGTCCACGGCACCCCGCGGCGGCGCTCCTCCCCGTGGCCGCGGCCGGCACGGCCCCCTCCGGCGGCCGCGTCGTCGTCGTCCCAGGAGTCAGGGGCGTCGACCATGCCGCGCTCGATGAGGTCGACGTCGGTGATCAGCGCCTGGTAATGGTCCCAGGCCTCCTGCGGCGTGCGGTCGTGCAGCCGCGACGCCACCAGCACCCACCGGTTCGGCAAGTGCTCCGGGAACATCACCAGCGCGCCCTCGAACACCTTGTCCTCCGCCTTGGTCCACGGCCTGCTGCCCGCCGGCGCCACCGCCCACGCCGCCCCCGACAACGACGACTGTCCCCCGCTCACACCATAGTAGAAGGCCATTGCTGCGCGCTGCGCGTTCCCTGACGGCTGGCTGGAGCCTGGAGTAGCTGGAGATCGGATCGGATCGCTCGAGTGAGCGAGCGCGGACGCGACAGGTCACCGTCCTTGGCAAGGCAGTCGGCTGCTTGCGCTTTTGATCGAGAACTCTGTATGCTGGATCTTGGCACAGAGCTGGAGGCCGATGGCCACCTTTTATAGATTTGGAGCGGGGCCGGGCCGGGTGGAGGAGGGCGATGCCATTCTGTGCCGCGCGCACACGTTTTGGGCGTGAGAGGGCTGCGGCGTGGCAGTGGCACCGGATAAGCAAGCGTACGCGTGGTCGGCGGTACCCCTGCCACCCTAGCTAGAGTAGTGGTGGTTAAGTGCACTCATTAACCCGTGGATTAGAATAGAGGTGCAGGGGAAAGGAACCAATTCATGCCTTGCTAGTAGACTAGTGATGGTTTAAGGAGGCAAATGAGTCACTGTCTCGCTGATGCCTTGACGGAATGGCAGCGTGTAAAGCTAAAGCAGGCAGCTAGCTAGGAGGAAGGAATCTGGCTGGAGTTTGTGTCAGTGGTTGTTGGGTTGGGGTGTTTAGTTCTAAAAAATTTTCACCCCAAAACATCACATCGAATATTGCGGCACATGCATAGAGCATTAAATGTAGACGAAACAAAAAACTAATTGCACAGTTCACCGTGAAATCGCGAGACGAATCTTTTAAGCCTAATTAGTCTATGATTAAACAGTAATTACCAAATAAAACAAAAGGCTACATTACCCTAATCTAAAAAATTTTGCCAACTAAAACACCCCCTTGTTGGTTTTCCTCTGGGTAGTACACGCACTGTAGACTGGACGGGTGGCCGCGCGTTGCTGCGGCCCAATGAACCCGGTAATAAGGGGCTGCGGCCCAATGAACCCGGTAATAAGGGGTCTTTATCGGTACTGTTAGCTGTATCCATACTGTTCATCATAATGGGTCATACTGTGCATAACGGGAAAGTACTATTCATAATGGGCTTGCACTGTGGATTGGAGGTTGAACACGAAAGGTGGAAGTGGTAGACTGGCATATGGTTTGACTTGTGGATGCACCACTCCTTATGTTGTTTTTGCTTTGAGTTTGTTATAATTACATCGACACACACACACACACACACAGTTGGTATACTCTTCAAGGGGGTAACAAGCAAGCCTACACATCACAATGGATAATGAATTATCCGGATCAGATCTCCTTAAATAGACGATCTATAGTTTCGGACTACTATAGAAAATCCCTATGATAATCGATCGACATCTAGCGACGGTACAAATGATTCTCTTCCACGCCATTATGAAAAGAGAAAGCGTACAATGTTACTTGTCTTAAAGTTCTTTTGTTTTGGATAGACATGGCGTATGGGATATGTGCGTGGGAGAGGAATGCCACAGTGATTATGTGAGCAAGAGGAAGAGAGATGGTGTCAACTTAGCCCAAAGGTACGATTTTCTAGCCATGGAGAAATAAAGTTGAAAAGTTGGGTGAGAGAGACAAGTAAGCGGGAGGTGACGTTAGAGATGTTAACTGACTGTTTCTTAATAAAGTGAGGATACAAAGATCTCGCAGCTAGGGATGGCAACAGGGACATTCCTGCCGTGGATCAGTACCCTATCCCCATCCCCGATCACCTAATTTTTCACCGCTACCTGTCCCCGTTCTCCGTCTAGGGGATTCTCTCGTCCCTGTCCCCGTCCCAATTGAGGTCACGGGCCTCGATGGGTCAAACACACATGAGAGCATGGAGATTGGATCAGTATCGACAGCATCGCAAGAAGGCTGGCATCGGGCATGGGGAAGAATCACATCGGCATAGGGAAGAAGCACGAGGAGACAAAGTACCAGGGCTTCGCTTCGGGCGGACCGACGAAGAGAGCCATAGCGTTAAGCCGAGCATCGTAGGGTCGGACGAGCCGACGGGACTGTGACTCCGCATCTACGTGTCCATGAGAAAGCTACAGAGGAGGGAATGTTGAGGACATGAGGGCGATAGAGAAGGCGAAGGCAACGGATATCGAGGCCCTAATGGATATCAGGGACGAGGAGGTGGAGAATGCTCCGACCCCCGCTTCACCCGACTAGGCGGCCTTTTGGCCCGTTAAGCTTCCTGCAGGGATGAAATTTACCCCGATTTGATCCCTAATGGATGAATGCCCGGTAGGGGATTGGAGCCCGTTTCCATCTCTACTTGGAGCCATATATAGCAAGTGTAGAGAAAGGCACGTCACTTTTGCTGTGATCATGTACCAACCTCTGACTTTAGGAGTCATTGTTGAAAGAAAAGAATGTACACCCAATAAGCTATTTGGATTGGTTTTCAGTTATTAGTTTCTCTTTTCATAATCCTAGCATATGAGATATAGGGGTAGAGTCCATATAACAAGTGATATCACATAAGTTTGGTGTTATTTCACAACAGTTGCATATGTGTCTGATACATTTACTTCTCGGTTGGTGAGACTAGAGAGTTATTTAGGAGAAATAGATCAACCATCCCTTTTCATTGATACCCACAGTCCACAGAACCTATAATTGCACGTCTACCGAGTGAATTTCCAAAAGGCTTGTAAGAAACATCACATGTTTGAAGTGATTTCTTCCTATATTACCCCCTCTATTCTAAATTGTAAGATATTTGTTTTTTCTAAATACATAACTTTTGATATGCATTTAGATATATACTATATCTAGAAACATAGTAAAAATAATGTATCTAGAAAAGCCAAAAATCGCCTACCGCGCGTCGGGTCGACAAGCAACCAGATCCAAGGCTAGGATCACCGGATCCGGGCCCAGGAGGCACGGATCTGGTTCCTCGCCGGCCACCTTGCTCACCGCCGACTGGTGAGGTTCCGCTAGAAGCCCGCCAGCTCGCTGCCCTCCCGCGGACGAGGGCCAGTAGATCCATGAGTGTGGGCACCGGATCTACCCCCAGAGTGTGCGGATTCGGCTCGTTATCGGTCATCTTGACTACCATGGGAGCAGAGAAGAACTTGAGGAAGATAAGGGATGGGTGAGGAAGGGAGGTGCTGCGGAGGCTGCCTTGTTGAGTGCCGCTGCCGCCACTCATCAACGAGCAACAACGGCGACCGGGGGAGCTGGCCGGCGGTGGCCGAGTTTGGTGGTGGTGGGTATTGCCCCCGAGCCGCCTCGGAGAGATGACGCTGCGGGATTTTTTTTCATTTTCTGTTTGGGAGAGAAGTTACCGTGAGGGAACAAAGAGACTATTTGTTTAATGCTTATAAATCTTCAAAACTTTGTCATGTGGCGCTAATCTAATATCTAGACATATTTAAGACTCCATAACCGTGACATTTATCTAATGCCCAGAAATCTTTAGGACTCCATAACCATATGATGTTTATTTAATGTCTAGAAATCTTTAGGACTTCGTAACCATATAAGGTTTATTTAATACTTAGAAATCTTTAGAACTCTATAACTATATGACGTTTATCTAATACCAAGAAATCTTTAGGACTTCGTAACCATGTAGCGTTTATTTAATGCCGAGGAATCTTCAAGATTGTTTGCTAAAGCTAGATGTGGAACACTAACAAAGGTTTCTTCAACTTATGTCGTCATCATCGATGGCTATGAAGTTGTCGTTGTCACTTTCTTTGTAATGGTTAGTGACCATATTTGCATACACAAGTAGTATGCATTTCCAAATACATCGTCATTGTAGAAGGGGTCATGATTATTAGTGCATTTTGATACTATAGGAGTAATAGTGGCTACCCAAACTCAAGATCCTCAAAATCTAGTTTTGGGTAGTGTGACACGCATCGCGAGTTCGTGACTAAAAAATCCAAGCATTTTGCAACTAATAACCTCTAAGCACCCTTCGGGCATACATTATCCACGTACTACCATATATGTGCTACACATTTATTTGTGACAAATGGCTTATAGTGTGCCAAACACTTCAAATATCCTAAAAGAAAAAATATTTCCTGCATCATGGGGCCTCGTCTCGTTTCTCCTTGCTACAATAAATCAGGGCGAACCGAGGGTGACTCGCTTTCCGACATCGATCTCAACGGTTCTCCTTGCCCTCGGTGGCCTGGCACCGGAGGTGAAACCTCGATTTCGATGGTCGGTGTACATACTCTATATTACTAGGTTTGTATTAGGTAGGTTCATTAGCGTTCAGTTACATGAGACCGCGTGGATCTGCTCACAGCAGCCGCGCCTTCTTCTCCTTCGTGCCAAGTCGAGCTCACGAGCCTCGTCCACACCTACTAGACGCCGTCCATGGTCAACATCCTCCACCGATCTTAGGGGCTCTAGCCGGAGGTAGCGGAGGCGCTGAACCGGTCCCCGACAGTTATGTCGTCGTGCAGCCTGGCCCCGACAACACTAACTAACAACGATCGCCACTCAAGAATGAGAGGGTAACGAAGGAATCACTTGCACGAAGAACGTGGAACTGATACCAATTCTCATGTTCCTCTCGATCCAGTGATGCAATGGGGAGATATCTATATATTTGAGGAAGAACTTAGAAGAGAGAGATAGAGATAAAGATGGAAGAAGCAGAGAGGGAACGGAGAGACTATTTGTTTAATGCTTATAAATCTTCGAAACTTTGTCGTGTGGCGCTAATCTAATATCTAGAAATCTTTAAGATTCCATAACCGTGACATTTATCTAATGCCCAGAAATCTTTAGGACTCCATACTGTATGATGTTTATTTATTGTCAATAAATCTTTAGGACTTCGTAACCGTATAAGGGTTATTTAATACTTGGAAATCTTTAGAACTCTATAACCGTATGACGTTTATCTAATACCAAGAAAACTTTAGGACTTCGTAACTGTATAGCGTTTATTTAATGCTGAGAAATCTTCAAGATTTGGTAAAGCTAGATGTGGAACACTAACCAAGGTTTCTTCAACTTATATCGTCATCATCGACGGCTATGAAGTTGTCGTTATCACTTTCCCATGAAGACCTGTGGCCGTGGCGCGCAGGGGGTGGCCGCGACGAGGATACACCGCCGGCGCAATCTGCCGCGAAAAAACCCACGCGTCGCTAGAAGTTTTTTCGTGGTTCTAATTTTTTTTATATTTTAAGAGTTATTTTTGGAAATTATTGGAGAAACATATTCATTGCTAAATATAGCATAGGAATCGTGAGTTGGTGACTGAAAAATCCTAGTGTTTTGCTAATTAATAACATCCGAGCACCATTTGGGCATACATTAACCACGTACTACTATATAGATGTGCTACACATTTATTTGTGACAAATGGCTTATAGTGTGCCCAACAATTTAAATATCCTAAAAGAAAAAAATATCTCCAGCATCATTGGGCCTTGTCTCGTTTCCCCTTGCTATAGTAAATCAGGGCGCACCAAGGGTGACTTGTTTTCCGACATCCATCTTGACGGTTCTCCTTGCCCCCGGTGGCCTGGCACCAGAGGGGAAACCTCGATTTCGATGGTCGGTGTACATAGTCTATGCTACCATTCATGTTACCTGAGACCGCGCGGATCTGCTCGCTGCAACCGCGCCTTCTTCTCCTTGGTGCCAAGTCGAGCTCACGAGCCTCGTCCACACCTACCAGACGCCGTGCATGGTCAATGTGCTCCACCGGTCACAGGGGCTCCAACCGGAGGTAGCGGAGGCGCTGAACCGGTACCAGACTAATATTCCTATTGCTACATTTCCCCTTTTTATTGTCTTGGGTGTTTCCCCTTAATATAATTGGAAATGTAGTTTCTTAATATAATTCTCCTTTAGCAAAAAGAAAACACTTAAAATATCCTAGCCTCTACGCGCATGACTACATGAGTACATCCTGCACAAGTAGTCTGTATGGCACATATTATTTATTTACGTATGTGCTACACATTTCTTACGAATAGATGGATGGGGGCATTGATGCTTTGCACACAAAATAAAATTGGATACATGGCCAAATTTTTTTGAAGTTGATCTCCCCGTAGCAACGAAACTGCTCCTTTAACAAGAATTGATGCTCTCCTTGGATCATGTCACGCACATCATCCCCCTCCCATATATACCACACGACTTGATCTATATACTCCCTCCGTTTCAAATTATAAGTCACTTTGACTCTTTTGGTTAATCTATTTTGCTATGTATTTAGATATTTTATTATATATAGATGCATAGCAAAATAGATAAAACAAAAAAGTCAAAGCGACTTCTAATTTGTAACGGATGGAGTACTTATTAAAGAAAAAAAATTCTTTTATCTGTCTTTTTTATTTCTCACAATACTCTCGATCGGAGTCACTTGTGACCAAGTGGCTGATACATTTCTTTTATATTTACTCTAGTAAATATTGTACTGCATATTTAAAACTCTAAATAAATTCAAATGAAAAAAGATTGAACTCAAAAGTTTTAGATTTCTTCAAGTACTACAATTTTGGTTTAGGTCATTTCTCTCCATCCGAGGTCATTTTAGAAAATTCATAAAAATATTAATCTCAAATTCATTAACATCAAAGCATAATTCCTTGGCCATAATTTTTTCAAATGAAAAATTATTCAACTACAAATTTATCAATCTTTTCAAGTACTATAACTTCGATTAGGTCATTTCTCCATCCGAGTCATCTAAAAAATTCATAAAAAACTTAATTTGAAAATCATTAATCTTATAACCGAATTTTTAGACCATAAATGATTTTAAATGAAAAAGTACTCGACTACAAAGTTGTAGATCTTTTTTAGACTAAAACTTTCATTTATGTCATTTTTCCATCCGAGGTTATATAAAAAGTTAAAAAATGATTTCAAATTATTTGTATTGGCAGCAGCTTAATAAAACTGCTAGTATAAATGATTTCTTAAGGTTGCCACTGGTTTAAATCATAGATTTACTCTGACGGTGGACTTAAGACACAACTGCTAGTGTAAATCTAATCTGCACTAGGCGTTGTCTAAGGCCTGCCACTAGTGTAAATATGGGATTTGTACTGACGGCTACATTAGGAAATTTATCATCTGACTAGCCATGGGCTGACAATTCTATATTTAATGGTGCATATTCTTTGTGAACCGCCGGTAGAAAAAATTACTACTGTCAACAAAAAAACCGTTTGAAAGTTTCTAATTATATGCATTGCTATTTTTAACCGTAACTGTGTGACATTTTTGGTGATAACGAAATTTGTACAAATTTGAGATCGGGCATCCTAGCGTCCGAACGTCCGGTGCGAGCGCTGCGTCCGGACGCCGTTCCCCTTCCCAAACCGCCCGGCCCCCGCAGAATCAGATCGGAACAGAATGGAATGGAATTGTGTCGACTGCGCCCGGTCCTCCGTTCCCCACCGCACCCTTAACACCGTTCCCCAACGCACCCCGTTCCCCCACCACGCCCATGTCCCAAAGATCACGAAATACTTTAAGTGCAACATCGCAAACATATGGAAAAACTATGTAGTGCAACATCAGAATATAAATACTGCAACATCGCATAAATATATAGTGCAACATCTAAAAACTTATACTGCAACATCAAAAAAAAATATGTGCTGCAACAACGAAAATTATATACTGCAACATCTCAAACAGTAATACTGCAACATCGAAAAATCAACCATGAAACATGGAAAATAGAAACATTTGAAAAACATCTGTTGTAACAATCCAGAAAACCAAGTGCAACGTTCGAAAATCATCTGTTGCAACATCAAAAAACACATTGCAACATGGAGAAATAGCAAGGGCGTACAAACAGCAAGGGGATGGGTTTGAGGTGCAGGCTGCTCCAGCACTGGCCCATCACCTTCGAGCTCGCCGGAGGGGGGGAGGGAATAGGACCCCAGAGCTCGCCGGAACCCTAGCCACCGATGCGTCCCTTAGATCCAGAGGAGGAGGAGGACGACGACGACGTGGGCTCAGATCCAGAGCAGGAGGAGAAGGAGGGTTCAGATCTAGAGAAGGACTAACCTACCTCGTCGGAGACGCCGCCGTCGTCGTTCTCGTCTCTGGTGGGGGGAGTGGGAGCCGGGTCGCTAGGGAGCGTGGGGTCGCATGGAGGTCACGAAGGGGGAGGGACGCAGGTACGGAGGAAGCACGGGTGGTGTCCCGTCCCGGGGGCAGCTCGGAGAGCGGACGGGCGGAGCGGGAGCGAGTGCGTGCGGGGGAGCGAGGGGAGAGTGGGTGCGTGCGAGGGAGGAGGGGGATTGGTGCGTCCAGCCACCCGGTTCATATCAATATCTATTTGAGATATACTACATCCGAATTGCAGGCCAGTCTTTTGTAGTTGTACAACAAAGCCGCACATTCCCTAGAACCGCAGTCGGTAAATATGACATGGATGGGTTTAGTTAGTGAAAAATTATTTGGGAAAATTTCACATTGGATGTTTCGTACGATGTCGGAAGGGGTTTTCCGATACTAATAAAAAAACTAATTACATAGCTTGCCTGGAAACTGCGAGACAAATTTATTAAGCCTAATTAATCCGTCATTAGCACATTTGTTACTGTAGCACTTTAGTGTCAAATCACAGACTAATTAGGCTCAAAACGTTCATCTCACGATTTCCAACCAAATTGTGTAATTAGTTTTTTCGTCTACATTTAATGTTCTATACATGTGCCGCAAGATTCGTTACTGTAATTTTTCGTGAAAGGTTTTTGATCTAAACAAGCCTAAGCAAAGATTTGATGCGCGCACCGTTCCGGTCAGTCAGCTTTCGAACTTGCTCTGGATGGATCCAGAACCTGGCTAACTGAGAGCCGTTCTTCGGATGCTTTTACACCACGAAAGCGCTATCCTATCCACCTGCTGACAGTCGTTTTTGTGCTCTCTACTGTCCAGATCCTTAGCCGAGGTCGCCGGCAGTGCCTGGGCGCGGCGGCGGCGCGCGCTGGGTGCCTCTGGGTGGCACAAAAGGTTTGACCACCATACGCTCCGAAAATGGTTCACATGATTTTTGGGCTCCACCTGGTGGGCCCGCGAGCCCCTCCTCCCAGCAGAGGGGGAGATCGATGGCTTTGGCACGGTTCTCGCTCGATGTGCTTATGTTTATCCGGATTTGATGAGCAAGCTAGTGTAGACGTGTAGCGCAGCATAGGACTCACCTTGTCTCTTTCGTGGAGGACGTGAATTCGCTGCTGTAAGATCAAGCCGGGGTCCAGGGAACAGGACCGGGATAACGTAAACTTTGGCCGTGCATAGTTCCCACCCAACGACACGTCGTATCGAATGTTTAGACATATGTATGAAGCATTAAATGTAAATAAAAAAACTAATTGTACAGTTTGTATGGAAACCGTGATTCGTCTCGCGGTTTTCAGACGAGTTATGTAATTAGTTTTTTTATTAATATCCGAACACTCCTTCCGACATCCCATGAACATCCGATGTGACACTCAAAAACTTTTCGCCCACGAACTAAACAAGCCCTTTGTTATGATCTGGTAGTCTGCTTGCATAGTGCCGGCCTAGTTGTGGATAATGGTGGCATATTGCCATGTAGTCCGTATCATGCTAAACGAGCGCTTACAGCCACAACCCGAGATTCCAAAGACCGGCAGCCGGAAAGAGATCAGGGAGAGACCGGGGCGTGGCGTCACCTGCATCGGCGATTCACAAACTACGAATGCATTCAGATAATGGAGGAATGGGTCCCTCGATCGATAACGTTTAATAAATTATTTCTACTACGTAGAAGCATTAAGGTGTTCTTGATTGAAAAGCAGCAGCAGCGGCAAAGATTAACAATTAAACATTACGTCAACAGGACATATATGTAACTGGATAGTCCTAGCTGGAAAGATCGTGACGACTAAGAAACAATATTCGTTTAGCTCAGCGCGTTTGTGACCACTTATATGGGCCCTAATAGCGTGGTAGATACTTTAATTTAGCAAACTCCTCCATCTAAAATATAATGGAGGCACTAGCGCCCGGATGTCCGGCGCCAGCAGCGCGTCTAGATGCAGCTCCCAGTCCAGCCAACTGAAAAGTGGACCTATAAGCATCCTCGCGTAACAGAAAAAGTGAACCGAAGAGCTACCTGCACACGTAACGGAAGAGGGGAGTGTGCACTCGTGTCCGCGCCGCCATCCCTCGATGCGCCCCCTCCGCCAGCCCCCGGCATGCCCCCTCCCCTGTCTGAGAAGGATGCAAGGCAGTAGAAGTCAAGGAGGAGACAGTAAGGCAATGTAGCAGAAGGCAAGGAGGGAGATGCAACACCTGATCTACTTTTTAACATCAAGATACAACACTAGTAATATATGTCTGAAAGCAGATGAAACATTTGAAACATGCATCTGAAACACTTAAAAAAAACACATGAAGCACTTGAAAACTCATTGCAACACATACACAACATCCAGATAAAACACTTGCAATATATGTGTGCAACATTTGCAACATTCAGATAAACACACTTGCAACATACGTCTGAAAATCAGATGAAACATTGAAAATAGACGTTTGCAATGTAAGTGTACAACCATTGCAACATATGTAACATCTCGATCTACTTTTGCAATATCCAAATGGAACCCATGCAACCTACCTCTGGAACAACTGAAACACTTGAAACATATGCTTGCAACATGTGTTTTCAGCGCAATGTCACCTTGCTGCTGGGATGAACGGACCTCGTTGTTGTGGAGCTCAACGCCGCCGTGGAACTTGATACCACAGAGTACGCGGAGGTCACAAGTGCGGAGCTCGTCGGCAGCATGGACCTCATCAGTGGCTACGGCAAGCGGATGGAGCGCGACCGCGACAGGAGACACGAATCCTAGCCGGGGAGGCACGCAAGGCAGGCGGGCGTCACTACGGAGTTCGCCCGCGAGCCGCGAGCGAGGGCGGCGCTGGCGAGCAGCGCAGGCGAAGTCCGTCCCGCGAGCGGGGGCGGGTCGGGCGAGCAGAGTCGGTCCCACGCAAGCGGGGGTGCGTCGTGCAGAGCGGGCGGGCGACGCCAGGATGCGTAACATGCGTTGATGAGGATGAGCCGCGTCCGGACGGGAGCCACATGACGACGCCCATAACATATCATTAGCCCATAACATATCATTATCGAAAATATAAATACCAAAAATTTAAAATTTATCTGGAGTCAAAAGTTATTCTTGATTACTCAATCGTATGCACGCCTTTTAAACATCATCTTGTCTAAAATGACTAATAGATGTACATGACTTTTTAAACTATGATTTACTAGAAAATTAAATAAGTTTACAACTAACTAACTAATTAGTGAATGCTAAGTTAGTTTTTTTATCAGATATTTTATTCAGTTCTAAAATTGTTTGGATATGTTGTCTTTGAAGACAGGACCCGGGGAAGAGTAGTAGGACGTATCCTGCGTCTCCAAATATATGCCGTTTTCATTTCCCGAGAAACAATTTTGACAAAATATATATTAAAAATATTAATATTTATGGTATATAATTGATATCATTGGAAAGATCTTTAAATCTACTTTTTAAATAAATTTATTTGGAGATACAAATATAGCACGTTTTTTTTACAAATCGAATCAAATTTGTGGCACGGAAACCTAAAGCGACAAATATATTGGGACAGAGCGAGTAGACGGCCAGACGCTGAACCATTTCTGCAAGTGCTAGCCGCCATAGTGTTCCTATTCGAGGAAAGGCAACCACCGGCCGGCGGCCGCTCCCTCGAATTTGAGCACGTTTTGGGATACTGCTACTGCCGCAGCGTCTGCGGCTAGCTTTGGCATAGAAGCTGCAGCCGATCACAAGTTTTCTCTAGGGCCATGTTTAGAGCAGCTCCAGTGTTGCTCAAAAGTCGAACCGTGGGAAGGAGAAAACGAACCGAGACCACTGGAGCGATCGGACGTTGGTTGTCAGAGTTAAAAGCGAACCGAACAGATGGTTCGAACCATTCTGAGCATACTCATTAAAATATTGGTGAAGAGGACTGGTCCCCAGCGTCACACACGACGTGGAGCTTCAGTAGTCGATCAATCCTATATTTTTTATTGTTTTCTTGTACGACGATCGAACGAAGCACCGGAGCACTCGAACCAATCTTCGTCTCGTCCAACTTTTGTCAGTTCGGTTCGAACAAAGCACGGGAGCTGCCCTTAGATACCCAACTTGCCCACCAAATTCACTGTGCAGAATTTCTATTTCCCGTCATATTAAAATGCCGGCACATATATGGAGTACTAAATATAGATGAAATAAAAAATTAATTGCACAGTTTTGTTATACTTTGCGAGACGAATATTTTAAGCCTAATTACTATATGTTTAGATAATTATTACCAAATAAAAACAAAATTGCTATAGTGTGACGCGACGTTCACTATGCAAACTTTGCACCCCAACTTTGGTATCTAAAAATAGCCTAGGGCGTACTCCCTCTGTCCCAGAAAAAAGTGTCGTTTTAGATTTTTCAGACATCGTATTCGACTGTTCGTCTTATTCAAAATTTTTTAATAAATATTATTTATTTTGTTATGACTTATTTTATCATTAGAGATACTTCAATAATGATTTATTTATTTTATAATTTGTACAAAATTTTTGAATAAGACGAACGGTCAAATACGATGTCTAAAAAAATCTAAAACGACGCTTTTTCGGACCGGAGGAGTACTCCTACTGGTAGTAGCAGACTGCCATGTCGGCGAAGAAAGGCTGCTTGTTCACAGCCGTGTCGCCGTGTGCCAATGATTCGCAACCTCGCCCGCCAGTGGAAAAGCTTGGCAAAGGACGCCCGAAAAGACGCTTTGTCACGGTGCGGACCGAGCTGGAGCAGACGCGGGCCTTCCGGATGGACCGATTCCTGATTCGGGTGGCGCCGTCCTCCACGCCCGCGGGGCCGCAGCCAAACCAACAGTGCTCCGTGGATTGGATTCGCTCCTTGACGCTCCCGCCGGCCCCGCTCTTGAGAGAGATTCCCTGGATGAATGGATGACGACGAGGACCCGCGGCCCTGCACTGCACGTTCAGCTTTGCTGACGGGTGACCACGATCTGCCCTGCCCGCCAAGAAAGCACAAGGTCGTGGATTCGCGATTTCTTCTTCTTGGATGAAAGGAAAGGAGTATATTTTCCTTTTCATGTGTGCGGGCCATTTGGTACTGTATCTCAAATGCAATTGGACTGAACTTTTGTTTAGGGATAGGAGGGGATGAAAAACAAGGGATAATTCGTGATATTTTTCCTAATCTCTCCCATGCTTATAGGAAACAAAATTTTCAACGATAATGATAGGAACCGGGCGGCCGGACGCACCAATCCCCACGCGCGTTACGCCTAACTAAAAAACGGATGGGGGTGTCCTTATCCTCTCCGCTGGCCGACTCGCGTTCTCGCCCCTTTCGCCCTTTCTCCGTCGCGTGCGCCCGCTAGCTTGCTCGCGCACCTCTCGCCTTCTCCCGTTGGCATGCCGCGCCACTCCCTCCCTGGCCGCCGGCGACGCCCTCACCCACTCCGGCGCGCGTGCTCCCTCACTCCGGCGTCCTCCTCCCCCACCACGACGTCCTCCTCCACCCGTGGCGTTCTCCTCCGCACACACTGGCAGCTCTTTCCCCGACCCCGGCGTCCTCCTCCCCTACCCAGCGGCTCCATCCTGCACCCCGGCCCTCCTCCCCCACCCTGGCGGCGCCCCTCCCCCACATCGGCGTCCTCCTCCACAGGGAGCTCTCAACGCCCTCAAATCCGGCGGCCATGGCGTTCCCCACGCCAGGCTCTCTCTCGCCCCTATGTTGCAATTGTATCTTTCAATTGTTTCAGATGCTTCAGAGGTATATTACAGTTGAATCATATGGATGTTGCAAAAGTAGATCAGGAGGATGTTGCACATCATGTTGTAAGTGTTTCAAAGGCATGTTGCAAGCATTACTTCAAAATGTTTCACCTGTTTCTAGACGATGCAATCGTTTTTTATCTGAATGTTTCATATGCTTCATACCAATATTACAATAATATGTTCCAAATGGTTCAGTTGTTTTAGTCTTATGTTGCAGCAGTTGTTCCCTGTAGTTGCAAGTGTTTATTCGAGTGTTGTTTCATATGCTTCACACAAATGTTGCAATAATATGTTCCAAATGTTTCGGCTGCTTCAGTCTAATGTTACAACAGTTGTTCTGAGTTGTTGCAAGTGTTTTATTCGAGCATTTTATGTTGTTCGACCGGGGGAGGGGGCGCGAGCCGAGTGGACGGAGGCGTGTGGCTCGCCGGGGGCCCTAGCAGACAGAGGCGCTAGGGCCAGCGAACAGGGTGCTGCGGTCAGGGGGCGCTGGGGCGTGCTCGTCGCACGCATGGGGTGGACGCGGTGGGTTGCGGGGTGAGCGGGGGGGCGTGCAGACTAGGCCGGGGCACGCTGGGGGCGTGCACGTGGGGCAGGAGCGGAAGTGGACGCGGGGGATTGAGCACTTTGAGCAGGCGTCCGGGCACGCATGGTGCATCAGCCGGATATCGAGCGCTAGATTAACCAAATTTTCATACAAGGTCTTAAATAACCCAGGCAGTACCATCCGGTTGGCACTCCCCCTAGCACCCAACTATACCTCGATGATATAACTAGCACGGCAGGCGGGCCGCCGCCGCATCGGGTACTATATTTCACCTCAAAACATCACATCGAATCTTGGGGCACATACATGTACCATTAAATGTAGACGAAACAAAAAATTAATTGCACATTTCACTGTGAAATTGCGAGACGAATCTTTTAAGTCTAATTAGTCCATGATTAAACAATAATTACCAAATAAAACAAAAAAACTACAGTACTCAGAACCAAAATATTTTGGAACTAAACACACCCTAAACAATAAATGACATACACAGCAAAAACGTTGTACACAGTAGGGTGAAAAGTAAAAGCAAACATTAACAGAGGTGTACAACATCCAAATAGTGGTTAAAGTGACATGAACAGTAGTAGAGGGGCTCGCCGGCCTCCAAAGTATTCACAGATTAGAGTTTAGTTATTATTTGCAGCTTCTTCGGCACAAATAGCAAGGCCCAAGCTACTCAGTAATTAGGGGATGCAAATGCATCCATAAAATATTTAAAAGTATGGATTATAACTAAAATTTCATCATATATACACCTCTTATATACTCCCTCCATCCCACAAAAAGAATTCGTTCTTAGGCTTTTGAGACTTTTCACAATTGAGTTCGTTTCCAATGGTCCACGGTGAAAAAACACCTTAATTAATCACTCTTTGGTATCCTAAATCATGTCCAAAACGAACTTATTTCTAGGATGCAGGGAGTACACTCTAATTTTCTTTAGCATAGACAATAATAAGGGTCTGTTTCGATGAGCTAGGGTTTGTTACTAGTTAGGCTAAAAATTAGTTCAAATTCACCAAGCTTGGCTAGCTAAATTTTTTTGAAGTAACAGGAGGGGTTTAAAACCCCTACTGGAGGTTGGCTAGCTAATTGGCTGAAGCCCTCCTGTTTGGATGCACTAGAGCTAATTTAGGCTAGTTTTTATCTATCTAGTAATAAGCCCTTGTATCTAAACAGGCCAAATGGGCGAAGAGGGACCCGAGAGCTTGCCCTGGCTGCCGCCAGGACCTCTCCATGCACCGGGTGGAGGGTGTGGGGCCAGGGGTCGCCACCACCATCCCCATAATCTCCCCGTATTTGGGGAGATCCAGAATAAAAAGGAAAGGCCAAATTAAAATAGAAAAATAAATAGAGAATCGTCTAGGAAAATAGGATTGAGATTAATTAGGAAATAAGATACTTTTGCTTGTAAAAGAAGAGTACTTAATCTATAAGGACTCTTCTTATGGTTTTCTTGGTGTGCAAGTTCGCTAAGGACTATAAATATAGGAGCATTGTAACTATTTCAACGTAAGCAATAATAGAGCTTTGCTCTTTAAACCCAACCCCCCCTCCTCTCTCTCGCCGCTGATCCTCCCCCTACCCGTGCGCCCACGCTGCCCTAAGCCGCCGCGGCCCTAGCCGCCCCTTGCCAACCACAACAACGGTGCAGCTCTCACGCTGCCACCCTCCCTGCCCTAGCTGCCCCTCAATCCCCCCCGCCCCCCGAGCAGGATCATGACACCTAGTATACGGAGACCAAACTGATCCTCGGTGAAACACCATGTCATGACAACAGACAATCAGATTGAATCCACTGGCAACACCACCGCCACCATGGAGCTACGCTAGTTTATCAATGGCTTCTTCAACCAGATCGGCGAGCAATTCAATGATCCAGTAGTTCCTCACATCCATCGACAACCGCATCACCGCCATCGAAAAGGCACATTCACAAGACGACGCCGCAACAAAAACAACCATTGTAGTCATCGAACGTGCGGCGACAATCAAGAAACTAGAGGCGGACGCAAAGAATGTCGTGACATCTGCAGGTCGTGCCTTCCTCAGTTCCAAGAGGATGGAGCCCCAATCATCAACCATGGCAGACATCATACAAGAAGTCAGCGATAACTTGTTCATAGGCATGATCCCCCAAGTGGCAGCAAATTCGCCTCCACAACAGTTGGCACCACCAGCATCACCGGGAGTGATGCCAACAGCACTGATACAACACCAGTAGGCGTTCCGGACAACAATGTCACCACCCACGTATGATGGCTCCACAGACCCACTAGCATGGCTTGGACGACTCGACCTACTATTCCGAGGGTAGCCATACACCAATGATGACTAGATCGCCTATGCAGCTCTCCACCTGATAGGCGTGACAAATCGCTGGTACACCCGCCTCACGAAGGACGTGCCACATCTTGATTGGGAGCACTTCGTCAACTCCATCAACAAGCACTTCAGCCCCCCAATCTACGACAACAAATTTGGGATGATGCCTCCCCACGACATAGCAGCAACATTGATGACTGTACCAATCGCTTTCTCAGGACACTCACAATGCAGAAATTATTATAGTTTCTATTAATATTAATTACACTACCACATAGGCAATTTACTGATGTGGCAATGGCAAGTAATTCAATGAGGAGAGAGAGAGAGGAAAAATCCAAAAAATCAAGTCTAACAAAGAAATTGGGTCTGCATGGATATCGATGGACAAGAAACTATTGTAACCACGTTGGGAGAGCAACATAGTTTTTATCATTACTTATTATGTCGTATGCTACAGAAAATCTTGCAATGAAAATGATAGTTTTTTTTAGTACGATGTGAAAATCTTACAATGAAAATGATAGTATTTTTAGTACGATGTCTCATGTCACAGAAACTACCGATAGTTTCTTTCATTGTGAGTGCTATCGTGCTAGTGCCGCTTAATACAAGTTCCGGCGACGCCAGATTCCAGCCAAGCCAGCTTTAATTTTGCCTACATTTTCTACAACCACAGGGACGGCTGTTTTTTTTTCCGTCTCGCAAAGGTAGAAGCTAACAGGATAAATGCAGGCAGCACTGGAGCAGCCTGGGCTGGATCTCGCCGCTTCTCTTGTCCTCCACGACCACGAGCCATCACGGGCCGGTGATGTCGTGGATGCTCTTGCGCTTGCTGTCGCCGCGGGTGGCGGCGCTGGCCTGGCGGATGAAGTACTTCTGCGCGTGGCTGGCAACCTGCGTCGGCGTCCGCGTCTTCACCGACCACCGCGAGATGTTCCGCCAGTCGCCGCGCCCGTACTTCTCCAGCCCCTCCAGAAACAGCCTGCGTGTCAGAACACGAAATTAGTTTAGTAGGGCCCACATGTCGGTGATACTAGCAGTGAAGAGAGAAAGATCTGGTGGGCCAGGAGTGCATCCGGCGTGGAAAGAAAAATCCTTGGAAGTATCTGGGACCTCGGAGAACGCACGTCGAATGACAGGGTGTGGAAAAGGACAAAAACAGGATTGCGGCGCGACAGAGTGTTACTAGTACGATTTCGACGGAGGGAGAGGATTGCGGCGCGCGTGGCGCGTACCTGTGCTCCTCCTCGGTCCACGGCACCCCGCGGCGGCGCTCCTCTCCGCCCCCGCGTCCGTAGCCGGCGCGGCCCCCACCGGCGGCCGCGTCGTCGTCCCAGGAGTCAGGGGCGTCGACCATGCCGCGCTCGATGAGGTCGACGTCGGTGATCAGCGCCTGGTAGTGGTCCCAGGCCTCCTGCGGCATGCGGTTGTGCAGCCGCGACGCCACCAGCACCCACCGGTTCGGCAAGTGCTCCGGGAACATCACCAGCGCGCCCTCGAACACCTTGTCCTCCGCCTTGGTCCACGGCCTGCTGCCCGGCGCCGCCGCCGCCGCCCACGCCGCCCCCGACGACGACTGTCCTTCGCTCACACCGTAGTAAAAGGCCATTGCTGTCACCGTCCCTAACAAGAAGGCAGGCAGTCGGCTGCTTGGGCTGGCGCTTTTGATCGAGAACTCTGGATGCTGGATCTTGGCACGGAACTGGAGCCCGATGGCCGCCTTTTATAGATTTGGAGCGGGGCCAGGCCGAGTGGAGGGCGATGCCATTCTGCGCGCGCACACACGTTTTGGGCGTGAGAGGGCCGCGGCGTGGCACCGGATAAGCTTAAGGAGGCAAATGAGTCACTGTCTCGCTGATGCCTTGACGGAATGGCAGTGTGTAAAGCTAAAGCAGGCAGCTAGCTAGGAGGAAGGAATCTGGCTGGAGTTTGTGTCAGTGGTTGTTGGGTTGTTGGTTTTCCTCTGGGTAGTACACGCACTGTGGACTGGAGCTTGTTATTATAGCCCGTGTTTAGATCCGGATTCCGGATGCCGGAATCGGGAGCTGCTGCTACAGTGTTCCTGTCGGAACACTGTAGCAGCTTTCGTTTTGTAGTGTAAAAAATTGTCCAAATATTGATTAATTAGACTCAAAATGTTCGTCTCGTAATGTACAACAAAACTGTGCAATTAGTTTTTGATTTCATCTACATTTAGTACTCCATGCATTTGCCGACATTTTGATGTGATGGGAATCTTCTTTTTGCATAGTGAATTTTGGGGTATGGATTTGGGAACTAAACAAGGGCATAATTACATCGACACCCACAGTTGGGATAGCTCTTCAAGGGGGTAACAAGCAAGCCTACACATCACAGTGGATAATGAACTATCCGGATCAGATCTCCTTAAATAGATGATCTATAGTTTCGCACTACTATAGAAAATTCATATGATAATCAATCAACATCTGGTGGCGGTACAAACGATTCTGTTCTACGTCACTATGAAAAGAGAAAACGTACAATGTTAAATGTCTTAAAGTTCTTTTCTTTTGGAGAGACATGGCGCATGGGATATGTGTGTGGGAGGGGAATGCTATAGCGATCACGTGAGCAACAGGAAGAGATGGTGTCAACATAGCCAAAAGGTACAGTTTTCTAGCCATGGAGAATTAAAGTTGAAAAGGTGGGTCAGAGAGACAAGTAAGCGGGAGGTGTCGCTAGAGATGTTAACTGACAGTTTCTTAATAAAGTAAGGATACAAAGATCTCGGAGCTAGGGTGGCAACAAGGACATTCCTGCCGTGGATCAGTACCCTTCGTCTCAGGGATTATTTTCTCTCGTCCCCGTTCCCGTCCCAATTGAGGTCTCGGGCCTCGACGGGTGGAACACACATGAGAGCATGGATATTGGATCTGTATCGGCAGCATCGCGAGAAGGCTGACATCAGCCGTGGGGAAGAATCACAACGGCATAGGGAAGAAGCACGAGGAGACGAAGTAGCAGGGCTTCGCTTCGGGCGGACTGACGAAGAGAGCCGTAGCGTTAAGCCGAGCATCGCAGGGTCGGCGGAGCCGATGGGACCACGACTCCGCGTCTACGTGTCCGTGAGAAAGCTACAGAGGAGGGAATGTTGAGGCCATCAGGGCGATAGAGATGGCGAAGACAACGTATATCGGGGCCTTGACGGATATCAGGGACGGGGAGGTGGAGAACGCTCCGACCCCCGCTTCACCCGACGTGGCGGCCTTTTGGCCCGTTAAGCTCCCTGCAGGGATAAAATTTACCCCGATTTGATCCTAATGGATGAATTCCTGGTTGCCCGGATTGGGGGCCGTTTCCATCTCTACTCGGAGCCATATATAGCATGTGTAGAGAAAGGCACGTCCTTTTGTTGTGATCATGTACCAACCTCTAACTTTAGGAGTCATTGTTGAAAGAAAAGAATGTACAGCCGATAAACTATTTGGATTGATTTTAAGTTATTACTCTCTTTTTGTAATCCTAGCATGTGAGATCTAGGGGTAGAGTCCATATAACAAGTGATATCACATAAGTTTGGTGTTATTCCTGAAAAAGTTGCAACTATATCGGAGCACCAATTTCACAACAGTTGCAAATGTGTGTGATACATTTACTTCTCGGTTGGTGAGACTAGAGAGTTATCTAGGAGAAATAGATCAACCATCCCTTTTCATTGATACCCACAGTCCACAGAACCTATAATTGCACGTCTACCGAGTGAATTTCCAAAAGGCTTGTAAGAAACATCACACGTTTGAAGTGATTTCTTCTTATATTACCCCTTCCATTCTAAATTATAAGATATTTTGTTTTTTCTAAATACATAACTTTTTATATGCATTTAGATATATACTATATCTAGAAATATAGTAAAAATAATGTATCTAGAAAAGCCAAAATTGCCTGCCGCGCGTCCGGTCAACGAGCAACCATATCCGGGGCTAGGATCACCGGATCCGGGCCCAGGAGGCACGGATCTGGCTCCTCGCCGGCCACCTTGCTCACCGCCAGCTAGTGAGGTCCCGCCAGAAGCCCGCCAGCTCGCTGCCCTCCCTCGGACGAGGGCCGGTGGATCCATGAGTGTGGGCACCGAATCTACCCCCGGAGTGTGAGGACTCGGCTCGTTGTCGGTCAGCCTGACTGCCATGGGAGCAGAGAAGAACTTGAGCAAGATGAGGGATGGTGGAGAAGGGAGGTGCTGCGTGTAACAGAACCGACCAAATTATAAGAGCACAAGTACAAAAACAAGCACCGAAGCGCTCAAATTTTTGAACTTGAGCCCATATAATCCCGGTAGTCAATCGAAACCGCGAAGGATTTCAAACCAACTTGCTTACAATCAGGATCGCATCATTCAACATACACATCATACGTTACATTTTACAAGTAGTTCCGAAATACACTTACACACATGGAGTTGCAAATTATTACAAACCAAGTTCATAAAGTAGCGGAAGCATAACACACACCAGTTGTTTAAAACTACTGCCAGTCTTACTGATCACAACCCGCAAAAGCATTAGGGAAGTACATAAAAGATGATCACGCCCTAGTGATCTAGTCTTCGTCACCCGCAGGGTGGAGACAAGTCTTGCAGAAGCCTTGATAAAGCATATCATCTGCAACAGGAGGGAATAAACCCTGAGTACTGGAATGTACTCAGCTAGACATACCCGTCGAAAACCAGAAATAAGATCACACCAAGGATTATGCAAGGCTTACACAAGAGGCTAGTTGACATCACATTTTTACAGAAAGACATAAGTAATTGAAACTCTTATAACCTGTACTAGCAGTTATTTTTAGCATTTACCTGTCTTCTATCTTAGCACCTATACTAAACATGCACTTGATTATAATCAAACAATTATTAGCATTATATCCATAGCAGGTATAAATTATGGCAACATTGTATCATTCACTTAACCATCTGTTCAATTAATGAGATCTACGTTGTCGCTGCTCAAGTCAAGTGCTCACTAACTGGGAGCGACGACGATTCGAATCGAATTTCTATCCAGCTGGAGGGGTATTTCTAACACTCACCGTGCAGACCCCTGCCAGGGTCGCACAAGCCACCTTTTCATATGATTTAGGAATCGCGGGTCTGAATGATGTCACTACCCCAAGGGCGACATTCTGCCAGGTGATAGGGACTCTAACCCCCTTGGTCTCACGCCAATGTCCCCAAGCACATCCTTTCTCTCCTCCAAGAAGCAATCTACCATTCGATTCCCGGCCTAAATCACATTACTCAGCTTCGCGGTCAGAACGACTTATCCGGCCAACTAAGTGTTAGACTGCGTTCAATATGACTCAAGGACGTACAGCGAATCGGTCCTTAAACGACTCAGACGGGCATAGTGTAACACCCCAGGTGTTATAGTGCTAATTAATCTGCCATGTCATCATAATGCATTGCAAAGCATCCCTATTAGGTTAACTTTGTTATGCATCAACTAAAACAAGTTTACTTATCTAGGTTGAATGTGTTTCTCAGTGGTGTGCTCCGAACCCGAAAACCCTAATTTTTAATACCACCGCAAATGCTTAGTCCATGCCCTGCGTAATTTGAGGTGTGCAACTGTGTTGCACACTAGTGTCAAGTGTAGGGTATGAGCTCAAGTACAACCTCTAAAATGAAACTCCAAATTTGAGTTTGAATTGGAGTCCCAAAACTTGTCATGAGTTTTCCGATTCGAATTCGAATTCAAAATTGGGGAAAAATGTAAAAGAATTTTAAAAGCTAATTGGTCAACCAAGAGTGGCATTTGGTCAACCATTTCATGTTGGTCCAAATGATGCCCTTGGGTGAGGTTTTGATCGCTAAGTAATCACAAATCAAAGTAGCAACAAATTCCAATTTAAAATTCCTCCGAAAACCCTAAATTTCAAAACTCTGTTTTACCCCTTTTGAAATAATTCAAAATCTAAGCAAAATTTGGGAAAAAGTTCAAAACCAAGTTTGTAGAACTTTTCAAGGGCTACAACTTTGGTGTTTTGAGTTTTCAAAGTTTTAGTGTAAAATGTGGAGCAATTTTGAAAATAAACAAATTTCAGTTTTGACTCATTTTTGTCTCTAAACTAAGATTTCAAAATGGAGGCAGAATTTGAAAAAGTTTTGAACAGCAAAGTTGTAGGTATGATCAAGATATACAACTTTGATGTTTGGAGATTTTGAAGTTTCAATATAAAATCAAAAGTAATTTCTAAATTACCAAATCTGAAAAATGTGTCCCCTTTTGAATTTAAACTCAAATTTAAAAATCCAGTGAGAATTTGAAAAAGTGTACAATACAAAACTTGTAGAGCTTGAAATTCTAAAGATTTAATAGATTGGAAGTTTTTCAAGTTGTTACATGAATTTGAGAGTAATTTTAGAAAACAGTTTGAAAATTCAAAATTTGGGGGTGCTACAGTGCCGCGCCAATGGCGGCTGGCCACCGCGCGGTATGGGCGCCGGCGAGCCGCCGTGGCCGCCCAGACCCTTCGCGCGCGGTCGAGAACGCCAGCGCGACGACGCGAGCAGTCCGGCTCTGTAGTCGCGACCGCCTTCTATAAATACATGAGTTCACAGTGGCGTTTACCATTTTTCGCCACCGCCGCCACCGCAGCTCCGCCGCTCGCCGCTGCCGCCACCAGGCCATCTCCGGCCACGCCAGTCGCACCAATAGCATCGCCGCATCCTCACGCACCTTGTGAACCACCCAAGCCAGCTTGACTTCGCCTGGATCACCGCAGCCACCGCCTCCCGTGCTCAACTCCGGCGACTGCCCGCCATCCTCGCCTTACCGTGGCCAGCCGCCTCCAGTGCCTCTCCGCTTCAACCGATCACGCCTCTGTGATCGTGGTACGCCCCTGATGCTCCCTGGCTAGTTAGTTTAAGCTTTGCACCTTTGTGTCGTCGAGTCGTCGGTCACCGTAGTTGCCGAGCCGCCACCGTCATCGGTGAAGTGTCACCGGAGCTCGAACCATGGGGCAAATTAGTAAAACGGAGTCGTGGGAAGGTGTAGTTGGTGTTGGTCGGGTCAGTTGGTCGACCGAAGCCCCGGTCACCGGCCGGCCACCGCGCGGAGGTGAGTGAGCACGCGGGAGTGAGCGAGACACGGGAGGTAGGTGATGACAGGCGGGGTCGGCCTGTCAGTGAGAAAAAACGGGAGAGTGAGCGCGCGCGGGCTGGGCTACGGTGCTGGGCCGCACGGGCAAGTGCGGGCGCGAGCACGCGGGTGCGCGCGAGCGGGCCGCTCAGTGGGCCGAGCCGGAAGGAGAGAAGAATCGGTCCGAGTTCGGTTTTTGTTTTTCTTTTTCAAAATTTTGAATAGTGCTGCTATTTGTTTATTTCATTAAAAATTATGTAGAGTTCCAAAATTCATGAAAATTTTTGTGTAGGCTTCCCAATGTATAAACTATCTAGGAAAAATGTTAAATGCTGAAATTAAGTACTTTGTGCAGTAGAATTAATTAGTTCTAATAAAGATTAAATGCAACTTCCATGAATTTTAATAATTAATTTATTAATCCAAAAATGATGAAATTTATTATGACACTGCTATAAATCATTCTTAATCCATAGAAAAAGTTTGAGCTTGATTAGGTAAAATTTGATTAACTTCTAATTATGTCCTAATTATTTAAATAATAAATAAATGTTAATTTGAGAACTTTAAGAGTTGTGTGCCTTTTTGATTGAGTGATGTCCTTAGGTCACTACCCTTTTGTGATCTTTGGCACTTTAATTCCATGTTTGAGCTCGTTAGTAACTTGTTAGGTTAAAAGCTGGTATCGCTGGAATCGTCGCTACTAGTTAGTAGGTTTTCAGTTTGCGACTGTACCGCGAGGGAAGTTGTACTCCAGTCGTAACTCGTAGCATGTTATCATCAAGCATCATGTTTATCATCGAGCATCATGTTAAAGCATGTTATGTGTTCGTGTAGTCTCCGCTTTCGAAGAAGTCAAAGCCGTCGAGCCAGTCTCCGGAGAAGAGCGATCATCGGTGGGTTTCGGACCTGACGTTAGAGTTCTCGGGTCTGAGTCAGTCGTCGTGTTCGAGCAAGGCAAGCCCCGGTGCATTTAAACCCTACCTTGAATTTTACAAATGTTTTATTATTTATAATATGGTTTACTGCATTAAGTAATTAGGAGTTGAGTGATAACCCAATTGCTACATTATCATCCTTGATTATTGTGATATCAACCTTGATACCTGTTTTACGGAAAATGCGTAGTATGCTTCGCTATGCTTAGAAGTTAAGCTTTTAAATGCAATGTTTATTTAGCCATGACGGCATATTGAATGAATATTGAAATATGAGAATGAACTTGAAAGATCGGGCGGGTGGTTTGGCCACTGCTAACATGCATTGGGAAAGGAGTCTCAATGTAGTGTTTCCGCCTTGTCAGTTAAGGTCCGTTCGTTGTAAGCCTGTTGTGTTCAAGACTTTGCAACTAGCTTCATGCCTTGGGTAAGCCTAAAATGTTGGTGATTCCATTACGAGAACGTCTAACCTCGCACTGGGAGTGGAGAGATGGCGAGAGTAGCGTGTACCCTCGGGGCTAGAATTTGGTCGGGTTCGAGGAGTACTGTACTCTCGGGTGGCGATGGACACGTTCTGGTTTTAGGAGATCTAAATGAGGGTTGATATATGCAAGATTCGGTTCTACATATGTCGTGAAGTTAGAGATCCCCAGCTGGGTATAATCGGTTCGAATCGTCGTTGCTCCTCGGTTATGGAGACTTGATCACCTGACTTGCATCGTAGTTAAGAACTGGAATTGAAAGAAAGAATTAGAAAGGTTTTGATAATAATTACTTTGATCTAGATTAGGATCACTTAGATTTGGTTAATGAACCATCAATGGTAAAAGTAAAATGTTGAAGATAAGGATCTACTTTAGTAAGCTTTTCTGCAAAGGAAAATCTTGATTCTAGAATACCCGTACCTTGATTCCCTAAAGCTAGCATGCCCTTGGAGTCTTTGTCTTAGTCGGGTAAGTCTTGTTGAGTACCCTCAAGTACTCAGGGTTTGTTAACCCCTTGTTGCAGGTGTGGTTCATGAACAAGTCTGCTTCGAGCCTTGTTGCATGACCGTCGTGGTTGAAGAAAGCGACGACGAGTAGACTGTGTGGCCTTTGGGCAAGGCATCTCGCTTGTGTGTTGTAATAAAGTTAATACCGATACTTCTCTACTACTGGTTTGTAATAATGTTACACAAGGTTTGAAGTTTGAAAACTGGTTTGTAAACCTATATTATTGTAAGACTTCCGCTATGTTACTCTGTTGAATATTTTGAATAAACTGTTGTAATATTGCAATACTCCTGTGATTGGATCCTGTTCGGAGGAAAGCAGGCCTTTTAAGTTATGGTGAACATAAGTACGGCCATCAGAGGTCATTATGGCAATGACGGGTACTTGTGGGCCATCATAATTAGGAGGTTCTGTGACACATAGCTCCACACCCAAGACGTGAAGTGTCTTGCGGCTGTACTATTGAATTCCTGCCCGGTCTCAAATTCATTTTAAGGCATGGTTCCATCCACGATAGCCATAAAGCCACTTGTGACTCATTCCTACATCTCATGGATGACCGAAAATCACCCGACTTCTACCGGACTAAGCAGGGCTAAGCATTGACACGTGCCTAAACCTAATTTAGGATTTAAGTACGATATCTGGACAAGGACAGATATAATGCAACAAGTGTTATCATACAACTCCTACAACTTAATGCAATAAACAATTAAAATTACTCAAGATAGATTTATAAAACAATAGGTTCAGCATGCACCGGGGCTTGCCTTTTAGAAAGGTAGATGGCCGATGATCAGGACACTCGGGCAGATCTCCTGCAGGAACTTCGTCGCCGGCTGGTTCCTCTGGCTGCTCCGGCTGCTCTTGGATTTCCTCCGGGATCGCTTGCTCGAACTCGAGGAGAGTTACCCCCTCCAGAACACCTATTTCATGAGTGCATAATAAATTTTATGGATGCATAATGAAAGATGCAACATGCTCGGAATGAAATGCATTTACAACACTCTTAAAGGTCTATTCAAATCACTTCAATTATTAAGTGCAAATTTCCTCTCCGGTGGAGAAGTACTCACCTAATCTACTCAACCTAAGGTATAGTTGTTCTTCTTCGATTAAGGCCCTAACACCTAACAATCACAAGAGTAACATTACTTAGGTTACCACATCCAACACTAAAATATCATAGCAAGACATTCTGGACAGCAGCTAGATGTTTCTAACATAACTGGAGATTCCCAACTCCAAAGGATATGATTAAAGACAATCTAAAAAGCTTATGAAATGTCCTACAAATCATTTTCAGACCTCAACCCTTAATTCCTAAGTTTTCAAGGTCAAATTTCCCAAGTTTCAGAAATCTGTCCTCTCTAAACAGAGAGCAGCCAATTCTGGACTGTTAGTTAAAATAGCAATAACTCCTAAACTACTAAGCCAATTGCCCCCAAATTTTGAAACAAGCTAGCTCAACAAGTTTACTACAACTTTGGTATTCACAAGTTTGCCAGCAAACACCTTTATTAATGGTCAAATCCAAAGATACTACCAGCTGTCCAGAAAACCTAAAATTGGAAAGATTAATTATTTATTTATGTGGCAAACTTCCCCTAAGACCAAACTAATGTTACCAAAAGTTCACATTGGTCATAAAAACACCAGAAAGCAAGGTGTGCCCACCTAGAATATTTATTTACACCCCTTTCTTAATTTACTTAATTAATTAAGTGGAATTTCAATCATATATGTAAACTGCTCATAAAATTCTACAAAAACTACAGGAGACACTCTGACCCAAAAAGAGGCTACTGTAAAAATTTAAACTAAAGTTATTCACAGAAACTCCCTACACAAAATTCACAAGCCAAAATGGCTGATTTTTGTATAATTAACAAATCACATTGAAAAGTATCAAACAACATATTTCATATTTTTATTAGACACTTTAGGGTACCAGGACACTCTCCAGAAATTTATATGAACATTGCGCATGTAGAAAAATTACTAAAATTTATTCAAGTATTCCCTAAAACAACATGATATCATCATAACTTGAAAAGTACTTAAGCACTAATACCCAATTTTTTACCAGAGCTAATACATATATAAATTAACCTACCCATCAATTTTCACAATTTTTAGAACACTACAACTCAAGTTATGCATTTAACAAATTTGCCTTCATTTTAAAACACATTTTAAAGACCTATTTAAATCTCCCAGAAACTAAATATCACATATCAAATTTATATTTTTCTAAAATACTAAACATCATGCAGAGCCTAACAAAATTTACTTCATAATTTTTGAGCAATTAAAACCCTAGATATATATTTTCCAAAACTTATCTAAAATCTGTGGCAAAATAAAAAGGAAATAAAAACTAAAATCAAAACCCTGCTACCGGGCCGGCCTGGGAGAACCACGCGGCCCAATCCGCGCGGCGCGGCCCGCTTCCGCGCGCGGCCTGCTACGACTCTCGCCCGTGCGCGCGTGCGACTGACCAGATGGCCCCACCGGTCAGAGAGAGAGGCGGAGGGGGAGGAACTACGGTCACCGGAGCTCGCCGTCGGTGAGCTGACCGACGAAGCTGAGCGGACGATCATGACCACCTCATCGAGCTAAGTCGATTGGTAGCAAGAACGGGGCGGCGGAGCCACGGGAAGGTGCTCGCCGTCGGGCATGGCGGACCACCAGTACGGTGGTGGCAAAATCTCGCCACCGGTGAGCCCGACGTCCCAACCCTAACCCTCAATGAGCATCCCCATTCTACCTCGACCCTAACGCACCTACAAGCGGGCGACAGAGACGCCCAGAGACCCCTATCATGGAGAGCCGTCGCGCAGAGGAACTCCGGCGAGGTACCACGGCGATGGAAAACAAAAATGCGACCCTACCAAGGCGCGATTGACTGCGTGGAGTGGACGGTGAGGTAGCGGGCTTCAAGGTGGAGCTGTGGACGTGTTTTTGTGGGTGGCAGTGCGGTGGAGAGCATGCACGAGCTCGCCGGAGTGGAGGCGGGAATGGTGCTCGGTCGTTTCGCCCGGTGGAGGAGAGAGCGGAACAGAGAGGGAGTTGTGGCGCGAGTGAGGGCGGAGACCGTCGTCGTGGCGACATTGAAGGCCTGGTGGCCTGACGGGTGGGACCGCGGCCGGCGTACAGCTGCCACCGCGCGGCCACGCATCGGCACTGGCCTGCGATCGGTCGGCCACCGACTGAAGGCCTGAACCTCTGAAACGCCGGCTTCATTAGGTGACTGACAGCGGTATTTTGTCGTTGATTATCTTCCAAACCAGGTTGATTTAGTCAAAGATGACTACATTAATTATGTAGAGCTACATGAGGGCTATAAAATTGTCAATTGGAGCTTAGACTGGTTCGGCCTAGATTTGAAACTACAGAGCTCCAAAGTGGGGTACCTGGAAACTAAAACCGAGTTTCAGCTAACCAACCGACTGAAACCCACTTTTCTAGACACCATATCTCCTAAACCATTTAGAACTAGGTGATGGTGATGTTGACATTGTTGTAGAGCTAAGTGAGTACTACAAAAGTGTCAACATGAGTTGGGTCTTGTTTGGTCTGGTTTGCAAACTACAAGCTTCCAAAGTAGGCCACTATCAAACTGGAGGGACACTTTTGAGACTTAGAAAATTTCCAAGTGCTGAGACAGCCCCTCTATCTGACTTGTGGGCCAATTTTGAGCATGTTTTGGTCATTTTCATGAGATGACCATATTGAGACTTTTGTTCCCCATAAAATTCCCTACAACTTTGATTAAGGGTGCTCCTCCATGCAAGGTCTCTAATCTAGACTTTTTAATTGGTCAAACTAAGGCATCATAGGGCCAAATGCTGGTCAACAACACCTTGGAGGTCATTTTGGTAATTTTGGTCAACATGAACCTTGCTCCATTAGTTACTCTAAGTGAGATTAAGGTATTGTAGGATCTAATTAGCCACTCTACCCTTTTGCTACACCAAATTCCTAGTGTCACAAGATGGGAACCAATCAAAACCCTAAAACATCCACATTTGTTGCAAACAAAGTAAACAAAATGAGATGATGAATGTTTATGTTTATGCCATGCAATGCAATTATGGAGCTAAACACCTGAGGTGTTACACTGCGGAGGCTGCCTTGTTGAGCGCCTCCGCCGCCACTCATCGGCGACCAGCAACAACGACCGGGGGAGCTGGCCGGCGGTGGCTAAGTTCGGCGGCGGCGGGTATTGCCCCCAAGTCGCCTTGGGGAGATGACCCGAGGGGATTTTTTCTTTTTCTGTTCGGGAGAGAAGTTACTGGGAGGGAACAAAGAGACTATTTGTTTAATGCTTATAAATCTTCAAAACATTGTTGTGTGGCGCTAATCTAATATCTATAAATCTTTAAGACTACGTAACCATGACATTTATCTAATGCCCAGAAATCTTTAGGACTCCATAACCGTATGATGTTTATTTAATGTCTAGAAATCATTAGGACTTCGTAACCGTATAAGGTTTATTTAATACTTAGAAATCTTTAGAGCTCTATAACCGTATGACGTTTATCTAATACCAAGAAATCTTTAGGACTTTGTAACCGTATAGCGTTTATTTAATGCCGAGAAGTCTTCAAGATTGTTTGCTAAAGCTAGATGTGGAAACACTAACCAAGGTTTCTTAACTTATGTTGTCCTCATCGATGGCTATGAAGTTGTCGTTATCGCTTTCTTTGTAATGGTTAGCGACCATATTTGCATACACAAGTAAGGATTTCCAAATACATCATCATTGTAGAAGGGGTCACGATTATTACTGCATCTTGATACTACAGGAGTACACGCACTATGGAAGTACACGCACTATGGACTGGAGGTTGAGCACGAAAGGTGGAAGTGGGGTAGGGTAGACTGCCATATGGTTTGACTTGTGGATGGACCACTCGTTATGGTGCTTTTGCTTTGAGCTTGTTATAATTACATCCACACACACACACAGTTGGTATATCTCTTCAAGGGGTAACAAGCAAAGCCTAGACATCACAGTGGATAATGAACTCTCCAGATTAGATCTCCTTAAATAGATGAGCTATAGTTTTGAACTGCTATAGAAAATTCCTACTATGATAATCGATCAACATCTAGTGGCGGTACAAATATTTCTGTTCTAGGTCATTATGAAAAGAGAAAGCGTACAATGTTACACGTCTTAAAGTTCTTTTCTTTTAGATAAACATGGTGTATGGGATATGTGCGTTGGAGGGGAATGCTACAGTGATCACATGAGCAAGAGGAAGAGAGGGTGTCAACTTAGCCAAAAGGTACAATTTTCTAGCCATGGAGAAATAAAGTTGAAAAGTTGGGTATGAGAGAAGTAGGGAGGTGTTGTTAGCGATGTTAACTAACTGTTTCTTAATAAAGTGAGGATGCAAAGTTCTCGGAGCTAGGGATGACAACGGGGACATCCTTGTCGGGGATCAGTTTCCTGTCCCCATCCCCGATTGCCTAACTTTCCCTTACTACCCATCCCCGTTCCCTGTCTCGTGGATTATTTTCTCCCGTCCCTGTCCCCGACTGGGGTCACAAGTCCCCGATAGGTGGAACACACCCAAGAGCATGTAGATTGGATCGGTATTAGCAGCATCACGAGAAGGTTGGCATCGAGCACGGGGAAGAATCACATTATCATGGGGAAGAAGTACGAGGAGACGCACTAGCGGGTCTTCGCTTCGAGTGGACCGGCGAAGAGAGTTGTAGTGTTAAGTGGTGTATCATAGGGTCGGTGGAGCCGTTGGGATCACGGCAGCAAGATCACGACTCCACGTCTATGTGTCCACGAGAAAGCTACAACAAAGGAGGGAAGGTTAAGGCCGTGAGGGCGAGAGAGAAGGCAAAGGAAGGATGTCGAGGCCCTAACGGATATTGGGACACGGTGGTGGAGAATGATCTGACCCCCACTTCACCCGATAGGGGCAGCCTTTTGGCCCATTAAGCTCCCTGCGGGGATAAAATTTTCCCCGTTTTGATCCCCTAATGGATTAATTCCCGGTAGGGGATCAGGGCCCATTACTCGGAGCCATATCTAGCAAGTGTAGAGAAAGGCACGTCACTCTGCTGTGATCATGTACCAACCTCTGACTTTTACGAGCGATCATTGTTCCACGTCATTGTTGGAAGAACAGATGTACTCCTGATAAGCTAGTTGGATTGGTTTTAAGTTATTACTTTCTCTTTTTGTAATAATCGCATGTGAGATATAGGTGGAGAGTCCATATAACAAGTGATATCACATAAGTTTGGTGTTATTTCTAAAAAAGTTGCTACTATATCGGAGCACCGATTTCACAACAGTTAATATGTGTGTGATACATTTACTTCTTAGTTGGTGAGACTATAGAGTTATCAATAGGAAGAAATAGATATAGCATAGGAATCGCGAGTTCATGACTGGAAAATCCTAGCATTTTGCTAATTAATAACATCCGAGCACCATTCGGGCATACATTATCCACGTACTACCATATATGTGCTACACATTTATTTGTGACAAATGTCTTATAGTGTGCCAAACACTTTAAATATCCTAAAAGAAAAAATATTTCCTGCATCATGGGGCCAAATATCGTTTCCCGTTGCTACAATAAATGAGGGCGAACTAACGGTGACTCGCTTTCCAACATCGATCTCGACGGTTTTCCTTGCCCCCGGTGGCTTGGCACCAGAGGGGAAACCTCGATTTCGATGGTCGGTGTACATACTCTGTGCTTCTAGGTTTGTATTAGGTAGGTTAGCGTTCAGGTTACCTGAGACCGCGCGGATCTGCTCGTGGTAGCCGTGCCTTCTTCTCCTTCGTGCCAAGTTGAGCTCACGAGCCTCATCCACACCTACTAGATGTCATGCATCGTCGACATGCTCCACCGGTCGCTGGGGCTCCAGCCAGAGGTAGCGGAGGCGTTGAACCAGTCCCTGACAATTGTGTCATCATGCAGCCTAGCCTTGACAACACCAACTAACAACGATCGCCACTCAAGGATGAGAGGGTAACGAAGGAATCGCTTACATAATGAACCTGGATCTGATACCAATTCTCATGTCCCTCTCGATCCAGGGATGCAACGGGGATATATCTATATATTTGGGGAAGAACTTAGAAGAGAGAGATAGAGATAAAGATGGAAGAAGCAAAGAGGAAAAATAGGAGAAACAGAATTGGGGAAGCGGTTTCAGTTATTACTCATCATGCCCCATATGAACAAAGTGAAATTCTAGGCCAATGCACTGATGTCTCATTCAAGATAACATGTACAAGTACCTGACTAATATTCCCATTGCTACATTTCCCCTTTTTCCTTATTTTTGCAGAGTGTGTGTGCCGCACACAAACCACAACAACTTGGGCTGGGTAGGGTGCTTAAACAGAATTGGGAAAGTGGTTTCAGTTATTACTCATCATGCCCCCCATATGAACAAAATCCAATTCTAGGCCAACGCACTGATGTCTCATTTGGGATCACATGTACAAGTACCAGACTAGTATTCTCATTGCTAAATTTCCCCTTTTATCTTCTTGATAGCGCTGGCTTACTCCTATGTAGCGTCTAGCCACGTGACATGACATACTAGTCCTCGTAACTTGGCCACACGGATCTGCTCGCGGCAGCCGTGCCTTCTCCTTTTCGCCAAGTCAAGCTCATGAACCTCATTCACACCTACCAGACATCGTCCATGGTTGACATGCTCCACCGGTCGTAGGGGCTCTAGCCGAAGGTAGCGGAGGCGCTGAACCGGTCCCCGACAATCGTGTCGTCGTGCAACCTGGCCCCGACAACACCAACTAACAACGATCGCCACTTAAGGATGAGAAGGTAACGAATGAATCGCTTGCACAAAGAACTTGGATCTAATACCAATTCTCATGTCCCTCTCAATCCAAGGATGCAATAGGGATATATTATATATTTGGGGAAGAACTTAGAAGAGATAGAGATAGATAGAGATAAAGATGGAACAAGCAAAGAGGAAAAATATAGGAATCACGAGTTCATGACTGAAAAATCCTAGCATTTTGCTAATTAATAACATCCGAGCAGCGTTCAGGCATACATTATCCACAAACTACTATATATGTGCTACACATTTACTTGTGACAAATGGCTTACAGTGTGCCCAACACTTCAAATATTCTAAAAGAAAAAAATATCTCCTGCATCATGGGAGACTCGACTCGTTTTCCCCTTGCTACAATAAATCATGGTGAACCAAGGGTGACTCGCTTTCCGACATCGATCTTACAGTTCTCCTCGCCCTTGGTGGCCTGGCACCAGAGGCGAAACCTCGATTTCGATGGTCGGTGTACATACTCTATGCTATTAGGTTTGTATTAGGTAGGTTGGGGTTCAGGTTACCTGAGGCCACGCAGATCTGCTCGCGACAGCTGTGCCTTCTTCTTCTTTGCACCAAGTCGAGCTCACGAGCCTTGTCCACACCTACCAGACGCCATCCGGGGTCGACATGCACCACCGATCACAGGCGCTCCAGCCGGAGGTAGTGGAGGCGTTGAACCAGTCCCCGATGATTGCGTCGTCGTCGCGTAGCCTGGTCACAACCTCCGCACCCACCTCCGTCTTGTTGGGGCCATGTTGCGGGTCCGGTCGTTTAGGCCGGCAAAGACCTTCACCGGGCGGTCATCGTGAGTGCAGATGTGGAGGTTCGCTGATTCCATTGACAATCCATGCGAACTGGCATCTTGGAGTAGCAATAGATAGTAGGAAGAAGAAACCATTACCATTGATTCGTTTCTTCGATATACTCTATTGCCGTAGAGAGGATTTGGTACTACTGTTTTGCTATTTTGTACTGTTGTTTGGCCACGGATTAATCCTGAGAGACATGTTTTGGTTCATCTACCAAACTAATGGGAATTGACCATAGATGCGGATGTTTTGTTTTAACTGTTTGTGCTATTCGTTGATTCTTTTTCCATGAACGCATGTGGTCGTGGCGCGCTGGGGGACGGCCACGATGAGGATATACAACGCTGACGTAATCTCTTGCAAAAACACCCACGCGCCGCCATAATTTTTTTCATGGGTCAATTTTCTTATATTTTAGGAGTTACTTTTTGGAAACTGTTGGAGAAACCTTTCTTTGATGCTCCCAATTCCTTTTGGCAACTTGGAGAACTCAAGGATTTTGGGAACTAAATTTTGGGAACTCTCATAGATGCTCCTACATCCGAGCAACGTTCAGGCATACATTATCCACATACTATATATGTGCTACACATTTATTTGCGACAAATGGCTTATAGTGTGCCCAACACTTTAAATATCCTAAAAGAAATAATATCTCCTGCATCTTGGGGCCTCGACTCGTTTTCCCCTTGCTACAATAAATCAGGGTGAACCGAGGGTGACTCACTTTCCGCCATCTATCTTGAGGCTTCTTCTTGCCCCCGGTGGCCTGGTACTTGAGAGGAAACCTCGATTTCGATGGTCGGTGTACATACTTTATGTTACTAGGTTTGTAAGAGGTAGGTTAGAGTTTCGTTACCCGGGGCAATGATGTTGCACGGGTGTATTTTCTACCTCCGCTTTATCATCAGCAGTCGCATTGAGGACTTTTTTTTAGTGCGCCTAGTTGCAGGGCGTCCTCCTGGCACGCGGTGCTCCTGCTAGCTTCCCTCGTTTTTTGCGAAACGGTGGGCACTTTCGGCATCCCTTTTGGTGGGTTCCTCGTTCATCTTGCTAACGGTGTTGGAATGAAACGGCAAAATAATCTTCTAGCCATTAGTCCCATGGTCGGTGGTGGTGGATCCCACTTCCTCTCCTTTCCTTCACTTGTCAGCGGCCGATGTTTCTTTAGAGTCAACGAGGCGTTCTGGTGGAGCTTATAGGCGCTCGCTCTTGCGGCAGATCCAAGGTTTAGTGCGCCTTGTGTGGTTAGGAGGTGGGTTGGCCTGATCTGTGATCTCGGCGGTCGTTTTTGCCTTGAGTGTTGCACGTTGCAATTTCCATTTTTATCAGGGTATTTTCTGTAAGACTCTGGATGTACTGTGCTATGGTTTCTTAATATAATTTCTTCTTTAGCAAAAGGAAAACACTTAAACTATCCTAGCCTCTACGCGCATGACTACATCTACGTGAGTACATCCTGCACAAGTAGTCTTTATGGCACACATTATTTATTTACGTACTATGTGCTACACATTTCTTACAAATCGGATACATGGCCTTTTTTTTGAAATTGATCTCCCCATAGCAACGAAACTACTCCTTTAACAAGAATTGATGCTCTCCTTGGATCATGTCACGCACATCATCCTCCTACCGTATATACCACACGACCCTGATCTATATATACTTAATATTGAAGAGAAAAGAAATTCTTTTGTCTGTCTTTTTTATTTGCCACAATACTCCTAGAGTCACTTGTGACTAAGTGGCTAATACATTCCTGTTATATTTACTCTAATAAATATTGCGATGCATATTTGAGACTCTAAATGAATTCAAATGAAAAAAGATTGAACTAAAAAGTTTTGGATAGTACTACAATTTTGGTTTAGGCCATTTCTCCATCCGAGGCCATTTTGAAAAATTCATAAAATATTAATTTCAAATTCATTAATATCAAAGCAGAATTTCTTGGCCATAATTTTTTCAATGAAAAATTATTCAACTACAATTTTTTCAATCTTTTTCGAGTACTATAACTTTGGTTAGGTCATTTCTCCATCCGAGTCATTTAAAAAATCATAAAAATTTTAATTTCAAAGTCATTAATCTTATAACTGAATTTCTACACCCTAAATGATTTTAAATGATAAAGTACTCAACTACAAAGTTGTAGACATTTTTAGTACTAAAGCTTTAGTTTATGTCGTTTCTCCATCCGAGGTTATTTAAAAAATTAAAAAATGACTTCAAATTATTTGTATTGGTCGGAGCTTAAGAAAACCGCCAGTACAGACATATCTATACTAACGATTTCTTAAGGTTGCCACTAGTTCAAATCATAGATTTACATTGATCATAGACTTAAGACAACTGATAGTGTAAATCTAATCAGCACTGGTGGTTGTCTTAATCCTACTGCTAGTCTCAGTTGGGTAGTAATTTCAGATGCACCCCTCAGGTCCTGAGTTCAAACCCCCATGGGAGCGGATTTCAGGGTGAGGGTAAAAAATTCCCCTCGCTCGTCCCAGTCCAAAGCACATGTTAAGAGACGGCTTGGGTCTAGGCTCCCTATGTGCGCACAGGTTAAGAGACGATCCTCTCACAGAGCTTGGCTCCTTGTGTATGGATGGGACGGAGGTTCAGAGATTTTATCGATATGCGTGAGAAGATCTTTTTCTTAAGCCGGAATACTTGGAGGCTGTCTAGCCCCCGTGGATCGAGTTTTTTTTTAAATAAAGGACTTGTGCTGACGGTAACATCAGGAAATTCATCATCTGACTCGCCATGGGCTCACAATTCTATTTGTAATGGTGCATATTCTTTATGAACCGTTGGTGCAAAAAATTTATGCGTCCAAACTGCGTGCCGCTCTTTGTAGGGGTACATAACAAAACCGCACATTCCCTAAAACAGCAGTCAGTAGATATGATATGGATTTAAGCAAAGATTTGACGCGCACCAACGTTCCAGGACCGGGTAACGGAGAGGAGATTTTTTATTTTTTAATCTTTTTTCATTCAATATTTTAATAATAATCGCTCCTAAAAAATTACAGATTTGACCTTTTTACACAACAAATAACGTTGTTGCGCCATAATGCTAGTGTGACAGTAATGTTCTGTCGCGCCACCGTGAGTGGCGTGACAAGACAAAACCTTTGAAAAATTATAACTCTTTAATAAGACGTCGCATGAAGATGAAATTTATATGAAAATTGTAGGCCTCGATGAGATCTACAACTTTGTAGTTTTGAGTTTTTTCATTTAAAGACGTTAAGATGTTCAAAATTAATATAAAATTTCAGAAGCATAATAACCGCGTACAAGTACTTGTCGTATTAGAAAAAATAATATCATTTTTAGATGCTGTCAAATGAAGATACTTTTTACACTAAAGTTGTAGCTCTCAATGAGATTTACAGATTTTTAGTTTTAAGTTTTTACATTTGAGATCGTTAAAATGCACAAAAAATAATATAAAATTTCAGCAGTATAATAATTGCATACTAGCGCTTGTTGCATTATAAAAATAATATCGTTTTTGTATAGCATCAAATGAAGATATATTTTATATAAAAGTTGTAGCCCTTAGTGAGATATACAAGTTTATAGTTTTGAGTTTTCACATTTGGAGTCGTTAAGATGCTCAAAAAAAATAATATAAACTTTCAGTCGTTAATATGCTGCTAAAACTTTATATTAATCTTTAGAGTACGTTAACGACCTCAAATATGACAACTCAAAACTATAAACTTGTAGATCTCACTAAGGGATACAACTTTGATATAAAATGTATCTTCATTTGACACCATACGAAAACGATATTATTTTTCTAACGCGACAAGCGTTAGTACGTGATTATTATGCTGAAATTTTATATTATTTTTTCGTGCATTTTAACAATCTTAAATGTAAAAACTCAAAACTACAAAGTTGTAGATATCATTAAGAGCTACAAATTTTATGTTAAAAGTATCTTCATTTGACACCATACAAAAACAATATTATTTTTCGAATGCGACAAGCACTTGTACGCGGTTATTATGCTCCTGAAATAATATATTATTATTTTGAGATTTTTAACGTCCTCAAATGAAAAAACTTAAAATTATAAAGTTGTAGATCTCATCGAGAGTTAATTTTTTTTATATAAATTTCATCTTCATCCGACGTCGTATCAAAGAGTTATTATTTTTCAAAGGCTTTGTCTTGTCACGCCACTTCCGGTGCTGCGACAGAACAATACTGTCACGCCAGCGGGAGTGGCGTGACAACGTTTTCCTTGTCGGAAACGCCATCTAACGTGGCGGATGTTGCCGCGTCAATGCATATGGCGCGACAACGTTATTTGGTCGTGCAGCCAAAATGGTCAAATCTGCAAATTTTTTAAGAGCGATTATTATCAAAATATTGAATAAAAAAGGATTAAAAAAATCTCTAACGGAGAGCCGTTGTTCGGATGCTTTTACACCACGATAGCGCCATCCTGATAGTCGTTTTTGTGCTCTCTATGCTCTATACTACCCAGATCTCCAAGCCGAGGTCGCCGGGCGGCAGTGGCGGCGCGCGCTGCCCGGTGGCACGAAATGGTTTGACCACCATACGCTACGCTCCAAAAGTGGTCCACATGATTTTTGGGCTCCACCTGGTGGACCCACGAGCCCTCCTCCCAGCAGAGTGGGAGATCGATGGCTTTGGCACGGGTCTCGGGTCTCGCTGTGCTTATGTTTATCCAGATTGATGATGAGCAATCAAGCTAGTGTAGACGTGTAGTGCAGCATAGGAGTCACCTTGTCGCTTTCGTGGAGGACGTGAATTCGCTGGTGTAAGATCAAGTCGGGGACTCGGGGTCCAGGGGACAGGCCCGGGATAACGTAAAGTTTGTTAGCTACTCATCCATTCTAAATTATAAGATATTCTAAGTTTGACTAAAATAATAGAGAAAATTACAAAAATTTATAACATCAAATAGGTATACTATGAAAATACAATTAATGAAGAATTTAATAATACTTAATTAGTGTCATAAATATTATTATCTTATCATATAAATTTGGTCAAACTTGAGATCTTTTGACTCTCCAAGATTCTTAAAATGTCTTATAATTTAGGATAGAGGGAGTAGCTTTCGACATACATATATATGATCTAATCTGCTTGCATAGTGCTGGCCTAGTTGTGGATAATGGTGGCATATTGCCATGCACTATCATGCTAAACGAGCGCTTACAGCCACCACCCGAGATTCCAACAGACCAGCCAGAGAAAGAGATCAGGGACAGACCAGGGCCGGCGTGGCGTCACCTGCATCGGCGATTCACAAACGACGAATACTTTCAGAGAGGAATGGGTCCTTCGATTGATACCCTTTAATAAATTATTTCTACTATATACGTAGAAGCATTAAGGTTCTTGATTGAAAAGCAGCAGCAGCGGCTAAGATTAACAATCAAACATTACGTCAACAGGACAAATATATAACTGGATAGTCCTCGCTGGAAAGATCGTATCGACTAAGCAACAACATTAGTTTAACTTAGCGCGTCTGTGTCTTTGTCACCACTTATATGGGCCCCAGTAGTGGGCGTAGCTGCATGGTATGGTAGATACTTTAATTTAGGATACGGCAGTGCTAGTGCCTGGACGTCCGGACAGACGCACGTGTCTGGACATCCGCGCCTGCACTCCGTTTGCGTGCCCACATGGGGCCCGCACTGTCCAAACGTCGCCCACACCGCCCGACCCCTGCTCGCGCAAACCTCCGCTTCCCCCGCCTGAACGTCTGCGCCCGTTCGGTGGCACCCAAGAAGCTACGGCAGGTGGGTCCCCAGCGGCAACACCCGACCTACTTTTGAAACACCGAGATGAAATATTTGCAACATGCTTATGAAGACATATGAAACACTTAATACATGCGTCTGAAACATTTGCAAAAAACATATAAATACACTTTAAAAAGCTATTGCAAAACATATAAACACATCCAGATAAAACTTGTAACATATGCGTAAAAGATATGCAACATTTGAAATGGACGCCTGCAACATACGTGTACAACCATTGCACCATGTGCAACATCACGATCTATTTTTACAACATCCGTATGAAACATTTGCAACATACCTCTAAAACAACTGAAATATATTATTGCAACATGTGCTTTCAACGCAACATCCCCTTGTTGGCAGAATGGAGGCTCATCAGTGTGCAGTGTTCACCGGAGGCAGTGGTCCGGTGGCGCTTGTAGGCGGCGGGCTGGCAGCAGTGGAAGCTTGTCGTGGAAGGAAGGCATCGACCGCACGAGCGACCGTGGAGGCCGCGACCGCGCGACTTGGAGAGGGCAGCCACGTGTCACGTTTGGCAGGGCCGGTAGCCGAGCGCCGCGACTCAGAGGCAACCGTGTGCCGTGCCTAGCAAGGCCAGCGGGCGAGCGCTGCGCCTCAGAGGCGGCCGCACGCAACGCCTGGCTGGGTCAGCAGTCGTGTGCTCGGAGGTGACAAGCGAGCGAATAAGAGCAGTAGGAAGAGAATCGAATGAATAGAAATGAGTTGATAAGCAGTTTTTTTTAGAAACGAAGGAGCGTAGGTGGTTGGGCTGGTGTCTCGGCCCAGCAAAAAAGTGTCCGGGCTGACGGACGCCCAGTTTAGAGCATTGTCGTTTAGCATATACACTCCCCGTCCTATCCTAAAATATAAATACCAAAAATTTAAAATTTATCTCAAATTATAGCTTATTCTGGATTACTCAACTCCATGCATTTGTACCTGCCTTTTAAACCCTATCTATGCATGTCTTTTAAACATTGAATGATATATGTACTTGTCTTTTTAAACTATGGTTTAATAGGAAATTAAACAAGTTAACAATCGAACCAACTAATTAGTGAATGTCAAGTTAGTCTTTTATTAGATTTTTTATTCAGTTCTAAAATTGTTTGGATACATTGTGTTTGAATATTGGGCCCGGAGAGTAGTACGTAGGGTTCAAATTTTCGATGATTATTTTGTCAAAATCTCATGAATTTCAGTTATTTTGGTGGTGGCCAAAAGAAAAATATGAAATTTCGTATCACACTAATACACGTGCTATATAGTTGTAAACTCTGTTTAGATTGTATATTCTTCTGCTCAATAGATGTGTAGTCATAAGTTATGATAACATTTTGTTTAGATCTAAAAGTTTTAGAAAAATCAATCATACTTTACGTTTAACCCTCTAAAAAAGGCTGATGAAATTTCAGCTGAATTTCATGAAATTTGTTGGCCGAAATTCTTTTTGATAACGAAATCTGGTATAGACGGACGGACATATTTGCTAGCCGCCATAGTTTTCCTATTCCAGGAAAGACACCCACCGGCCGGCCGCTCCCTCGAATTTCAGCACGTTTTGGGATACTGCCGCAGCGTCTGCGGCGTGCTTTGGGCCTTGTTTAGATCTCCAATTTGGGGAGTGCCAAATTACTGTTTGATACTGTAGCTATTTTGTTTTTATTTGGTAATAATTATCCAAACATTGATTAATTAGGCTTAAAATGTTTGTCTCGCAAAGTACAACAAAACTGTACAATTAGTTTTTTATTTCATCTATATTTAGTACTCCATACATATGCCGATATTTTGATGTGACGAAGAATCTTCTTTTTGCATAGTGAATTTTGGACCTCAATTTGGAAAACTAAACGTGGCCTTGGCATAGATGCTGCAGCCGACCACGAGTTTTCTCTAGGGCGTGCGTACTAGAGTAGTAGAGGCTGCCCTAGAGGGGGCGCTTTGCTTGTCCGCGGCCGGCCGTGTGCCAATGATTCGCAACCTCGCGCCGCCAGTGGATGTGGAAAAGCGAGGCAAGGACGCCCGAAAAGACGCTTTGTCACGGTGCGGACCGAGCTGGAGCAGACGCGGGCCTTCCGGATGGACCGATTCCTGATTCGGGTGGCGCCGGCCTCCACGCCCGCGGGGCCGCAGCCAAACCAACAGTGCTCCTCCGCGGCCCCGCTCTTGAGAGAGATTCCCCGGATGGATGGATGACGACGAGGACCCGCGGCCTGCACCGCACGTTCCGCTTTGCTGACGGGTGAGACCACGATCTGCCCTGTCCGCCAAGAAAAGCACAAGGTCCGTCGTGGATTCGCGATTTCTTGGATGAAAGGAGAGGAGTATATTTTTTTCTTTCATGTGCGGGTCAATTTGGTACTGTATCTCAACGTTAGCCAGCAAATGTTTCACGTCTATGGCCCCGTTTGGCTGTGCTGATAAGCTGGCTGAAAAACACTGTTGGCTGATTTGTTGTGAGAGAAAAATATTGTTCCGACTGATAAAACAAGCTGAAAAGAATGGATTATAAGCTGGATGAACGGGGCTATGTGCTTGCAACTGGACTGTGAACTTCACGACTAGATTGTTTAGGGATCAGAGGGGATGAAAAAGAAGGGATAATTGATTCGTGATTTTTCCCCTAATCTCTCCCATCCTTGTAGGAAAGAAAATTTTCAAACAAGGTCTTAGGTGTACGGCTCTATTTCACCGGTGAAACTGTTTTTATGGCTTCATCTCAATGAACAACTCCATCAGTGGAGCTGGAGCTGCTTTGACAAAACAACTTTACGTGTGCTCCTTAAAACATGCTCTCACAGAAACCTCATGCAGGACCCACCAAACGAGGTGAAGCTGGGTGAAGCCACTATTTTTGGCTCCACCCTCCACATATCCTTTGTGAGAGCATGATTAAGGGTTCTGTAGCTGAAGTAATTTGATTTTACCTCGTTTGGCACAAAACAACTCCAACGGCTTTAGGAGCTATAGTGGAGAAGTCGTGCCAAATAGGACCTTAGATAACACAGACAACACCATCATGTTGGCACTCCCCCATAGGAGCACCACCCAACTATACCTCCGTAATATAATTTGTAGCTTCTTGGGCACAAATAGCAAGGGCCAAGCTACTCAGTAATTAGGGAATGCAAATGCGCTCTTAAAAAATTAAAAGCAATGATTGTAACTAAAATTTCATCATTCATGCGCCCCTTATGACATACTCCCTCAATTCTAAATTATAAATCTTTTTAACTTTTTGGTACATCAGTTTTGCTATGAATCTAGATATAACGTATGTCTAGATATGTAGCAAAATCAATATATCAAAAAAGTTTAAGTGACTTATAATTTAGAATGGAAGAAGTAAGTCTATGTATTCACGAGGCAAGCACACCCCTCTCTAACGCTTTAGCATCGTCAATAATAATATAGTGAGAACATATTAGCAACTGGTGTAACTCACTTGTTTACTGTTCTTGGATACTAAAAGAAATAGCCCATGATCTATGCCCATTCGTTCAAAAAATAAAAAAGACACGTGAGTTATTATATCTATCCTAATTGGGCACGCATGCCCAAATATATCACACCCATTCGACTTCGGTCTCACTATGGGTTTATTTGCTTCTGACCTGAAAATCAGGTCTGGCCTAGATATCGACGTTAGACGTTCGATTTCGAATTTCTGGGATCGGATGTGCTTGTCTGGCCGTGGCTCTCTCTAGCAAGACTGCAAACGAAACACCCCCTATTTTGCCCCCTTGATCATCATCGACGGATGTACAAACAAGTGACATGTAAAAGCTAGAAGATTGAATAGTCATGACAATATAGATATACATAACAAAAACATGGTGCTGAGAAAAGATATATTCATCTTTTTCCAAAAGAATAAAGACATACAATAGTTTGATGTGCTTTATTAGTTTTATTTATAGGGCTCTCGATCCTCTGCTTTTTTAGAAAGGGTTTTTTTTGTTTAACAAACCAGTGGGCCAATGGTCCGTATAGTGGTACTAATCTATACATGTGTTTTCGCTAAGAGCAAAACTAATAATACAACTGATTGATGGTTGTATAAATCCTTACAGACTACTCCCTCCGTCCCTAAAAAGAGTCATTCTTGCTTCCCAAAAGTCAACAACTTTTAACTTTAATATATATTTAACAAAATATTAATATTTATGGTACGTCGTTAGGTAGATCGTTGAAAATACTTTCATAATAAACTTATTTAGAGATATAAATGTTGCACATATTTTCTACAAACATAGTCAAAAGTTGAGAAAGTTTGACCATCACGAATTCCACTTTCTTAGAGACGGAGGGAGTACCATATAATAGTTACATCTTCATTATTTATTAATATATGGTTCACTTCACAAAGTTTCTATTCTCATGTTTAAGGTCTGGTTTAGTTCCAAAAAAATTTAGGTTCATCCATCACATTGAATGTTTGGATATATGCATGAAGTACTAAATATAGACGAAATAAAAAAAAAACTAATTGCACAGTTTAGTTGGAAATCGCGAGATGAATCTTTTAAGCCTAATTAGTTCATGATTAGCCTTAAGTGCTAATTGTGGATTAATTAGGCTTAATAAATTTGTCTCGCAGTTTCTAGGCGAGCTATGTAATTAGTTTTTTTATTAGTATCCGAAAACCTCTTTCGATATTCCATAAAACATCCGATGTGACATCTAAATATTTTCTTTTTGCGAACTAAACACAGCCTATGCCGGCTGTAACAGTCATGGTGCTGTCTTTGGAACATATGCTGACGCCAAAAACGAAGGCCTTGTTTAGATTCTAAAGTTTGCCTCCCAAATTCACTATGCAGAATTTCTATTTCCCGTCACATCAAAATACCGGTACATATACGGAGTACTAAATATAGATGAAATCAAAAACTAATTACACAGTTTTGTTGTACTTTGCGAGACGAACATTTTAAGTCTAATTAATCAATATTTAGATAATTATTACTAAATAAAAATAAAATTGCTATAATGTGACGGGACACTTACTAACGAGGCCGAAGTCGAAGGCCCACACGTGCTCGCGCGAAGGGGAAAGCCAGAAAGGCAGAGCGAGCGGATCAGCGGAGGCCAGAAGGGCAGCACACACGCCGCCTGACGCTCGCCCATGGCCCGCCTCGCCCGCCCCATAGCTCCATCGGATCCCAGTCGGCGGCCGTGGGCCCGACGGGCCAATGCACCGTACCGCGCGGATAAGGGGCTGTTTAGTTGGCAAAATTTCTGGCGAAACGCTACTGTAGCAGTTTCGTTGTTATTTGGTAAATATTGTCCAATCATGGTCTAATTAGGCTTAAAAGATTTGTCTCGTCCATTTCGTCTAAACTGTGTAATTAGTTTTATTTTTTATCTATATTTAATGCTTCATGCATGTGTTTAAAGATTCGATGTGACAAGAAATCGGAAAATTTTGGCAAAATTTTTGGCATCAAAACGGTACGTAAGATCGCAGCCTAGTGTGTACGACATGTCACGTCACGCTCGTCACTCATCAGCAGCCAGCCAGCCACACAGAATCTCAGAAAGCCAGTCATCGGCCGGATTAGCAAAGGCGGCCGCTTTTGTTAGTTTCTAGTTAGGGCCTGTTTAGTTCCGAAAAATTTGGCAAAATGACACTGTAGCGTGTTTCGTTGTTATTTGGCAAATATTGTCCAATCATGGTCTAATTAGGCTTAAAAGATTCGTCTCGGCCATTTCGTCTAAACTGTGTAATTAGTTTTATTTTTTATTTATATTTAATGCTTCATGCATGTGTCCAAAGATTCGATGTGACGGGGAATCTGAAAAATTTTGCAAAATTTTCTGGGAACTGAACTGGGCCTTAATTCGGCGAACCTTGCGCTAGCCCTTTTCTCCTCTCCAGGAGGCTTGCACTTGCACTTTAGCCTGACGGCCGATCCTGAGAGAGAGACTGGCGATTGGCGAAGCTGCGGCAGGCAGTTGTTTCGCGAAGGAAGAAGTGTCATTCTTTTTTCTCTTCCATTCAGGTACGAGTATTTGCGATACAGTATTGGGCCAATGGTGCAGGAACCATTCCATGTGATGAATTCTTATACAAATTACACAATCATTTCAGCTCAGAACAATTCCAGGCCATGAATCCGAAACAACCGAACATGCCCTAAATGGTATGAATATTTTCAATCTGACCGTCAGATAAACAGTGATTAGATAAAAATTATGATTTCATTTTCAGATATTCAAGGTTATTTTTAGATTTCGGATTCGAATCTAGATAGTTTTACTAGATGTCAAATACAAATACAATATATATAATATCTATCCGATAAAACATATCCATCATTTCATTTGAATATATCCGAATATATTTTTGACTAACAATTTTATATTTTTAAAATCGTGTGTATATATGTGTATTTATTATTATTATTATTATTATTATTATTATTATTATTATTATTATTGTTGTTGTTGTTGTTGTTGTTGTTATTATTATTATTATTATTATTATTATTATTATTATTATTATTATTATTATTATTATTATTATTATTATTATTATTATTATTATTATTAAGTAAAGGGCGGAACAAATTTTCCGGTAGCCGGAGCCATCTCTACTCAGTCTTATAGCAACTCCAATAGCATCTCCTTTATATCATTTCTCGTTGCTAGAAATAGATAGTGCAAACGTATGCTTCAATAATTTTCTTTAATTATATCTATAAATATTATCACCTTTATTTCTAGATTTCTCGCTAACCAAAGATAAATAGCATGATTAACTCTATATAGTGCGCACAAAATATAGATTATATGTTGGAGGGTGTAAAGATATAGAAAATATTTTTTATTCAAATAACTTTTAAATAATGTTTTAGAAAGTAACTTTAAGAAATACTCTTAGAGATGCTCTCATGATCTGATGGCATATGTGTGCACACATGATCCCGAGACGCCCTTTAGTATGCTCTCATATATTGTTTGCGACTACTGTTTGTGCCAGCAAGGTAACACTAAAGTCTGGCTAGTAGTTGTTGTACGAGTTGTGACACTATATGTTTTCAAAGGCCCTAGGATGAACTTGACAATGGGCCCTTATGGCTATATATATGTTTAATTATATACTCCCTCCATCCTAAATTATAAGTCATTCCAAGAATTTTAAAGAGTCAAAACATCTCAAGTTTGACCAAATCTATATGATAAGATAATAATATTTATGATACCAACTAAGTATTATTAGATTCTTCGTTAATTATATTTTCATAGTATATCTATTTGATATCATAAATCTTTGTAATTCTTTCTATAATTCTGGTCAAACTTAAGATGCTTTAACTCTCCAAGATTCTTGAAATGATTTATAATTTGGGATGGATGGAGTATGTGCTAATATACAATTATATAAATGTATATATACAGAGGAGTTAATTGATGAGCAATGACAATATCAGGATAGAGTGACAAGACCGTTGTTGGGTTGGACAATGGACATTATATGGAATACACATACCTAGATCTGGGCCCCTTAGTAAGCTGGGCCCTAGAGCGTCGCACCCGCCGCACCTCCTCTGCTACGGCCCTGACTACGGACCTGTTTGGTTTGCGCCTGCCATGCGTCGTCTGGCCTAGGCAGCATTCCCAGACATTCAATTTTAGGGGTGTTTAGTTGCGGAAACCAAACAACCCCTCAAAGCTTGAAGTTACGATCAATGAATAATGTGGCCAATAATGTCCAGGCGAGGTACGCAACCAAACAAGTCATACGCGCATGTTGCAGGCCGCTTGGGGACTTAAAATGCTAGGCTTCAATAAGTGCAACACATGTTATCTATGGACGTTGTTTCTATATTCAATATATAAATAAATATTCGTGAAAGATAATATTTGTTTCCCACTCATCTCGTATTTGATTTAAAATTATTCGCAATTGTAATCGAGACAATCCATATTTTTGTATATGTCTAATCAGGCTGGCTAGCGCCTGGACGTTCGGACGTCTATGCTTGCAGTCTGTTTCCCACGCCGTTTTGCGTGCTCACACGGGACTCATGCCGCCCTGAACATTACCAACATCGAGAAGAGGGTGAGGGGGCAACGGATGCACAGCCAGCGCTGGGAGGAGACAACGAGGCGAGACAACAGAAAGCGAGGAGGGAGATGCAACACCCGATCTAGTTCTGAAACATCCAGATGCAACACTTGCAACATACTCTGAAGATAGATGAAACACTTGAAACATGTCATTTGAAACACTTGCAAAAACACCTGAAATCACTTGAAAACCATTGTGAAACATACGCAACATCAACATAAAAACACTTGCAACATATATATCAAACATATGCAACATCCAAATAAACACACTACAACATACGTATGAAAAAACAGATGAAATACTAAGAACAGAAGCTTGCAACATACGTGCACAACCACTGCAACAAATGCAACATCTTGATATACTTTTGCAACATCCGCAGGAAACATTTGCAACATACCTCAGAAACATTTGAAACATTTAAAATATACGCTTGCAACATGTGTTTTTTACCCTTCTTCCCTACGACGCAGCACAGAGCGGGGGGTGGGTAGGCGGAGGGCAGCGCCGTCGCGGCCCTTTCTGAAGGCGAGCAGAGGGGGCAGTGGGGACAGGCTGTCGGTGAGCTTTGGGCGCGCTGCGGGCTACCGCCGTCACAGGCGGATGGAGAGGGAAGCGGGGACAGGCCAGCAACAGGCACAAGCCACGCGGCGGGCTCTGGCCGGGAGGAAGGGACCAGCCATAGGCGCAGGCTGCTGCCGATGAGGTCTGGCCGGGTGGGGGCAGGAAGAAGGGGCCAGTAGGGAGCTCTGCCCCGACAGGGGACGGAAAGAAAGGGCCGGCAGCGAGCGCAGCAGCGGGCACGGACTGACGGTGGCGCCGTGGGTAATGGCACGGGGATGGAGATGCCACGGGTATTCTTTTTAGAGCGCGTCCGAACAGGAGTCACGGGAAAGACTGATATCCACATCTTACTCTGAATCCAATATACAATATAATATACTAATAAATAAGAGATCAATGACATACTTTCGTAGCAAAGATCTGTTTCTCGCGAAAAGCAACCTGCAAATCGAGGCGATAGGTACGTTCGATCCTGACCTTGTACTGTGCTGACAGAACGCAGGAATAAGCTGAATCAGGATGCCTACTGCACATCTCATCCCTCGGCAGCTTCCTTTCACCGATCATGGACACGTTCGTCCCCGGGTTTCCTGATTCCCCTCTCAGGCTCTCACCGAATAAGGAACAAAACTACTCGTGCTCCGAGTTCCCACTGCCCGTTCCTGCTTGCTTTGAATCCGGATGACTAGCGGTGCCAAGCTTTTTCCATCACCGTCCGTCTTTTTCTGATGCCTTGACAGCCCCAGCCCAGCTTATCCTTCACTAATCCATGCCAGTGTGAAGCTCTCGCTTATGGGCGTCGAGATCCACTCGATCCACTACACGTACCGAACGCGGATCGCAGGTGAGGTGAAGGTTCGCGCGCGTCGCGCAGATTCCGTTCGCCGCCGTACCGCGTACGTGAGCTCGAGCTAAATCTGCGCTTGGTCGGTTGGAATCTGATTCCTTGGTTAGATAATATAGGGCTTCTGATATTGTTCTGATTCCTGAATCTCCTGAGAGATTAGAAATTCAGAATCCGGTGACACTGCTCCACGTTTGGACTGAGCCGCGTGTTGCGACTTGCGACGCGGTTATCTTTTGCTTGGGCTGAGTTGGGCTTACATAGATCTAATGCTAGAATCGAAAAAACGCAACTCCAGTCGACCCATTCAGTCTCATACAGTGTGGGCCGTCATTTTTAGCCTGGTGCAAGAATTGAGTCAAAACACGGGCCTAATTTTTAGCTCGTGGGCCAACCCGTGGCCTGACATGAGACTCGAATAAAAGGTCTACTAGGAGCTGAATGTTTTTTTTTGGTTTCTACTGATGCAATGCATACTAACATTGTATGAGACTGAACAGGTAGTTTCAGGTAGCGGCCAAAATCACTACTGTGAAGAAACTCTCTATGAAACAATTTTGGTAATGCCAATGTTGTAAGGGCCAAATATACTCTTGATTTGTACTTAATAATTGTTTTGGGTGCCGCCGACCTCCGCCGATGTATGTACCAGAGATCAGAGATGGTGTCTGTTTGGCTTGTAAGGAATTGACTTGCTGCCTAAGATTAAGTTGTGAATTGATCTCTCATATACAAGACATGCCTCTTCTGTAAATAAGCCCATCAAATAAGGGAGGCAATTCTTCTTCAATTGAAGTCACTTTTTTGTTACCGTTTTATTCAGTTTTGTGATTTTAAGAAGTAATTCTCTAAATATTTCTTTATAGAATGTGCATAGTATTTATAAGGTTTTTCCTCCTATATGTTAATACCGTGCGTTATGGATTATCGGTACTGTAACCCTCTGTTTTGAGCAGCTTCTAAGTTTCCAGATCTCTGGAGTCTGGATAACTCCTTTGTTGATGATTGCATGATCGATTGAAAAATCAATAATCAGGTAATCCACTTTAATCTCTGTAGGCAATATGACAATACTGAATAGCCACCCATGAGGAAATTACCTTGCAAAGAGTATGCAGGCAATATGAATACTGCGAAGAATACTTTCAAATAGAAAGTTCATCGACTGTCATAAGGACTCTGTTCCTGACCTCACAGATGCTTATGCCCTCTAGAGTTTAATTTTAGCATCTCATTTTGTGTTGTAGCCTTGTAGGCACTAGGCAGACAGTGGGACTGCAACTTAAGTGAGTTCTGACTGCTCAAAATCTAAGTTTAAGTTAACTTATTATGTATGGAGGAGCTAGGTTATTAATTGTAGCCTTAATGCGCTATGTTTATTAGTTTCTTCTTCTGCCTAGCACATGGCTGAAGATTAACCTTAACTATGTTTTTCTCTTTGAATAGGTCTTTGTTGTAGAAACTTATTAAGCTAATACTGTGAAATTCTAATTAGCTTTTCGTATTATCTAACCAATTTATTTATCGATATGTTTTATTCCAATTGATCTTTTACAAAGCTCACATTAGCTGAAATGATTTTTTCTACTGATGTTTACATTGTACTCCACTGAGGCTGAACTAGTAGTTTCAGGTAGTGGCTGAAAGTGCTATGGACAAGAAACTCTCTACAAAACAATTTTGTAAAGGCAATGTTATAAGAGCCAACGAATATTCTTGATTTCTATGAAATACTTTGGTGCTGTGGAACTTTGCCAATGCACCAAAGATGGTTGTCTGTGTTAGAAATGACCAACTCAATCTATTATGATGCCCAAAGGGGCAGATATGGTGATGTACAAAGTGCAGATAGCACCCTACACTAGTGAGCAATTACAAGAGATGTATATACATCTAACACCCCCCTCAAACTCATGGTGGGTCAACAACACTGAGTTTGGAAAGAAAAAAGCTATGTTGCGCCCTAGTCTAAGGCTTGGTGAAGAAATCCGCCAATTGAAGCTCTGAGGGCACATAGTAAAGAGCCACCACCTCATCATGTACTTGCGATCGCATGTAGAAAGCATCAACACCAATGTGCTTGGTATGTTCATGTTTGACAGGATCACGAGCAATACTGATCGCACCAGTGCTGTCAGAGGATAGAGGAGTCAGTGTGGAAGTCGTCACACCAAAATCCTCAAGTAGCCACCTAAGCCATGTGACCTCACCCGTCACGGTCGCCATAGCCTGCAACTCAGCCTCAGCACTGGACTGGGAAACTGTCGTCTGCTTCTTGGTTTTCCAGGCAATCAAGGAGGACCCAAGAAAGACACAATAAGCCGAAAGGGAATGGCGATCAGAATGATCACTAGCCCATGTCGCATCAGAGTACGCCTAAAGCTCAAGAGAAGTAGAGCGAGGGAAGAACAAGCGGCGTGAGATGGTGCCACGAAGGTATCGAAGAACACGAAGAACATGAGCATAGTGGAGCTGTGTGGGAGCAAAAACGAACTGACTCAGAATATGAACAGCATGACAAATGTCAGGACGAGTAATCCCAAGGTAAACAAGGCTCCCAACAAGGTGACGATAATGAGTGAGATCAGCAAGGGGAGCACCATCAGTAGACCACAGGTGAACACCTAGCTCCATAGGTGTATCAATAGTGCGCTGATCGGTGAGAACAGCACGGGAGAGAAGGTCCTGAATGTACTTTTCCTAGGAGAGGTAGATGCCATCAGACATGGAAGAGATGTCGAGACCAAGGAAGTAACAAAGAGGACCCAAATCAGATATCAAGAATGTGTCACTAAGACGCTTCTTCACACAATCAATAAACTGAGAATCATCACCGGTAATGATCATGTCATCGACGTAGAGAAGAAGAAGCGTGCGACCACGAGGGGAAATGTGGACAAAGAGAGCGGGGTCATGGTCGCTGGGCTTAAAACCAGCATCAGTGACAACAGAGGAGAAGCGCTCAAACTAGGCCCGAGGAGCTTGCTTGAGGCTGTAGAGAGAGCGACGCAGCCGACAAACCATGCCATCCGTAATAGAGTATCCTGGAGGTGGCAGCATGTAGACCTCCTCACGCAGCTCACCATTGAGAAAGGCATTCTTGACATCAAGCTGGGAGATGGACCACTGTCGGACAGAAGCAACAGCAAGAAGAGTCCGGACTATGGTCATGTGAGCAACGGGAGCAAAGGTCTCATCATAATCACGACCTTGCTCCTGCTGAAAACCACGGGCCACAAGACGAGCCTTGTAGCGCTCAATGGAACCATCAGAGCGAGTCTTGATCTTGTAGACCTACTTGCAAGTAATATGTCATGTGGGGGAAAACCTACACCAGGAGACACCGAGCCAGAGATGTGCGCCGGGCAGCGGAACGTGCGGGCACACGCATGGACGCAGGACGCGCGGGGATCGCGGGCATGGCGCATGCAAGCGAGGATGAAGCGATCAGCGAAAGTGGCTGAAGTGGGAAAGCTATCTTTAGTTGTTAAGATATTATTTGCTACCTTTAATTAGTTCCTTGAATTGAGGAGTTTGTTTCCTCTGTTGGTTAGGGCTGATGGCCATATTTATATCCCCTGTAAACCGAATTATGGAGATTAAGCAAGATCAATTACCTGCTCTCCTCCCTCTAGCTCTCAAGCCCGATTGGCAGCTGTAACACCCCAGGTGTTTATCACCAATTAGACAGTGGGTTTAAGATCAAACCTGATAGATTAGTGGAGATGACGATGCCAAAATCAAACCTATGGAGATAAGCCCTAACCTAAACTTGGATATTGCACCCTTGCTTACATATAGGCTCAATTGAAAGATATATGCTTGGGTGTTGCTATCAAAGTATCTTCACATGTCTCACCTCAATAACTATCTATATTGATCCATGGAAAAGTTTCATGAAGTTTGGAATCAAAAAGTCACATGAAATGATAAGTTCCATTCCTATTGGAAATTGCCCATTAAGTTAATGGAACTATAGAACATCAACCAAACCTTGCAACTTTACCCAAATGACTCTAGATGAACTCTACAACAAAAGTCATGAAGGGTTCATGTTGAGCAAATGTCAAGAAATTGCCCCGATTGGCCTAAAACCTTAGTTTTGGCTTTATCGAGTTGCTACTTTGACCAAAGTGGAAGTTTGACTTCTGTACCAGTTATAAGGTTTGACCTTAAACAAAATTGGTAGTTCATCTTATGTAGAACAAACTTGGTTTAATGGTCAAGAGCTAGTTTGGCTTCTAGTGTGGTCAAATAGAGCTCACAAGTTTGGTTAAGCTGCTGTTTTTGAAAGGGCAGAAAATATTCTAAGTCCTGAGTTGGCAGCAATAAGTTGACATGTTTGGTAACCTTTATCTCCCTAACTGTGCTAAACCAGTTCAAGGTCCTTTAATAAAAGTTGAAGATTGAGTAGAGTAGAACAAACTTTGTTTTTGGAGCGAGAGCCAGATCAACTTGGAACTAAGTCAAACAGAGGCTCAAAAATTGAATCAGCGGCTGTTTTTAGACTTAGAATTTTTCTAAGTCTGGAATTCATCGTCGTCGCCTTTGGCATTCTGCGTTCTCCGAAATTCATTGAGCAACTTGAATTGATCCAAAAATAAAAGTTAGAGATAACTCTCTTGTGGAGAGTATGCCAAAGGTTGGGATCAATTTGATCGAGTTTAGCCCTTCAAAATCCAAGAAAACCGAGCCCTACTCTAGTTATTGTTAATTTGTTGACAGTGCCTAATTTGAGCTTAATTAACCACTGATCTAAAACCCTAATGACCATGGCTCCTTAATCAAATTTGTAGACCTTTGTATGGGCTTTAACTTTCATTTTGGGGCCAAGGTCCAAATCGGCCCGGATGTAGCCCAAAAACGCAGTTCAATATGGCCTCACCGACGCCCGCCACGTACTCGACAGATGTCCTCTAAGGGATGGACGTGGCGCCCATGCACCAGAGCGCCTTCGCCATGGACGCCGCGCGTCCTCCTCTCTGCCGTGTGTCCGCGCCTCACTTGCCCTGAGGGAACAACTGAGCGACCGCCCGAGCTCCTCCCCAGCCCCCCTTCAATCCCTTTTCGCTCCTTCTCGCGCGCAAGCTCGAGCTTCCGAAGCTCGCCGCCACGGCCACCATTGCCGAGCGGTGGAGCTCCGCCCAGCCACTGCTGCGCTCTACCTCCGTCCCAACCGAGTGTGTCACCGCCTTCGCCTCGCCATGCTCCGCCCCGCGCGCGCGCTTGCCCAGGCTCCCGGTCACCGGAGCACCTCGCCGCCGGCGCGGACGCCGCTGCTCCATCTGTTCACGTGGTCAGAAGGCCACGGTACACCTCCGGTCGTGCTTCCACCGCCCATGGGTGCGGGTGGACGAGCTGGAGCTCGAGCCACCATCCTCCGCCACTGCCGGTCCTCTCCGGCCGACATCGGCAACCACCGGCTGCCTCCCCTGCTTGGCGTCGGAGGTAGACGAAGAAGGCCGATTTCTTTTCCCCCCTATGTCTCTACGAGTGTATGACGAGCAGGCCCGGCTGAGCAGCGGGTCCCGCATGTCGGTTATGTAATGACAGATCTGGGGTGGGAAACCGGGTGCGCCTAGCGATTTATGTTCGGGTTGTTTTAATTCCGATTTTGAATTCCAATTTCATATTAATCTTCTAAAAATCATATCTCATGCTAGGTAATTCTAAAAATAGTAAATGTGGACTTTTTGGAAACCTTGAGAAGAAATCTATGAAGTAGAGTCATAAAATTCTATATGTTTATAGATGTTTTTCAATGTGTTTATTTAAGTTGAAAAAGAGCTCTAGAAATGCCTTCAAACCTAACCAGAGCAAGATCTGGAGTTTTAGACATCCAAAAATAGTGATTCTTGTTTTGTTAATTTTGTAATGACTTGTACTTGCTAGGAAAAATATTAAACACCCTAGTTGTTCACTGTTTTCTTAAGATTTTGGTTTGACCTTGATAATAAGGAAATCTACAGTGTATTGCTTGTCATTTTTATATCTTGAGTTGTGTTGCTCCAAATAATGTGAAATTTTTATGGTACTCTTTCCATGCTGTGAATGTACTGTGGTATAAATGTCATGGTCATTGCTTACTGTATGCTCAAGTTATTGAGTTAACTTATTTATGTCTTGATAACTAGCTTATAAATAATATATAATTGGTAAAATAGAAAATGTTGTTCCATCACCTTATTGTGATGTTTATCTATGATGTTGATTCATACTATGGCCATGTGTTCACAGAAAATATTGAGTTTTAGGTTTAACTTGCTCTCACATGATTTATTGTATTGGTCATTTGTCTTTTTCATAGAGGTTGATATACATGTCCAAATGGTTTCAAATTTGGAGAGTAGACTTTTGGGAGCATGTGTAGGCCACTGTAATTTTGGTAGAATTTATTGTGCACCTTGGATATGTGTTCATAATTCCACCTAATTATCTAAATAAATTAAGAAAAGGCCTTAAAAGAATTTATTTAGAAATGGACACTAAGTTTTCTGGTGTTTATTAGTCAGGTGTGAAATGTTGGTAAAGTTGATTTTGTCCAATTATATGTTTGCAACATAAGTTAATAATTATTTCTTGCAAATGAGGTTTCTAGACAGATCTGAGAACTTAGCAAAGTTCTTCATGATAATGTGCCTTGTGGTAAAACTTATTTATACAAAAGTTGTAGATAATTTATGTATCTAGCTTCTATTAAAATTTGGTGGTAATTGGCCAAGTAGTTTTTGAGTTATAGCTGTTTAAAGTTGGGTTACAGAATTGCTTGCTCTCTGTCTTGTTAGACCAGTTTCTGTATTTGTGTAAATTCGACATGTTGAACTTTGGAATCATGCTGTGATGATTATAAATGAAATATAGATAATTTCATAAGCTTTCCATAATGTCTTCTTGCAAGTCATTTGGAGTTGTAGATCTCTAGTTATGATTAAATTACTCAGCTGTTGGTCTGATGTCCAGAAGGTAGCAATTTCTAGTTCTAGTACTTTGATTAACTTTGCCATGCTAATGTGTTGAAGTGTGACTCATATCTTTGATGATACTTGAGAGGTACCCTGTAATCTTGTGAGACTTGTTTCTTGATTAATGTGCTTGCCCTCTTCTATGTTATGTCTTCTTGAGAATTAAGTTATTTAGCTCTAGGGTTTAGGTGAACTTTGGTATGCTTGCATGATTACTTTGTTTATTGCACTTCTTTGCATTCATACATATGTATTGTTGCACCTCATTTAGGTACGTTAGTTGAAGCACGTGAAGGACCTGACGTGGAGCCAAACCCGACGACGGTGTTTGGTGGAACTATCCCGAAGATAGATGTACTCAGCGAGATTCATCTGACATACTCTAACTTGAGTCGGATCCCAGGCAAGCCCCGGAGCATTATAAGCCTCCTATCTTTAAAGCAATTAATTCTATATATGTTATAAGTATTGTTGCATTAAGTGATAGGAGTTGGTTGGAAACCCTTGCTGCATTATATCATTCCTTGTCCAGATATATGAATCCTTGAATCCTACATAGACTAGGATCGAGTAGATGCTTAGCCCTGCTTTAAGCGGTAGAAGTCAGGTGATTTCCTGTCACCTGCGAGATATAGGGATATTCATATATGGCACGGTTGGCTATATTTGCTATCGTGGAAAGGAACCATGTGTTAATAAAATGAAATGAGACCGGGCGGGATGACGATAGTGAAGCAACAAGGCATAGAGGTCTTGGGTGTGAATCTATCCCCATCTGAGTCGTTTAAGGACCGATTCGCTGTACGTCCTTGAGTCATGTTGAACGCAGTCTAACACTTAGTTGGCCGGATAAGTCGTTCCGACCGCGAAGCCGAGTAATGTGATTCAGGCCGGGAATCGAATGGTAGGTTGCTTCTTGGAGGAGAGAAAGGATGTGCTTGGGGACATTAGCGTGAGACCAAGGGGGGGTTAGAGTCCCTATCACCTGGCAGAGTGTCGCCCTTGGGGTCGCGACATTATTCGGACCAGCGATTCCTGAATCATATGAAAAGGTGGCTTGTGCGACCCTGGCAGGGGCCTGCGCGGTGAGTGTTAGAAATACCCCTCCAGCTGGATAGGAATTCGATTCGAATCGCCGTCGCTCCCGGTTAGTGAGCACTTGACTTGAGCAGCGGCAACGTAGATTCCATTAAATTGAACGGATGGTTAATTGGATAACGATGGAAAGGTTGCCTCAATTTATACCTGCTATGGTTAATATTGTTTGCTCCTAATAAAGTGAGTGCTCTAGTACAGGTTCTAATATAGATGATAGGTTAATGATAATTAACTTGATGCTTAAGCATTAATGATTGATCATCTATATTAAGCTTTTATGCAAAAAGTTGTCAAGCTAGCCCCACTTTATATCAGCCTTGCATGATCCTTGGTGTCACCTTATTTTTGGTTTCTGACGGGTAAGTCTAGCTGAGTACTTTGTCGTACTCAGGGTTTTATCCCCACTTGTTGCAGGTTGTGATGTATCATGGCGGCTGCAAGAGTTGGTTGACTCCTGCCTTGTGGCGGAGTGTGATCATGGGCATGATCCTTCTGAGCTACCTTATCTCTAATGCTTTTGTTGGAAGTCGACCGTGGTACTGGCATGTATTTGAAATAAGATTTATGTTAGTTTTAAATTACTTTGCTTCCGCTACTTTTGAACTTAAGTTGTAATAACTATGTTGAACTCCGATGTATATTCAATTACTTGTGAAATGGTTGTAACATATGACTTGTTATGTTGAATCACTACGATCTTGGCTGGTATGTTGATTGGTTTGAAATCCCTCGTGATTTCATTGGACTACCGGAGTTATATGGGCTCAAGTGCGAGAATTTGATCATTTCGGTGATTGTTTTTGTACTTGTGCTCTTATAATTTGGACGGTTCCGTTATAGCTGGTATCGGAGCAAGATTCAACATTAAACTTGCCGTATGTGTATTTAAAACAAAGGTTTTGTTTTATAAAATCAGTTTTATCAACTTATAGCTATATATAGGTTTGTGAAATCTGAATTCTAAACCTAGTATGCCAGTGGTCAATTTCCTTATGCCCATATAAGGATTATTAGGTGGCTTATATAAGTACTAACTTGGGGGTTTTTCATTTATGCATCTACGCCCAGGCTAAGGTATGTATGCGTGATGACTCTCCCACACTATGCTACCCAGTGTGTCAGATTAGAGGTAGCCTTCATATATGAAATAGCCATATATGTTGCTAAGTTTACTTTTATGCAACGTCCACCTACGCTCAGGTAAGTGTGAGTTGTGAGAGCATGACCGTACAAACTGCGGTCTAGGGGAGAGCTAGTTTTGGTTACTGGATTATTTACATGTTACACACATGTATGTATGAAGGTACTTAATTGTGGGTGATCGAATGATTCGGGTAGTTTTGGTGCTACATGTATATATACGGGGGTATATGTACATGGGAGTACTTAGAATTTTACTTGTCTTTTTTTTTCATTATGTGCCATATATTGGGGAATTGTTGGGCTGCAATGAAAATTTTCTGCAGGTACGCTAACCACGAATGCGTAAGTCGCATGTAGCTGACAACTAGCTATATATCGAGAGAGTGCGTGTTATGCCACCGACATAGAACGTGATCGCCACCTTAGGTTGGCAGTCTTGTAAGGACGAATAGGATGAAGCATGCATCTTCATGATTGTTGCTTTATACATGGCTATGCTCCTCTCACCCTTGTTCAAATGATAAGTAATTGTGACTCTCATTAATGAATTAAATTGGTTGGTCTAAGGTAACAATATTTAGAGCAAATAGAATAACATGTTTGTGTGCTCTCTTGTTAAGTAGAACAAAGGCAAGCCTTGTGTTGCTTGTTGAACGTTGTCGGCTAGAACGTTTTCTGTGGTAGTGATGCTTTTGTGGCCATAATGGTGTTTTCTGTAGTTATGGAGAATACCCAAGTTGTAGCTAACTTAATTATCTAGCTTGCACTAAAATTTCATGACCCTAGGACTTATGGTTTGAGAGTTATGAATTTTAAAAGATTACTGTCAGGTTTTGCTTATACGCTGATTAGATCTGAATGTTTGGTTTGTTTGACCTGTGTGCATATGGAATCATGTCTTGGAGATAATAGAAGAAGTGCAGTACTTTTTCTAAGCTTTCCAAAATGTCCTATAGCACTAATTGTGGTGGTCTAAACCTCTAGTTATGAGCTTACATAGTGGAATGACAGAATCTGTTCAAATCTGGACAGAGATGTCTTCTTTGTCTTGTTTGGCCTTGTTAGCTATAGAATCATCTTAATATGATAATAAGAAAGTTATAGACAACTTAATAAGCTTTACATAAAGTTAAGGCTTAGCCTTGTTGTGTCCCTAAAACTCTAGTTTTGCAATTTTGAAGTTCTTATCAGTTTTCTGTCCATATTGGTACAGATCTGAAACATCAGCATGGTTGACCATGCTAACCTATGATTTAGCTTTTGGTATGAATAACTAATGTGTAGCCATCTTTCTAAGCTTTCTAGAAAGTCTAGGATCACCTTTATGGGATGTCTACAACCTCATCTATGGTCGAAACAATTAACTACTATGTTGCTGTCCATGTTCTGTGCCCATGCTAAGTAGCCACCTTAGCTAGCGTTTGTCTTAGGCTAAACTCGTAGTTAGTTCTTGCTTTAGATGAATGTTTGTTATGGGTGAGCCTGATGCTTAGTAGTGGTTGCTTAAGCTAATGGATTGGATCTCTCCAATGCTTGACTTTGATGTTTGTATGTATGCTTGTTAGTTAATTAGTGCCATAGTTGTCACTTCGTTTGTCTTCGGTAAGCATACGAGTGTCGAGTAGCTTTATCTTAGAGCAATACTCGAGTTACGCGAAACGATCTCTTGGCGTCATCCCCATATTAGGTTCTTTTCCTTATGAGCCCAAGTCTGGACCATTAAATATGCGTTTATACCATGGTTGTCCTGCAACCGCACGTGAATACCTTTGTTTGATCTACTATCCAAGATAGATTCTCTCCAACTCTTCCTTTTGGCTATAGTTGTTTGATGCCAAGTTGTAAGACCCTTAACTGAATCCATGTTGGACCTACTGATTGCCTCTCCTATAGGTGATCTGGTGCAATGATAATCTTTCGTCGTCCGATCTCAAAATCGGTTGCTTGTAAATTCGGGTATCTACCTTATCAACTCAATCTATGATTGACATATTGGTTTTCGTCCTTGAAGTTTGAGTAATCCATCCCTAACCTTCCCAAGTCTCAGGATGTTTATTGATCTTGATCTCATGTTGTTGCCCAACATGAATGAATCTTCTATTAATCTTCTATCTGGAACTCACCTTGGTGGACGCAAGTCGTGCATAGAATTTAAGCAAGAGTCCATTGATCAGTTGTCTTTAGGAATTGAGCTATGATCTCTTGTGAGGTGTTTGATCTACGGATCTCCTCCTCGTTGATTTTAAACCTTATGACTACCTTTACTTGCTATACCTCCTTGTATAATGCTTGTTTTTACCACCCAAATTGTGTCACTTGAAATTTCACCTTGGTGGTGTGATCGGTAATGGTGTTATGAGTAGCAGCTAACGGTGCCGCGACGAAACCTAGGGCCTCCTTGTGACCGGCCGGCACATGGTTGTGCTGCTCGGCACGCGCTGGTATCGTGGTTTCTAGTCATGACCCATTGCGGAACAACATCAATGTGTTATTCTCATGTGAACTTTTCCTTGGTTATCTTTCCCATATCGTATCGTAAGATCCATATCTTAGACCGAAAGTAGTGGAGTTTCCTTCTGAAGTTGCTAAGAGGATAACCTTTGAAGAACAGGTCACCGACATAAACGTTAATGGACTACAAGAGGTGGTAGACAAGTGACTTTGCTTAATTGTCCCAGTATTGACGAACGACATCTAGTGAGCAAAGTATCTCATCTCTGTTGGATAAAAAGGGCACACAACACTTAATGTTGGACAAATTGTCTGTGGGATGAGAATCGATTATCGCTTTGTGCATATGACCAGAGCTATCCAAGTCGCAATCTTGGGTGTATAATGACCGTACAATCGAAAGCAACCATCTCTAGAATAACTTCGTATTTGCCAACTTTGATGGCAACCATCTATTCTGCATCAACCACAGTTGTTGTGGTCAAGAGTGAAGATTTCGAACTTTTTAGTGTTGAGAGACAACTGATTAGTTACCAATAGGAAGGTTAATCTCCAGCTAGGTAACGACTCTTTGGTAGCTATGAAGGCTATGTTTTACAGAGCAATAACCAACAAGAAGTTAATCAACTAGCCAACAACTTGAGTGATATTCTATCTTCTAGAGCCATTGTGATTAAGTCAATTCTGTCTTGAACAATCACACAGATAGTGCAAGGTGTTCTATCAGCTAAAGCGAAGAATTAGAGAAAGTATACCCTAGTTTCAATTAGTATCCTTGTGCCATAGGTGCCACAAATGGTTTGTCCATAACTTGATTGGACGAAGTGTCAAGGAATATTCGAAAGCGGTTCCTTATCCTTGTAGGAATGTTCTCCAGGCAGAGTATGTGTTTGCCCTGCAAAAGTAACCCGCAAGTTCAAGGCGTGTGCATCCTTGGATTGATATGTAAATTAATAGTCGAGATCTACTGTTGGATGGCCCTTTTGAGGTCCCACAGATACTTGTTTACACTCTTTCACTTATTTTTGCTTTCTCGTATCCCCAATGTATGAGCAGCCTTGGTTTCTACCAATCAATTTATACCATCGTGAATCAAAAGCAATTTGAAAAGTGTCAAACAACAGATTTCCCATCTTAGAGTTACTATTGATCCAAAAAGAGGAAGCCTCAAGGTGAAAAGTTAGCCTGACAAAGCTGGTTGCACTAGGTTGCAAGTCAAACTCAACTTACTATGCTACTGCCTCCCGAAGGGGATTGTACTTAACTTGCTCGGTAGTGAGTTAATTACCGAAGTTGGTAAATACTTGCAATTTTTGTTGTCTACCAAACCTTGCTATATCTTTCTTTAGCAATAATTGCTAATACTCACTGATCTTTGGTACCTTATAAATATTTTTACCCAAGAGGTTGCATCTGATTCAACTCAGATAACTGTTGCCTTTGGATAGAAGAATCTTCTTAGATAGCTGTTGGTAGAATTATGGAGCCGACAAAGTCAGCTGTCACATTCACTAACCCATCAACAGACTCAGATAATACAGTGTTATCATCAGAGAAAGAGAACTGCACACATGGAACCACAAGTAGTTTTCCATTAGTTGGTGTCTAAATGAATGAACATTTACGACCAACATAGACCCTGTCAGCATCCTATAGCCTCAGAGTATATTTGTCGTCTATGATCTCACTCTTTTGGAAGGTTGTGCTCAAGCCATTTTGGTAGAGGACTGCTTTTCAAACTTTGTGAACATAGAGTCATTTTAACGAGTATACTTCTGAAGATTTTGGTCTAATGTAAAGTTCATATGGATTATGATGTGTTCACTAAAGAATCAGATACTTGTTAGTGGTTCGCTCATGGACCAAACGATCTCCGTACATTGAGAATGCAGTACTGTGCTATCTGGGATTCCTCCCAAAGTAATAATGCTTCATGAAAGTCAATGAAGGAAATTCTTCAGACAAATTTTACCATGAAGAGTAAGTATCAGAAAGTGCCTTTGGCCAAATTGTTCACCGATGTTGAAACTTTATACCTGAATGCTATAGCAGATGTTGTGAACTAGATGACGTGTCTCTCTTCTTTAAAAGGTCTTCCATTCCGAATCTCGGGACGCGATTCTTTTAAGGGGGGAGGGCTGTAACACCCCAGGTGTTTATCACCAATTAGACAGTGGGTTTAAGATCAAACCTGATAGATTAGTGGAGATGACGATGCCAAAATCAAACCTATGGAGATAAGCCCTAACCTAAACTTGGATATTGCACCCTTGCTTATATATAGGCTCAATTAAAAGATATATGCTTGGGTGTTGCTATCAAAGTATCTTCACATGTCTCACCTCAATAACTATCTATATTGATCCCTGGAAAAGTTTCATGAAGTTTGGAATCAAAAAGTCACATGAAATGATAAGTTCCATTCCTATTGGAAATTGCCCATTAAGTTAATGGAACTATAGAACATCAACCAAACCTTGCAACTTTACCCAAATGACTCTAGATGAACTCTACAACAAAAGTCATGAAGGGTTCATGTTGAGCAAATGTCAAGAAATTGCCCCGATTGGCCTAAAACCTTAGTTTCGGCTTTATCGAGTTGCTACTTTGACCAAAGTGGAAGTTTGACTTCTGTACCAGTTATAAGGTTTGACCTTAAACAAAATTGGTAGTTCATCTTATGTAGAACAAACTTGGTTTAATGGTCAAGAGCTAGTTTGGCTTCTAGTGTGGTCAAATAGAGCTCACAAGTTTGGTTAAGCTGCTGTTTTTGAAAGGGCAGAAAATATTCTAAGTCCTGAGTTGGCAGCAATAAGTTGACATGTTTGGTAACCTTTATCTCCCTAACCGTGCTAAACCAGTTCAAGGTCCTTTAATAAAAGTTGAAGATTGAGTAGAGTAGAACAAACTTTGTTTTTGGAGCGAGAGCCAGATCAACTTGGAACTAAGTCAAACAGAGGCTCAAAAATTGAATCAGCGGCTGTTTTCAGACTTAGAATTTTTCTAAGTCTGGAATTCATCGTCGTCGCCTTTGGCATTCTGCGTTCTCCGAAATTCATTGAGCAACTTGAATTGATCCAAAAATAAAAGTTGGAGATAACTCTCTTATGGAGAGTATGCCAAAGGTTGGGATCAATTTGATCGAGTTTAGCCCTTCAAAATCCAAGAAAACCGAGCCCTACTCTAGTTATTGTTAATTTGTTGACAGTGCCTAATTTGAGCTTAATTAACCACTGATCTAAAACCCTAATGACCATGGCTCCTTAATCAAATTTGTATACCTTTGTATGGGCTTTAACTTTCATTTTGGGGCCAAGGTCCAAATCGGCCCGGATGTAGCCCAAAAACGCAGTTCAATATGGCCTCACCGACGCCCGCCACGTACTCGACAGATGTCCTCTAAGGGATGGACGTGGCGCCCATGCACCAGAGCGCCTTCGCCATGGACGCCGCGCGTCCTCCTCTCTGCCGTGTGTCCGCGCCTCACTTGCCCTGAGGGAACAACTGAGCGACCGCCCGAGCTCCTCCCCAGCCCCCCTTCAATCCCTTTTCGCTCCTTCTCGCGCGCAAGCTCGAGCTTCCGAAGCTCGCCGCCACGGCCACCATTGCCGAGCGGTGGAGCTCCGCCCAGCCACTGCTGCGCTCTACCTCCGTCCCAACCGAGTGTGTCACCGCCTTCGCCTCGCCATGCTCCGCCCCGCGCGCGCGCTTGCCCAGGCTCCCGGTCACCGGAGCACCTCGCCGCCGGCGCGGACGCCGCTGCTCCATCTGTTCACGTGGTCAGAAGGCCACGGTACACCTCCGGTCGCGCTTCCACCGCCCATGGGTGCGGGTGGACGAGCTGGAGCTCGAGCCACCATCCTCCGCCACTGCCGGTCCTCTCCGGCCGACATCGGCAACCACCGGCTGCCTCCCCTGCTTGGCGTCGGAGGTAGACGAAGAAGGCCGATTTCTTTTCCCCCCTATGTCTCTACGAGTGTATGACGAGCAGGCCCGGCTGAGCAGCGGGTCCCGCATGTCGGTTATGTAATGACAGATCTGGGGTGGGAAACCGGGTGCGCCTAGCGATTTATGTTCGGGTTGTTTTAATTCCGATTTTGAATTCCAATTTCATATTAATCTTCTAAAAATCATATCTCATGCTAGGTAATTCCAAAAATAGTAAATGTGGACTTTTTAGAAACCTTGAGAATAAATCTATGAAGTAGAGTCATAAAATTCTATATGTTTATAGATGTTTTTCAATGTGTTTATTTAAGTTGAAAAAGAGCTCTAGAAATGCCTTCAAACCTAACCAGAGCAAGATCTGGAGTTTATACATCCAAAAATAGTGATTCTTGTTTTGTTAATTTTGTAATGACTTGTACTTGCTAGGAAAAATATTAAACACCCTAGTTGTTCACTGTTTTCTTAAGATTTTGGTTTGACCTTGATAATAAGGAAATCTACATTGTATTGCTTGTCATTTTTATATCTTGAGTTGTGTTGCTCCAAATAATGTGAAATTTTTATGGTACTCTTTCCATGCTGTGAATGTACTGTGGTATAAATGTCATGGTCATTGCTTACTGTATGCTCAAGTTATTGAGTTAACTTGTTTATGTCTTGATAACTAGCTTATAAATAATATATAATTGGTAAAATAGAAAATGTTGTTCCATCACCTTATTGTGATGTTTATCTATGATGTTGATTCATACTATGGCCATGTGTTCACAGAAAATATTGAGTTTTAGGTTTAACTTGCTCTCACATGATTTATTGTATTGGTCATTTGTCTTTTTCATAGAGGTTGATATACATGTCCAAATGGTTTCAAATTTGGACAGTAGACTTTTGGGAGCATGTGTAGGCCACTGTAATTTTGGTAGAATTTATTGTGCACCTTGGATATGTGTTCATAATTCCACCTAATTATCTAAATAAATTAAGAAAAGGCCTTAAAAGAATTTATTTAGAAATGGACACTAAGTTTTCTGGTGTTTATTAGTCAGGTGTGAAATGTTGGTAAAGTTGATTTTGTCCAATTATATGTTTGCAACATAAGTTAATAATTATTTCTTGCAAATGAGGTTTCTAGACAGATCTGAGAACTTAGCAAAGTTCTTCATGATAATGTGCTTTGTGGTAAAACTTATTTATACAAAAGTTGTAGATAATTTATGTATCTAGCTTCTATTAAAATTTGGTGGTAATTGGCCAAGTAGTTTTTGAGTTATAGCTGTTTAAAGTTGGGTTACAGAATTGCTTGCTCTCTGTCTTGTTAGACCAGTTTCTGTATTTGTGTAAATTCGACATGTTGAACTTTGGAATCATGCTGTGATGATTATAAATGAAATATATATAATTTCATAAGATTTCCATAATGTCTTCTTGCAAGTCATTTGGAGTTGTAGATCTCTAGTTATGATTAAATTACTCAGCTGTTGGTCTGATGTCCAGAAGGTAGCAATTTCTAGTTCTAGTACTTTGATTAACTTTGCCATGCTAATGTGTTGAAGTGTGACTCATATCTTTGATGATACTTGAGAGGTACCCTGTAATCTTGTGAGACTTGTTTCTTGATTAATGTGCTTGCCCTCTTCTATGTTATGTCTTCTTGAGAATTAAGTTATTTAGCTCTAGGGTTTAGGTGAACTTTGGTATGCTTGCATGATTACTTTGTTTATTGCACTTCTTTGCATTCATACATATGTATTGTTGCACCTCATTTAGGTACGTTAGTTGAAGCACGTGAAGGACCTGACGTGGAGCCAAACCCGACGACGGTGTTTGGTGGAACTATCCCGAAGATGGATGTACTCAGCGAGATTCATCTGACATACTCTAACTTGAGTCGGATCCCAGGCAAGCCCCGGAGCATTATAAGCCTCCTATCTTTAAAGCAATTAATTCTATATATATTATAAGTATTGTTGCATTAAGTGATAGGAGTTGGTTGGAAACCCTTGCTGCATTATATCATTCCTTGTCCAGATATATGAATCCTTGAATCCTACATAGACTAGGATCGAGTAGATGCTTAGCCCTGCTTTAAGCGGTAGAAGTCAGGTGATTTCCTGTCACCTGCGAGATATAGGGATATTCATATATGGCACGGTTGGCTATATTTGCTATCGTGGAAAGGAACCATGTGTTAATAAAATGAAATGAGACCGGGCGGGATGACGATAGTGAAGCAACAAGGCATGGAGGTCTTGGGTGTGAATCTATCCCCGTCTGAGTCGTTTAAGGACCGATTCGCTGTACGTCCTTGAGTCATGTTGAACGCAGTCTAACACTTAGTTGGCCGGATAAGTCGTTCCGACCGCGAAGCCGAGTAATGTGATTCAGGCCGGGAATCGAATGGTAGGTTGCTTCTTGGAGGAGAAAAAGGATGTGCTTGGGGACATTGGCGTGAGACCAAGGGGGGGTTAGAGTCCCTATCACCTGGCAGAGTGTCGCCCTTGGGGTCGCGACATTATTCGGACCCGCGATTCCTGAATCATATGAAAAGGTGGCCTGTGCGACCCTGGCAGGGGCCTACGCGGTGAGTGTTAGAAATACCCCTCCAGCTGGATAGGAATTCGATTCGAATCGCCATCGCTCCCGGTTAGTGAGCACTTGACTTGAGCAGCGGCAACGTAGATTCCATTAAATTGAACGGATGGTTAATTGGATAATGATGGAAAGGTTGCCTCAATTTATACCTGCTATGGTTTATATTGTTTGCTCCTAATAAAGTGAGTGCTCTAGTACAGGTTCTAATATAGATGATAGGTTAATGATAATTAACTTGATGCTTAAGCATTAATGATTGATCATCTATATTAAGCTTTTATGCAAAAAGTTGTCAAGCTAGCCCCACTTTATATCAGCCTTGCATGATCCTTGGTGTCACCTTATTTTTGGTTTCTGACGGGTAAGTCTAGCTGAGTACTTTGTCGTACTCAGGGTTTTATCCCCACTTGTTGCAGGTTGTGATGTATCATGGCGGCTGCAAGAGTTGGTTGACTCCTGCCTTGTGGCGGAGTGTGATCATGGGCATGATCCTTCTGAGCTACCTTATCTCTAATGCTTTTGTTGGAAGTCGACCGTGGTACTGGCATGTATTTGAAATAAGATTTATGTTAGTTTTAAATTACTTTGCTTCCGCTACTTTTGAACTTAAGTTGTAATAACTATGTTGAACTCCGATGTATATTCAATTACTTGTGAAATGGTTGTAACATGTGACTTGTTATGTTGAATCACTACGATCTTGGCTGGTATGTTGATTAGTTTGAAATCCCTCGTGATTTCATTGGACTACCGGAGTTATATGGGCTCAAGTGCGAGAATTTGATCATTTCGGTGATTGTTTTTGTACTTGTGCTCTTATAATTTGGACGGTTCCGTTACAGCAGCGAGGGGCATAACCTCCGCATCGGAAGACCATGGCCGGAGATTACGAACTCCGTAGTCGAGGGCCGCCTACCCTAGATCATAAGGCTCTTGACAACCTGGTATCGCGATCCACTCGATCCTCAGCCCTAGCAGCCGCCACGCCTAGCCCAGCCCTAGCAGCCGCCGCACCTCCATCTTCCACACCAGCCGCCGCTCCTAGCCCACCACTAGCGCCAGCGCCGCCATCCCCTGCCCCATCCACCGCCTCCGTAGCCCACCCAACCACCGACATGGTCGAGCCCACCATCGCCGACCTTCTGAAGGAGATTAGGAACATGTCCGCTAACCTCACCTCCCTGAAGGCTGATATGGAGACCATGAAGGACAAGGCCTCGACGGCCGACATCACCGCGCCTCGCCACTCTGATGGGTCGCGCGACCTCGACCTGCCCCCCCCCGGCCCAAGAAGTGGGATTTTCCCCGCTACGACGGCACCACGGATCCGCTTCTCTTCCTCAACAAATTCGAGGCGTACTTCCGTCACCACCGTACCATGGCCGAAGAGCGCGTCGGCATGGCGTCCTACCACCTGGATGACGTCGCGCAGACGTGGTACACCCAGCTGCTCGAGGATGAGGGAGCCCCGATGTGGGGGCGCTTTAAGGAACTCGTGAACCTGCGTTTCGGGCCACCCCTGCGTTCGGCCCCGCTCTTCGAACTCTCCGAATGCCGGCGCACAGGAACGATGGAGGAATACTCCAACCGCTTCCAGGCGCTCCTGCCGCGCGTGGGTCGCCTCGACGAGTCCCAGCGCGTCCAGCTCTTCACTGGTGGTCTTCTGCCGCCTCTCAGCCACGCCGTCCGTATCCACCATCCGAAGACGCTCGCCGCCGCCATGAGCTTGGCACGCCAGGTCGAATTGATGGAGTGAGATAGGCCGGCACCACCTCCACCACGTGCCCCGCCGCGTGGGCTGCTACCTGCGCCTACGCCACGGCTCGCGCTATCCGCGCCCGCACCGCATTTGGCGCTGCCTGCCCCACCAGCGGCCGCCCCACAGGGTCGCGATGTGGCAAACCCCCGGCGCCTGACGCCGGAAGAGATGGCTGAACGCCACCGCCAAGGTCTGTGCTTCAATTGCAATGAGCAATTCACCCGTGGCCACAACAGGTTCTGCCGTCGCCTCTTCTTCGTCGACGGGGTGGAGATCGACGACGTCGCGGTTGAGGGGGACGCAACGGCCGCCAGAGGGGATACGGAGGCGCCCGTGTTCTCTCTGCATGCCGTCGCCGGTGTGCCCATCGTGGACATGATCCAACTCCATGTGACCGTCGGTGACGCCTCCCTCCTCGCCTTGCTGGATGGCGGCTCGACGCACAGCTTCATCGGTGAGGAGGCGACGCGGCGTGCCAGCCTTCTGATCCAGTCTAGCCCGCGCATGACGGCCATCGTCGCCAACGGCGAACGCGTGGCCTGCCCTGGTGTCATCCGGGACGCGACGTTCACCATCAATGGCTCCGCATTCCACACCGATCTTTTTGAGAGGAAGGAGGAGGTCGTTGGCGGCGGCTGTAAACGTGAGTGAACTCACGAGGAAGTACCCCCATTGGAGTAGGCCCAAGAAGCAACGGAGAAGATGCATGGGTGGGTGCTGGAGTGAGGACGGGAGGGAGCTCGTGAGAGGGCGCCTCCAATGAGGGTGTGGGAACAACAGGGGGAATGGAAGGTGGAGGGGAGGTAGGTGGAGGCAAAGAAGACAAGGAAGAGCGTGAGTGATGCAGCGGAAGACGCACGTCAGGAAAAGTCAAGAAGGAGATAGACTCAACATCAGTGGAAGAAGAACCAGAGAGGAGCGAGGGTAGTAAGGACGGGATTCATCAAAGGTGACATCCCGAGAGATCCTCATTCGACGAGCAACAGGATCATAACAGCGATAACCCTTATGCTCGGTACTATACCCAAGGAAGACACACTCAACTGACTGAGCAGTCAGCTTAGTGCGCTCACGTGGAGGGAGGAGATCAAAGCAGACACACCCAAGACATCAAAGGTGACTATAGCGAGGAGGACGACCAAAAAGGCGCTCGTAGGGAGTACACCCCTGAAGAACGGTGGAGGGCTGCCTGTTAATAAGAAAAATAGCCGTGGAGACAGCCTTAGCCCAGAAGTGAGGTGGAAGCTGAGAGGAGAGCAAGAGAGCACGAGAAGTCTCAAGAATGTGACAATGCTTACGCTCAGCCACACCATTCTGAGCATGAGCACCAAGGCAAGAAAACTGAGCAAGTGTACCCTGATCAGTAAGAAAGCGATGATGCACGTTAGAGATGTATTCTCCAGCAGAATCGGCACGAAAGGCACAGATGGGTGAATCAAACTGAGTGCGAATCATAGTGGCAAACTGCTAGTAAATAGACAAAAACTGACCATGAGATGACATAAGATAGATCCAAGTAAACCTCAAATAATCATCAATAAATATAACATAATAGGAGTCACCACATTTGGAAACAAAAGGAGCAGGCCCCCATACATCAGAGTGAATGAGATCAAAGGGACGCTGCGACATAGAATCATTGGAAGGATAAGGGAGTTACAGCTGTTTGCCAAGCTTGCAACCCGTACAATGAAGAGCAGCGTCACCAGAAACAAGACCTAATACACCACTACCAACAAGAGTGGAAAGTCTCGAGCTAGAGAGATGTCTGATACGACGATGCCACTAAGCAAAAGTAGTGGTAGTGGAAGCAGCTGAAGCTGGAGAACTAGATGACTGTCTGGTCAGAGTGGGCGAAGGAAGACGTAGCCAGTCAAGCTCCCATAGGCACTGAGAGTCATGACACCTAGGCCCAATCCCCACCAGAAACCCCGTACGAAGGTCCTAAACACAACAAGAGTCAGACTCAAGAATGATACGACAACCATGATCAGTAATTTGACCAGCAGACATTAATTGCATAGTGAGCTGAGGGACATGAGAGATAATAGGAACATGAAAAGAGGATGTAGAGAGAACACCACGACCAACAACAGGAAGAGAGGTGTCATCAGCTGTCTGAACAATAGGAGGAGGATCAACAGGAGACAGAGATGCCAAGTGACTAGAATCCGGAGTCATATGGAAGGATGCACCAGAATCAAGAAACCACTTGGATGATATACCAAAGGAAGGAGGTGGTGGTGGTGGAGTCCTAGAAGCCCGAGCAGTAGTGCCAGAAGCCCGAGCAGTAGTGGCAGAGGGTGAGGAAGCAACAACATTGAGACGACGAAACAACGTGAGGACCTCATGCTCCAAGGCAGTGACAGAGCGAGCTGCACTGGACTACAGAGCCCCACTTATGCCCCCGCCCAAAGACGAGTCTCTTCAGCACGTAGCTCTGGCATCGCCTCATCGAGAGATGGGCGAGGTCAGCGTGTCAGGAGCGGGGACCTGACAACCTCAAACTCAGGACGGAGGCGGGAGAAGAACTCGTGAAGGCGTAGAGTGTCCCGCTGGCCCCGGTGACGATCACATCACCGACAAATACTAGCAGCACAGTACTCCGCACCCAAGATGTCAAGATGATGCCAGACGGCGGACATCTGACGGTGGAACTCCTCCATAGTAGAGTCATGCTGACGGAGCGACTGGGCCTCCTCCACCACCGCGAGATACAACGCCTCGTTACGAATCTCATAACTGCGGTGGAGGTGAGCCCACATCGAGTGAGAGGTGGAAAGGCCACAGAGGGACAGAGAGATGTCAACCTCCATACTCGCGAGCAGGATAGCTGAAAGTCATATGTTTGGTGTTGATAATTAGTGACAATGCCTAAGTACTAATCCTATGCCTAAGTTGTATGTAGCATATGAGGATTAGTACATTCCAAGGTTGGTAGCAAGATGAACATGGTGATCATGATGGCCACACTTGGATTTGGACGCAACCCTACGTGATCAAGGCAAAGGTATATGCTTAAGGGTTGTATTTTAATAACCAAGACACCTAGTGGATGTGGTTACATTATAGTTTAGATAGCCGTACTATAAAGAGAGGAATGACGCAGCTATTGAACTCCTAAGTGCCTCTAGGTGTGCATTTCATAATCATGTGCATTTGGATAGAACTAATATCACCTCGAAAAATGATTGTAAAAATGCTAACACACTTACACATGACGAGATCACTTGGTGGTGTTAGCACGTTTGCAAAGGCGGTGGAGTTTGAGTGGTAGAGAGGGTTTGGGGTCCTCTCTCCCTCCCGCCGAGCTTGCGAGGCAGGATTCAGGCGTTTTTGAGGAGTTGAAACGACTATTTTCCACTACGCTGGAAGTCAGAAAAGAAACGGAGGCGAACGGAGGTCACAGAGGTGACCGGACGCTGGATCGGACGCGGTCTCTGTTTGACCGAACGCGTCCGGTCAGTGTTCAGCGTCTGCGTGTGTTTCTGTTTTTGATCGGACACGGCAGCGCGTCCGGTCACTGTCGACCGGACGCGTCCGGTCGTTCAGGGAACTTACTGGACTCCAACCGGACGCTGGCACTGTGGCGTCCGGTCAGTTCTGCAGCGCGTCCGGTCGCTGTTTCGTTGTGCGCTGCTCAGGCTTGACCAACGCGTCCGGTCGGTTACGGGACCAGCGCGTCCGGTCATACTTCGTGTGTCCGGTCGGTGCTTCGTAGCATAGCCGTTGTGTGATCGGCGCGTCCGGTCAGTTGGACCAGCGCGTCCGGTCAGCGCGACTTCGGCTGTTTTAAGTTTCTAATGACTATATTCGAAGGGATACGTCTATAAATACTTGCTTCTTTGCATATTCGAAGTGAGATTGAGTGATCCAAGTGCATTTGCATTATGAGATTGCATCTAGTTGGCACTTGGTGGTTGATTTGCTGCGGGATTCTTGTTTCTCTTGGTGGTTGCCACCACCTATACGGCTTAGAGCAGCTTGGAGGCGTTGGCAAGAGTTGGTGATTGTTCTTGGCCACCTCCGGTGATTGTGAGGGGTTTGTGCCTACCTCGGCGAAGCGCCAAATGCAACGTTAGTGAATTGCTCGTGTCATTTGCAACCTTTTGCCATTTGATAGGTTCTTGTGGCGCCTTTTGAGAGGCTCGGTGTGAGACCGATTAGCCACCGAACCACGTGGTGAAGAGGGACACAACGGGGACTAGCGTGCCGGCAAGCACGTGAACCTCGGGATAAATCTTTGTGTCATCACTTTCATATTGTGATTGATTGATCCCGGTATTCGGTTGTCTTGGTATTCATTGTTGATCATATTGGTTGGCTCAATACTTCGCCCCTCGGTGAAACTCTCCTAACTTAACTCCGTGTTACCTTCTTAGTTATCTTTGCTAGCTAGTTAGCTTGGCTAGAGTAGCTTCTTTGTGTAGCTTGCTAGTTGTAGTTGTAGTTACCTTCTCGGTTTGACTTGTGCGGTTGAGTGCAATTACTAGAATTGTGATTTGGTTAGGTGGCTTACAAACACCCCGTAGGCTAAGCAAAAAATCGCATCTCGCTATTTGTTATATTGATAAACTTGTTTAGCTTGTCTTTGTAGAAAATTTTAAAAGGCTATTCACCCCCTCTAGCCATCAAGACCTTTCAATAGCCTTGGCACAGGCCTCCTCACGCAGCCAGGTTGCCTGTATATGAAGAGCTGACTGGTAGGCCTCCATCTGATTCTCAAATGCCTCAAGGAGAGGCTTCTTGACCGCATCGTCTGCATCAGGCGTATAGGTGGGTGGAGTGGGAAGAGGTGGGGTGGGCGGACAAGGCCGCTCATCCGTGAGATAGCACCACAGCTGTTGCCAGCCCATGTGTACCTCCATGTGAAAAGCGAACTCGCCCCAATTTGTACCATTGAAGATGACAGGGCAGCGAGGAACAGAAATGGCACCCGGCTTTCCAAGGGACGCCATCGAAGCCGCAACTGTCCAGCGCTCTGCTCTGGCACTGCTTGCTATGACTCTTTTTTTTTGAAGAGAGAAGGAGCAGAGCGGACTGGAGGGAGGGAGAGCGAGAAAACAGAGAGCGGAGCAGAGCAGACTGGAGGAAAGGAGGTACCGGAGGGAGAGAGGGAGAGCAGAGGCAGGGAGGCGCGAGGCGCAGGTAGCCGCGGCGGTGCGAATCCAAAATAAAATTATTTTTAATTAATTATCTCGGTGCTTTAGGATCCGTGCAATGTTTTTTTAAAGAGGACCACCGAAGCAAAATTCAATCTTAAGAATATTGCTTTGTGAGTTGTGATTCAGTGATTGTGTGAATCCATAACTAGAGGACAAATGGGCGATAGAAACGATGTGCAACTTGGAAGAGAATTAATCCTCTCATTGTATTTGCAATTTTTTATTCATACTACTAGATTATATCTTGCAAGCCTAGGACCTGAACCTGATCACTTCAAGGACACACCAAATCCTTCTTAATCCTATCTGTGTCCATTGCTGCAATACACTGGTTTGCACTTCTTGATTGGCAATGCTAACCCTTTCTCAGCCTCCTCTAACCTGTCTCTCTTCCACCCTCCATTTCCGTTGCCCTTCGGCCACGAATGGTAAATCCTTAAAACAACTCGCCGAATCACACGGTAGCTCGTATCAGAGACGAGCATCTACTAGCCTGTGGAAACTGAAGGTGTCTGCTAAAGCCATGGCGGAGCAGCCAGGCCGCTCTGCCTCCGCCGCCGTGACCGGAGGCGACAGCCAGGAAGAGTCACCGCACGAGAAGCTGCAGCGGCTGGAGATGCTGCTCGTCAAGATCCACAGCACGGTCGAGGTGTCCGCGAAGCACGCCGTCGAGAACACCTGGCTCGTCCAGTGCCGCGACGCGCTGAAGGAAGCCGCCTCAGAGGGCGACGAGGTGCTCGCCTTCTTCAGGCAGCGCGCCATGGACACCAGAGCCACCGGCAGCTCCAGCGAGCTATATGACGCTGCGTCGTCTGGTGCTGCTCTGTTTTTCACGGGGAACGCTCTGTCCGGCGTGGAGCAGGGCATCCGCGACCGTGCAAACAGTCTCTTCTCCGGCGACGAGGATACGGAGAGGCTGAACGTGGCCGTGGAGACGCTGCAGCAGCTCTCGCCGGACGTCGCGGAGGTCATACGCTTGCTCCAGCTCGAGATCTTGCCTAAAATAGAGCAGAGCTGGCCGGCGACGAGAAAGAGGCCGTTGCCACCTCTGCTACTACTACCACAGGACGTGCGACGGAGGCCACAAAATCCTGCTACACGGGCACGGCTGATGATTCCACAACGTCGACTGGCGCCGGAGGGACGGCTGGGCAGGATAAAGGAAGCGATCCAGGACGAGATCAGGAGCGAGGTGTACGGCGTGGCGCCACGGCGGCGGCCGATGGAAGAGTGGATCGCCGACACGCCGGAGTACAGGGACTACCAGGCCTGGGTCGCGCTGCTACGAAGGCTGTCGCCGCTCCTGGCGGGTGGTCGGATCGGCTGGGCCGTCCAGATGATGTTAGACCGGGACATGGAAGCCTGGGGTGCGCTGGCGATGTGGGCGTCCGTCCTCAGGGAGGCTAAGCGACAGGGATGCGCCGTCCTGCTCGACACCTACCGCTATCTCCGCAGGTATACCCACTTCGACGACGACGAAACGCCGGCGCAGCGTGCTCATGGAAGGGAAAGGGATGAAGTGCACCGTCTCGTGCGGAGCCTCGAGATGTTGGCAGGCGACGCGGAATGCTTTGGCGGCTTGGTGGCGCTGTGTCCTTGGGAGTTGGGACATCACCATCCGCTAACAAGTTCTCCGTGGTGAACAAACTTCAGTTTGTTGATACTGTGAGTCGTAGATAGATAGGCGTGGCTTTGCCGCGCTCTTCTTGGGTTGGACCAGTTCATATATACAAGTTTGGAACAATGATGTCCTGTTCATTTGAGCCATGCAAGACCCTGTGCTTCTTGTTCAATCTGTTTGACGTAACAGTAAGCAGTTAGTGTTTTGGGTATTATTGTGCTATTATGAACTCAGAAATGAAATATAACTATATGATCTTAATATTTCGCAAGACTAACCAAACTTAGCAAATCTGTATTACACACGTTTGCAAGGGCATTAAACATCGCGATTTATCATGTATCCTATTTTTTACATAGGGTATTAATGCTAGTAATTGAGATTCATGTAGCAACTAGCAAGGAAGCAAAAAGAAACTATCCTTCTTTGTTTTTAATGCCATCGACCCAGCCGAGCCCATCGGTAGGATTCCGCTGGACGACAACGATGGTTTCTACAAAAAGACCACCATCATTAAATCTCCCTTACGCACATACAACACAAGCCACGCTTACCTTGGAATATTAAGAAACAAAATGTATGCACATATAACTAATCCAATAATATCTAGAACAATTTGGCACCACAAAAAAAACTCATGGAATATTATGTGTAACCCTACATCCTACAATCACTTAGGAGCTTTGATTCATGCATAGTCGGTGCCATCATGCAAATTAACCGTTATTGCCGTGGGATCCTACACTCGCCAGGTGGATCTCAACACTCCTACGCGGAATCTTCCAAACTCACTGGCCATTCCCTCTCACACCCGCCGCTCCATTGACGTTCACCTCTTTGCCTCCCAAACGATGAACTTGAAGAGGAGAAGGAAATGAGTTGGGATTCAAGGACAAGGAGGGACCTTGGTGCATATTGCGCATGGGCTCATTGTCCACACGACGGATCACGTGCACCCAGTGTCCACGCTGGCGCTACCACGTAGGACAGAAGGCATCCCCGAGGGGTCATGGACATGTAGTGTATAATTTAACAAGTTTAGTAAGCCAAATTTAGATTTTGAGAGTTCGTGGATGTAAGTGGCATAGCGCCACAAGTTTAAGGGCCACCAATGTATTTACTCCAGGACGGTTAGTAACTCTAATGATAATACAAAACACACCCTATAAATACTATGGGAATAGTCTTATTGTACTAAAGAAAAAAAAGGTTCAAATGAATATCCTGTCGAGATCATAGATAAAAAAAAAGTTGCTACGAAAGTATGTATAAAAAGGAAAATATAATTAATAAAAAAGAAAACAAAATATAAAGGAATACCTTGGACATTTGTTTTCCAATACGGTGGACTAATTAAGCTGCTTACATGCTAAAGCCAGATGGACTGGATAACTCCTGTCGTGATCTGCTAATCTGTGCTGGGAGAAGAACATATGTTTGTTTGCTAGGCCACAAAACGTGCAAAACTGCAAACCACTTGAGCCATGGGAGGGGGTGCTCGGTGGTCTGCACCGGTTGGAGGACCGGGAACCGGGAAATGGTTGCAGGTGCTCGGCTATGGGCCGAGATGGGCTGGCTGCTAACAGGCCGATAGCCTAGGAAAAAAAAGGAGAAGGAACCAGAAGAATTAGATGGGCTTGGCCTGGCAAGAAAGTTGGATTTGGCATAAGGCAGATTTTGAAGGTTTTTACAGTTTTGCAAATTGACATTCAAAGGAACTAGATTTAAAGAATTTAGCTTCCCAACCTTCTCACACATATTAAAAACCATAAAAACTACATTTTTGGAAATAATTAAATCTCTAATTTAAATCTCTTTTTAACTATATTTTAAATGATGGTTTTAAAATTATTTAGACACCAAATTTGAGAACTAAAATATACTACTTTTGAAATATTATAAAATGAATTTTTGAAGCATAATTTTGCACTTTTTTGGAAAATAGAACAAACCTATTTGAGACTTAAACAAAATTTTTAAATAAATAATATAGAAAAACTATAGAGCCATTTTTATTTATCCAAAAACAATAGAATAACTATTAAAATTATTTATTTTATTTAGTGAACCGTTCAAATCCAAAATGAAAATTTTGAGGTGTGACATGGACTGTCCATGTGATCACAACAGAGACTCACAAGGTTCTAGTTGGTGAAGTGTTTGCTTGAGGACTATCTGGGTGATCCCATGGATCGTCGTTGCACTTAGAGCAGACACTCATGAGCCTCTGTTGCTTGGCTAGGAGCATACTAACCGTCCTGGAGTTTCATCGTATTGTTCGGGGGTTCTAGACAGAAACCTTTATGTTTCTAGTGGGGGATTTTGTCCTAGTAGGCTATCCACATGCGTTGCCGGAATGTATGGCGTTCATGGTGAAGTCACCAAGGTCAAATCTCAAGCTTATCAAGAACGGATCAAGCCGAGGCTTCGTTCAAGATTTGTTGTTGGAGGTTCTAGGGACCTAAGGTACATCTAGGGAGGTGATTGGTGGGTTTTTGCATGTGTGAAGCTCTTGGCTATCCACAACTAACCTACCATGGTTGTGGAGATTTTAGGATGAATCTTAAGGTTGACTTCTTGAATTGGCCAAGAACTTACTAAAGCTTGGTAAGATCCAAACTTGGGGCCATAGAGGGTCGAGGTGGCTCCTTCTTGCTCCTCTCCTTTTTCACCAATGCTACAGAGGGAAGCACTCCTTGCTCCACCCTAGCAAATGGATGGTCATATAGGGATGTTGCTGCAGCTCGTGGGAGGCCTCTTGGCCTCCTCCTCCTTCCTTTTCCTCCTTCCTCCTCCTTCTTGCTTTCTTGGTAGAGAGACAACTCAAATGGGGAATGGAAAGAGAGAGAGAGGGTTTGGATGTTGTGCTAGTTCTTAGGGGGGGGTAGTGCTATTGACATGTGGGGGCCAAAGCATGGCAAACTCGGACAACTCACAACTTGCATGTGCTAGGTGTCATTGTGTCCCGGTGGTCCGCCCAATGTTCCTATTGGACCGTCTGCCAGAGCATGACTCTAGTTGACTAAGACTATCTCGGCACCGTAGCTTGGATCTAGACCGTCTGACGCCTTTAGAGCACCGTCCGTCAGTGCATATAAATTCTAGTTTGCACAATAGTTAACATTTAGCTTTTGTGAATAAAAGTTTTTTTATGATGCAATGCATTTGATGATCATGCTCAGCAAGAGAAATGCATTCTGGATAATTACAAAAAAGGCAAAGGGGAGGAGGCAAGGATTGAGTAGTGATGCGCTAGGGCGTGAAGGAGAAGTGGTAGTAGAGACAACGACAATTTGTCATAATCGGAGAGGGGAGGGAAACGACGTGGATGTGTTTTGTTGCCATTTTTGTGGATGAGGAGTGAAGGACAGGCTGGAGGGAGAAAGAGAGAACAATGAGGAAACATAGAAACCGACGATGCCATCTATTACTTCAAGAGGTAAGGACGACTCCACATAGGGATGGTGAAACCACATCTTTGTCTGCCATTTGTCATTGTCATATTGGCCATCTGTAGTAAATAGTATCTGAGAGGCCTGGGGACACAAATTCTCCCATGGTTTGGTATCCGACTATATATACTCATATTGTGTACAATCAATAGCCCATAGTCAGTTGTATGTTTCTCATGGGTGTAAGCATTTCGCTCTGATGAGGGCTCTTTTTTGAACCTTTTGTCATGGGTTGGCGAGTTTTTATCGTTGTGGTACCATATAGTCCATCTTTTTGTACGATGACCCTCTAAGTGTTTTTTTAATATAATGGACAGCTCTCTTGCCAATTCTCTAAGATAAAAAGTTGGTTGAACGAGCACGGAGTAGACTTTATGGTTCTACAATTCAACCTTTCCAACTATAGTTATTGGTTACTGGTTGATACAAGAGTATGTTTTTCTGACAGTTTCCGTTCCATCTCTATATGTCTTAGTGTATTTGAATCGTTTCGATTCCACTCTAATTTTCTGCTTTATTATTACTGAGATTGTTTATGTGAAAAGAATAAATAATGTGATTCAAGAAATGATATTGAAAAATATTGTTATCGTTCCTGAACATTTTCATGTTTCAGTCCTAGAGTAGTAGATATAACTCCGAATTCATTTGTCCTGAATCCTGATAACACATGGCAATGAAGTAATCTGGCAACGAATTCGTAACAGTTGATGCTCGTCAGCATGACTGCTTGCCAGCCCAGATGAAATGGATGGGAAATAAATAAATATATATATGTACATTCCTTTTGCACAAAAGTTCAACGGGTAGTCAATATGAGAATTGAAGTCCTGTTACTGTTAGCATATATTGTGCACGTTTGTGCCTTTAACAACATAATAAGATGAGGTGTTAGTACCCATCAACTGGCTTGGAGTGAAGGATGGGCAGGAGAAAGAGAGAGAACGATGAGGGAGCACGGAAACCTGTGATGCCCTTGATTAGGTCAGGAAGTGAGGACACCTCCACGTAGGATTTATGCAACTGCAAGTCCATGCACCAGGCGTCACCGTCATCTCGGCCAGTAGTAGTAAACAATATCTAAGAGAGGTCAGGGGGCACGAATTCTCCCACAGTTACGAATCAAACTATATATACTTATATTGTGTATAATCAATAGTCCATAGTTGCACGCTCTCATGAGTATGAGCATCTCGCTCTGTTGAGGGGTCTGTTTTGAACCGTTTGTCATAGGTTGGCGAGTTTTTTAGCGTTATGGTACCGTGGTCCATCTTTGTATGGTGCCCCTCTAGGCCTTTTTTTGCTTTTTAATATAATGTGTAGCTCTCTTGCCCGTTGTTTTAAGAAAAGAAAAGTTGGTTGGACGAGTTATGGAGTAGACTTCGTGGTTCGAATGTTCAACCTTTCTGACTAGAGTTATTGGTTATTGGTTGATACCAGTATGTTTTTCCGACAGTTTCTGATCCATCTCTGTTAGTTGAATCGTTTCGATTCTACTCTAAATTTCTGCTTTATTGTTTGCGAGATCGTTCATGAGAATGGAAAATAACGTGATTCAAGAAATGATATTGAAAAATGGTGTTATCGTTCCTGAACATTTTTATGTTTCAGTCCTAGATAGTAGATAGAACTCTGAATTCATTTGTCCTGATAATACATGGCAATGAAGTAATCTGGCAACGAATTTATAACAGTTGATGCTCGTCAGCATGACTGCTTGCCAGCCCAGATGAAATGGATGGGAAATAAATATATATGTACATTCCTTCTGCATCACCAAAAGTTCAACGGGTAGTCAATACGAGAATTGAAGTCCTGTTACTGTTAGCATATATTTGTGCACGTTTGGGACGCCTCAACATAATAATCAAGATGTCAAAATCGCTGCAACGGGCCCTCAAGACCCGAAGACAAAAGGACGACACATGGAATACTTCGTGTGCATGCATGGCCAAAACACATGGCGTTTTGGCCTCTCGCTGCATCAAAAGGAAAAGTTCAGCAAAAAGCCCAAGAGTTGACTAGCTTATCTGAAGTCTAGTCCACATTTTGAGTTCAAAAAATGTTCTTGTAAGTTGTATGTAAGTTTAGATTACAACAGGTGATCCACAGTTTTTAAGGTAGGTCTATAGTATCTCCTAAAATTAATATCCACCGACTAGTCTATATTTTGGCAGTCGATCGGGTAAAGAATTCTAGAAAATATTGTTCTTGTGTAACAGAAATATCGCAAAATTAAATAAGAGCTCGAACATGTTGTTACTCGTAGCACGCACGACCCAAAGTATCGATCAAATCCAGTCGTCCAAGAACTCTGACCAGTCGGCCATGTCGTCCTCGATGAGCCCGTCACCTGTCCCTCTCTGTGCCAGCCGCAGCCTCTGCTGCGTGGAGACGTCGTCGCCGTAGCTCGAATATGTGTCGTCGTCGCTGGGCGGAGCCCTTTTCCTCTTCTGTCCCGTCGTCTGCTCACCGGTTGGCAACGCAGCAGCCGACGACGGCGCCGGGTTCTCGCTGCCGCCGCCACCCGCCGCGGCTGGTGCAGTGCTAGGCCGGCGGTCGAACTGCCGCGGGCACCCGGACTTGGTGTAGAGCCGGCACAGGCTGTACTCGCTCCTCGTCTGCAGGGACAAACAGAAACAGCAATGCATGCACCTTTCAGCATCGCAAGACGCAAGTCGCGCACCTTGTGCGTACCCTCACGACTCGTGTGACTACAGTAGTCTAGTATGTAGCAGGCATTAAGGCAAGTTGCGTGTTGGGGACTCTTATCGGCTGGATGGAGCCATCAGTTACCTGGAGAGCATGGCTCGGCGGCGGCGCCGGAGCTGTGTCGTCCTCGTACTCGAAAGCCTTGTACTCGTTAAGCTTCCACTTGGTCTTGGCCCCCGCCGGCGCGCGGCCGCGGTAGAACACCATGGTCTTCTTGGTCCCGATGGGGCGGCCGTCGGCAGCGTAGACCAACCCCGGGGTGCCCGCCGCCTTCCAGTAGCCCGACGGCGTGGTCCGGCTCGGGCGCCTGCCCCGCGCCTCGCGCTCCTGCCGCGGGCAGAAGTAGAACCACGGCTCCTCGTTGCCGGAGTACGCGCCACGGTGCGCCTCTGCTGCATGGATGCAATAATCGAACCATCGTTAGCTAGCTAGCTAACTAACCAAAGAAATGCATGCACTCGATCGATCGACTGCGCTTGTGCCATGCCTGAGAGCTCCCATGGGTCAAGGGCGCAGACGTCGGCGACGGGGATGACGCGCTCGATGTCGGCGCGGCGGGTGCCGCTGAGCTTGTTCCGGAGGTAGAAGCAGATCAGCTCCTCCTCCGTTGGGTAGAAGCGGAACCCGGGGGCTAACTCGGCCATGACGGAGTGAGTGACTCTCTCTTCTCTTCAGGGTATGTAGGTTGTAGGCTTTCGAAATAGGTGTGTCTTCTGCTCCAAGAACACAGTACAGGGTGAGAACACAGGTAGGTAACGTCAGGTTATATAGGATGGTAGGCAGCAGGCTGGATGCGCGTTACTGTTGTCAAGAGTTGACATGGTGTTACATGGTTTAGTTTCACGCTTGATTGCCAAAGAATTTTCTTTTCTCGTGTTGTGGAAAAAGAAAGAAAAGGGGAGGCGGAGGTTTGCATGGTGCGGTACTGCGACGTGCGTTGTGTGGTGGGGAGGGAGGACCGGGTCAGTCTTCTTATCCCTCTTTCTTTACGCTCACCATTTGCTTAGCAGCTATTATATTAGCCAGTTGTGTTTATTCCGTCTTCATTTTTCCTATTACTTTAGTAGTATAGGCTACGAGAAAGTAGTAACTCGGTTGCTTTGATCATCTGAAAAAGCATGTGAGGATTAATATCTGAAGGATAACTCGGTATGTGGGAACCAAACATCATATCTGAAGGACCTTGTTGCAGAAAAATAGTTTCCAAAAGTCAGTCAGTAGCTGCGGACAGCAGCATCCGGTTAGTTGTAATGGCCGCTTAGCTTCTTATTAGTGCCTTACGTCCGGCAACCCGGCCCTTTAGATTAGTTGCGGCTGCTAACAGGTTGATATAGTTAGAATCTGAACGACCTTGCTTATTTATTTGTTCTATCATCTACTAGCGCAGGTCAAGGATGATCTTGTGTCCATAACAGGTTTTTCCTTCATTTTTTATCAGCGTTTTTGCGTAGTGGTCAAGGATGATCTTGTGTCCCTAGTGCGAGAGTTTGAGCATGAAACTTAAATCTCTCTAGGCTCAATTATGTTGTTATTACCCCCTAATTCCAAAGGAATTTGATGCTAAAAACTTGAAAATTAAAAATTGAAGCCCATCGGTCTTAGTCTTACTAGCCGTATTTTAAGATTTTTTTCCTTCAAAAGAGCTGAATTACATGTTGATCAAGATTTGAAATAGGTTGGTTTCTCAAAATCAAAGTGTTTTGTTAAAAGCATATATATTTTGGAAAGCGTTGTTGCGGCTTGCGAGATTATTCATTGGATTGCTAGGAATAAGGAGAAAGAAATCTCTATCTCTACCTAATATTCAAGAGTTAGAATAAGTCACGTCCAGTGATGGTGCAAAATCCGATTTCAAAATGTATTGGGTCCCGTTGTAACGCACAGACACGTTTGCTATTATTTAAAAGTTACGTTATGAGAAGGCTTATCACAGACTCACTCTACTAGCATTTCCTTTTGGAGATTCTTATTATATCAACAAGTTTTGGGTCCAAATGGATCTCTTGGATCCAACAAGTAATTAAGGATGGATCCATTTGCATTCAGATCAATGATCACAATAGCCCTTTTTTAAGACAGGAGAAAGCTTGAGGCAAGGAGGTCCTCTATCTCCTTTGTTTTTTAATTTGGTGGGCAGATGCTTTAGCAAAAAAAAATAGTAAGTAAAGCTACGAACAATGGTTTAATTATGGGTTTGTTACAGGATATTTTCCCTTGGCATCATCTGCCCATTTTTTTTAGAAAAGGGAATATATTAATATCCTAGCTTCTGCATCGACTAATGCATATAGTTGTTCCTTATTACACCACAAGTACTTCAAAATCACGCAATCTCAAACACAAAGTTTTGATCTAAAGAATAAAGAGAAGTTTCCAGGCTTGACATCTAGAAAGCAATTTTATTACTAAATCTCCAACCATGTCTTGCAAACACTTCCATTGCGGTTGTCTCAGTATTCCTGCATCCGATCATTATCATCTGGCGATCCTCCTCCTTCTGTAATAGAGACAAGACCTGGTCCAGTAGGTCCCCTGAAGATAACCTGCAAATAAGATGGTGTTACGGCCTTGTCAAAAATTATATTATTCCGAGTTAACCATATCGCCCAACAAATTGTGCTTGCACCTACAATAATTTTAGATTTTATTTTCCTATTAATCCCATGTAACCAGCTTGTAAACAAATTGTGAACGTTGGTTGGAGGTATCAAATTAAAAGAAACATGAACAACTCGCCACACAAATTTAGCAAAATGACAGTCAAAAAATAGATGTTGTATAAACTCTTCAGAAGAGCAGAAACAACACTTTCTATCTCCTTTGCCACTGCTGAAAGTCCTATGTTTGGTGTTGGTAATTAGTGACAATGCCTAAGTACTAATCCTATGCCTAAGTTGTATGTAGCATATGAGGATTAGTACATTCCAAGGTTGGTGGCAAGATGGACATGGTGATCATGATGGCCACACTTGGATTTGGACGCAACCCTACGTGATCAAGGCAAAGGTATATGCTTAAGGGTTGTGTTTTAGTAACCAAGACATCTAGTGGGTGTGGTTACATTATAGGATAGATAGCCGTACTATAAAGAGGGGAATGACGCGGCTATTGAACTCCTAAGTGCCTCTAGATGTGCATTTCATGATCATATGCATTTGGATAGAACTAATATCGCCTCGAAAAATGATTGTGAAAATGCTAACACACTCACACATGACGAGATCACTTGGTGATGTTAGCACGTTTGCGACGGCGATGGAGTTTGAGCGGTAGAGAGGGTTTGGGATCCTCTCTCCCTCCCGCCGAGCTTGTGAGGCGGGATTCAGGCGTTTTCGAGAAGTTGAAACGATTATTTTCCACTACGCCGGAAGTCCGGAAAAGAAACGGAGGCGAACGGAGGTCACAAAGGTGATCGGACGCTGAACCGGACGCGGTCCTTGCATGACCGGACGCGTCCGGTTAGTGTTCAGTGTCTGCGTGTTTTGCAGTTCGATGATTGGACGTGAGGCGCGTCCGGTCACTGATGATCGGACGCGTCCGGTCGTTCAGGGAGCTTACTGGACTGTAACCGGACGCTGGCACTGTCGCGTCCGGTCATGTTCCTTCAGCGCGTCCGGTCGTTATTTCGTTGAGCGCTGCTCAGGCGACCAGCGCGTTCGGTCATTCACGGGACTAGCGCATCCGGTCGTTCGCAGTGCGTCCGGTCTGCGCGATGAGCGCGTCCGGTCGTTGTTTCGCAGTTAGCCGTTGGGCGACCAGCGCGTCCGGTCAGTTGGACAAGAAGGATAAGAAAGAGAATGAGAAGAAAGCAAAGAAGAGCTTCACTTTCAACAAGAAGAAGAAGGGTGGTGGTTATGTAGTCACTTGGGATAGTGACAACTCCGATAGTGATGATGATGAAAGCTCTAGTGATGATGAGAGGATCACTCGGCGAGCCATTGCAAACATCGCCCTCTCTAACAAGCCATCCATCTTCGACACTACATCAACATGCCTTATGGCCAAGCCTACCAAGGTAAAACATGATGATAGTGATGATGATTCTTGTGCTAGTGATGATTGTAGGAGTGATGATGAGGAGAATGAGGACTACTCCAAGGATGATCTATTAGGCATAATAGATCAAATGAGTAAGGGCTACAAGAGGACAACCAAGAAATACAAAATCTTGGAACAAGAGCTCATTGCCAAGAGCAATGAAAATGATGCCTTGATGGAGGAGCTTGTTGCTCTCAAAAAGAGTAAGGAGTGCAAAGGAATTGAACAAGAGCTCAAAGCTCTTAGGAAATCCTTTGATGAGCTAGAGGCTTCTCGTGAGTGTCTAAAGGAAGACCACGAGGATCTTGAAATTGCTCACACTAGGCTTAAGGAAGCCCACTCTACTCTACTTGAGCTCATCAAGGAAAAGGACCTTAAGTTGGAGAAGTTCATGAAGGAAGCTAAGGAGAAGCAAGTGATTATCACTTATGATATTGGACTAACATGTGATATTATTGATGATTCTTTATTTGTTAGTCCTACTAATGCTTCATGTAGCTCATCATCATCCACCACAACTAACTCTACCTCTACTACTAGTGATTCATCACTTGTGGTTGAGACTCTCAAGAGAGAGGTGGATGATCTCACCCGCGCATTAGGCAACGCCTATGGTGGGGATGCCCGCTTGCTAAAATGCTTGGGTAGCCAAAGGTTCTCTCTTAACAAAGAGGGATTGGGCTATACTCCCAAGAAGGGCAAGGCGGCCTTTGCTACTCCAAAGTCTCGCTTTGTGAAGAGCAATGGTCGTTATTGCAATAGATGCAAGCAAGTTGGGCATCTAGAGATTAATTGCAATAAAATGAACAAGAACAAGAAAAATGCTAATGTACCTTATATTCCTTTTTATTCTTGTTATGTGCTTACCAAGGGTGAGAAAGGTGTGCATGCTAGGTTTGTTGGTACACCAATTATGGGCCCAAAGAAGGCCATTTGGGTACCAAAGAGCTTAGTGACTAACCTCCAAGGACCCAAGCAAGTATGGGTACCTAAAAGACATTAAATTATTTTGTAGGTAAATTACAAGGCCGGAGGAAGGCATTGGGTGCTTGATAGTGGGTGCTCTCAACATATGACCGGTGATTCAAGAATGTTCAACTCTCTCAAATCAAATGATAGTGGCATTGATAGCATCACATTTGGTGACAATAGTAAGGGTGATGTAAAGGCTCTTGGAAGGATTGGAATCTCAAATGATCATAGCATTTCCAATGTGCTCTTAGTTGAAAAGTTGAACTTCAATCTTCTCTCGGTTGCTCAATTGTGTGATCTCGGTTTCAAGTGCATATTTGGTGTTGATGATGTGGAGATAGTTAGTGTTGATGGCTCTAACTTGATCTTAAAAGGTTTTAGATATGAGAATCTATACTTGGTTGATTTCAATGCTAGTGACACTCAACTTTCAACATGTTTGCTCACCAAATCAAGTATGGGTTGGTTATGGCATAGAAGACTTGGTCATGTTGGCATGAAGCAATTAAACAAGTTAGTGAAGCATGACTTAGTTAGAGGCTTGAAGGATGTCACATTTGAGAAAGATAAGCTATGTAGTGCATGTCAAGCCGGAAAGCAAGTAGGCAACACTCATCCATTGAAAAGCATTATGAGTACTTCCAAGGCATTTGAGTTGTTGCACATGGATCTATTTAGGCCAACTACATACATAAGCATTGGTGGCAACAAGTATGGCTTTGTGATTGTGGATGATTTCACTAGATATACATGGGTATTCTTTCTTGGGGACAAAAGTGATGTATTTGACATGTTCAAGAAGTTCATCAAGAGAATGCAAAATAAGTTTGAAACCACAATCAAGAAAGTGAGAAGTGATAATGGAAGTGAGTTTAGAAACACAAGAGTTGATGAGCTATGTGATGAGCTTGGAATCAAACATCAATTCTCGGCCAAGTATACACCTCAATCAAATGGCTTAGTTGAGAGGAAAAATAGAACCTTAATTGACATGGCAAGATCAATGTTGAATGAGTATAATGTGAGTCATTCATTTTGGGCCGAAGCAATCAACACGGCTTGCTTCTATAGCAACCGCCTCTATTGCCATAAATTTCTAGAGAAGACACCATATGAGATCTTAAATGGAAGAAAGCCTAACATTGCATACTTTCGGGTATTTGGTTGTAAATGCTACATCTTGAAGAAGGGCACTAGATTAAGCAAGTTTGAGAAGAAATGTGATGAAGGATTCTTACTTGGTTACTCAACTACTAGCAAAGCTTATAGAGTTTGAAATTTAGCTAGTGGTCAACTTGAAGAAGTGCATGATGTTGAATTTGATGAAACAAATGGCTCTCAAGATGAGGAAGATAACTTGGATGATGTGAGAGGAACTCAATTGACCAATGCTATGAAAGAAATAGACATTGGTGATATTAGGCCAAAGCAAGTGATTGATGTGGATGACAACAAAGATCAAGTGCTCCAAAGTCCAATTACACAAGCTAATGGTTCTCTAATGCAAAATCAAGCTAGTACATCATCTCAAGTGCAACAAGATCAACAAGTGGCTAGTTCATCATCTCCAACTCATGATCAACATCAACATCCAAGCAATCAAGTCCAAGTGCTTCAACCAACTAACATTGCAAGAGACCATCCATTGGATTCCATCATTGGTGACATACAAAGAGGAGTTCAAACTAGATCAAGATTGGCATCATTTTGTGCTCACTCATCTTTTTGTGTCAATGGAAGAACCCAAGGACATTGATAAAGCATTGAGAGATCCGGATTGGGTAAATGCAATGCATGAAGAGCTCAACAACTTCAAGAGAAATGAAGTATAGAAACTAGTTGAAAGGCCTAAGGATCACAATGTCATTGGAACAAGATGGGTCTTTCGCAACAAGCAAGATCAAGATGGGATAGTAGTAAGGAACAAATCAAGACTAGTAGCTCAAGGTTACACACAAATTGAGGGTCTTGACTTTGGTGAAACATATGCCTCGGTTGCAAGATTGGAAGCAATTAGGATCTTACTTGCCTATGTTTGTGCTCACAATATCAAGCTATATCAAATGGATGTAAAGAGTGCATTTCTCAATGGGTACATTCAAGAGGAGGTCTATGTGGAGCAACCTCCCGGTTTTGAAGATGACAAGAAACCCAATCATGTATACAAGTTAAGGAAGGCTTTGTATGGATTGAAGCAAGCACCTAGAGCATGGTATGAAAGATTGAGGGACTTCTTGCTATCCAAAGGATTTGTCATGGGCAAAGTTGATACAACACTATTCACCAAGAAGATTGAGAAAGACTTGTTTGTGTTGCAAATATATGTTGATGATATCATATTCGGTTCAACCAATCAAGATTATTGTGATGAGTTTGGGAAAATAATGGCAAAGGAATTTGAAATGTCAATGATTGGTGAACTTAGTTTCTTTCTTGGACTTCAAATCAAACAAATGAAAGAAGGTACATTTGTGAGCCAAACTAAGTACATCAAAGATATGCTCAAGAAGTTTGGCATGGAAGATGCAAAGAGTATTACAACTCCAATGGGCACTAGTGGAAGTTTGGATAGTGACAAGAGTGGCAACATGGTGGATCAAAAGCTATATAGATCAATGATTGGTAGCCTACTCTATGTGACGGCATCAAGGCCCGATATGATGTTTAGTGTATGTATGTGTGCAAGATTTCAAGCCTCACCAAGAGAAAGTCATTTGAAGGCAACAAAGAGAATATTGAGGTACTTAAAGCATACACAAGATGTTGGATTGTGGTATCCCAAAGGTGCAAGTTTTGAGCTAGTTGGATATTCGGATTCCGACTATGCCGGTGATAAAGTGGAGAGAAAGAGCACTTCCGGGACATGTCAATTGTTGGGAAGATCACTTGTCTCATGGTCATCCAAGAAGCAAAATAGTATTGCACTATCTACCGCCGAAGCCGAATACTTCGCCGCGGGTAGTTGTGCACAAATCTTGTGGATGAAGGCAACATTGAAGGATTTTGGAATCAATTTCAAGAATGTACCATTGCTATGTGACAATGAAAGTGCCGTGAAGCTAACTAACAATCCGATTCAACATCAAAGAACAAAGCATATTGATGTTCGCCATCACTTTATTAGAGATCATCAACAAAAGGGTGACATTGCTATTGAGAGTGTTGGCACCGAAGATCAATTAGCCGATCTATTCACCAAGCCACTTGATGAGAAGAGATTTCATAAGCTAAAGAATGAGTTAAACATACTTGACTTCTCCAACATGTGTTGATGCACTCCCATGATATGACATGCCTCTCCTTCAAGCCCCAAGGTACAATTGGTTGACATGTCATACATTCTATACTAAGGACATGTTAAGTGCATCTAGTCATGATTTCTTATGTTCTAGGATCATTCATGAAAATTAAATGAATTTGAAGTTTATATAGTGCCACTATTGTTTCCATGACTTGTATGATCTAGTGGTAGCATATAACTTGTTTAAGTAGCTTGTGATCCTAAGTGTTTAATCTAGAAAACTTGTCTAAATATTTGCTTCAACATGGTGCATGATAACCCTTCTAGTGAGGTGTGAAGAAGCTTGCCCTTGGATCAAACCGAAGTATTTTATTTATGCAAGCAATCTAGGTTGATTCATAAACTTGATCCTCACCCCATATTTCAACATGATAATCTATCTAAAGTTTGCTCCTTGTGGTCAATTGGTGCCAAAGGAGGAGAAAATATTGTTCACAAAGATAGATCCTAAAGGGGGAGAATTAATAAAAGAAGGGGATCAACTAAAATTTTGAGCACATAAGTAGGGGGAGCAAGCTCTTAAGCATGAATGTTGCATTTACATGTGCACGTCATTTGTATGATGTATAGTTATGCATTCCGTTTTCTCCGATACATTGCTTGTGTGGTGACTTGCTAGTATAATTTGAATGTTGCATTAAGGTACTAGCATGAATAGGAAGTAGTTAGATTTTTCTTGCTTCATGTTTTTCAAAGTGGTACTAGAGCCTTGCTTATAATGTTGATCTCACGAGGTTTCTAGTTATGTTTGTGTTTTTTTTCCCAAGTGGAATCTAACTACACAAGGTGCTAAGATGGTGTTTATCGCTACTCCGATGGTATCACGCTTCAAAGGTCTATAATCTAAAACACTTAGCACTTATTGATAGTCAATGCTCCTAATCTTTCCTATATAACATGTATGCTTCCAAAATCCAAACATATAGCATACATGTAGGGGAGCCATTGCTATCAATTTGAATTCATGATCACATGTCCATAATTCTTACACATGGTAATATACTTGGACAATATGACATGGGTTCAATCAAAATTTTATCATAATATCTTTGTGAAAGGTTTGTCACCAATTACCAATAAGGGGGAGATTGAAAGTCCTATGTTTGGTGTTGGTAATTAGTGACAATGCCTAAGTACTAATCCTATGCCTAAGTTGTATGTAGCATATGAGGATTAGTACATTCCAAGGTTGGTGGCAAGATGGACATGGTGATCATGATGGCCACACTTGGATTTGGATGCAACCCTACGTGATCAAGGCAAAGGTATATGCTTAAGGGTTGTGTTTTAGTAACCAAGACACCTAGTGGGTGTGGTTACATTATAGGATAGATAGCCGTACTATAAAGAGGGGAATGACGCGGCTATTGAACTCCTAAGTGCCTCTAGATGTGCCTTTCATGATCATATGCATTTGGATAGAACTAATATCGCCTCGAAAAATGATTGTGAAAATGCTAACACACTCACACATGACGAGATCACTTGGTGATGTTAGCACGTTTGCGACGGCGATGGAGTTTGAGCGGTAGAGAGGGTTTGTGGTCCTCTCTCCCTCCCGCCGAGCTTGTGAGGCGGGATTCAGGCGTTTTCGAGAAGTTGAAACGATTATTTTCCACTACGCCAGAAGTCCGGAAAAGAAACGGAGGCGAACGGAGGTCACAGAGGTGACCGGACGCTGAACCGGACGTGGTCCTTGCATGACCGGACGCGTCCGGTTAGTGTTCAGTGTCTGCGCGTTTTGCAGTTCGATGATCGGACGCGAGGCGCGTCCGGTCACTGATGATCGGACGCGTCCGGTCGTTCAAGGAGCTTACTGGACTGTAACCGGACGCTGGCACTGTCGCGTCCGGTCATGTTCCTTCAGCGCGTCCGGTCGTTGTTTCGTTGAGCGCTGCTCAGGCGACCAGCGCGTCCGGTCATTCACGGGACTAGCGCGTCCGGTCGTTCGCAGTGCGTCCGGTCTGCGCGATGAGCGCGTCTGGTCGTTGTTTCGCAGTTAGCCGTTGGGTGACCAGCGCGTCCGGTCAGTTGGACCAGCGCGTCCGGTCAGTGCTTCGTGACTTAGCCGTTGGGCGACCGGCGCGTCCGGTCAGTTGGACCAGCGCGTCTGGTCAGCCCGATTTCGGCTGTTTAAGTTTCTAACGGCTATATTCGAAGGGGTACGTCTATAAATACTCGTTGGCCGGCTCAAGGATCTATCTCTCAAACATTTGACATACTTGTGAGCACTTTGAGCTAAGCAACTCCCCTCCCACTCATCTCTCTTGCTTCTTTGCATATTCGAAGTGAGATTGAGTGATCCAAGTGCATTTGCATTGTGAGATAGCATCTAGTTGGCACTTGGTGGTTGATTTGCTGCGGGATTCTTGTTTCTCTTGGTGGTTGCCGCCACCTAGACGGCTTGGAGCAGCTTGGAGGCGTTGGCAAGAGTTGGTGATTGTTCTTGGCCACCTCCGGTGATTGTGAGGGGTTTGTGCCTACCTCGGCGAAGCGCCAAAGGCAACGTTAGTATATTGCTCGTGTCATTGCAACCTTTTGCCATTTGGTAGGTTCTTGTGGTGCCTTTTGAGAGGCTTGGTGTGAGACCGATTAGCCACCGAACCACGTGGTGAAGAGGGACACAACGGGGACTAGTGTGCCGACAAGCACGTGAACCTCGGGATAAATCTTTGTGTCATCACTTTCATATTGTGTTTGATTGATCCCGGTGTTCGGTTATCTTGGTATTCATTGTTGATTATATTGGTTGGCTCAATACTTCGCCCCTCGGTAAAACTCTCCTAACTTAACTCCGCTTTATCTTCTTAGTTATCTTTGCTAGCTAGTTAGCTTTGCTAGAATAGTTCTTTTGTGTAGCTTGCTAGTTGTAGTTGTTTTTACCTTCTCGGTTTGATTTGTGCGGTTGAGTGCAAATACTAGAATTGTGAATTGAATAGGTGGCTTGCAAACACCCCGTAGGCTAAGCAAAACTCGCATCTCGCCAATTTATTATATTGATAAACTTGTTTAGCTTGTCTTTGTAGAAATTTTTTAAAAGGCTATTCACCCCCCTCTAGCCATCTAGACCTTTCAACTGCCGCCTTGCTAAATTGTCCTTTGTTAAAATACTCTCTTATATAAGTACCACAAAAAACTTTAATTTTAAGAGGTAGTTTCAATTTCCATATTAATATATTATATGGTATAGCTTATACTCCTAAAATGGCTATGTACATAAAATTTGACTAAAAACAATCCATTCTGATGTAGCCCTCACACAAAACGATCCCTGTGGTTTGTTAATTGTATATCCACAACCATAGCAACCACCTCGTGCCATGCTTGCAAATTAACACCTACCAGAGATCTCTTGAGGACCACATTTAATGGTGTCGTAGAAAGCACCGTTCTTACAAATGCGCTTTTCTTCCTAACAATATTATATAGTGTGGGAAAGAGAGATTTTAAAGGACATGGTCTTATCCACAAGTCCTCCCAAAATCGTACTTAAGACCCGTCACCTAGATCAAACCTGTCCAACGAAAGGAACTCCTCCTTGACCTTCGTAAGACCAGCCCAAAATTGGGAGATGATACCATCTTACTTCTGAATTCTTATGAAGAGAATGCTAGGTATTAAAAGTTGTCATTAGCCTATTTAGAAGAGCTTCCTTGGATGAAGATTAACTATGATAAGAGTGACTTAATGATTATTGGCTTAGATGACAGTCTGGTGAATGATTTGGCTGGCCCTTTTCTCTCTAAAAAGGGGGTAATTTCCTTTCAAATCTTTAGCAGTGCCTATGCATTATGCAAAAATTAGAAGAGAATGCATCGAACCTATAATTGACAAGAATATTAACAGAGTAGTTGGTTGGAGAAGGAGATTGCTTTCATATGGTGAATGATTAACCCTGTAAAATCTTTCTTAGCTAGTATTACTATATGATGTCAATAATCAAGTTTAATTTCTAGAGTGGCTGTTGAGGCCATGAACTCTCAGATGGATCGCTTCTTCTAGAATTACTAGGAGATATAACCACATATATATATACTTTGAAAAATATATACACCTTTTCAAATTAACAATTGATTGCTCAAAAACAAGACTATGGTGGTCTTGGCTTTATAGACCTAGGTAGCTTAAATATTTGGTTATTTGGTTCTTAGATATCTATGTATCATTTGATCTAGAAAAAATGTTGATTACTATAACTACATTGTGAATGATCCTAACTATTTTGCTGCCCTGAGCTGAGTGCTTCTCCTTTTTGTAAATGAGTTTTATGGGCTACTAATGCAACAAAAATGGGCTACATTTGGAAAGTGGGAGATGGTAGAAACATTAAATTTTTGTAAGATAGCTGGTTTAAGAATTCTAGTTTAGCTATTACTGAGGCCTAGGATGATATAGTAACTTGAAATCTACTTTTGGGGGGACTATGTCCCAAAATATGATGATTGTGTGGTTAGAGTTAAGAGATTGCTAGTTCTAGTTCTTTCACATATGACTACAATATTGTTATTTCAAATTTAATTAAGTGGTATATATCTTTTCCAATATTTTTTTATGTTGTGTACTCTCCGACGTATGCGCCTACACCTAATTTCCTAATCAGACGCTATCAATAGTGTAATTAATGAAGATTGGTTGGTAAATGGCAAGTATTGTATAATACATACCAAATTTATGTGACTATTTTTTACGCAAAAAAATATGTGACTATTTAATGCAAAATAGCTCTTGTGAAGAATTTCTGACGTATGATTTCGTGTGCGCCATTGTGAAGAGCGAATATAATTAAATCCAAACTGAAGTGAAAGACATGAATTAAATTGATTTACTTGTTTAATTATTTCGACAATGTTGGTCATATATAGGTAAGGACTAGGTATGATTTCCCTATGTGCCATGGTGACGATTGAATATAATATCCAAACATAATGGAAGGATGTGAATAAAAGTGTGTTTGTTCAGTTACCTCAGCAATATTGCTCATAGGCAAGGACAAGGTATGATTCCCCTTGTCATCCTCTTGTGAGGATTAGCTTATGCCCTAACAAAAGGTGTTTCAGCAAAAATACAGTTTATTTTATCCATGCATATGTGAATCAAAAAAGACAAAAAGTGATTATATTCAAGGATTGTATTCACGACAAAAACTAGAAATGAAACCGGATCGAATATAGACAAATATCAGTAGCCCTTCAATTCATTAAATTCTAAAATAATATGCATTTTAAATTGAAAGGAGTACCTTTTTAGAACTTCTGTAATGCTTACAAGTGGATCGACGCAAAGGTCCTAAAGCCCTCGTTATCGTTAATAAATGGGTAGTATGCACTCGTGTTGCTTGTCATAGGAGATTATGCTTCTTTCGCTTTTTATTCTTTTACTAGCAAAACATGCCCGTGTGTTGCAACAGGGTAAAATAATTAAAATTTTATTGAAAATGAGAACAAAAATGGTACATATCTATTTATGTTTTACTCTTTCCATATAAAATTCAAAACTATAATTTATTTTAGGGCAGCCATGATATCCATAATATAAGCCAATGTTGACAGTAATATGACAATATCATTTATTTAGCTTATATAGGATTAAATTACAACCTTGATAGACTTTTTGTACCGTTCTAAAGCATGTAGATATTTTACTCATACATATATCATGATTGTAACTTTTATACTATCCATGTGTTAGTACAGTTAAATATCGATTCTCATGACTTTCTTTAAGAACCTATGAGGAATTAATTGTCGCCATATTAAGGACGGTCTCTCCACTCATGATTTTGATGAGAGAAATCATAATTGTTAATCTCCAAGTTATAACAAAAAAATATAAAAAGTAAAAGGCATTAGTCATCTTTTTTGTTCAATACAATTATAGAAGGTAAAATTAAGATTGCAATGGACATAGTATTATTATAGTAGTATATATTTGAGCAATTATTATCATTTTTGTAACAGTGGAATACATAAAATAAATTGAAATATTATTTAATAGTTATCACAGGATGAATGCAGAGACATCCTCAGCTCACCCAAATTAAGCCTAAATCGTAAAAATGGCCCAAATGTCACCCGCATGCCAACATGAATAGTCCGCCTAAATCTAAGTCGTCAATCCAAACAAACGGACGAGATCCTCCACATGCGGAACAAAAACCGCAGATGTCGGCCGCCTCTTCCAAACCCTAATCATTTTTCACCTGCATGTTTTCACATGAGAGAGAGAGAGTGCCAAGTGGTGGAGAACGGAGATGTGGTTCTGCCAGGTTCCTTTTGCTAGCACGTGTGCGGCCCGAGCCACAGAGCCAGCATCATCAAGGCCCTCACCACAACATCTCATTTTCTCTTTCCACTCATGCTGTCATTGTTTTCATCTGGATTTTGGTGTGGTACTCTTGAGTTTTAGTTCTATTTACCTGTTTGTTCTCACGACGCAGATGTGTAGAAGTTGTACAGGCTGTGTGACCCGTCAGCCGTGTGAGAGCATGAGTTTAACCCGCAGCCAGCAAGCATTATTAAACCAACAATTTTGGCATCCCGTCTAGACGCTTGAATGCTTGTGTACGTGGGTACGAATCTGATTAGTTCCTTGATATTTTTGCCTTGTTGGCTTCGATCTATTTATGTGCTTATGGATCTTCTTTCTTTTGACAACAGGCTTATGGATCTTTGATTTGGTCTCAATAAGATTCACGGATCTTTGATTCCGTATTTCAATTGTATTGTAGGGGAACCAATGCCGGCAGATAGTGTTGTGCGCGTATGGAGCATACACCCTGAGGCAGTTTCTGTGTAGCAGGCGCCAATTTGATTTATTGTGCTATGTTGATTTTATCTTTTATTTGGTGCTCTTGCTCCTCGATTTAGTCTTTTTTTAGATTTGATTTGACGGGTCGCAGTAGAGGTGGGACTTGGGCCGTGCCGTGCCGGCACGGCACGACCCTCTCGTGCTTCGTGTCGCTTCGGGTCGTGCCCTCTAGGCACGGGAGGCATGTCGGGCCGTGCTGATATGGCACGGTGAATCTTTTCTTCGCCCCAAGAACGGCCTGTGGCACGCTGGCACGCCTTTGGGTCGTGTCGGCCCAAGCACGGCCTTTAAAATATATTTGCTAGTTTTCTTTTTCCACTCGTGATATGAAATATATATATCTTGTGTGTACTATTTTAATAAAAATTTAATGATTTTCATAATCTATTTAAGAATTAGATAAGAGATAATATAGTAAATACTAGAAAATTATATTGTATAGTTGTAAAAGTGTCTACGTGCTATTTTCGTGTCGTGCCGTGCCGGCCCAAGCACGGGCCAAGATGCGGGCCGAGCCATGTAGCCCGCCGTGCCGAGATTCTGGGCACGGCACGGCCCTCGTGTTCGTGTCGTGCCGGTACGGCCCAAAATATTTTGTGTCGTGCCGTGCTTCGGGTCGTGCCAAAAGACCTTGCCATGACCCGCCCTCGAATGGCACGGCCCAAGTCCCAGCTCTAGGTCGCAGTGCCGATGCCTTGTAGTTATAGTCTGGTTGGTAACCGATTTAACTTTATTCGTATTTGACATTGGGAAGGCATCCAGGAGATATCGACAGTGTGGACTCTTTTATGTTTTGGGATTGGGAGGACAGTTTGGGTGGGACTCTTGTACCGACGAGGAGCGCAGCCCGAGGGACGGTAACGAAAATCGCAACGTGTAAGAATGCGGGAGGACGGACCAAAAAAAAATCCAAACTAAAAAATCGGCGGAAGGTCAAGGTCATTGGGCTGGCTAAATTGGGCCGCGAGAAAGCTCAGACCACCTGGCAGACAGAAATCTATGGTAAAAACTAAAAAGTGTGCAGAAATTTTCATAATTTATTATTAGATATAGATTAGTAAAAAAAGACTCTTTTGTCCCTCTTCGATATAAAAAAAGGTTGATCTGCCACATAACAAAAAAAATCCAGCCACTTATTTCTTGACGTGTTCAATGACTCATAGTACATGTGCAATCTGCAGTCCAGTCACGAGATCTTGCTAATAAGGGCAATGATTATCTCTGAATAAAATGTTGATCCCACTTAAATTAAAGCGACAACCAAAGATCCAACCCGTTGACCGTAATAGGGACATGGAATCTCATGCCTTTGCTCCCAAATATGTCTGGCAAACGTGAAGGGGCAGAAACAGAAGTGGATGCCCAAATTAACCGTGCAGCGTGACGACCAATCTATATTCAGGGTCCGTTTGATGTACAGGATTAATTGTTAATTTCTAGTCTTAAGCTATCTAATTTTTAGTCTCAAACTAGCTGTTAGCTAACTATGTGGCCAAACTAAGATAATTCAGACTATTTTAAAGTCTTAGCTAATAACTAATCATATCTAATCTAAACACAGATCCTTGTATTATCTTAAAATCTGTAAACAGGGCACGTGTTAACTTGCCATGAGCAGTACTAGTATTCAAACCTTGAAAGATTCTTTCAGAGAAAATGGTGAAAGTTGACTTGCACAAAATGGTAAGCTACTCGAGGTCTCGTGTCAGCTGGTGATTCCAGTTATACAGTGTCAGAAATTTTTTTGTCTGCTTTACCTGGGAGAAAAGACGAAATTATGAACTCGACATTGAACGACCATTCTGAACTGTTCGGTGTTGGACCTTTTCATGTTGCGCTGAGCAAGCAAAATTACTCTTGACAGACCAAGAGACCATTATAATTACTGAATCCATTTCACTGATGGTATATAAAGTACTAAAGTACCGTTCTGTTAGTCTCAGTGTGCAGTTTTATGACATTATTTTAAAGACTGTCATCCACTCTTAACGAAAAGTCTTGTTGGAATATATAGGCTTGGGGCCCAATAAGAAATTTTGAAATATCTAGAAAAATCTCAAGGGCTCATTCATCTGTGCAAAGAGTGAAAGATCTCTTTAGTTCCACCTTGCTTACGGAAGTACATGTATGGTTATGCTTAAATATGAAAGTCCTTTCCACTTTCTCAAGTCTAGTGTGAGGAAGACAAAGAAAGTTCACGAGAAAGTGAGAACTCTTTAGTTCCACCTTGTGGAAGTGGAGGTAGTCATGCTTAAATATGGAAGTTCTCTCTATTTCCTCAAGTCTAGTGTGAGGAAGACAAAGAAAGTGAGAACTCTTTAGTTCCACATTGCTTGTGGAAGTGGAGGTAACCATGCTTAGATATGAAAATCCTATCCACTTCCTCAAGTCTAGTGTGAGGACAAAAGGAAGTCCACACATGCGCTTGCACGCATCGCCGGATGGGACAGGGCAAAGGGCATGGCGCGCGGCACCTGCGTGAATGTTTCACCAAAATTCAGTCCCTAGCCTTGCGAGGGCATGACTTTTTTTTTGCAAATGTAGTTTTTGGTTACTTTGCCTTTAAAATTGTGGATATGACTCCTAAGCGGTTTAGATCGTGATCGCGACACAAGATCGGGTTGGACAACCCTATATAAACAGTCTATTGGTCAACGCCAAAAACTATCTATTCGAGCTAGGTTTTTGCCTCTTCTTGCTACTGCACCGCCATCGTAGTCGCTTCTCCATCCCAAGCGTTTGCGTTCACCGGCAATCGGGAGAGCAGGTCTCCGAACCCTCGTCCTTGCGATCCTACACAGGGAGAGAACAAATAAGTTTTTAGAAAACGCGCTTTGTGCGACTGCTCCCAACCTCCACGACGGGTCACCTTCTATCAAGTCAGGCGGTGCTACGTCTCGTCGTATTCGTCGTCAGCTGCTCTGAGATCTTCCTCAATCGCTCTGACGACTTCGTACGACTACCAGCAACGACATCTCCTGCAGACAAAGGGTACACGCACCATAATCTAATCTATTATTGCAGTATGCCTGCAGTGTTGATCACGTTGTTGTTCACAAGCATGTCAGTATTCATGTTGTCCAATCTAACTAGTATGTTAGAGCTTCTCTATATGAGATTTTCATGATTTATATTCTGATTTTAATCTGAAAATTGCCTACTTTCTTAATAGTTTTATAGTTTCATAGACATTTAATTTCATGTCTCATAAAGAATCGGTAATTATGCCATGAAACTCGCTTCTTCTCTCTTACGAACTTTGTCACATCATAAAAAAAATGCTTATGTGAAAGCCCATTAAATGTAAATGAGACTCTGAAGAGATTGGTCTTAGTCCAAGATTTGGGTTTGTTTGTGTTAACCCAAACCTTCAGTGGCCAGCTGCCCAGCTCGTTTACCGGATCGACAAAACGTGTGATGTGGTCTCTGCAAAGCCGCGCACTTTGGATGTATGTATGTACTTGTCGATGGAACTGGAACTCCGGGCTGATAAAGGTCCACGCGCTACGGGGCAGCAGCCGACGACACGGGCTTTCTTTCTTTCTTCCTTTCTTTCTGGTATACGGTGTTTTAACAGGTCAGACAATGATGGTCCAAATCAAGGTACGTGGAGGAACCGCACTTGTTGCTGTTCCCCAACAACACACGAAAGCACTAGGGCAAACCCAAGTTTTGGCTGCCGTTAGAGTAGTTTGGCATTCGTTCGGTTTGCTGACTGAATTTAAATGACATCCTTGAACTCAATACGGGAACTCATATCCCCTTAATTTTCAAAAGCGGACAAAGTATCCCTAAAATAGTTCAGAGTGGTTTTGGCTAATATGACACATATATGGCATATGATCCTCACAAAAATTTAGCAAGAGAGTTTTGGATCGACCTCGTCGAGCACTGTTTAAGGTCGTTTAAAATATTCAAAATCTTAATTTCAAAATCCAAGAACGTAAAAATGAAATTTCGGGCCTCTAAATGATCTTTGACAAAAAAAAATATTGTCAACTATAAAGTTGTATATTACATTAAGAGATACCACTTTGGTATAGACCATGCCAATAATCGAGGTAGTTTGAAAATCCAAAAAAAACTAAAATTTACAATCTAGAACTTAAAATGAATATTTAGGTCTCTAAATTATCTCAAATAAAAATAAAAATAAAAATGTTTTCAACAACAAAGTTCTAGATTGCATTAAGAGAGGTAATTTTGTTAACATACAAGGTCTTTTGAAACTCTGATAACTTAAAGTGAATATTTGAGCCTATAAAAGATCTCAAATAAAAATAGTTGTCAACGAAAAAGTTGTAGATTATGTCGAGCTCTGTAATTTTAATATAAAGTTAGTATTCATCTGATTTTCATACTAAAGAGAAATACTACCTGATATGTGGACCCCGCTCCCACGTCAAGAAAAATACCCAAGAAACCATTTTGAAATGGTTAAGGGGGAATTTTGGGGATGTTAAAAGCTAAGGTGTGCATGTTCTATAGAATAGAGTTTGAGGGGGTCGCAAATTCAACAACTAATTCACGAGGTATATCAGACTTAACTCTTACAAAAATGCGGATTTTAGGGATCCACTAGTGGAGTCAAAATTCCTCTAGTGAGACCAAAAAAAAGGTTTCAATCACTTGTGTACCTTCTATCTATGTACTTCCTCCACTCCAAATTATAAGTTGTTTCGGTTTTTCTAGGTACGTAATTTTTGCTACGCGTCGGTCAGACTCTATGTATGACATATGGATTGATATCAAATTATATTGTGGCCCCAACAATATAATTCATGGGGTAAATACAACAACTAATTGATGGCGTAAACCCGAATTGACTCGTACAAAAAAAAAGGAATTTCGGGATCTAGGTAGTCAAAATTTCCCCTATGCGACAGAAAAAAGTTTCCCTATTCCTATGTCCATAACACAAGGGTCGGACTGTATACATATGAGAAACGGTAAACGATCTGTTTTATAAAAAGAAAGGTAAATTATCTCAGATTATATTGTGGCCCCGACTTAGGCCAGCCAAATATTTCGATTTGGTCAAGGAAAAGAAAAGGGCATTAACTGCAATTTTCATTAGAAAAAGTGGCTATTTTTTATAAGCTTTATGCTTAGTTCGTTATTAGTCTTGTTTGGTCCCTCTACTTTTGTGCTTTTAAAGGATTTTTTTCCTTCAGCTGAACGTTGAAACTTTGTAATGCTGAACGTTTAAGTGTAATAGTCTTGCAGAGGTCGGAATAAAATTTCTTTTTTTCTTAAAAAACCGCATTTTTATACGGAAAAATTTCCAGCTGACCAGCTGAGACTATCCGCACTCATGATCCTCTATTTTCATCCTTTATACATCATAGGCATCAAGATTCTCTCATCTATACTCATTTCTCTCGCACTCATCCATCATCTATATCATCCTCTATCTACTGTATGACTCACTTGTCACTTTATCTAAACATATCCATATGAGATCTTGTTTTGAAGAATTTATTGAAATAAATTTAATGGTACAATCAGAATTTAATTTGATTTTTTGATTTGTGAGTTATAACATTTTTTACTTACTTACAAGTGTGGGGCCCGCGCATGATTCTCTCTCCTCCCTCCTCCCGCACATGACTCTCCGCCTTGCTGCGCGCGCGGCAGCACTGCCAGTAGCCCCACGGCTTTTGGCGCACGTACTAGAAATGTACTGAAAGACGCTGGATTTGGCGTACCTCGGTGCAGCTTCTCCATCCGACATGTGCTACGTTATATGTGTTTACCGGACTGTTTCCAGGTCCCGGTGTGGACAGTCTGAGCGCGGACAATTCTCGGAGCTCAGGGTCTGCCACGTAAGCGCGCAGCAGAGTACGTATAGTATGTCGCTGTCGCCTCCCGTCCTGTGCCGGCCTGGCTCCCTCCTCTATCCGGCGCGACAGCTAGCGACCTCGAGCGCGTACGACGCCACCGCGCGACGGAGTCATCCATCCAGTCCATCCACACATTCGGCACTCGGCAGGCACAAGTACGCAGCCTTTTTGCCCTTGTTTATGCCCTTGTTTGCCCTTTTTGCCGGTGCACGCATCATCGTCCGTCGTCCCATCAAGATAGGGATAGCAGTAGCGGGCAACAGCTCACCCCTGGACGGCGTCATCGTCATCTGGCGCAGCACAACAACGACCACTCCGGCGGCCGTTTGTTCTCTCTTGGCTTGCGATTTGGTACGGAGCCAACAGCCATCAGCTCTCGCTTCTCGCTAGCTGGATTTGATTATCGATCGATCGATGCGACGGGACAAGGAACGACTGGACGGAAGAGATGGTCGTTTCGTCGCGCAGGTAGTAGACACGCTGCCGTGTTGTCCGGCGACCGCGGGCTACTGCAGCTGCGTCAACGGGGAATAAACACAACTGGCAGTTGGACGCATCAAGCAGCTGACCTTGACGAAACATGGAAAAAAAAAGTGCTACTACTACTAGTACGAGCAGTGCCTCAGTGCCTCAAGCTATGACCGATCGATATCGATCTATTCTTGACAGGTTGTTGACGTACCTGGACTGGTACTGTTGCCGTCAATGGTGTACAGTTGTACATATACTCCAGGGCTGTTTAGATGTGAAAAATTTTTGGGTAAAATTCCTGTAGTACTTTTCGTTATTATTTGGCAAAATTTATCTAATCATGAACTAACTAGGCTCAAAAGATTTGTCTTGACATTTACAGATAAACTGTGCAATTAGTTATTTTTTACCTACATTTAATACGTCATGCATGTGTCTAAAGATTCGATGTGACGGGTCAAACTTTTTTTTCTCTTTTTACCAACTAAACAGGCTCTCAAGCGAAAGCTCTCCGGCAAGATACTAGCTGTGTGCTCCTCTCTCCAACAAATTAATTAAGTTTGCCGCTTCTCCAAGGCTGCACAGTGATAACAGATTAACATATATACACCAGCGGGCAGTGGTTCTTTAAAGTTTAAACTTGTTAAAAAAATATCATATACTCCATCCGTTCTAAACTATAAATTATTTTGATTTTTTTAGATACATACTTTTTGCTACCACACATAGGTATATATTACTCCCCCTGTCTCTAAATATCTGACGTTTGTGTTTCCCGATAAACAACTTTAATTAAATATATATTAAAAATATTAATATTTATAGTACATAATTAGTATCATTAGAAAGATCTTTGAATCTAGTTTTTTAATAAATTTATTTAGAGATACAAATGTTGCACGTATTTTTTATAAATCGAGTCAAACTTGTGGCACGCGTGTCAACGGCGACAGATATAAAGGGACGGAGGGAATACGTCTAAACAACTATTTATCTAAAAAAGTCAGAACAACCTACAGTTTGAAATAGAGGGAGTAGATATCACATAATAAATGCATCTCAATAATGATGGTACACAAGCACACTAGTGTTTTACACAAGAGTCTATTTTTTCTTTCATCGCTTCTATGTTCCAGGAGTTTGAATCTGACCGTGTCGTCCACAAGGAATATTCTCGAATATTAATTACTATCTATGTAAAAAGAATCAAGATTTTGTTTGGTCTTTTGTATCCAAATCCCTCAGAGGTTACTAATCTCTGAATCGGTGCTTGTACCAAACTATTGTGCTGCAACCCAATTTATCATGATGGACAATGCAGATGTAAGGCATACACGAGCATGATGCATGCTACCTCTTGATGGTGTCTAATGACCAGTGGGGGAGCCAAGGCCCTGTTTAGTTCCACTTCATTTTGCTAAATTTTTCAAGATTCCCCGTCACATCGAATCTTTGGACGCATACATGAAACATTAAATCTAGATAAAAAAATAAAACTAATTACACAGTTTAGACGAAATGAACGAGATGAATCTTTTAAGCCTAATTAGACCATAATTGGACACTATTTGCTAAATAACAACGAAAAGTGCTACCGTGTCATTTTGCCAAAATTTTCGCAACTAAACCGGCCCCAAGGCCCAACCACCCTTGGCCGCTGCATGGGCTCCCCTATTGGTAACACCTTAGCCCAAGTGCCCAACAAGGCCTAGTATACCTACTTACAAAGATGAGCTGAGGGGCACCGCCATGGAAGCAGAAAATAATAGCAAGAGTGGAGACCGAGAATGGGGAAGTGGCGCCAAGGAGAGATGAGGAGGTCGAGGTGACGTCATCACTCCATGGCGAGGAGCTGATGCCACCTCTCAAAATAGGTTTCAATATGTAGTAGATAATCGCCTCTAGAAATACATCCCTACTCTGGTAGGTGGTTATTTTAATTTAATCGTATTTGAAAATCGATATTTAGAGATGTATCATAACCATGCATGGGGCCTTGGTGTGGCCTATAGCATAGGCAAAGCCCTATACATGATGCTTCTGAAGAAGGCTGCATCTTTAAAGACCAGTTTTTATTAGTGACAGTTGCATATACTCTTCTCATGATGTGCACACATGCACTCTCTACCCCTAGGAAACATGAGATTGCGCTAGTAGGTCTCTTCAAATTGATAGACTTTGGTTAGCTACCGCATATTGCCAAACCACGCCACAACTCTTATGTCTTAACTTAAGGCAGCCTTTTGGTTAGCTGTCGCACTTGCGGCGTGCCATGGCACGACTACAACACCATAGTTCAATTATTGCGCCACAGCTTGCCAAATGTGTGGTGAGCAAATTGAGCGTCGTAGTTTTGGCATCGTCTGCATTGCGGCATGGCGAGCGGAAGCGTAGGCCAAACAAGCCCTCATCCCCATATGCACTATGTGACCAATACTTCAATAGACATGTCATGCATCAGCTAAGGAGTGTTGTGATGAATCGAAGACTTACTTACAATTTCACGAAAAACCAAATATTGTTTAGTTCGTGGATTCTATAATTAAGTTATGGAAAAAAATAGTCTTAACACACGTGTGGGTCACCGAGGCCAGTCTAAGGGCCATATGAAGTTAGTCCTTCCATTTTTAAATACCTAACCTTGTGTATTGAATCTATGTCTATAATCTTAAAGAAAGAATATATTCTCATGTTTATCTTTTTTACTTCTCACGACAGCCTCATGCCCTTCTAAATGTGACATGGACTCATGGCTCGTGCTTATACAATAGAACAACACGTGTTTAGTGATAATATGAAGTTTGGTTCGAACACACGTCAAATGATTGTATGAAGTTCGATTTAAAACATATTAAGTTTGGTTCGAACACACGTCAAATGATTGTATGAAGTTCGATTTAAAACATATTAGAACAGATGTTAGTCGTTGAATAAATCTTCGATCCACAAATCATTCAGTGAGTGCACAATAACTATACATTCCGTTGTACCGTTCTTATGCAGTATGTTTATGTCAAGGTTACTCATTCGTATAAAAGTAACATGATACAAGATGAAGTACAATTGAGACAGTTTGGCCGAGTGGTCTAAGGCGCCAGATTTAGGCTCTGGTCCGATTTTCATCCCACGTTAAGTTTTTTAATTTATAAATTTTAATAATAGGTATTTTCAACCATATTTTTTTCCTATTCTTTCATTTTATTAAAAGAGTAATAATTTTAATAATAACTATTTTCAACCATATTTTTTTTCTAATTTTTTAATTTTATTAAAAGAGTAAAATGTATCGTATGTCGCTAAAGTTTTCATATATTTTCCTCTAGATCCATAAATAAATCTTTTAGGATTTTCATCTGAAACTATAAACTCTCAAAAGTAAAAAAAAACACATGGTCCATTTCGCTTATTTTAAATCTTATTTTAATAGAGATTTTCAACCATCCACTTTTTTCCCTGTGCACTCTGGTTTGTGGTCTTGTGGAGTATGAATAAAACTTTTGAAGCCGAGCTTCGTCGAGCTACAGTCTCAGCTCTTAGAGATCACAATTAGATACATTAGGGGACTCAGGAAGACTTTGGAGTCCAGGCAAAATTTAATATGATGAGTATTTACTATAGAAAAAGCCCTCAAATAGCATAGCAACTTCATTGTGTTTCATTGCGAATTCACCGAGGAGCCCGGGCGGCTGGCCGGGTCGCCGAGTGGTGAGTCCGCCTATGATTAGATATCATAATTAATATGTACTTAATCCGTTCTAAATTATAAGACATTTTGGTTTTTTAGATACATAGCTTTTGCAATGCACATAGATATACACTATGTCTAGATACATACTAAAAGAAATGTATCTAGAAAAGTCAAAACGTCTTATAATTTTAAACGGAGAGAATATTATTTTATCTTCATAGAACATTTTATGTTTATGTAACAGAACATTTTTGTAATCTTTATCAAAGTGGAGCGTATGCGTGTCTCTCTATATACGTATCCGATGATATCGAGACATATATGGTCATTTTGTCAATCTCGAAATCTACCGACTCTATCTCACTCATTCGGAAGTTATCATAGAGATAAGATGAACATGCGTACCTTCATAGCTGGTGTTTGTGAACAGGTAAGAGTCTCTACCTAGTACGTGTCCGAATCAAAATTTAAACGAAAGAATAATAAAGAGCTTCTCCTGTTTGATGAGCAATTTTGGGCGGGGGTGACGCGCACTCACGCTGGACGCAGCTCAGAAACGAGGAATTAGAGCCTCATCAACGCACCCCTAAAAAATCGCACCTTCCATATTCTCTCCGTTATCAAATGCTTGCCATTCCGCGCCACGATCGACCTGTGTATAAAATGCTCAGTCATGCGCCGCCTCAGTGCGTCACGGCCTTGTGCATTCTTCACCTTGTCATTCGCATCAAGGCCGTCTCTGCCCCCTTTCTGCGCGCGCAGAGAACGCCAAAGCTCCGATCCATGGCACTGTTGCTGAGAGGTTGCTCGGTGCTCATGCCCCTGCTGCTCGTGGCCGTGGCCGCTGCCGTTGCTCCGGCGCCGGCCGTGACGGTGGCCGACTCGAAGTGGGCGGCGCCCAGGGAGCGCCACGGAGAGCACTCCCACAAGGCCCCGGCGCCCGCGCTGCCTTCGGCTGCTGCGCCAGCCGTAGCGCCTCCCCACGGGACGGCAGCGGCGCCTGCTGGCCCGACGACGCCACCACCACTGGGAGCGGAGGCGCCCGCCCCATCGCCTGACCACAGCGGCGGTGCGGCTGCTCTGCCGTTCGCGTGGCCGACTGTGCTCCTGGTCGCCGCCGGCGTAGCCGCTGCGACGATGATCTGAAACTCCGAATGCGGCATTGATCGATTTGTCCGGGGGAGTAATTCCGTTGGTGCTACTAGCCTATCAATATAAGCTTGCTTTCCTTTGCGGTGTTCGTGTTTTTTTTTACTGCGGTGCAGTGTTGGTCATAATGTAATCACTACTCAGTATATCTGAACAACTTGTGTGTGACATGCCATGCGGTTACGTTGAATTTGATTGGCGTTGTATGTGCAATAAGGAAGAATATTTTGTGCACGTAATAGAGTTTCTCGCGGAAGAGGAGCACACTGAAACTAACTCAGAAATCGGTGAGGAACATCAGTCATGATTGATCGAGTTTTGCAGTGCCCATCCCCTACATTGCGTGCCTGGCCATGTCAGCTTGATCATCATTCTGCAGATGGTAATTCAAACAATGACAGGTCCTTGTTTCTAAAAAAACACAAAATCAAAAATTATGACATTCATTTTGTTTTTGAGGGGAATAAATGACATTCATGGATCGTGTTGTTCTAGGCCAAGGCCTTCGAACACCGATAGTCGCTCAAGCGAAATCAAGCACACATGATGTCTTAAATGGGACTCAAGCGAAATGAGGTGAATGATTTCATAAAACTTAATCCCCCTTTACATTCCCTCAATGGGGCTATTTATACATGCATGTAGGCTTTTCATAGGACGTAAATACCCTCTCAACTACTTCAAATTCGGGGAATATTCCCAGTAGCTTTGGGCTTGATCGCCATTTGAAGTCCCCGCCTGCCTCAGATAGCGCCGGCCCAGAGAGGCTCGACCGGCTCCGCCTTATGTCGCCCGTTCAGCCGACCGGTGGGCCTCTGGTAGACATAAGCTATCGGCCATGCGAAGGCGGCTGGCTCCTCCTCTGACGAAACCTGCAGAAACGATCAGCCAAACCGTCAACGGCTATTCGCCTGAGCAAATAGCCGAGATCGACCGCACGCCCTCCTTTGGTGAAACCTGCCGAAACAACCAACCAAACCGCTAACAACTATTCACCTAAGCGAATAGCTGAGATCGACTGCACGCCCTGCTCTGGCGAAACCTGCAGAAAACGATCAATCAAACCGTTGACAGCTATTCACCTAAGCGAATAGCCGAGATCGACTACGTGCCCCCAGTGGCGTCGATCCCAGCCGAATCCGCTCCTTTCGCTAGGGCGAAAGGAGCAGAACCAGACCTGGGCTACTCCTTGTCGTGGAGTCCGCCCTTTCGCTATAACGAAAAAAGGACGACAAGAAAAGCCGCCCTCATTTCACCCTGCCGAGGAGAGGACTCGACACGCTCCTCTTCCCCCCCCCCCTCTCCTCACACGCCTTCTCGCCTGAGAGCCGATTTAACTCCCGTCATTTCCGCTCGCTCGAGGCGCAGGGGTGGCGATTGAGCCAGATGGGGTACCCAGAGGTGGGGCCTGCCCCCAACAGATTGGTTTGATTCGTTTCCACAAGGTTGCGACATGACTAAGGCCTATTTGGGACCGCGAAGGGAAGCCGAGAATCTTGCCAAACCGGTCGTGGTCTGCTTGATTCTCATCACCGCGTCAGATTCAATCATCGCGAAAATGAACTACGAACATGATTTTATGTATCACGGCTCCCTTACCGCTGCTTGTCTACCGCCAATGCGTGGTGGGAGATTGTGAACTTAAACATGATCTAAGTTATGACAAAAATAGAGCCCTTTAGTTGGTAGCCAAACTTACAGGGTTAGATTTGAGATTCGAAGCTATACAAAGTGTAGGTAGATCAGTTCCTAGATATACGTAGTGTAATCTAGAGTGCTTGTAATATGATGATGTACTTAGCTATAATCTAATATAATTCTTCTCCCGTCTCAAAAAAAACTTTAACTAAGTTATAGCAAATTGAGTATGGCTATTGTTTGAATCGCTAACGCAGCCTACGGTTTCACGAAAGATGATTGTTTGGCAACTGGTAACATTGCCCTCTAGTTAACCTATATAGATAGAGGATACCTCGTACTCTAACTCGTACGGATCCTCATCGGATGGATTAGGATGAAGAAACCTTTCACACTTCATTCAATGTTAGGGACCGATTTTTCATTCTTGACTTGATCTTCTCTTCCCAAAAATTGAAGATGTACGATAAGGAGAAAGAACGTGAGGTGAGATTGACGACCATTGCATGTACATTTTATTCATTTTTCTCTGTGCAGTTTCCCTGTTTTTCTCTACGTTTTTCAATGTGTGTTGTGATATCATAAAAAAATATATTTTGAACATGATAGAGTGAGATGCAGTTCCATGTTTCACAAAAAATAAAAAGTAAATAAAAAGTAAATTACAAATAGCATACAATATCTTGTGTGCTAATATCACTTTGGTCAATTTATCAAAAACAATATCACTTTGGTCAAAGAGGTTGCATAACGTGTAAAGCAATCCATGAATTTGTTGAATGTGTGCATCTATGGTTATATATGTATGCCACCCGATAAATTTTGCCACCAAGGCAAATTTTATGCACGTAATTCTGCGATATATTTTGCCACCATGGCAAATGTTATGGACGGTTTTATGCACGTAATCCCCGATACATTTTGCTACTATATATAGCAAATATTGTGGATGTTTTTACATACGTAATCATGTTCCTTTATTTTTCGGTAATACTTGGTTGAGGATGTTCGGACGGACGGACTGACCAGCCCAGAAAAAAAGGAGGGGCGCGTGTTGCAGTCACAGGGCCCGCACCCGTCCTTTTCGCGGTCAGCACTTGGGAGCATGTGCGACCACTTGCTCTGTGTGGGGTGCATGCGTGTAAGGTCCTAGATGACTAGAGGGGGGTGAATAGCCTATAAAAAATTCTACAAGCACCACTAAGCAAACTTGTTAGAATAACAAACGGCGTAAAGCGAGTTTTGCTTAGCCAAAGGTTGTGATGCAAGCCTCCTATCCACAAGTCTAGTAGATTATGATCTCTAGTTCACACAAGAGCTATGTCACTAATTTAACACTAGAGAACAAGCTAACAACACTACTAGCAAAGCTACCACTAGAGCTACACAAGATAAACTAGTAAAAGTAAGTGCAAGAGAGGATTGTGATTCTTATACCGACGGTGAAGATAAGATGTTGCCAATCACCAAGATGATATACAATCAATCAATATTGACAACAACACAATATGAAGACCAATCACCGGGAGACAAGAGACACAATATTTTTGTTCACCCGGTGTTCACTTGTGCACCGACAAGCTACGTCACCGGTTGTGTCGACCAACACTTAGATGGTTCCTCGGTGTGACCCTCAAGTCACTTGCCCCTCAAGGCGCGCCCCGCAAGGCACCGCAAGACACCACTCTCAAGTGAGGTAACTCAATGACACGCGCAATGTAATAGAGTTGCTTTTGGCATCCAGCCGAGGAAAGCACAAGAACCTCTTACAATCAATCGGAGGTGGCCAAGAACAATCACCTTCTCTTGCCAACGCCTCCAACAATCTCCAAGCCGGCTAGGAGCGGTACTCTCCAAGAGTAACAAGAAATCCACCGGCTAAACCACCCACAAGTGCCACTAGATGTCCTCAAGCTATGCAATGCACTTTGGGATCACTCAATCTCACTTTTGATTTGCAATCAAGCAAGAGAGATGAGTGGGAGGAGATGCTCTAGCTCAAAGGATGCACAAGTATGTTAGAAATCACGAGTCACCTCCCCAAGGGCTGGCCAACAAGTATTTATAAGCATCCCATCCAAATAGAGCCGTTATACCCCTTCACTGGGTCTTTTCGGGATGACTGGACGCGTCGGTCAAAACTGACCGGATGCGCTCAACCGCGTCCGATCCTCCAACGGTCACTGCGCCAACGGTCAAACCCTATGACCGGACGTGCTTCTCACAATGACCGGACGCGCCGGTCCCAAGTGACCGGACGTGCTCCAGTTAACGACCAGACGCGCCGATCGCATACCATCGCGCGCCCGCGAAGTAACGACCGGATGCGCCCCTCGCAACGACCGGACGCGACAGTGCCCGCGTCCGGTTAGAGTCCAGTAAGCTCCCTCAACGATCGGACGCGTCCGATCATGTGTGACCGGACGCGCCTCACGTCCGATCGTCCTTGCGAAACTCAGTTTCCTCTGGACACCTGACCGGACGCGCCGGTCCCGCGAGTGACCGGACGCGCCGGTTGCAAGCGGGCCTCACCGCCATAGGCCTTGCCTAGGGCGTGAGTGAGCTCATCCACCTCTTTCTTGAGAGTCTCATTCTCAACCATTAGTGAGGCATCACAAGTGAAACCATCACTAGTAGTGGAGGTAGAGTTGGTGGTGGTGGATAAAGAACTACAAGAAGGGTTAGCTTTTGACATGATGATAGGTTCATAAGAGGATTCATCAATTATATCATATGTAACATCTATATCACATGATACAACAACCTCCTTCTTTGCTTGTTGCTCAAGTAGCAATGAGTGAGCTTTTTCAAGCTTAGAATGAGCCTTACCAAGATCCTCATGGTCTTCCACTAGACTCTCATTAGTGGTCTTAAGCTCACTAAGAACTTTCTCAAGTATTGCTACTTTCATTGAAAGCTTCTTACACTCCTTGTTCTTAGCAATAGCTATGTCTCTAGTTTGTTGCATCAAGTCATATAGTTGTTCTTTAGTTGGTTCATCATCATCATTTTCATTATCATTATCATTATCACTATCATGAGCATATTCCATTTCACTTTTATCATCACTCTCATCATATATTACCTTAGCTTCTTTGGCCATGAAGCACGAAGAGGATGAATCAAATAGTAAAGGCTTCTTGTTGATAGCAATAGAAGCAAAAGCCTTATTGGATGATTCTTCTTCTTCTTCTTCATCATCACTTTCCCAAGTGACCACATAGGCTCCATTCTTGCCCTTCTTGAAAGTCATCTTGGCTTCTCTCTTTTTCTTCTCAAACTTGCCCCTCTTATTGTTCTTCTTCTTGTCATAGGGACATTCAGCTTGAAGATGTTCGGTGCTATCACAATTGAAGCACTTCCTTTGTTGCTCATTGCTCTTGAAATAGTCATTTCTCTTTTTGAAGCCTCTTCTCTTGATAAACATCTTGCCAATATTCTTGACAACTAGAGCAAGTGTCTCATCATCAATTTCCAATTCTTCATCTTCTTCATTGTCATCTTCTTCTTGAATTGAAGCTTTGCCCTTAGAGGAGGTGGCCTTGAATGCCACGGTCTTCTTCTTCTTTTCTTCCTCCTTCTCATCAACATCTTGATCATACTTGTCAAAGGTTAATACCTCTCCAAGCAAATCATTGGGCTTCATTGCATCAAGCCCATCTCTTTATAGCATCATGATCAACATTTTGAATCTTTTTGGTAAGCTCAATAAGAACTTATGGCAAAAATCTTGGTTTTGTGTCTTGTGCCCCAAGCTCTTGAGATCATTCACAATGACTTGTAATCTATGAAACATTTCTAAGATTGTTTCTTCTTCTTTCATCTTGAAGTTCTCAAACTCACTCTTGAGCCCATATAGCTTGGCACTCTTCACAACCTTAGTGCCCTCATATGTTTCACTCAACCTTGTCCAAACTTCATTTGCCAATTCTAAATCCTTGATGCCCTCAAATATTTTTGTGTCAATACCATCGTAAAGTGTATTGAGAGTCATTCTATTGCATGTTCTATTTGCTCTATCTTCATCGGTGAGATGATCGGGATCAATGATAGCAAAATCATTCTCGGTGACTTGCAAAACTCTCTCATGAATAGAACCAAGGTACATTGTCATTTTTCTCTTCCAATGAGCAAAAGAACTAACACCATCAAAAAACAGTGGCTTGCCCCTAACATGATTGAACACAATTTGAGCCATTTTTCACACTGAAGGATGTTCAGCCTTGATTAAAACGGTGACCACGGCTCCGATACCACTTGTAAGATCCTAGATGGCAAGAGAGGGGGTGAATAGCCTATAAAAAATTCTACAAGAACCACTAAGCAAACTTGTTAGAATAACAAACGGCGTAAAGCGAGTTTTGCTTAGCCAAAGGTTGTGATGCAAACCTCCTATCCACAAGTCTAGTAGATTATGATCTCTAGTTCACACAAGAGCTATGTCACTAATTTAACATTAGAGAACAAGCTAACAACACTACTAGCAAAGCTACCACTAGAGCTACACAAGATAAACTAGTAAAAGTAAGTGCAAGAGAGAGGATTGTGATTCTTATACCGATGGTGAAGAGAAGATGTTGCCAATCACCAAGATGATATACAATCAATCTATATTGACAACAACACAATATGAAGACCAATCACCGGGAGACAAGAGACACAATATTTTTGTTTACCCGGTGTTCACTTGTGCACCGACAAGCTACGTCACCGGTTGTGTCGACCAACACTTAGATGGTTCCTCGGTGTGACCCTCAAGTCACTTGCCCCTCAAGGCATGCCCCGCAAGGCACCGCAAGACACCACTCTCAAGTGAGGTAACTCAATGACACGCGCAATGTAATAGAGTTGCTTTTGGTGTCCCGCCGAGGAAAGCACAAGAACCTCTTACAATCAACCGGAGGTGGCCAAGAACAATCATCTTCTCTTGCCAACGCCTCCAACAATCTCCAAGCCGGCTAGGAGCGGTACTCTCCAAGAGTAACTAGAAATCCACCGGCTAAACCACCCACAAGTGCCACTAGATGCCCTCAAGCTATGCAATGCACTTTGGGATCACTCAATCTCACTTTTGATTTGCAATCAAGCAAGAGAGATGAGTGGGAGGAGATGCTCTAGCTCAAAGGATGCACAAGTATGTTAGAAATCACGAGTCACCTCCCCAAGGGCTGGCCAACAAGTATTTATAAGCATCACATCCAAATAGAGCCGTTATACCCCTTCATTGGGTCTTTTCCGGATGACCGGACGCGCCGGTCAAAACTGACAGGACGCGCTCAACCGCGTCCGATCCTCCAACGGTCACTGCGCCAATGGTCAAACCCTATGACTGGACGCGCTTCTCACAACGACCGGACGCGCTGGTCCTGAGTGACCGGACGCGCTCCAGTTAACGACCGGACGCGCCGATCGCACAGCATCGTGCGGCCGTGAAGTAACGACCGGATGCGCCCCTCGCAACGACCGGATGCGACAGTGTCCACGTCCGGTTAGAGTCCAGTAAGCTCCCTCAACGATCGGACGTGTCCGATCATGTGTGACCGAACGCGCCTCGCGTCCGATCGTCCTTGCGAAACTCATTTTCCTCTGGACACCTGACCGGACGCGCCGGTCCCGCGAGTGACCGGACGCGCCGGTTGCAAACCCTAGCACCCGCGCCTGCGCTGTACTGACCGGACGCGTTCGGTCATACCATGACCGCGTCCGGTGCAGCGTCCGGTCTCCTCTGTGACCTCCGTTCGCCTTCGTTTCTTTTCTGGCTTCCGGCGTAGTGGAAAATAGGCATTTTAAGTTCCCAAAAATGCCTGAATCCCATGCTCGCAAGCTCGGCGGGAGGGAGAGAGAGACCCAAACCTTCTCTACCGCTCAAACTTCATCGCCTTCGCAAATGTGCCAACACCAATAAGTGATCACCACCTTGTGCACGTGTGTTAGCCTTTTCATAAACATTTTCGAAGGTTTTCCAGTTAGGTCACTAGGCCCTACATGCAATGCACTTCATGAATTCACCTAGTGGCACCCATGCGTCGAATAACCAATAAGACTTCCCCTCTTAATAGTTCGGCTATCGATCCTAAACCACTCACACCCTCTATGGTGTCTTGAGTGCAAAACAAAATGGCCCTATGGTTATACCTTTGCCTTGAGCCCATTTTGTTCTCGCAAAAAGATATGATCCACTTCATATCCTCACATGACCGTCTCGATCTATCGACCTTGACTTCACTTGCTCTTCACCGTTGCATCGGTCCGTCAGCGCCAAGTCTTGCTCAAGCTTCACCATCGCATGGTCCTTCGCTTCGAAGCCTCGACTTGCCCTTCACCTTCACAACCGGTCCATCGAGCCAAGCATCATCTTGGTCTTCATCATCTTGGTCATATGAGTCAATGTCATGTCTCATATTCAATGACCACCTTTATCTAAATCATCCACTTAGATACAAAGGTTAGTCCTAGGTTTCATCAATTAGCCAAAACCAGACTAGGGACTTTCAATCTCCCCCTTTTTGGTAATTGATGACAACCCTCACAAAGATGATTTTGATAATAAAAGTTTTGAACTTGTCATACTTGTCCAATCATTTTGCTCATAAGTAAATGCTGGACAATTATCACAAGCTCGGTTTTGGTAGCATTAGCTCTCCCTACATATGTGCATAGAGTTTGGATTGAAAGCTTTACACATATGCATGAATAGAAGTGTTGAGAGAGTAATTCTACCAAAATGATGCTAAGGTGTAAGAAATAGACCTTTGAAGCGTGATACCAATCGGAGTTGCCTTTTATACCATCCTTAGCATCATGAAGTAACTAGACAACCATCACAACTCAAGAACCCCGTGAGATCAACATTATAGTAAAGGTTCTTGGACCACTTGTAAAGTTTAAGGCACGTCTAGATACCACAAGTAAACTATTCCTATACATGCTAGTAGATCATTTCATCATCCAAATTCTATACTAGCATTGCACCACACAAGCATGTATATTGAATTTAAATACATGTGCAATGAGCAAGTCATATGAGAATGCACAAACAAATGCAACAACTTTGTTTATGAGCTTTCTCCCCCTACTTGTGTGCATCAAAATTTTATTTACCCCTTTATCATATTGAATCATCTTTTTCTCCCCCCCTTTGTCAACAACTTACCCAAAAATGGGATCAAATTGTGGAGAGAAAACAATGTTTAATGGAGTAGGTTAGAATTTATCAAAATTGGTTCATCCTAGAACACTTGCCAAAGATATTTAATTCGATTTGAACCAAAGACAAGCTTCTTCACACCTCATAATAAGGGTTATCTTGACTATGTTGAATTAAACACGTATAGCAAATCTTCTAGATTCAACACTAGGTTTGTAAGCTCACAAACATGTCATATGCCACCACTAGATCAAAATAAGCATAGAAGCAATAGTGGTAACATATATCCATCAAATTCATTTGATTTATCATGAATGCTCATGCGTACCACTTATTATGTCTACATGCTCTAGCAAGTCCTTAGCATAGGATGAATGACATGTCAATCAACTTTACCTTGTAATGTCGAAGGAGAGGCATGTCAATAAGTGGGTGGGGTGCATTCAACTCATGTTTGAGAAATCAAGAATGTTCAATTCATTCCTTAGCTTGCAAAACCTCTTTTCATAAAGTGTCTTGGTGAGAATATCGGCAAGTTGATCATCGGTGCCAACACTTTCAATGGCAATATCTCCCTTTTGTTGATGATCTCTAATGAAATGATGCCTTATGTCAATATGCTTTGTTCTTCCATGTTGAACCGGGTTTTATATCATCTTGATTGCACTTTCATTATCACATAGTAATGGCACATTCTTGAAGTTGAGATCATAATCCTTCAAAGCTGATTTCATCCATAGCAATTGTGCACAACAACTTCCTGCACTCACATATTCGGCTTCGGCGGTAGAGATTGCCACACTATTTTGTTTCTTTGAGGACCATGACACTAGTGATCTTCCAAGTAATTGACATGTGCCACTTGTGCTCTTTCTATTGATCTTGCAACCCCCATAGTCGGAGTCCGAATATCCAATCAATTCAAACTTTGACCCCTTGGGATACCATAGTCCAACATCTCTTGTTTGCTTCAAGTACCTCAATATTCTCTTTGCGACCGTGAGATGACTCTCTCTAGGTGAGGCTTGATATCTAGCACACATACAAACACTAAACATGACATCCGGCCTTGATGCGGTGACATAGAGTAGACTTCCAATCAAAGACCGATATTCCTTTTGATTCACCATTTTGCCATCAAGATCACTATCCAAATTGCTATTTGTACCAATTGGAGTTGAAATTGGCTTTGCATCTTGCATTCTAAATTTCTTTAACATGTCCCTTATGTATTTCCCTTGACTCACAAATGTCCCATTCTTCAATTGTTTGACTTGGAGACCAAGGAAGTAGCTAAGTTCACCAATCATTGACATTTCAAACTCTTTGGCCATCATAGCACCAAATTCTTCACAATAAGCTTGATCGGTTGATCCAAAGATGATGTCATCAACATATATTTGCACTATGAATAGATCATTCCCAATCTTCTTGGTGAATAGAGTTGTATCAACCTTGCCCATCTTGAATCCCTTAGAGAGAAGGAAATCCCTTAGCCTCTCATACCATGCTCTAGGTGCTTGCTTTAAGCCATATAAAGCCTTTTTCAACTTGTACACATGGTTGGGTTTCTTGTCATCTTTAAATCCGGGAGGTTGCTCTACAAAGACTAACTCATTGATGATTCCATTGAGAAATGCACTTTTGACATCCATTTGATATAATTTGATGTTGTGTGCACAAGCATAAGCCAATAGAATCCTTATTTCTTCCAATCTTGCCACGGGAGCATATGTCTCATCATAGTCAAGACCTTCTACTTGAGTGAAACCTTGAGCAACTAGTCTTGCTTTGTTTCTCACCACAATACCATCTTGATCTTGCTTATTTTTGAACACCCACTTGGTTCTAATCACATTGTAGTCATTTAGCCTTTCTACCAATTCCCAAACATCATTTCTTGTGAAATTGTTAAGTTCTTCTTGCATAGCCATAATCCAATCGGCATCCCTCAAAGCTTCTTCTATTTTCTTTGGTTCTAAGGTTGACACAAATAATACATGCTCACAAAACATGGCCAATCTTGATCTTGTTTGCACACCACTTCTAATATCACCAATAACACTATCAATGGGGTGATCTCTTGCAACATGTTGTGGTTAGAGTACTTGCACTTAATTGTTTGAGCTTGGTTGATCACTTGATGTATCTTGATGAGATGAACTATCACCATGATCTTGCACTTGAGAGTCACTAGCTAGCTTGAACGGAGAATTGAGCACTTGATCTTTATCATCTTGAATATCAATTACTTGCTTTGCTCTAATGTCCCCAATGTCCATGTTCTTCATTGCTTCCACCAATTGAGTTCCACCAACATCATCTAGATTCTCTTTTTCATCTTGTGACCCATTGGTTTCATCAAATTACACATCATGGACTTCTTCTAGAATGCCACTTGAGTTGTTCCAAACTCTATAAGCTTTGCTTGTAGTTGAATAACCAAGTAGGAATCCCTCATCACATCTCTTGTCAAACTTTCCCAATCTAGTGCCCTTTTTCAAGATATAGCATTTGCAACCAAACACTCTAAAGTAAGAAATATTGGGCTTTCTTCCATGAAGTAGCTCATATGGGGTCTTCTCTAGCAATGGATGACAATATAGTCTATTGATGTAGTAGTAAGCGGTATTGATTGCTTCATCCCAAAAAGATTGACTCACATTATACTCATGAAGCATTGATCTAGCCATATCAAGCAATGTTCTATTCTTTCTCTCAACTAGGCCATTTGATTGTGGAGTGTACTTGGCCGAGAATTGATGTCCAATGCCATAGTGATCACAAAGTTCTTTAATTCTTGTATTTTTGAACTCACTTCCATTGTCACTTCTCACTTTCTTGATTCTAATCTCAAACTCATTGTGAACTCTAGTGAGAAAGGTCTTGAAGGTGTCAAACACTTCACTTTTGTCACTAAGAAAGAATACCCATGTGAATCTTGTGAAGTCATCCACTATGACAAAACCATACTTATTGCCACCTATGCTTGTGTATGTTGTTGGGCCAAATAGATCCATGTGCATCAAATCAAATACTTTGCATGTGCTCATTGTACTCTTCTTTGGATGTGAGCTTCCAACTTGCTTCCCGGCTTGACATGCACTACAAAGCTTATTCTTCTCAAATTCAACATCTTTCAAACCATTGACAAGATTGTGAGTTGTAAGCTTCTTTAATTATTTCATGCCAACATGACCAAGCCTTCTATGCCAAAGCCAACCCATGCTTGATTTGGAGATTAAGCAAGTTGTCAAAGAAGTTTCTCTAGCATTGAAGTCAACTAGGTAGAGATTCTCATATCTAAAGCCCTTGAATGCCACATTTAAACCATCCATACTAATGACTTCCACATCATCAACCCTAAAGATACATTTGTAACCAAGATCACATATTTGTGCCACAGATAGAAGATTGAAATCCAAGCTTTCAACTAGCAACACATTGGAGATACTCAAGTCATTTGATATTGCAATCTTGCCTAAGCCAATAACCTTGCCTTTCTTGTTATTGCCAAATGTGATAGAATCAACACCACTATCATTGTCATTGATTGAGTCAAACATTCTTGATGTACCGGTCATGTGTTGAGCGCACCCACTATCAATAATCCAATGCCTTCCTCTGGCTTTGTAATTGACCTACAAGCAAATCAATGAAGCTTAGTTACCCATTTTTGCTTGGGTCCTTGTAGGTTAGTGACTAAGCTCTTTGGTACCCAAATAGCCTTCTTCTTTGGGCCAACAATGGGTGTACCAATAAACTTAGCTTTCACACCTTTCACACCTTTGGTAAGCACATAGCAAGAATTAAAAGGTATAGCATTAACAAGGTTCTTGCTTTGGTTCTTTTTATTGCAATTATGCTCTAGGTGCCCGACTTGCTTGTATCTATTGCAAAACTGACCATTGCCCTTCACAAAGCTAGGCTTTGGAGTTGCAAAGGCCAACTTGACTTTCTTGGGGGTATAGCTCAATCCCTCTTTGTTAAGAGAGAACCTTTGGCTATCCAAGCACTTAAGCAAGCGTGCCTCACCGCCATAGGCCTTGCCTAGGGCGTGAGTGAGCTCATCCACCTCTTTCTTGAGAGTCTCATTCTCAACCATTAGTGAGGCATCACAAGTGAAACCATCACTAGTAGTGGAGGTAGAGTTGGTAGTGGTGGATAAAGAGCTACAAGAAGGGTTAGCTTTTGACATGATGATAGGTTCATAAGAGGATTCATCAATTATATCACATGTAACACCTATATCACATGATACAACAACCTCCTTCTTTGCTTATTGCTCAAGTAGCAATGAGTGAGCTTTTTCAAGCTTAGAATGAGCCTTACCAAGATCCTCATAGTCTTCCACTAGACTCTCAAGAGTGGTCTTAAGCTCACTAAGAACTTTCTCAAGTATTGCTACTTTCATTGAAAGCTTCTTACACTCCTTGTTCTTGGCAATAGCTATGTCTCTAGTTTGTTGCATCAAGTCATATAGTTGTTCTTTAGTTGGTTCATCATCATCATTTTCATTATCATTATCATTATCACTATCATGAGCATATTCCATTTCACTTTTATCATCACTCTCATCATATATTACCTTAGCTTCTTTGGCCATGAAGCACGAAGAGGATGAATCAAATAGTAAAGGCTTCTTGTTGATAGCAATGGAAGCAAAAGCCATATTGGATGAGTCTTCTTCTTTATCATCATCATCACTTTCCCAAGTGACCACATAGGCTTCGTTCTTGCCCTTCTTGAAAGTCATCTTAGCTTTTCTCTTTTTCTTCTCAAACTTGCCCCTCTTGTTGTTCTTCTTCTTGTCATAGGGACATTCAGCTTGAAGATGTTCGGTGCTATCACAATTGAAGCACTTCCTTTGTTGCTCATTGCTCTTGAAATAGTCATTTCTCTTTTTGAAGCCTCTTCTCTTGATAAACATCTTGCCAATATTCTTGACAACTAGAGCAAGTGCCTCATCATCAATTTCCAATTCTTCATCTTCTTCATTGTCATCTTCTTCTTGAATTGAAGCTTTGCCCTTAGAGGAGGTGGCCTTGAATGCCACGGTCTTCTTCTTCTTTTCTTTCTCCTTCTCATCAACATCTTGATCATACTTGTCAAAGGTTAATACCTCTCCAAGCAAATTATTGGGCTTCATTGCATCATGCCCATCTCTTTGTAGCATCATGATCAACATTTTGAATCTTTTTGGTAAGCTCAATAAGAACTTGTGGCAAAAATCTTAGTCTTGTGTCTTGTGCCCCAAGCTCTTGAGATCATTCATAATGACTTGCAATCTATGAAACATTTCTAAGATTGTTTCTTCTTCTTTCATCTTGAAGTTCTCAAACTCACTCTTGAGCCCATATAGCTTGGCACTCTTCACAACCTTAGTGCCCTCATATGTTTTACTCAAACTTGTCCAAACTTCATTTGCCAATTCTAAATCCTTGATGCCCTCAAATACTTTTGTGTCAATACCATTGTAAAGTGTATTGAGAGTCATTCTATTGCATGTTCTATTTGCTCTATCTTCATCGGTGAGATGATCGGGATCAATGATAGCAAAATCATTCTTGGTGACTTGTAAAACTCTCTCATGAATAGAACCAAGGTACATTGTCATTTTTCTCTTCCAATGAGCAAAAGAACTAACACCATCAAAGAACGGTGGCTTGCCCCTAACATGATTGAACACAATTTGAGCTATTTTTCACATCGAATGATGTTAAGCCTTGATTAAAATGGTGACCACGGCTCCGATACCACTTGTAATGTCCTAGATGGCTAGAGGGGTGAATAGCCTATAAACAATTCTACAAGAACCACTAAGTAAACTTGTTAGAATAACAAACGGCGTAAAGCGAGTTTTGCTTAGCCAAAGGTTGTGATGCAAGCCTCCTATCCACAAGTCTAGTAGATTATGATCTCTAGTTCACACAAGAGCTATGTTACTAATTTAACACTCGAGAACAAGCTAACAACACTACTAGCAAAGCTACCACTAGAGCTACACAAGATAAACTAGTAAAAGTAAGTGCAAGAGAGAGGATTGTGATTCTTATACCGATGGTGAAGAGAAGATGTTGCCAATCACCAAGATGATATACAATCAATCAATATTGACAACAACACAATATGAAGACCAATCACCGGGAGACAAGAGACACAATATTTTTGTTTACCCGGTGTTCACTTGTGCACCGATAAGCTACGTCACCGGTTGTGTCGACCAACACTTAGATGGTTCCTCGGTGTGACCCTCAAGTCACTTGCCCCTCAAGGCACGCCCCGCAAGGCACCGCAAGACACCACTCTCAAGTGAGGTAACTCAATGACACGCGCAATGTAATAGAGTTGCTTTTGGCGTCCCGCCGAGGAAAGCACAAGAACCTCTTACAATCAACCGGAGGTGGCCAAGAACAATCACCTTCTCTTGACAACGCCTCCAATAATCTCTAAGCCGGCTAGGAGCGGTACTCTCTAAGAGTAACAAGAAATCCACCGGCTAAACCACCCACAAGTGCCACTAGATGCCCTCAAGCTATGCAATGCACTTTGGGATCACTCAATCTCACTTTTGATTTGCAATCAAGCAAGAGAGATGAGTGGGAGGAGATGCTCTAGCTCAAAGGATGCACAAGTATGTTAGAAATCACGAGTCACCTCCCCAAGGGCTGGCCAACAAGTATTTATAAGCATCCCATCCAAATAGAGCCGTTATACCCCTTCACTGGGTCTTTTCCGGGTGACCGGACGCGCCGGTCAAAACTGACCGGACGCGCTCAACCACGTCCGATCCTCCAACGGTCACTGCGCCAACGGTCAAACCCTATGACCAGATGCGCTTCTCACAACGACCGGACGCGCCGGTCCCGAGTGACCGGACGCGCTCCAGTTAACGACCGGATGCGTCGATCGCACAGCATCGCGCGCCCGCGAAGTAACGACCGGACGCGCCCCTCGCAACGACCGGATGCGACAGTGCCCGCGTCCGGTTAGAGTCTAGTAAGCTCCCTCAACGATCGGATGTGTCCGATCATGTGTGACCAGACGCGCCTCGCGTCCGATTGTCCTTGCGAAACTCAGTTTCCTCTGGACACCTGACCGGACGCGCCGATCCCGCAAGTGACCGGACACGCCGGTTGCAAACCCTAGCACCCGCGCCTGCGCTGTACTGACCGGACGTGTCCGGTCATACCATGACCGCGTCCGGTGCAGCGTCCGGTCACCTCTGTGACCTCCGTTCGCCTCCGTTTCTTTTCCGGCTTCCGGCGTAGTGGAAAATAGGCATTTTAAGTTCCCAAAAACGCCTGAATCCCGTGCTCGCAAGCTCGGCGGGAGGGAGAGAGAGACCCAAACCCTCTCTACCGCTCAAACTTCATCGCCTTCGCAAATGTGCCAACACCAACAAGTGATCACCACCTTGTGCACGTGTGTTAGCCTTTTCATAAACATTTTCGAATGTTTTCTAGTTAGGTCACTAGGCCCTACATGCAATGCACTTCATGAATTCACCTAGTGGCACCCATGCGTCGAATAACCGATAAGACTTCCCCTCTTAATAGTTCGGCTATCGATCCTAAACCACTCACACCCTCTATGGTGTCTTGAGTGCAAAACAAAATGGCCCTATGGTTATACCTTTGCCTTGAGCCCATTTTGTTCTCACAAAAGATATGATCCACTTCATATCATCACATGACCGTCTCGATCCATCGACCTTGACTTCACTTGCTCTTCACCGTTGCATCGGTCCGTCGGCGCCAAGTCTTGCTCAAGCTTCACCATCGCATGGTCCTTCGCTTCAAAGCCTCGACTTGCCCTTCACCTTCACAACCGGTCCATCGAGCCAAGCATCATCTTGGTCTTCATCATCTTGGTCATATGAGTCAATGTCATGTCTCATATTCAATGACCACCTTTATCTAAATCATCCACTTAGATACAAAGGTTAGTCCTAGGTTTCATCAATTAGCCAAAACCAAACTAGAGACTTTCAATGCGGCACGTGGCTCCCGTGCATGCACGGTGACCAAAGAGAGAGAATGACCGGCGCTAGAATACGTGAGAGATCTAGGAATACGTGAGAGGAGTGCGGGGCCCGCATCTGCATGTGCCATTTTCTACTCCCGTGACTGGTATCGTTGGTATCTGTATGTTGCATGTGTTTCATCTAAATGTTGCATATGTTGCAATGGCTATACACGTATGTTGCAAATATATCGTCCAAATGTTTCAACTGTTTCATCTGGATGTTACATGTTTTCATCTGGATGTTGCATATGTTGTAAGTGTATGTTCCAAATGTTTCACCTGTTTTAGACATATGTTGCAAGTGTTTTATCTAAATGTTGCATATGTTGTAGTGGTTATACACATATGTTGCAAGTGCAAGTTTCAATTCGTTTCACCTTGTTTTAGTATGTTGCAGCAAGTGCTGCTGTCCACGCGCTCTGATTCGTGAGCACGCACACGCTGCACACCTAGCCAGCGCTGCCTATCTTTGTCATGTGGGTCACCTCCAACAGTCGGACGTGCACGCAACGAGCGGTTAGTGCCCAAACTGTCGAGCACTCATCCCTGGCTAAATGCATGCAGAATGCCAGAGCGAGTCAACACCCAACGAACGCAGAACCAGGTGCCCTGCACCACCAAGCATGCCCCCCACAGTGCAGCATATAGCCGGGTCAACACATGGGTACGCGCGATGTGCTCTCTCCCTCTCGCATGCAGCTGGACAGCCCCAAGCGCATGCTCTCCCGTGCAAGCATAGCAGCAGGCATGGGGCACAGCAGCAGCAGCAAGAGGAGGCACGTGTTAAAAAAAAAGCAAGAGAAGGTGCAACAGCAAGAGGAGGCGTGTGTTCCAAAAAAAAAGCAAGAGGGGATGCAGGGCACATTAAACGCAGCAACACACGGATAGACGTAGCAACATGCGCGGGCATTGGGACACGTGAATCCGTCCGGACACTAGCCTGGGCTGCATGGCCCTTGGCTTTTTTTTTTCCTTCTCAACGGGTTTTATATGAACATAATAACTGGCGGTTGGTTTCCTTTTCTTGATGATCCGCTTGCCCATTTAACAGATCGCCGCCTGAAGGTAGCAAGCAGCACCTAAAGCGAATCGGCAAAGAGTTGTTAGCGACCTTTATCGTTGAGTAGAGCCATGTCGACGCGTACAAGATGGACTCCCTCTCGGTTAATGTTCGTACCTATCAGACCTTCGGCTCACCGTGGTCAATGTCGACAGATCAAAACAGAAAATGCACGAACAAAACCAGGTGAATGGTTACGAACCGTAATGAAGGAGTCCATCTTGAATATGTCTCCAGGGCTCCATCAAATCGAAGGTCACTAGGAACCCTTTGCCTATCTGGTCCGAGCGTCGTTTGTTACCTCCATGCGACGATCTATTGAAGAGGCAAGCCAATAGCCAAAAAAAAAACACGAACTACACTCATAAAACCCATTTATAAGAAGGGAGAACAAAGCAAGGAGAATACGTGCATAAAACCATCCACATCAGCTGCCATGTTAACCATGGTGGCAAAATATACTACGTTGCGTACATGTGACCATAGATACACATATTTGACAAGTTCAAACATAACACATTTGCTTACCTGTTTTGCAACTTGCTGGATCAAAGTGATACAACCATAAAAGTTGTATGATGGATGCAATTTACTCAGAATAGACAGCAGCACTGGTATCAAAGTTTGAATTCTCCAAAAATTCAGACAGCCAGGTTCCCACGGTGTATTGTTGTAGTCAAACTCATCTCTTTTAGTAAGAGAGACAGACCTGCTACCACTGTACCAGAAAGGCTTCTCTGACTAATCAAGCCTAAAGCATATTGACAGAAGCAACTATATACCAGAAAGGCTTCTCCTTTTATTATTCATTGACATTGTTTCTTCAGTTGGCTATCTAAGTTTCAGTTAACTAATACGACATTAATTAAGGATAAAAGCATCCCAGTCGATAGTCTGCAGCAGAACCAAAAGGCTAATCCAGCTGAAACTAGCTTCCAATTTCTTCCTGGATGATTTCTCCTGCAACATTCCTCACGCTCTCACGGAAGGCTACAAAACCTGAACCAGTTGTAAAGCCTGATCCATCAACATCTTGCTCTTCAATCAGATAGCTCTCAAACAATGTTGAATCATCATTCCCTCCATGGATGAATGTAAGCTTTGGGGTTATACATCTGTCCTGCTTCAGTCTATTGATCGTTGTTCTCAAAAGACCTACATGGTATGTAGAAAGAATCAGCAGCTGAAACAAGCAAGTACTAGTGCTTCTATCTATGCTCTCAACAAGAAAAGGAAGACTTTCAAGGATATTATTAGCCACCACTACACCAAACAATATTCTTTGGAGCTTTATGCAATTCTTTTCTTTTGGAAAGCATATATGTACTACTCAAAACATGAACAACAAAATGCAAAACCATGTACTTACAGTCGCGGGGTGGAGGAAAAGGAATTGAAGGATCAGCAGTTGACGAATAGTAAACAATAAGGTTGGTAAATGTGTCGAGAAGAAATATTGGGCTCTCGCTCATTATTAGAGCAGCATGGCTCAGAGTGTGTCGCGGGAATGCTTGCTTGTCAGGTGAGGAATACGATACTAAAACCGGATATATGGCTTTAGCTAGAGAAGATGGCCCCAGTGCACTGAAAAAAAAAAGAGGCTCAAACTTGTGAATTTGGAGTTAGAATATTTGTTCGCATTAGTTGAGTACGGGATAAGAGATCGTCAAAGCAGGAATGATCTACAATTTTTTGTTCTCAGAGTGAGCAACTCAACATGGAATGTTTTACATATTTTACATTTGTTTCAGAGAATCATGAATAATATTCTAACTAAACAAGCCTTCTTTGGAGTACAAAGTTTAATATAAGGAAAATTCTATGCAAGATATGCTGCAAACCAGAACATAGCGAATTTAAAACAGTATAAACCTGAAAAGGCATTGTAGATATATCCTGTAATCTGGGTGTACGCCTTCTTCATGCAAGCGAAGAAGAGGACTTCTCAACAATGCAAAAACAAGTTGAGGTATCGTTTGAAGCTGTGGGCACTGCGAGAAGTCAATGTCTATGCTCGATAGCGGAGTTCGCACATCAGAGCTCAGGGCCTGATTATACCGGGCTGCAAGGAGGGATAGCCAAGCATGCACTTGATGCCTACCTTCTCTAACACCTTTATCCAAGGATTCTAAAATAACCTGGAAACAGTGTACGGGGGAACATTTAGTGCATATCACCATATGAAGATGAAGTAGTGGAAGGATCCATTTTTTTAAAAAAAATAAAAGGAATCATAGCGTTTTATTGCCTTTTATCAGAGTTTAATGCTCGCCAATATGCAAACATCTAAAATCATTGACTAATCTGAGAACATTTTTTATTAAGAAAATCATGTTGATACTACCAGTTAAAGATCAGCAAAGGAGAATCTCCCTGACAGAAGGTTCACTGGTCCTTGTTCCATATTAATCAATGATATCAACAGAATTTCTAATACTAACAACAAATCTTGATATTAATCACCTCTGATCAATTGCAATAAGCTGTTTTTTTCTATTTCAATTCATTCTGCATGTTGTGTAGAGGAAATAATATACTTGATTTAAACCAAAAACAAACATAATATCATTACATTATGTTACTGGGAACTAAAATAAGATTACCTTATGAACAAGGATATGCAGTACAACCTCTGGATCTACACTGTCATAAATTTCACTGATATTGCTAGCTGGACGGTACTGCAATGTTCTTATTCTCAACCGCCTCTTTAGACAGAACTTGTAACTGCAAAGGTATAACATTACAAGAACAGCAAGGACAGCAACAAAATAAAACTGAAGTAGGCGAAATTGTGAAAAGTAAAGGATGTTAATATGATTCACTTTATGTACTGTTCTCTTGTTGAGTTGCTGTTATTATGATAGTTAGTTTGATAAGAAACCAGAAATTTAATAGTTACAAAGTCCAAAAAAAATAACTGGACAAAAAATATCGATAGTTGAAGAGAGAACGCATGTAACAGGCTAGTTATCAGTTGAATGGCCTGAATATTAGTTGGATCAAAAAAGATATTGATTTCTTTTTTATGGAAAACATTCATGGGAGGCCACTTCTCTGCATCTTATAAAATGTATAGGTAACAAATGCAGATGTATTAAGGATAGGGGTATGTGCAAGCCCAGTGACTGAAGAATTCAAATTGTTAAAGTTCCTGATACATACTATCGTTTTATTAATGTGTTAAGCTTGATGAGTGCCAGCTAACTAGAGAACATTTCTGCTTGAACTATCTTTTCCACTGAACATGAACACCGGTATAGTAACTGTAAGGCATGCAAGAACCTTGTTAACTATAACAAAGCAATTTCTTGTCTCCTATGTACCTTGCAGATGATTGTGATCCATTGCCTGATGTCTCCTCGACAGGTTCAATCACACTGTACTGAAAAGCGATCTGCACAACAGCTGGATCTGTGTGCCTGTATATATAAATCACATTAGTTAACCACCATTAACACGCACTCCCTCCGTTCCAAATTATAAGATGCTTTAGCTTTTCTAGATACATTGTTTTTACTATGTATCTAGACATAATTACTACCTAAGTGCATAGCAAAAGCTGCGTATCTAGAAAAGTCAAAACATCTTATAATATGGAATGGAGAAAATATGAAACATGCTCATCAATTAATAAGATCCAGCAAACAAGGTTACCATGCCTTCATATATACGTTTGAGGAAAACTAGGGCTTCTTTTTTAAAAGAGTTGCTATTTCTTGTGAGGATTTTCTACAGGTGAACAGCAAAAATGCACATTTCATTTAACTATCATGCTCATAGAAATTATTTCTTCAAACTGTTTGGGCAATGTAGCTTCATTTAGTAGCACACTAGCGCAAACTAGATTAAGTGCAACGAGAAAATTCTGATTCTGGTAGTATCTTCTTTTTAAGAGAGATCAAATATCTCCTTTAACAATTACATATTTAGTAGCAAGTAACCAATTACAGGGTTAAGTTAAAACAATATACCTGGAGAAACCGTTGTTATGGGCAAACTCAAAGTCATATGCATAAGTGGCAAATGAATCACAGCAGATGATGTGTTGCACATTTTCATATTGAGGGTCAGGGAAGAAATGCCCATACTGTCAGAAGGACGAATGTATTACAAATTGGCTACACATATATAGTAGGGTTAAAGTGAACATAAATAGCTTGAGTACTTACAGAATTGCCTGGTTCAAAATCTGAAGATGTTCTCAGCCTTAGAACACAACCAAATGCATAGGGTCGACTTAGCAAGCGGTATCTGTTAGTGGGAGTTGCAAGAAAGGAAGAAAAGACCGTTCACATTTATTAGGAAATTTGGCTGTTGGAATTTTCTGAATAGAACAGACATAAAATATTCAATCAATCAAACATACATGTCTTGGGGAAGTGTTGAATCATCTGTATTTGCATAAAGAAATAAAGATCCACCACTTTCGATACTTAAAAACTTCAGCGAAGCCAAATCAGTGTATTCATCAGTTACAGCAAATATGTCTATGCATACTCCTGATTGAACAGCAACAGCTGCCTGTTTCAATTTTTCAATAAGATCAATACATGGCAGAGAAAGTCAAATCAACTGTAAATTTTAAACTCATGCTTACTAGGTCTCTGTAGAAAGGTATCTGTTCAGGGAGTAATGCAAGGTCAGCATCTACCCCTTTACTAGCATATTGCTCCCCATATCTCCTGGTATCTAGCAGACCAGCTCCATAATCAGGAGCACCAGACAGAAAAGCAAATACCCGAGCTGTTCTTCAACAAGGAACAAAAGTAAATTAGGCATAAAGATACTGGTAACTAGGTTGTTTGCAAACATACAGCATCTTATAAGTTATGAAGGTAATTGCCTGATTGACACCAGATATTTCATGAGATCTGGAAAGTGTGTTGACCTACCTAAAGCAAAAGTAGAACCATATTCTGAACTTAGGTACTCAATTAAAGCAGACATGGCTGTCCCAAAACCTCGCCCTCCAAGCAAAACAGTATCCTCTTCCTGCCCAGAAGCAGCCCCTCTCTCCCATGAAGATGTAGGTCGCAGTGTCTCCAGGGCAGCAGCAATTCGATCCTTGCATGTGTCAACCTGCCCATAAATTAGCTTCCCATTAGGCAATAAGTTCATGTCTAGATCTCTTTGTTATTCAGCTGATAGCTTTGTAACATACTGGAGCAAAAAAAGAGTGTAGGGGCATGGCATCTTCAAGGGCAACAGGCAGGCCATCTTCTTCTAAGTCCGGAGGAATAAAAACATTTTTCACGAGTGGAATCTGACCTTGGACATCATACAACCCAATCTTGTGGCTGAATGTCATAAGCCCAAATAGGGAGCCCGGAATAAGAGCTGTTGCATGGTGAAAACCCAAATGAAGAAGGATCAAACTGAATGCACAAATACCACAGTTATTCGACGAACCAAAAAAATCAGAAAGTTCAGAATTCCACACCTTCTAGGGCCGCAAGAAGTGCACTCTTGATGAGTTCCAGGAACTCTTCGGAACCTGAAGGCATTCAGAGTTGGCAACAATAAAGTCCCAGATTACTTCATAGCACATCACACAAGATCAACAGACTATCTTGCAATCCAGAAGAAAAATCTGCTGTGTACATGATTAGCATTTTGAATGATGTGCAAAACCTAGGCAATTATTTTTCCTCTCTTTCCATTTTTGATTCGCTTTGAAATAGACAAAGGTGAGAATTTAGCAAGGTCCGTTCATTGTCTTGTGTTCTTTTCATTCCGAAAACATATTACTTTTTTTTTCAATCTAGTTGGGCTCTTGGGGTATGACCCAGAATTCACATTATCACATATGAAGGTAACTTCCCACATCAAATGGATTGGGATAGAATCCATGATCGGAATGTACTGAGCAAATGGATTGGACTTACATGCGAGATCCACTGCGGCGACATAAACAGGCAGCGCCTGCACGCCGTCTCCCCCGCCCTCTGCCTCATCCACTGCACGTATTCAACCTACAGGTCAAAATTAATCCCACATCACGCGGCGGGAAGGCAGCTGCGTGCCGTAGTACCTGGGATCTCGAGGTCGACGAAAGAGGAGTTGAGCTCGGGGCACGCGCCGGGACGCTGGAACCGTCGCTCGGTCTCGTCGTCGAATCCGTTGAGCGTGCCGCAGAGCGCGCAGGTCCAGCCCCAGCGCTCCAGATCGCAGTGGCTGCTCAGGTACGCCCAGCAATGCTCGCAGCGTGGGACGCGGTCCCCGCCGGCGCCGGTGGTCGGGGGCTGGCCGCGCTCGTCGGCGGCGGCGAAGGGCGTCACGGCGACGCCCCACTGGACGGCGCACGACTCCAGCGCCTCCGGCGTGGCCGGGAAGCGGGAGACCGTGGCTCGCACAGCCATGGCCAAGGCAGTGGGGGAACAACCCTGAGATTCCGGTTAGGCACGCCTGGGAGGTGGGCGATGCCGACGGGGAAGACCAGCCGGACCAGGCGACCAGCGGAGGAGGCGAGGGGCGCGAGTCGTCGGGACTCGGGAGTTGCGGGGCCGGGCCTTGCGGCTGCAACAGTCTGAGTGTCTGACACGCTGGGGCTACACATGGAGAATGGAGATGGATATCTGCGTTTCTTCATCACGACCGTTCATACCCAATCGGACGCTTGTTCGGGGTTTAAGTTACGTCACCAAGGTCAAGATAGCACACACCCACTGTTTTCCTGCCCATCCCCCGGCCGGCCGGCCGGCCCACAGCTGAAACTGAAAGAGTGACGTCACACACAAGACGAACACACCTGCTTAGGCTTTGTTTGATACGGCTGCTAATTATTAGCTAGAAAGCTAATAAATATTAGCGGTTTATAGTTATTAAGAGTGTACTTGATTGAGCGGTGGCTTCTAAAAAAGTTGTTCATAAGATGTGGACTATGTAAAAACTGTTAGAGGTCGTAGACGGTAAGAAAACTAAAAGTCATTAGGCTGTGACTTCTGAAAAAACTATTGTCAGCATATCCCACATATTAGTATATCATATGGACCCCACATGTCAACCACTCAATGCATATTTGTTCGTGTTTTTTTTCTAGGCTCCACATGAAGCAGAGGAGACCATGAGGGGTGGCGCTCCGGCGAGGAGCTCGCACTCGGCCACGATGGTGGCACTTTGGCGAGGAACTCGTACTTGCCCACTGCAAGGGTGGAGCTCCTGCTTCTCTGCTTGTGGTCGGGGAGGAGGAGAGGGGAGCTGCCTCTGGCCACCAATGAGGGAATCCCAGGCAGGAGGTAGATGACGGGAACGGAGAAGGGAAACGATCACTCGCTCGGGAGAGAAGACACTCGCTCGAATAAGAAAACGAATCTATACTTCATAAAGATGGCATGTGGGTAACTTAGACGAAACTTTCATCCCCATAGCCGGTGAAAGCAGGTCTTGGTGCTATGAATTTTGTACACAAAAGTTGTTTTTATTGAAAGGAGTCAGTCCCTTTAATAGCCCTTTGGTTGTCTTTTTGGAAGCACAAAAGGCAGGTTGGGAAGCCTGACTAAAGACACCATAATAGGTATTAATAGTTTATATATAAATTCAACTCACTATTCAACCACCTATTAGCAGGTGGATTTAAACAGCCTCTTACTAAAAATTAGCTAGCTATTAGCTACTCACTCTATCCTAAAATATAAGGTATGTGAATAATTTTAGGACATATTACGTGGTAAGACAAAGGATGCATATAACATTCTCTTATATTACTATATTTAAGTAGGTGATAAACATTCGTGGTAAGTATATGCATGTGATTATTGCTTTCTAGAGTGTTTGTTCATCTAAAATTCCTTATAATTTGTTACTAATTTTGAACTTGTTATAAATTTTGAAGTTTAGATCATCTATATTTTAGGACTGAGGAAGTAACTAACTTTTAGCGTTAATGGGTCTAAACAAGTCCTCAGGCTTATCACAAGTTAGAAACTATGTTTTTGTAGGGATGAAAAATATCAAAAACAGAGAGAAGCGTGGTACTATAATATGGAATCTATAAATAGTGAGTACGAATTTCCCAATTTTGTCAAATAAAATATCTAATGAAAAAACCGTCAAAAAATGGTTGTGCCAAAATCTCAAAGCAGTAACTTTCATATTTTGATAAAAACAGAAACGGAACAATAATGTGGAAAACGATATCGCTCAATATGAGATATTCCCATAACACTTTCACCCTCAATGTTGTTTTGACGGCTTCTGGCAAATTTGGCTTTGGCTATTGATTTGGTTTCGCAAACAGTTGTCACGTATGTACGGTTGATATGACTTTTTTTATTGAGCCAATATAGAAACCCAAAAAAAATACTCCTACCAGAGAGGGACATTAGACTGTCGAAAGCGAATGTTTACAGGGAAACCCAAATACTCCATCTAGGAGTATATGTGAGGTACTGCTCTCAACATTATGACTAACTATGCTAGGGCTAAAAGATTTTGGGCAGATGAATGTTGGAGCGTGTGTAAGAAGTCTTGGGCCTCTGGGCCTGGTGCGTTTGCGTATAAGGGCTTGTTTGGTTTTCAGGAGTTAAAGTTTAACTTACATCACATCAATGTTTTATCAAATGCATGGAGTACTAAATGTAGACTAATTGCATGTATGTCGGCATAGATTAGGAGTAATTTACGAGACGAATCTATTAAGCCTAATTAGTCCAAGATTGGAAACTTTTTGTCAAATAAGACGAAAATGCTACCGTATTTGTTAAACTTTAACACTCAAACCAAACAGGTCCTAAGTTTCTTATGTCTTCCTCCCATTCCCAAATTCCCAAGTCTAAGTTTTCGAATCCCATTTCTAGAGATCAATTCGGAGTGGGTTTGTGCCGTATATAGTGTACCTCACATGTGTTCTACAGTATTTGTGATTGCATCCTATGTACTTGTTGTATTCCTTTTTTCAGTTCAAGTCATGTTTTCTTGTCTATGGTGAGACAATCAAATTTGGGAAAAATTGAGAATTGAAGTTTACAGTGACACGAGTGATCATGACCGGCTAGTGCAAACCTTGGAAAAAAAAAGTAGTGCTATGCTTATGATTCCTTCACCCACACATCAGCTTGCTTCCTTCCTAGCAGTATTATTACAACCGTACAATCCAATCAAATGATAAAGGGTACAACAAATCTTGGTAAACCTGCACATAAAGTACAAGAGCCGTGAGATCAGTGTTAGAACTTTTCTGTTGTGTCAAACAGACCAAATGAGGAATAAATCAGCAGACCATATATATCATATAGATATAGAGCAGTAGCAGCAAACAAGGAAGCATTGATCTTAGTTTGACCTAATTTTGTTTCGTAGACTGGTAACTACTGGTAAGTTCATTTTGAAAAGTTAGTCTGGACCTCTCTCAGCAGAAAATGTCCTGTTCTCAGGCCCTGTTTAGTTCCCAAAATTTTGCAAAATTTTTCAAGATTCTCCGGCATATCGAATCTTTGACGCATGCATGAAACATTAAATATAGATAAAAAATAAAACTAATTACATAGTTTAGACGAATCTTTTAAGCCTAATTAGACTATGATTGGACATTAATTGCTAAATAACGACGAAAGTGCTACAGTACCATTTTTCAAAAAAAATCACCAACTAAACAAGGCCTCAAGGTTTAACGACAACAGCGAGCGCTCAACAGCAGCAGGCCCCAATTTGGCCAAAGCAACATTTGCTTCTGAAAAGTAGCTGTCAAATGGAAGAAGCATGCCAGCTCTCGCCCAATCTTGTTCCCTTCCCTACCGTGCTAATTCCTGTTCGATTCTTTTCTAGATGACGCGAGCAAGGCGGGTCCTCTTCGGTTGGTCGGTGTGGAGCTCTCAGCGCATTGGCAGCGCAAGCAAGAACCGATCAACCACCGGCCTGCCCCTCCCTGTCGTCCCTGAGGGATACGCTACCTGAAGACAACCGTCGTCGTATGGCGCGCCGGGGGTGGAAAAGGCCAAACATATATATGTTGCCTCCAGGTTCAGGATGACCGACCACCTAACATAATGGGCTGACAGAGGTTGACAAACTACTCGATTCGCGGCTCAAACTTTTCTCTACAAAAGTCAGGAGATAATAACTGTATGATATACGTACTGACGGACTGTATGACCTGGTTAGAATAATCTTGCTACTGCTACTTGAGGTTTTGAAAATCGACTATTGATGCTCAGCCGATCGATGACCTTCCATAGCAGTTAAAGTTAAAGGGTGTCTCACTGATTGTGCATGGTCCAGCAGGGAGGGAAATCCATTTTCAAAACATTGCTTATAATATCTACTTTCAAGTAACAGACGTCCATATAACGCGAAAAAAAGTGGTAAAGAAGTCGGGTGATTCTAATTTTTGGGCAGGTCTTATGAACATCGACCTTATGCTAAAACATGGTGCAAGCGGGGTCTTGCCTGGTTGGCTAGCTCGTGTTAGAGTTGAGCTAGCAACCACGGTTCGAATCCCCGTGTGCACAGCATTAAGCCATCTTATGGCCGGGGTTTCCACCAAGGTTTTAAATAGCCGGCTAAGCCATTTAGCTTTCTATGTCCGAAAATAGGCTATAGCCAGCTATAGCTGGCTATAGCGGCAGCTAAGAGCTAACTTGTACATGGAAAAGCTTAGCTAAATCCTTCTCAAACAGCTATAGCCGGAGATAGCGGAGGCTATAGCCGGAGATTTAAAACCTTGGTTTCCACCCTATCAAATTTTTTTATGCTAAAACATGGGAAGTTCAAGGTTAATAGTGGCAATGAAACTAGTTTTGGAAATGACCTGTGGATTGGTCAAGAACAGCACTGACCCCTTTGAACATATCGTTTAGAAGGGCGGTGAAAGTTTGGATGATTGGCTGAATTTGGTCTCCTTGTGCCCATCAATTTGAATGAGAATAAGGATAGGTTTTTGTGGCGGTTGAGGAAAAATGGTGAATTTTCGACTCAATCTTTATATAGGGAGCTCATGAAGAAAGAGATGAATGGTGGGAAAGATTTGTTCTGAAAGGCAAAGCTCCCATTGAAAAAAAAAGATTTTCCTCGAGTATTTAAAATGAGGGATCATATTTATAAAAGATAACTTGTTAAGAAGGAGTGGAAAGCGGACCCTAGCTGTAGCTTTTGTGGTTTAAAGGAGACAGTGAAACCTCTCTTTTTCGAGTGTCGTATGATGATGATTCTTGTGGAATGCATTGTTCATCACTTTCAACCACCCAAAAATAATATTCACATGTTTGGCTCATGGCTTAGGAATTTTATCCCAAGTTTGAGAAGCCGGATAATGTTGGGTTTGATGGTGATGTGCTGGTTGTGGTTGAATAGAAACGATATAGTATTGGATAAGAAAAATCTAACTCATACAGGTAATTTTACTGGAGACAATGATCCCGGTTATCTAAAGAGAAAGAGAGGATGATGCTGAAGAGAATGGATGCAGGTGTTTGGAAGTTTTGCTGTCAAAGGTTTTTGGAAGAGCGGGTTGGAAGCAACAGAGAAATTTGGAGATCTAAGTGTCTTTGTTTTTTAAGTTCTGTGATGACTTTATTGTGTGTGTGCGCGTAGCGGAGAGCGGTGTTCGGACCTTTTTATGTACTGATCGGTTGTACCGTTCACTTGTAAATAAATGTGGAAGGCCGGAATACTCCCTCTGTCCCCCCCTATTAAGTGTCGTTTCCGGTTTTTGTGCCCGCAAGTTTGACTCGATTTGTATAAAATACGTGCAACATTTGTATCTTCAAATAAATTTATTAAAAAACTAGATTCAAAGATCTTTCCAATGATACTAATTATATACCATAAATATTAATATTTTTTTAATATATATTTAATTAAAGTTGTTTCTCGGGAAGCGTAAAGCGACAGATATTTAGGGACGGAGGGAGTACGTTTTATTCCTTAATTAAAAAATATAACGAGAAAAAAAGAAGTCTACCATGACGCCAAGCAGAAATGAATATTTGGAATTTCATTTTTTAGAAAAGAAATATGCATTATCAAGTCAGCTGAACAGGACTACTGTCACATAAGCTTATTACCTCAAGTCAGACTAATATGGCTCTGGTAGCTAGTCTGATGATCGACCAATGAAGGTACAGATGGGGTTAGTCAAAAAATAGCAATAATCTTCACGCACGGTACTGTGCATAGTATAGGATGATGGTCATAGGAGGAAGAAGCCGGCGAGTAGGACAACAACCGCCATCTGAAATGTAATCTGCAACAGTGAACACAGTGGATAATTAATTAAGCTTATCGTGACGACAGAGATCGATGTAATAAACTTGATTTCGTACTAGTTAAATTAGGCAATGATAAATCTCCATCAGAATTTCCTTACCGCCGCCAGCTTGGAAGAAGAGGAGTACGTCGGCGATGGGTTGAACGACGCTCCATCGAACCCGAGGTTGTACACCGGCGTGCCGTTGGGGTAAAACAAGCCGTAGTTCCTCTCCGACGTTGGGCCGGGCTTCATGTCCTCGTTGAAGAGCGCGAAGACGAAGACGTCGACGGGGACGTGCGGCTTGAGCGGCGTGCCCTGGCCCATGGCGATCCTCTTCATCAGGTTCCCGTTGTAGGCGGCGGCGTTGGCCACGGTGGCGCCCACCTCGTCGTCGTCCCCCTTGGACGGCCACCCGGTCTCGGAGATCCTGACGGTGAGGTCCGTGTGGCCCATGGCCTTCATGGCCGCGTACACGGCGTCGATCTGGGCGTAGAGCATGTTGTCGTAGGTGAGGTTGGTGTTGGGGTCCACCACGCCGGGGTTGGGCTCGAACAGCACGTACGGCAGCGACACCGTCCCGGGGCTCGCCATGTAGGCGAAGAACGGGTACGCGTTGATGAGGAACGGCGAGCCGACCTCGGCGTGGAAGTTGAGGATCGGCTGGACGTACTGCGCCAGCTCCTCCCGGAACGCGCCCGACGACGGCGGGTAGCTGCTGGCGAGGATGTTCACCGAGTGCGCCGTCGACACGTTCACCTGCCCGCTCAGGCCCAGCGCCACCACCGCCTGGTACACGGCCTGCATGGCCGGGAGCAGGCTCTGCATGGCGGCCGTGTCCTTGCCGGAGAGCACCTCGTTGCCCACGGTGATGCAGGTGATGCGGGTGCTGGGCAGGAACGGCTGCACGTGCTGCGCCACCCACGCACGGGCCTTGCGGGCGTCCGTCAGGTTGAAGAGGTCCTCGTTGCCGACGATGAACTCCACGCCCGTGCCGGCGAAGGCCGTCAGCACGGCCGGGGCGGCGTCGTAGAGCTTCACGCGGTTCACGTTCAGCGACTGCAGCAGGGCCGACACCTGCGCCGGGTGCGGCAGGTTGTTCGCGATCTGCCCGTAGTTGATGCCGAACTTTTGTGGCGCCGCCGCCGTCGCCGCCGACGCAACGTCGATGGCTGCAATAGTGCAATGCAATCAGGGCCGGGAAATTAAATTAAATATTCAGATTTGTTCGGGATGGGCCTAAAATGGCTAGAAAATTTTAAGTTAACAGCGACGTACATTGCTGACGAAAGAAGTATATTGTGAGATGTAAGTATCTCTCGTCGCATCCTAATTAATCCTAGTGATAATTAGGTCGGCATGATATACTAGTCTTCCATCCATTCCAATTTATAGGTCGTTTTGTTTTGTCTACATAAACAACTTCTATTACATATCTAAACATATTGTATATCAAGGCGCACAAAAAATGTTATTACACATAGAAAACCAAATCGACTTATAATTTAGAATAGAAAGTGTTATAATTTAGAATAGAAAGTGGTAGTACTGTACATATGAACTGAAGAACAGAAATATCAAGGGGTTCTTTTCACACGTAAACAGGCTGGCTCGTGATACTCATTGTGGGTAGGATGGACGTCAATTTCACAACAAGCCGTGCGCACAGCGGAATTTCATCAGCATCGCATGCGATCGGTGGAAAAATTCAAGGAAATGTCAAATCATGCATACGTGATTTCAACAAGGGGCTCGCCGTATGACGTGGACATTTAATTCTTTTCTCTGTCAAACCCACGTCGGACCGGCCGACTGAAAAAAATCAACTCAGGTAACCGGCGAAAACGACCTCGCGATGCAGCAATGCTCGAGGCCGCTGTGGAAAAATTTAGAACAGCTGTTTTTCTCTACGTGATACATACAGGAAGGATGGTCTCATCTATGGTAAACAAAGGATCAGAAAATATGAACTCATTAGCTGATTCCCTCCTAGTAACTGATGATAGGAAACAGAGAAGAAACCAGTAATATCAACAGATACAGAAGGAAAATTCAAATTTGTTTCCATGCATATGGCCTGTCAATCAGAATTCAGAAGGAGCGCGAAATCTCGACAATTCCGAAACAAGGAACGCATCTACTACTGCAAAAGCAGCGCCGTGAACATGAACAGCGAGAGAACGGGCTCGGCGCAAGCTAGCAGCTAGCACCCGTACCTGAGAGGAGCGAGAGCAACAGAAGCGGCAGCAGGAGGAGGACGCAGCGCGGAAGCGGAAGCGGGGAGGAGCGCATGGTCACGGTGCGGAGCTCCGCCCGCGCCATGGCTCGTCTGGGGCTCGCTCCCCTTCGCCCTCGTGCGGTCGTGCCTCAGCCTCGGGGCAGCGATGGGCCGGGTCGCGCTACCTGAGTACATACATGTACACCCCTGCTCTTTATAGTCGTGGCCTCGTGGGCTCGCTGCGGCGTACGCCGTGCTCTGCCTGGTCTGTCAATACATGCACTTTCTATGTATATGTATACTCGCCAGGTTCCAAGTGACGAAACGCATCGCTTTCGGAGACGGCGGCTGCTGGTCCCAGGCACGGCCTGCCTTCCGTGGATAAGCAAAACAAAGAAGGTATTCCAACAAAAAAAAAAATCCAGTGGAAACTTCATGTACTCTATAAACAGGTAGTAAAATCTTCTAGTATTCCGTCCATTTGAAATAGTATAAGTTTCTTTTGTTATACACCTAGATATACATTATGTCTAGATACATATAGTAAAAGAAAAAAGTCTACTTAACCCCCTGACCTATCAGCCAGTGTCTAACCTACACCCCAACTATAAAACCGTTTGTTTTAGGAAAAAATCTACTTAACCACATGAACTATCAGTGAGTGTCTAACTTACACCCCCAACTATAAAACCGTCTGTTTTACAACCTAAACTTTTCAAAACCGTTCAAATTACACCCGGAGCAGTTTTGGACGGAGGTTTTGCTACAGTAACGGCGGTTTTGACTTTCCTTTTCCTATTTATTTCCGCTGAATCTTTGAAAAATCATAGTAAATCACATAAAAATCATAAAATAGAAAATCTAATTTTGTTGGACTCCACATGAGTAGATCTACACAATGAATATATAATATAGTATGTTTTAGTACAAATTTTTTCGGTAGCTTTAAATTAGTTAGGAAATCAAATTTTGTTTGTAATTAATTGGAATAATTCATAGCTACAGCTTTTATGGTCCAATTGTGGTGAAATTTTTATAATAAACTAATTATCGTATGCTTGAACTCTAGTAAAAATTTCATACAGATTGGATCATGTATAATTTAGTTATAGATTTATTTATATTTAACAAGCATAAACCTAAACATAAACCTAAATAAATCTATAACTAAGTTATATATGATCCAATGAGTATAAAATTTTTACTATAGTTCAAGCATATAATAATAACCTCATCATAAAAATTTTACCATAATTGGACCATAGAAGGTGTAGCTATGAATTATTCTAATTAATTACAGATAAAATTTGATTTTCTAACTAATTTAAAGCTACAGAAAAAATTTGTACTAAAGGATACTATATTATATGTTCATTGTGTAGATCTACTCATGTGAAGTCTAATAAAATTAGATTTTCTATTTTATGATTTTTCTATGATTTATTATGATTTTTTAAAGATTCAGCGGAAATAAATAGAAAAGAAAAGGCAAAGCCGCCGTTACTGTAGCAAACCATAGTTACTGTAGCAAAATCACCGTCCAAAACCGCTCCAAGGCGTAATTTGAACGGTTCTGAATAGTTCAGGGTGTAAAACAGACGGTTTTATAGTTTGAGGGTGTAGGTTAGACACTAGCTGATAGTTCAGGTGTTAAGTAGACTTTTTCCTATAGTAAAAACTACATATTTAGAAAAGTCAGAGTGAAACAAAGGGAGTATTATTTACGGATTGATTGGGTGCATATGCGTGACACGGCGACGGAACAGCGAAAGGCTCGTGCCTGCCGTACCCGAACATCGTGCACGCCGGAGCGCCGCGGCCGCCGGCTACTGCACGCGCACGGTGCTGCGCCTTTCGTGGCATCGTCGTCGTCGTCGTTAGCTTCGTTGAGTTGGCTTCGTTCGTACCGGTTCTGGCGGCGGGCAGCAGGATCGGAGCGGATGATGACTGACAGGTAGTGGTCGCTGACCAAAAATTAAAGGCTCCACGTCAGCCCGTCACGCCTCATGGTGGCCATGACAGTGAAAGCTTGCGTCCCTGATCTCAGGTTCTTGATCTTTTTGTAGACGCCAGCACGGTCGCCAGGAAAAAAAATTCTTCTTTGGCTCATCTGGTATGTAAATATGCGAACACAGTTACTGAATGCGACAGTGATGCTGAACATTCAACGATCAGCACGATTGAAGGAAGAACGAAGTCCAGTCTCTTACGATACGATTCTTGATTTGTTGTAGGGTTTAAAACTCGGCATTCCTCCAAAAGGGCACGTGGGACATTGATTTGAATTGTAAAATTTGATGTACCTACATATTTGTCTCCAGCATTTTCATGCCATTGTTTTCTCTCTCTGGTTGTGAGCAAATGTTCGGTGAATTGAACAGACGGAATCCGCTGTTGATGCTAATGGTTCAAGACTAGATGCGTCAGCGCACCGTGAAAATGACAAAAAAAAAGTATATGTTATTGGTTTGATGCTGATCTACTATGATATGATGCGGAGCGGAAGCGATTGCTGCTGCGTACACTACTCTCAGACGGTGCCGAACTGCAGATGAACACTTGAACAGAGAGCTATCGGTGCCGACTGAATAAGTGGAGAACGCATATAGCCAGGGTTAACCTGAATCAAGGAGACAGATCGACATGCACTTAGTGAGCGTAGCTCAGCTAAATAACATATATAGCTCAGAGGAAAGACAACATATATCGACGTCCTGCATCTGAGCTCTGAACCTCTGAATTTGTTTCTGTAAAAATTTGGAATTTTGTTACTGTAGCAATTAGCTTGTATTGAGTAATTAGTGTCCAATCATGGACTAATTAGGTTAAAAAGATTCGTCTCGTGATTTACAACCAAACTGTGTAATTAGTTATTTCTTTTACCTACATTAAGTGCTCCATGCATGTGTCTAAAGATTGATGTGATGGAGAGAGTGTAAAAATTTGGAATTTGGAGGGGAAATAAACAAGACCTGAAGGTGAAAGAAACATTAGTAAACAACAGTATAAACAAAGAATAGCTAGCATACATTCAGCATTCAGAACTCTCAGAGGTTCCACGTATAGACTTCACTTTAGGAAAGGAGTTATCATCCATCCAGACAACGCAATGGCTCTCGGTCCAAATAAAATGGAAATATGTTTCTGAATGGTTACGACGACAGTGACATAGGCCCCGTTCGGCTGTGATGATAAGCTGGCTGAAAAACACTGTTGGCTGATTTGTCGTGAGAGAAAAACATTATTCCGGCTAAAAAAACAAGTTAGAAAGTACGGATTATAAGCCGGATGAACAGGACTATAGTGCGCTCATCTGGCAACACCCATATAAGTGGGCTTCCATCTAGCAACACTAAGCACCAACTTTGGGCCCAATGACTTCCAAATGGAGGTGAAAACTGAAAACCCGAGCCAAACTAGCCAATTGAACACAATGCCAATGCCAATTTCACAAGTAACCATAGGGTGCAGTTTTTGCCACTGCTGGTCACATTTGCAGTTTGAATTACGAAACCATAATTATTGCCACAACTCATATACCATGATATCATCGGACGACCGAAACTGATGACAAGAACTAGCCCATCTCAATTCTCAACAACGAAACCCCCCTTCCTCTGTCATGGTGGACCTCAATGAACGCGCCACCATTGGAGCAAGCAAGCACTGATGCAAGAGCACAACTCAAAGCTCTAGTACAGCTCCTCCTCCTTGTGGGTGTGGATGACGCAGTCTGCCTTGGGGTAGGAGATGCAGGTGAGGAGGTACCCTTCAGCCATCTGGCCCTCGTCGAGGAACGACCCCTCGGACTGGTCAACCTCGCCGGCCGACATCTTCCCGGCGCAGGTGGAGCAGGACCCGGCGCGGCAGGAGAAGGGCAGCTCCACCCCGGCGTTCTCGGCCGCCTCGAGGATGTAGGTGTCCTCGGGGGCCTCGAACTCCTGCTCCGCCCCGTCCGGCCCGACCAGCTTCACCTTGTGCACGGCCGCCGCGGACGCCACGAACCTGCTGGACAGACGTAGTAGCCCTGACGTGTGCGGCGCCTGCCGCCTCGTGTAACCGACGAAGGAGACGGTCTTGCCCGCCGGAGCAGCGGCGGTCTGGTAGCTTGCCCCGGATTTGGGGACGGATAGTCGTGGGGCGGTGGCAGTTGACATCTTTGCTGGACCGGTGATGGATTACTGGCAAGAAAGCACAAGGGAAATGATGTCAAGAGTCAACAGCAAAGTGCTAGCAGGAAGTGCTAGTAGGAAGGTACAGAAAAAATGCAGATGGAATACGGAAATTCGTATGACAATCTTGGCAATTATCACCGGTTCTTGTATTTGACTACCATAGCCTTGTTCATAGCCTTGTTCGGCTGGCTGGTTGCCAGCCAGCCAGCAGTGTTTTTCTCTCACACCAGTTCAGCACCAGCCACCAGCCAGTCAACAGTATTTTTCTCTCACAATAAATCAGCCTCAGCCACCCGCCACCAGCCAGCCGAACGAGGCCAGATGTGGCAACACTATTATGCTACGAGTGAAAAATGAACCCAGCAACAGGGACAGATCCGGCAGGCAGGCAAGTGCGCCGCGCCCAACGTCCTGCCGCGACGCGGGGCCGAGGCGGAGCACAAACAGAAGGGTGGCATCACATCGGACAGCGCGATCTACGACTACAGGGATCCATCCTGCCGCGCGTACCTGCGTGCGATCAAGGTGACGGACGGGTCGGGGCGATGCGTACCTGCTCCTCCTATTCCTGGACGAGACGGAGCGGTGGTCGGGGACGCCGGGACGGGGCGCGGCGGACGCCGGTAAATCCCAGACGAAGCGGGGGCAGGAGGGGCCGGATCGCGAGGGGAAGAGGTGGTGGATGGATGCTGTGCAGTGCAGTGCAGGGCACACGCACGGCGGCTTTATTAATAGGGGCAGCGGCGTCCTCTGGACCTCTGGCCTGTCTGCCTGCCCGTCCGGCTCGGCGGCGGCTGGCTGGCTCCGACCCCAACCCAACTGTCACTGGCCGCGGACGTGGCTGCGACGCCTCTGCTTTGCCCTGGGCTGGTCGGCACACGGCTGGCTCCTTGAGCGAAAGGCCGTGCCGTGCCGAGAGCCGATGATCACGAGGAGCTGTGTGCTTATTTTACGGTGTGATGATGGTGGTGGGGTTTCGGCGATCACGAGGACGTCTGACTCGCCAGACCGGATGAGCCGCCCCTTGGTGGGGATCAGGGGGCGGGATCAGCACGGCCAACCCGGGTCCCACGTGCCAGAGATGAGGTGTGGCACAGAGCCACGGACGCACAGTGGGGGATGAAAAAAGGATAATGATACGCCATGGGACGGACCGACCCACCCGCGCTGTGGGCCGCGCGCCTTCACCCGTGTCGCCTATCCGCGTCGTGCGCCATAGCCCCACTCCGCGCTCGCGGCTGCCGCCCTACTCCACCTGGCCCTCTCTCTCCCGTTGCGCGCAGCCTGCTCCCACCCGTCACGCGCGCCACACCTGCCCGGCTGAGCCAAGGCCAATGCTAGTGGTGTTGATGATGGTAGTGCTCACGTGACGCCGCTTGCCGCTGGCTTCGACCCGATGCCGGGAATCAACCGGTCCTGGTCTTCCTTATGTTGCAAAACGCATATTCTAAGTGTTTCAGATGTTTCAGAGAAATGTTTCAGATGTTTCATATGGATGTTGTAATGGTAGTTTTCGGATGTTGCACATGTTGCAATGGCTATACACGTATGTTGCAAGAGTTTGTTTCATATGTTTCAGATGCATGTTGAAGTGTTTTATCTGGATGTTGCATAGTTGCAATGGCTATGTTGTAAATATATGTTCCAAATGTTTCATCTATTTCAGACGTATGTTGCAATTGTTTCACTGAGTGTTACAAAAGTAGATCAGGATGTAGGGTTGTTGAGTGAGGAAGAAAGAGCTAGCACGAGAGCCATGGCGGCGTCGATGTAGGGAGGAGGCGCAGGCCGCGCGGTGCCGATGTGGAAGAGGTGGGGGAGTCATCGGTGCTGAAGAGACGGGCGCGAAGCGGTGTGGAAGAGGCGGGCGAGGCGCCGTTGTGGAAGAGACAGGGACGAGCCATCCGGGCGGCGTGGGCAGCGGAGCAGAAGGGACCGGTCCGAACACGGGCTCGGGAAGCGGATCTAGTGCAGACGGCAAAGCTAGCACGGGCAACGCGCGAATCCGAGTAACCATGGCGGAGCAGGCGCGGGTGTCCGGACGCGCAACCGTCTGGATGTCCGGACATTAGTCTTTAAAACAAACCCTCAGGGCCCCAACTGAACTCGAGTAGGAATTCAGATTTGCTTGGATTCAATTCAAATATGTATAAGATGTGCCAATTTCGATCAGAGTCGAGCAGACACCCAAACGTAGCATTTTTTTTGTAACATGTTGCTAGGGAAAAATATTTTTGAACTTTAAGTTGAAGGAACATTGCTTTACACTACATTCCATACACGTGTTTAGTTACATGTTTTATGGTTTTCATCACAAAAAAGGCTTTTTAGTTTTGTCGGATTTCAAATTCATAAACTTTGTACTGGAATTTTTGGATAGTTATAAAAAAACTGTTTAGCACTTCTTTTTGTCAGTTCTAACTTTCTTAGGATCGAAATTCTTGTCTCAATCAGGTGATCAAAAGAATATATATTTTTTAAAAAAGGAAACAGATACAGTGTTGACAAAGAAAAGTTCATCTTGGATTTCTAGGTACATAAAAACCTGCACTTGTTCTCCTTGTACCTGTTGCTGCATGCCTGTATGATTGGGAACTGACAAGCACCAAAAGGGGCGTCCTTTCATGTCCATGTAAGAAACCATGTCTATATAACCTATATAGGGTCTGTTTAGTTATCCATGCAACCCAAAAAAGTTTACACAGTACCTGTCACATCGAATCTTGCGGCACATGCATGGAGTATAAATGTAGACGAAAGAAAAAACTAATTACACAGTTTAGTTGTAAATCACGAGACAAATCTTTTGAGCCTAATTAGTCCATGATTGGACACAAATTACCAAATAAAACGAAAAGTGCTACAGTAGCCGAACCAAACTTTTTCACCAACTAAACAACCCCATAGATGGAACCCACTCACAGTCATTGACTCTGATTTCTCTACAACCACGTTAAGCCATGTCATCATTTTTAATTTTTGCCATTGGATCATGAGTTTCTAAACATATCTATCTGTCCATGTGTATTGGATGTGTAGGGTTTTTAATTTCGGTGTTGCAAAATTTCGGTCACCACCAAAATTACCGAATTTCGTGAAATTCAGCCAAAATTTCGCAATTTTTTTTAAAGACTAGCACATGAAGTATGTTTTTTTCCAAAAAACTTTAGATCTAAACAAATATTAGTATGATTTATGTCTACACATCTATTGGATAGAAGAAATATGCAATATAAACATAGAAAATATGAGTCTAGAATTATATAGCACATGTATTAATGTATTACAAAATTTCGGATGTTTCTTTCTGCCACCACCGAAATTACCGAAATTCACAAAATTTCGAAATTTTGTCGAAATTTTTAACCCTGTTCCATAGTAGTCTACGTACAGAACTGAACAGTCATGTTTGATTTTATCGTATACAGCTGGTGGTGAGTCATGTGAAGCATGAACAGTCATTTCTCTGCCCCTCTCTCTAGTCATTCCACCCTGAAGCACTGCAGCAGCAAGGAACTGATTTTTTTTAGATAATGGATAAAACAAATATCCGGCCTCTACGTCCAAGGATGTACACATCCCATTATTACAAAGTTTTGGAGGAAAAAAAGAGAAAGCTATAGTCTTATAGATCGACTAGGACGCTAGTTCAAACAATATAAATGTTTCCATCCTTTATTAGATATCTCTAAAGCAATAATTTCTAATTTCTTGCTCATCGTTGAGAGCGCGTCCTTGGCTGTCTCATCATGCTGTAGCTGGGCCCAAGAGCGTAACCAGTACGCTCATCTGAAAATTACCTGCATAATAGAGTTAGATTTCATTTGATTAAAAACAACATCATTACGACATCTCCAGATAGCCCAAAACATGGCAGTCACCCCCACCCAAATCAAATTTATAATCCTTTTATTTTGATAAGTCAGCCAACTACCAAACATGTGGCTGATTGATCTAGGTTGGGTCAAACTAGTAGCAAAAAAGATAATCCTGCAAATCAATTTTTGGTAAGGGGACAGTCTAGGAACAAATGTTGGATAGTTTCATTCCCATTACAACAGATGCACTTTTGACTCCCCTTCAAATTTTTCTTAGCGAGGTTGTCTTTGGTTAAGACGACACCCCTTTGCAAGAACCAAAGAAAGATTTTAATTTTTAGAGGAATTTTTATCTTCCAGATCTTCCTATGACGAAAAGGTGTTTGTGTATCTATAAGATAGAGATACATTGAGCGGACAAAGAACAAACCAGATTTGGTTAAACTCCATCTGAAGTAATCCAAACCTTCCACCAATGCGACATTTGAGATCCGTGCTACTAAACTAAGCCATTCTGTAAGTTTATTATCCACCAGAGTCCTTCTAAAAGAGATGTTTAGTGGGCTAGTAGTCATCACTTTTGAGACTGTTGCATGAGGTTCCGCACTATATTATATAAAAGATGGATATTTAACTTTCAGAGGCTTATCTCCTACCCATGTGTTGTCCCAAAACCTAGTGTTGGTTCCATCTTTAATATCGAATGAACCATTAGCCAACACCTCATCTTTGATATGCATGAGGCCTCTCCAAAACTAAGAGTCATTGGGTTTGGCTGCCACCTGAGTTAGGCTCTTGGAGGTTAGGTATTTATTTCGTAAAAGAGATTGCCATATGTCTTCTGTGTTTAGAAGATTAACCAGCCATTTGGCTAGAAGACATTTATTTTGCAATTGTAAATTTAGGATACCTAATCATCCTTGGTCCTTGGGACGACAAAGGATGTCCCATCTGGCAAGGCGATATCTATGTTTATCTGAGGAGCCTTGCCAGAAGAACCTTGATCTATAATGATCTATGTTTTTAATGACCCCCTTAGGGATCTCAAAGAAGGACATCATAAACATAGGTAGGCTGCTTAAGACTGAATTAAGCAAAACTAGTCTACCCCCATATGACAGGTATTTTGCTTTCCAACAAGAGAGTTTCTGTTTGAAATAATCTTCCACCTTTCTCCATTCAGAGTTCAGGAGTTGTCTATGGTGCACTGGGATCCCTAGATATCTGAAGGGGTATTCCCCTGCGTTGCATCCAAAGAGACTAGTATAAAAGGATTCCATCTCTTTAGCAGCACCATAGCAGAAGACTTCGCTCTTGTGGAAGTTGGTCTTCAGCCTAGATAGCTGTTCAAAAGCGCAAAGCAACAGTTTTAGATTCTGTGCTTGTTCTGGGTCGTGATCAATAAAGATAATTGTGTCATCTGCATATTATAGTATGGACAAACCATCATCTATAACGTGGGGGGACGACACCTCTTATCTGACCATCAGCTTTTGCTCTGTTAATCAGAAGAGCTAGCATATCAGCAACGATGTTGAATAAGATTGGTGACATTGGATCTTCTTGTCTGAGTCCACGTTTGGTCTGGAAATAGGGTCCAACGTCATCATTGACTTTGATTCCCACACTTCTTCCGGTGACCATAGTTTCAACCCATCGACACCATTTGGGGGAGAAACCTTTCATTCGTAGCGTTTGTTGTAGGAAAGACCACTTCACTTTGTCGTATGCCTTTTCAAAATCAATTTTGAAAATGACACCGTCTCTCTTTTTGGTGTGAAGTTCATGGATGGTTTCGTGTAAGATAACGACCCCTTCCATTACGTTCCTTCCTGGCATAAAGGCAGCCTGTGTTGGCCTCACCACCGTTTTAGCTACCATATTAAGCTTATTTGTGCCCACTTTAGTGAATATTTTAAAATTCACATTAAGAACACAAATTGGCCTGTATTGCTGAATTTTTATGGCATTATTCACTTTTGGGATTAAGGTAATAATACCAAAATTCATACTGTAGAGATCAAGAGCCTCCCTATGCAGTTCAACAAATAAGGGTAGAAGAACATCCTTGATGACTCCCCAGAACACCTGATAAAATTCTGCAGGAAAACCATCCGGCCCTGGAGCTTTATTATGCTCCATTTGGAAGACTGCCCCCTCACTTCAGATTCAATGAACGGGCTAATGAGGATGTTGTTTTCCTCCGGTGATACCTGTGGGATATCTAGGTTTTGGTCTTCCCTAAGGGAGATATCGAAATTATCCAGCTGGCCAAAGAGTTCTTTATAATAAGTCGTAATGTGACTTTTGAGATGATCATCACCGATCACAACACCTTGATCATTTTCAATTTTATAGATATGTTGCTTGTGATGTTTCCCATTGGCGACTAGATGAAAGAACCGAGTATTAGCATCCCCTTCCAAGAGGGTTTTAACTTTGGCTCTCTCATACCATTTTAGTTCCTCTTCTCTCAGAAGGTTAACTAAACGTTCTTTTAGATAATGCTTCAGATTAATCTCTTGATCAGATAAGGGAGAGATCTCAGCTTTCTTATCAAGATTGTCTAAAAGAGCTAACAGAGTCTTTTTTTCTTTTCGATATGACCCTGCCGTGTGTTTGGCCTAGCCCCTTAGATATTGTCGGAGTCTGCGGATCTTGAATTGCCAACGTTCAAGAGGGGTTGACCCAGAGCATGGAGATTGCCAAATATTTACAACCATATCATAAAATCCATCTCGTATCAACCATCCCCTCTCAAATTTGAAAGGACGATTGTGAGTCTGGTGGGTTGAAGCACCTGTGTTAAGCACTAGGGGTGTGTGGTCTGAGATATTCCTATCCCTAGGTTCTACTGTTGTCAATGGGAACATGATTTCCCATTCCGTGCTAACGAGAACTCTATCTAACTTTTCAAAAGTTGGATTATCCCCTAGCCCCGCCCATGTGTATTGATGTCCTACCATTGTGATCTCCTTAAGATCCAGAGATTCAATAACAACATTAAAAAGATTTGGCCATTTAGGGTCGAAGTCCTCAAAACTCTTATCTCCTGGGCTTCACATTATGTTGAAATCTCCTCCTATCATATATGGAAGGGTTTCTTTGGAGCACGTGTTGGCGAGTTCTACTAAGAAAGCACTCTTATTCTGGAGTTGTGCTGGCCCATATACCGTATATAGCATAAATTTGAAGTCATTTGATTTGACTCTTAGGGTGAATTTTACATCAAAATCTCCCTCAGCAATAGCTCCAATGTCAAAAACATTCAGGTCCACACCTAGCAGGATGCCCCCAGATCTACCGTGGGGTGCCATGGTGTGCCAAAGAAAATCATGTCCCCCACAAAGATTTTTGAGAACATGATCCGGGAACGAGTCCCGACCTGTTTCGGATAGAGCAATAAAATTAATTTGCTCTTCCTTAACTAATTCAGCCAAAAACCTATGCTTAGCCAAGTCTCCTAGACCTCTGCTATTCCAGAAAACCCCCTTCATTTTATAATAATTTTTAAGGGGGTCTTTGGCTTCTTGGAAAGTTTGCCATTAAAAGTATTTTTTGGCATTATTATATTTTTTCTTCCGTCGGAGTGGAGAGAGATCTATGATTTGATCATTCTCCTCCTCCAGCAAATTCTCATTTGGATTTCCACTGGCGTGGCTGAGAATTGCATCAATTAGGTCATCCTGCTCATCATCACTCTCAAGATTGGGGAGTTTAGATTTAGCACAACCTTTTTTGTATTAGCACATAAAACTAACCTGTCTACCTCTAAGTTTTTTTTATTGAAACTACATCTGAGGTACCTAGGTTGATGCCTACCCTACCAAGGTTTGATAAACTTTTGGAATCTGGAAAGCTAGTGAAAGAGTTACCTGTGAATTCAAGGTTCTTCTTTGCTGCCAACCGTTCAGCCTTTTGTAGGGTATGGACGTCCGCCAATGCCGCATTCCTGGAGCTACGACGTGGTGCTTTGATGGGCGATGCTGTAACTACAGGCGCCAACTCCCCAACTGCCAAGGTAGAAGTATCCACGGATATGATCACTTTCTCTGTATAAGTCGCAGTCGGTGTCGCAGGTGGTGAGTCTTGATCTACAGCCGCCTGCAGCTCCGCCGCCCCTGCCATGGGCGTCGGTGAGGCCGATGCAGCCGGTAGGAGGGCTCCAGCATCCTCTGATCCCGCTGGGAAGTCCGTGCCAGCTTGGGGGGTAGGTGCCGGTGAAGGACCCCCGAGCCAGCTAGTGCCACTGCAACTCCAGGGTCTCCCACCGCAGTCATGAGAGACACGGGTGGACTGTCTGGTCGGCTTAGAGCTTCGCCACCCATGCTGTCTTTGCGATCTTCAGCAATGGCCGGCACTGGGGAGTGGCTGAGGGAGTCGCTGCCCTCGCCAACACCATGCGCGGCCACTGGCAGCTCCGGAGGTGGAAGTATGCCACCCCTCTGCGTAGAAGCGTCAGGGAGTAGGCATAGGGGTTCGGTTGATGAAGCACCCCCACGCCCCCCGGAGTAGAGAGCTCCCCGACAAGTGGATCCACCATCGGGCTAGGATAGCCCGGCAGTGAGTCACCCGAGGTCGGTGCGGCCACGCCGGACTCCAGCGCGAGAAAGGGGGCGGTAGGTGATGTAGAGCCCCCCAACTCAGCATGATCTGTCGATGTCGCCGGCGAAGACAAGAAAACAGAAGAAGGATTGATTTTGTTAGGTGAATCAACAAGCTTATTATAATCAGCCAATTCTTCAACTGTCAGAGGAGAATAGGTCTTCCTCTTATCCCCGTCTTCTGACTCTAGCATGACTCTGATACTGATCTCATTAATGAGCTGCGTGCATGCCAGATCCAGGGCCTCTTTCACCAAAGCAGCTTGCTTCTGAGGAGGCAAATTCTGTGGAGGTGCTGATGTTTTGTCAGAAGCTTTAGTATTATTCTGTGGGTTTTGGGGATTATAAGCTTCCGCATCTTCCATCTCACGGTCGCCCCCATCAAGATCCTTATCACCATCACCCAACAGACCATCATCCTCCGGATCAATTGGATCAATCTGTACAGCTTCATCGGGCTTAAAAAGCAAGCGGTAAATACCACTGCCAACACAAACATCAGCAAACTTTGGGATCTTTTTCACATTAAAAACTGCCACCAGGATACGAACCTGTCCAGTCGCCCGAAGGTGCATCGTATCCACCTTCTGTGTGGCCCCAATCATGGTCCCAACTGCCCAAAGTGGCAGAAAAGAACGAAGTGCCCTGGGACAGCAAGGAACTGATGATCACCTCCCCTTGCCCAATCGCAAAGCCTTGATAGACATCAGTGATTCATCTCTCTCTCTTAACAAATCAACTTATGGTGTATTATCGAATTGTTTATGCATAAGCCATCTGCTGCCGGTACACATGAGATTTTCTACTTCTCTCTTTTAAGTCAATAAGATTTTTTAGGGGAAATTTAAGTCAATAAGGTTAGTCAATGATACCAGATACTGTTAGCTATTTAATTTTTTTAATCATGGTTCGGTTGGTTGTGAGACATGACTGATTATTAAGATTTTATTACATGCGTACTTTTGTTGGCGATGCATAACACTATGCCATTTAGAATACCCCCTCCAGATTGCTTCAATCAAAAGAGAAAAAAGATACACCCCAAATTAATGCGGTGTTTCTCAATTAGCTGTTCTTATTAATGTTTTTTATTGGTTCAAACAATGAACATGAATTAGCTGCCATCGGAAAGGCAGAAGGTCCATATTTGCCCATCAATTAAGTTTGTCATTTTCTAACTTATGTTCTTGTAATATTTTTCTCATGCAGTTGAATCCTTCCGGAACCATTTCTACAGGTTGTCTTTTCTCCGAAGAAACAATAATATATCTTTTCTTTACCATTATGATCGGCTATCTTCACGTTGATGTAGTTTATGCAACTCAAGATTTCCAAGATTGCGTTTGAGCTATCTATAGAGAACAAAATAATAAAGTTTTTTTTATGTAGTTAAAATAATTAAAACCAATCTTATATATACTGCATGTAATAAGTCTATTTTTTAAGTTAGTAATATATTTATTGGAGATCACACCATTAGAGGGAGACTAGAAGAGTCAGACTAGGAGAGCAAGAGTGTGGGAAGGTCGAGAGTCCCCTCCCCAAGCCCATTTCTCTAAAATATTTGTCCATTTCGTTTCTGGGAGTGTCAGTTTCCAAGTCGTCATTAACCCCATGACGAGCTTCCTTCATTTGAAAAATAATGCACCATGTCACTTTCTCAGCAAACTCCAAATTCTCTACATGCTCTCCATAATCCTTCATCTAAAATTTTTTTGCTTCTTTCAATGATAAAGTTTTCTTAAATCCCGCAGCAACTCGCTGGGAACTCACCTAGTTTGATACAATATCCCAGGTAGGGTCAGTTACAAACTATAGGTACAATACAATGAATCATTTCTATTCAATTCGGCCTTCACTTTCATAACAATATATTAACACAAGGTAACCGCAACCCAGAAATTATACACTCCGGATCCAGTCTCGCTGATCAGGTAGTTATATCAGATGTGTGAGCAAAAACTGTTACAACATGTGGAGGCTCTGAACAAATACAGGGATTAGTGATTTTTTTTTGAGAGGTGCTGGTGACAGGTCATGCCAATAACAGAGCAACCAAAGCTATCAACCGCAAAAGGCGGTTTCCAAACCTCCATCTGCAGGGCATGGCAAATTGGAGTGCAACATTGAAGTTCTTCGAAACAATGATGGTCCTCCAGAATCCATGACAGGGCACAAGCATGATCAGTATGAGTACACAGTGGACTGTGGCAATATATAACACAACGTGAACCAAAATTAGATTCACGGGATCCAGTTATTTCACATGGGATACCAGCAAGCCTGCAGCAAGCAGGAAATCATCTCAGATAAATGGGAACAGAACAGATTGCACGAAAATTTATTCTGGTCAGATTCCAGTTAGATCTCCAACAGATAATCTACAACTTTGCTGATCAAAGTAAAGAGTTCACTAAACGTTAGACAGTAAAAGAATATTAAACACATAAAATGGCATTTCAAGAATCACATAGGCAGTTCACACCAATTTTCTACAGTTCTATGTTGTCTTAGGGCCTGTTTGGATCAGCTAGGGGTTAGGGCTAGTTACTAGTTGAGGCTAAAAATGAGCCCAAATTAGCTGGGGTTGGCTACCTAGGTGCCTGAGCAACTCCAACAGCTTGGCTAAAATTAGTAGCCAAATTCCATAGTTGTAGCTATTTTGTAAAATAGAAAACTCCTCAAAAAAGAAAAGGTCTACAACGGCCTTGCTATTTCTCATCTCTAGATAGCGAGCGCCTGGTCGCCTTTTTATGGCAACCGAAAATCAAGGGATAGTCAGCTTCCTATTTTGCAAAACCAGATAGCACATCTGTTGGAGCCTACTTTTTGCTATACAAATTCTAAAATAGCCTCCAAAACAAGAAAAGCCAAGCTGTTGGAGTTGCTAATAACTAGTTGAATGCTTGGCTAAAAAATTAACCCTCCTATTAGCTCTCCTATTTGGATGCGCTAGGGCTATTTTTAGCTAGCTAACAATTAGCCCTTGGTATGCAAACATATCCTTAGTCAAAAGAAATAACTAACACTGTGTTACGAATCATATGCAAAATGAATACTAATTGTATTAAAGAGTAATCAACCCTGGACCTTTCATTTCCAGCAATCCAGTTTTCAGGAAAGCTATCAGTTACCACTAACTGATGACGTATATTTGTGAGGGTCTGAGGGAACATAGAACAGCACAAAAATAAGGGTGTTCTGTTCTTCATTTTTCTTCAGGTCTAAACAATAAACATTTGGTTTAATTTCTTCTGTTAATTTAACCCTTTTGTTCCAAAACAATGTGATCAATCATCAGATTTAAATGCTTAAAAAGAACAGATGACCCATGGAAGAAAGAAACTCACAGAGAACAGCAAGTGCAATCAGTACTGCTGTCACTAAACGGATTTGAGGACGACTATGATCTGTAAAATACTCAGATCTACATAATCTCCTCTTAATGACCTCAGGCCAGAAATACATAACCTGCAACAATATAAATATAAAGTTATTATATGTAAATATTAGTGCACAGAAAAAATTACTTGAAGCCCCAGAAAACTTTTAGCCTAAAATAGATTACAGCATGCAGAGAATCAGAAAATGAAACACGTGATTAAGAAAGAGTAAACTACCCTTCCAGATTGAGGTAGATTGAAAGAAGGTAGCATGTTTCCATTTCTCAAGCTATCCATATCTTCTCCATCCTTCCTCCTCTTTGTAAAGCTTTCACGACCTCGTTTTGCAAACCATAGGTTTCTTATAAAACTACGGTATTGTCTGCTTAGTTTGTTTTTGCAAAAAAGCCTCCAACTTATAGAGTCATCAGCATCCAAAACATACATATTCCTATTGTTATGATCTCCTTCACATGCACTCCCCGCTCCTTCCACATCTTTATCTGAATTCCTGTGTTCGTATGTTGTATATTCTTGGGTGGAATGATAGCCATTTACTAAAGGAACATTGTCGAGCTTAAGCTCCACAATTTCATCTGTACCAGTGGAATGATATGCATGGTCATCCTTGCTGGAACCAGAAAGAAAGGATGCCAGCCCATCTCCATCATATTCGCTTGAGTATGAATGTTTTGGAGTTCTACTAGAACCTAGCCTAAGACTCTCCAAGCTTTCTTCCACCTGAGAAATCTGGTCCGCTATAGCTCTAATGAATTGCCTAAATTTTAAGATTGCATTTTCTCTTGACTTTGACTTGTCAGAGAATGCAGCTGCATTCACCTCCCTCTCAAATTGCTCCAGCTGCAAGTTAGAAAGTAAATGCCTTAGAAGAAACAAATGCAAATGTTAGTCTCTAAAATATTGATAAATCATACAAGACTCGGAGTGGTTGGAGGCTATATATGGAAAGCTTGACTGTTTGAACCTGCCATTTGGTAGTTCCAAGAGCAGTAATCACATCTCTCTCGTATTGTATTGGAGCATGAAACTTTGCATCGGAAGTACCACCCTGCATAACTTTCCTTTCATGCAAAAGGAGGCGGTAGACACCCTCCATTCTGTACACCAATCGAAAAGGAGATATCAATACAATCAGCACGCTGCCGCCCATTACTTATTCTTTGTCGACGTGTACCCTCCGTTGTAGAGAGGGAGGGGGGAGGGGAGAGAGAGAGAAACTGGTGTGTGTTCTGTGCTTTGGGTGTTTTTTTTTTTGTTCTGGTTTCTGTAGGGGCTCTTTATCCCCTTTTCCATCTTCTTAATATAAAGGCACGCAGCAGTACTGCATGTTTAAGAAAAAAAAACTATTCTTTGTCAAATGTAAGCAAGATCTTTATAGCCTGACATCCACTTATACACTTAGACTACTTAGGGCCAATTTAAGGTTGTAGTGCTGCTATGCTGCAAAACCTAGCTTTTGCGGAAACCTTTACAAATCCCAGAAACAGTTTGCAGTGACAGGTCCTTAAAAAGATGCTTCTGACAAACCACACCATCCAAATACAACAACAACAACAACAACAACAACAACAACAACAACAACAACAACATAGCCTTTTGTCCCAAGCAAGTTGGGGTAGGCTAGAGATGAAACCCAAAAGAGACGAGAAACAGGGAGACACATAAATACTTTTGAAAATCCACAGCAATGCAAAGCCATAGGTGGTGGCATGCAAGATTGAACACAAATACTCGGTGGTGCCATTTAATGAACTGTACCTCACCAATATAAAACAATTAAATTGCACATTTCTTCCTAGTTCCTTCTAGAAAAGGCATTCTAATCTCCCAGAAGGCACCATATTAACATGAGGAAGCGAAAAAGCCATAGGTCTGTAATTAGGAAGTTACCAAATTCTAATCAGAACAAAATCTGCACAGCCTGTTAACACTGAAATAAGAAAGGGTACGGCTGCCTAGAAATTCCCTTCCCAAGACCATACCTTGCGTGGGAGCTTTCAGCATTGGAAATGCCCTCTTATCATTAACCAAAGCGGAAACAGTGCCCAGGAACAGGTGTCCTTGACATCTTGGCCGTCCAAGTAGATGGAGGGAAACAGGACTGGCTTCCTCACCTCCAACAACCTACGCAAAATGATGGCTCCTGCTCCAGCAGCCGGATCTGCCACCGCTTCCCACCTCCACACAAACCCAGCAAGATGTGATGGCCCCACCCTGCCAGCCTTCATTATCTCTGGCAGCTCTTGCTACTGGATGTGCCGCTGCTTCCTGCTTCCACATGAGCTGAGCCACACATGGTGCTGCCACCCAGGCACCGCCTGTCAGGTTGTCTTCTGCCTCCTATGGCTCCGACTGCCGCCGCCATGTCCACACCATCATCACTGGCCAGCCGCACCCTCCCCGCCCCGCCCCCCTCCCCCCCCCCCACCCCCCCCCCACCCCACCACTTTAAGGCCAAGGAGCAGTCTGGTGAGAATTGCATACTCTAAACCCCAAACCACCATTAGAACGAATCTTGACAATCCAAGGTGCATCAGGATGCGCATCCTCATGGGAGCTAAATAATTATTGTTCACTAACACTGAGAAAGCACTATTAATTTTCTGCAGTTTTTGGGGACACGAGTCAATGTCCCACTGGTAGAAAAACTAGTTTCGTTAAAACATAAGCTATGGCCGAACATGATACTTGTAACCAAGTAGGCAAGTAACCAACTAAAATTATGCTAACCCATTGCTCGGACTTCCATTGACAGATGAATAGAACAGATTCATGCCACCAGAAAGGCATGCCTCAGATATACAACCACGATCTTCTCCCTGGAGGGCTCCACCTCAGTCGTGACAGTGCTTGAATGCCTCTCGGGCAATTTTTATATGAAACAAACTGTCAAACTCATGTTCTCACAATGTCTCATGAACAGCAGAATGAAACTTCAGGTAACTAGAGGATCTTCGCCATTCATACTGGCCTACTGTTCTAGTCCTAGAGGTCTAAAATTCTAATTCGCAAATGATTTAGACAAGCAGAAGAAACCGCACAGACAGATTCCGGGGCTCCAGAATGGGTCCAGTTCCAGAACAGGCAATGAATTTTCCTAAACGGCCACGAATCTCGCAAGGCAAGGACTACCAACCTAGCGTGGGACTCCGGCGCCAGGCAGCAAGCAGATCAAGGAAAAAGCAGGGCGAGCGGAGGCCGTACCTGTCGGCGGAGTCCTGCACGCACTCGGCGGCGGGGAAGAGCGGATCCGACTCCCACCGCCCGAAGCCCTCCGCCATGGAGCGGGATCCGGTCCGTCCCGCCGCCGAACGGACTCCAAACGGCCAGGAGGGAGGGACGAGGTGCGCCTGCGAGACAGCGCGCGAGGGCGAGGGCGAGGGCGAGCGGCGAATTCGTGCGTTGCGGCTCTGGAGCTCCTTTTTGGAGGGGAAATTCGTTTGGTTGGTGTCGCTTGTTGCGGTTCCGTTGCGCTCCGTCCGGCTCCTCCTTTTCATCTTCTGGGTTGGTGCTTCACGAACAGCCAGGTTGTGTCTTTCCGGTTGAAGCGGAACGTGAGACTTTCCTTTTCAATGTGTTTCACGTGAGACTGAGGCTGTGTTTAGGGCCGTTCATCTGGCTTATAATCCGTCTTATTCAGCTTGTTTTTCAGCCGGAACAGTATTTTTTTCTCACAAAAAATTAGCCAACAGTGTTTTTCAGTCGGCTTATAATTCCAGCCGAACGGCTCCTAGATCCAGGGAATGCAAAATACAAAATATTAATTATTTTGGAACAATAAAATGCAAAATGCCAAAATTTTCATGGGTGTGTTTAGTTTCATCCAAAATGCTAAATTTTTTATGGGGTGGGTGAGAGTTTTTTTTGCCCTTTTTTTCCTCTTGATGCCAAAATATAAAATGGAGAATAGATACCTTTTTGCCAAAAATTTTGCATAGTGTTTAGTTTCATTCTGCAAAATGATGGGCTAAAACCCAAAATTTTTTGGGTGAAATGGAAACTAAACACACCCTGAATTGAATTCGTCTGTGAAATTACTGTATTTTCCAATAGAGGTCTAAAAGGACGATGCAAAATAATTTTATAGTTTTAGAAATTATTATAGTTTTACGAAATACTCTCTTCGTCCAAAAATAAATCGACATCTCGTTTTGCGAGAAATCAGAACTTTTTTAAGTTTGACTATAAATATAGAAAATATTATCAATATTTCTATATCCAAATAAGTATAATATGAAAGTATATTCCATGTATAATATAATAATATTTATTATACATTATAAACATTAGTATACTTTTGTATATATTTGATCAATCAAATTTTAAAAAGCTCGACTCCGGGAAGCGAGATGTGCAGTTATTTTAGGACGAATGGAGTAAACAACAACAAACTTTAAATATTTTAAAAAGTTATAGTATTAATAAATTATAGTCTCTCACGTTTAGATACCTGCACAAGTGTTAGAACCTATCCCGTTGGTGTAAAAAAAACAACCCACAGCCGGCGGATATGGATTCTTTTAACAATAATGTTCCTATCATGACGTTCGTCTGTGACTCTACGTCCGGACGTGGCCTCCACACATGGCTCCATCTTCTAAAAGCAAAAAAAAATCTACTCTGTTCACTCATCCCGTGACCCCCGAGGTTGCGATGCAAGATTCTGCCTCCTGACTTCGAATGTGAACTGCCGCCCCAAGCACCGAGGCCGAGCTGCCCGAGAAGCACCCCGCCTACCACTAGCCCACGCCCCACCTAGGCTTGGCGCTCGTCACCGAGCCGGCTTGTGCGCGTGGCCACCCCCGCCGACCACTGCCCCGTGCCCCGCCTAGACCTGGTGCTCGTCACTGAGTCAACCCACGTGCGCGGTCATGTGGCCAAGCCATGACGTGTCCGCTAATCTGCCGCCCCCTTCCCCCATCGCACATCCGTCTCCCGCGCGTGCCGTGCCCTTCTCCCACCGTGCCCATGCCCTTCCCCTCACCGTGGAGACCCGAGCTTACTGGCTACCGCAGTTTCCCACCAGGTAGACTATGGTTGCCGACGACGCCATGTTTTGTTTCAGGTGTGTTTCAGAAGTTGTTTTCAAGTGTTTCATTTGTATGCGTATGTTGCAATGGTTGTATACGTATGTTGTAAATTATGTTTCGAGTCTTTCAGATGTTTCAGACGTATGTGTCGGTGTTTGGGCCAGTGGTCCTAACCCCGACAAGTGAATGAGCGTTTGCGCATAGGAGATCTGGATAGTGTGCAAGAAGAACACAAGCGATTTATACTAGTTCGGGCCGAAGAATACCCTACGTCCAGTGGGGAGGAGAGTCTTGTATTGCCTTGCACCGAGGTGCTTGTAGTAGGGGTTACAAGCTGGTGAGAGAGGAAGAAGCTCCCAGGTCTCAAGATGTGTAAGTGTGGAACGCTTGCTCGTGATGAGTCAAATTGCGTATGGATTCACCTTTTGTCCGTCCCCCTAGAATGGTCCCTGCCCTCCCCTTTTATAGATGCAAGGGGAACACATGGTTACATGCATGTGTTACGTGATGCCTTTCCTGGGAAGGAAGATTCAAGGTCTTCAATCTTGTCCTATAGTCGGTGGTGTACCACTGTTAGAGGAGTGGTCCCTATCCTTTGATGCTGTAGCGACGTGCTCTGACATACGTGGCCCTGTGGACGACGTAGCTATGACATATAGAGTCAAGATTATCCCTGTGACGACGCACCTGTCCCTGTGGTTTGACTGGCGTAGAGAGCCGAGGCCTCGGAGGCATGAATCATGGCGTGCTTTCACCCTGTTCAAGGGAATAGCGGCCTAGAGCGGCGTCTCGTACGCCGCGTAGGCCCAGATCGTGCGTATAGTGCCAGTATGGGTGGCATAGTGACCAACAACTTTTCCCCATGCTGTCATGGACGATGACATCATGATTTGATCCCTCTCTCTCCTGGCTTATCTGGTTGGTCGACGCAGGGACGTGGGTGATGTCACAAGGGGTTTCGAGCGCGCCAATGGGAGTGTTGCGTCAGAGGTTGGGGTCGGGCGAGTCGGAGAACTCCCTGCGTCCAAGACCCTATGTCGGGGCCTCGGGCGAGGCGGTGAATATTGCTGACCGAGCCGGCCTCGGGCGAGATGGATAACTGCTTGCGGGTGGCCTTGCTTAGTCTTGGTTGATGAAAAGGTTTTATCTCTGATTTGGGTACCCCTAATCATGGTATCCAACAGTATGTTTCACGCGTTGTATGTGTTTCATATGTATGTTTCATGTGTTTGATCTTGATGTTGCAAAAGGATCTGATGTTGCATATATTGCAATGGTTACACACGTATGTTTTTAGTGTATGTTCCACATGTTTTATCTGTTTTAGACGTATGTTACAAATATCTCCACTATTTTAGACTCATGTTTCATGTGTTTCATCTAGATGTTGTAATGACTATACAAGTATATTTCAATAGTATACTGCATATGTTATAACGGTCGGACGGATGTTGCAGAGGAGATGAGACATTAGGAAGGAAAAGGGGTGCCACCGAGATAGAGCGCGGTGGAGGATGGGGGCGTGTCAGGGATGGTGCCACGGCGAGGGGAGGACCGTGGCGCGGCGGGGGAGGAGCGTGGCATTGCGGGGGAAGGAGTGCGGTGGGCTTGACGCCAGGGGCGCTACGTGGTCACTAGTGTAGGATCGGTCGTGGGCGACCGTATACGAGTTTGTTGGTGCGCGATCTAATGCGAGCATGCAGGGGGGGAGTCCGATGTGAAGTGGTTGCAGGTGTCGAAGCTGCTCCGGACGCAAGCCTGAGGCCAGACATCCGGGCGCTAGCCCTTCCATTCTTTTAGTTATTTTTAGCGAGCCAGGCTCGTGTATATTGAACGATATTAACATATTTTTAAGGATGTTAAGATTTATAATAAGCTAAAGTAAGCACCATTAAAGTATATTTTCCAAAATAAATATCTCAATCACAAATGTTTATACACTTTTGTCCTATGTGTTATATCTTTGTGCGAGCAACCAAATACTATCCCTTTTCAGGCTTGATATATACAGTAACCAAATATAACGGTCGCATGTGCTCAGCCTGTTCGGTGGGAGTTGGTTCTATGTTATGAGCCAGGCCAAGTCGCACAGGCAACCAATCAGACCCGTAGAGTTTCACTCTATATTTGTGTCGGTGTTTGGAATCACCGGCTAGTGAATTTTTATGATTGCACGTTTGGACTCGGATGGTGTGCAAAGAGGACACGAAAATATATACTGATTCAGGCTGAATGTCCCTACGTCCAGTGGCGAGCTGCTTGTGTTACTTGCACTTTTGTCTGTAGCAGGGGTTACAAACGGTCGAGGGAGGGATGAGCTCCTCGGTCTCTGGTGAACGTGAAGTGGAGTTGAAGTACTTTTCGTTGGTTGAGAATCTAATCCCCTAGTGGGGTGCTCGGCCTTCCCTTTTATAATTTAAGGGAAAGGATTAGGGTACAAGAGCGAGAATGAGAGAAGAAAAAGAGGCAGAAGACGGAGAGGAGCGAAGGAGTGGGCACCCCCGAAGTTGCGTCGCCCTTCCCCCCGTGGGCGGGTCCTACAAACAACAATGGGGGCGCGCACGTGCCATGGTTATGTCCGCCTCCGTCGCCACAGGCAAGCGTTGCTGTTCTGGTCATGATTTCCTCATCTGTCACTAGTGTTATAGACGGGCGCCGTTGCTTTACCGTACCGCCCGGTCCCTCCCTGTCATACGATATGGCCAACCGACCTAGAATCGCACGAGAATCGAGCCGCACAGTGCCAGTCTGCCCGACACTGTTGGAGATGTGGGTGTCTAGATATAGCCGATGGTAGTTGCTAGTCATGTCAAGGTGCCCCTGCCCCCTCTAGCGTTAGGGGCATGGCCTAGGGCCTACCGCTCGTGTTTGTGGCGGTCAGGGGCCGACGGGGGCCCCCGCAGGAGCCTGTGGCCCCCTCGGGTCAGGTGGCGCAGGTTTTGCTCCCAAGGGGCCGGGCGAGACAGAACCCGTGCCCCCAGGGTCAGACAAGGCTGAGCTTTCTCCTAGGGGTCGGACCCAGCTGGGCCCGTTCCCCCACTCTTAGGGTCGGTCAGGACGGAGTCCCACGCTGAAGGGTCGGTCAGGTCGTGATCACGTTCTTGATCTACCGCCAGGCTGACTCTTAGCGTTATCTTTGGGCGTGGGGATCATTTATACCCGATAGTAGCCCCCAATGCCCTAGGGGAGCTAAGCGCTCCCTTAGGGACTTCTTTTGGTCGCAGAGGCCCGCTTATCCGGTTGTTATTTGTGTTGTTCGGGGGGTGCGCATGAGCGCACCCACCGAGTATAGCCCCTGAGCCTCTGGAGGAGCAGCACACTCCTTCAAAGGCTTTTTCTACCATTAATTGTCGGCCGCACTTCTTGGGCTTGTTCTTTGTTGCCCTTGCTTAGGGGTGTTCCAGGATGGTCGAAATCGCAGTTGGGCCGTATCATATGCCCTTGGGCCTTAACAAGGCCATAGGAACATTTTTGACTCTGCACTCCCTTCATTGCTGCGATTCCAAGAGTCGCGCGTGTGGTCTCGAGATGGGCCAGGAGTCAAGGCATCGCTATTTGAACCGCCCAACTCGGGCGTGTGGGGGAAACCGAAGGGATGTGCCGCACCACACCCGATGTGACGGTTGGTGTCGATGTCGGTTGGGCTTCTCGCCAGCCCTTTATAAGTCATGTCTTCCATAGTGCGTCGTTGTGTACTGCCACTCTAGCCTTGCCCAGCGGATCCCCGCGCTTGCCTTCTCCTCCTTGTTGCTTCTTCCATGGATCGTGGCAAACGCTTCGTCGATGGTGTGCTCGAGGAAAGGAGGCCCCTCCAGCGATGCCTGTTCGATCAGGGGTGAGAGAGGCATCTCTCCGTCTTCACCTATTGTTGCTGTGGGTTTACTCCTGACTTTCTCTTATCTCCAGGGCCACTTTTGACGCGAACCTGGTCCTGGAGTTAGAGCGACTCTAGGAGTGCCTTGAGGTCGCCCAGGCCGCACTCCGGGTCACTGAGGTGGAGGCAGAAACCATCCGCACCTAGCTGGCAGACACTGACAGCTGAGTGGCCGGTGCGTCTACTCAACGATCGCTGCTTTCCTCCTTTTTGGCTCGTCCGTTCACTAACCTCTCATGTGGTTTTTGCCAAAACTAGAGATGAAGTTGCAGACACTTCGCTAGGCCGTGGACACTACCGCCAGCTATGTGCACACTCGGGGGAAGCGCCTCGAGGAATGTCTCCTCGATGTTCCCAAGCATGTTAGGGACGTGGTGGAATATGGTGTCCACCGTGGAGCGACCATTGCCCTAACGGCGGCCCAGGTACGGTCGGGCCATGAGCTCCGCTTCCTGATCAGCTTTCCAGAAGGTGAGAGGGCGACCGACCATGAGAGGCTCATCGAAGACTTCGACGAAGCTGCAGGCGCCATTACCGCTGAGGTGCCCGCTAAGGAGGTTATCCTCGAGGCCCTTTAGTGTGTACTTAGGGCCCTTGTCTCATGAATAAAGATAACCCGTTTAGTCTTTTTTTTTTGTATGTGAGGGTTTGTCCAACCTGTATATTTTGAATGACATTTGTCATTGTAGGGCCCCCAAGTCGGCGGCGGTTTAGTCAGCGTTGGCTGTCTCTTGTGATCTCAATGATTCTGACCCTTCTTTAGGACGTCATCGTTTTCCTGTTTCCCAATATCTTGGCACCGGATATTTCACGCGGTCGAACCCCATGCCCCGCGCGCCGCGGGGGTCAGGCCGAGGGGTCAGGATGCCCATAGCGTCCTAGCACCTGGGTACTTGCTCCTTAGTTTGCCTATACCCTTATACCAGTCTCTTTGCAGGCCCGAGCCCCCGAGCCCCTACGCGCAGCGGGGGTCCGGTTGAGGGGTCAGCCCATCTTACGATCGTTATCCCTCAAGCGTTCTCTTCAACAAAATAGAGGGGTTGAGCCATGTCATGATTTTCCTCGCTGGGTGAATCATGGTGCTCGGTGAGCTGTTAACGGGTTAGTCCGAGTGGGGCCCTAGTTCCCGTTCGCGGGGATCCGGCTTGGGTCGGTTGGCGACCGAATCCATGTTCCTAATGACCAGACCATATAGTTCTCAGGTCCGTTCGACCGGTCTCGGGGGCTCATTGCCTTTCTTCGAGGAAAAAACAAACTCTAACTTCAGTCAAGACTCAAACATGGTCCAGGATGCCCGCGACGCTCGGACGCCCGGGTACTGGCCGCTAGCAGGCACATCCGTTGCCACCCCTCACTCTGGTGGGTGCCCTAGAGCGATGATCGAACCCACGCTAAGCCAACCTACGAACTCCTAGGTCTTATTAGGTCGTCGAGCGTTCTCGGCCCCATGGCCCTACTCGTATGCTGTGTTTCTCGGCCTGGCAACTGTCTATCCATCGTCTGGCACATCCTTCGAGGGAGTGGCTAGTTTGTGGCACGTGCGCAGCAGGGCAGAACGACGTGACAAGTTTGACGGGGCGGGACGGCACGTGATTCTAGGTAGGTGGTTCACCTTTCGCCTCCCCCTCTTAACTATGGGGGCACCCCTATTTTTTGTCGTGCATGCCTTGCAACCTCATCTCCTTCTCCATCTACGCTCGTGTTTCTTGTGCTCGTCTTCTCGCTGTTGCTGCCACGGCCCCTATTAGGGTTCATCTCATGCCCTCTCTCGTCACAGCTTAATCCCCACGCCGCCACCCCTGTCCCCCCAATGGAGCCGTAGTCTCGCTCTGACGTCCGCCATTCACGCATGGAAGGTCTCGTCAAGAAGGGCCTCCTCCACGCGAGGGTTAGGGGGCACTAATGGATCGTACTTGGCAATGAAGATGAGCCAGTGGCGCCCAATGGCTACGTTGTCTTGTTCGTGCATTTCCATGAACACGGGCTGGCGTCTCCCCCCACAAGTTCCTCCGCAGGCTTCTTCACTACTATGGGGTTGAGCTCCAGCATCTGAATCCCAATGGGGTTCAGCATATATCGACCTTCATCGTGCTTTGCGAGGGGTACTTGGGGATCGAGCCCTACTTCAAACTCTAGAAGTACTTCTTCGACGTTGAGCTATAGAGGAAGAAGGCGGAGAAGAGGAAGAAGACGGCTGACCTATCGGTGCCATTGGGGTGCACCAGCGTTCGCCTTCGGAGCCCCCGGGCATCAAAGTACATGCTAATCCTACTGAGGAAGTACAACAAGGGATGGCACCAGTCCTAGTTCTACTTGAGGAACGATGATGTCGGCCCCTATCGATCTTCTCTGGCCTCCTAATTGAGGAGGCGCTGGACAAGTGGTGGTATGGACCCGTCACTGAGGGACAACAGGGACTGGGTGACCTCCTTCGATCCATCGAGACCCTGAAGGGCGCCAGCTTTCATAGGGCCGGTGTCATCGGGGCTTACCACGTCAAGAGGCTGGCACCGCTAATGGTGCGGAAGCTCAGGATGTGGGAGATGACGTCTGACTCGGTGCCAGAAGGGACGATGATGGTCTCCGAGGAGGCAATGACCCCTAACGAGGTGCAGGACCATCTTAAGGATACTATGGATCGCCCGACGGGTCAGGCGACGTACCTTGTCATAGCATATCTGGTCCTAGGCCATCCTCCAATGCACCCCAACATGGGGTTCATCGAGCTGGTAAGTGGTGTCACCACCACCCTTCCTGCTGATTCTACCTGGATCTAATTATGGTGGTTCACAACCCGATCTACGTCCAAGCCTCTGATCCGCCACTAGAGGACGCCGGGAGGAGAGCGAAGAACCATGCCACGGGTGAGGCAGTGAAGACGAGAAAAGACCATGAGACAGAGAGGAAGCGGAAGAGACTATTGAAGTGGAAGGGTGACGGTGGTGAGGATGATAGAGACGACGACAATGGGGGTGGCGATGAGGAGAAGGCAATCAGCTCCATCCTAGCCTCTGACTGGGATGATCTAGAGTAGGAGGAAGAGGAAGACGACATGCCCCATCGGCCATCAGGTCCTTTCCCGCTCTGTTCTATGGTGCGGGGGGAGGAGAACACCCCTCCTAGGGCAACAGAGGCAGATTGCCCTGCCGCGCGCGGACTCTCAGGTCAACATGTTGGCCAGAAAGTGGCCTTGCACCGATGAGGCATCGTTGGAGTTTGGAGGGTTAGCATCAAAGGCCCATCGTCCGGTGGTGCCTAGTTATGTCATCCCATCGTTCTGCTGCTTTTTGATGAGGATTTGCTGTGGCACTGACACTCTATGCATGTTGTAGCGTCGGTCGGCTACCCACCCGCTTAGCGGCGGTGCCTCAAAAGGTCACCGCCATGTGGGTGACTCAGCAGTCATCATCCGGTGTCACACCCGGCTCGAGCGGGAGCAGTGCCGGGTTGGCCATGGGGCTGTCCGGGCAAGCCATGGTTGACGCGCCTAGGCCGAGCGGGTGGGAAAAGGACGAGCGGAAAAAAACGTGTCCACGACGCACGCCGTGAGCGGCATGCAACCTGATGCCACCCTGCCTCTGCGGACAGGGACGAAGGTACCTGAGGCGAGGTGGGCAGAAGGGGATGAATTCGTGGCTACCCCAGGAGCCATGGCGACGGGGCTGTGCTCCGCGTCTGCACCGTTGACTGCCACCACTACTGGAGAGGGCGTTTCGGGAGAGAGGCCATAGTGAGGGGGGTCGCCGGTGCGCGGGGCTGGCGTGGAGCCCCCCATACCCCATTCGGATGGGGACCAATATGTCGTGGCTTGAGTAGGCAGACCCGCAGAACTCGGGAGCCCTGCCCTTCATCCTTGATGACCCTATAGAGGAGAAGGAATGGCGTGACTACTGTGGGATCGTGAGGGTGTGGCATGCCTTTTGCACATCGCGGTGGTTTCGGCAAACGACGGGCTGAAGTAGTTGGACAATGCCACCAATCCCTGCACGGTACGACGTGCTTGTGCCCCTAATTGCCACTTTTTGTTTTGTCACTTCTAACTCTTGTTTTCTCCATAGTCGTTGTTGGCGCGCACCCAAGAGAAGTCTATGTTCCTTTATTGGTAGAAGGAGGCTTGTGACTGCCTTGTTGTGGAGGTGGCCGACATTTGGACCCAGGAGGCAGAGGCCCATTGACACGCTGAGGAGGCGGAGAAGATTGCCTTGAACCTATCGGAGAGGGTCTGTAAGGACGATGAGGAGGCCACACATGTCATGAGGGAGCGTGACGAGCTGCGTCAACGAGATGCCTAGGCCCACCAACAGATCCTCAACCTCCAAGGCGAGCTCGAGAGGGAGAAATGGCTAAAGCTGGTAGCCTAGGAAAGGGTTGCCATGCTAGAGACAAGGGATCATTAGGATGCCACAGTGGTCGAGCAGCTTCGCCAGGAGTGAGATGACTCGCATAGACCGAGACGAGGCTTCACTTGAAGCATGACAGGGCCCGGCAAGAACGTGACAGCGCCCAGCAGCGGGTCAGCTCCCTTTAGAGTGACCTGGAGAGGGAGGGAGCCCCCAAGCTAGAGGTCGAGGGCATCTCTACCTGACTCATCAAGGACCTGGCCCAGAGCTAGAAAGAGCTGACTAGGGTGAGGTAGGCCCTGCAGAAGGAGATCGTGTCGTATGGCAATGAGTGCCTCGCCGACAACCTGGTCTGCCGAGACCATGGGGTGCCTCAACCACCAGAGATGAGCTCGCTTGTGGCCTGCATCACTCTTATCTCGGATCACGTGCGGGAGCTTGAAAGGGGTGCCCTTTAGGTCGACATCAATCGCGCCTTTGCCATCGCTCGCTCCCATTACGTGGAGACCATCAACATGGAAGCGATGAGCCAAGGCTACGCGCCCGGTTATGAAATTGAGGATTTGGAGAAGATGGAGGATGATGTGGCTCCCCTTTTGCAAGTCCTGAGCAACAAGATAGCAGACGCAGTCCTCCTCCTAAGGTGTAACTGATTAGTTAGGCTCGGACCGAGATGCCAAAAAACTTGTAATGATTAGGAACAATCATTTTGTTTTTGGGGTTGGCCGTGTGAACGATTACACGTTCTTTTTTAATGTATAAGAGGTTGTTGTGATCTGTTCTTGTTTGGTCGTGAAGATCTTGAAGTTCAAGTCATGGTCAAGAGATCCTGATTACGCTAGTGAGTGAGAGTGTCATAGCCGCTGGGGCGTAGGTTTCTCGCGGTCCGACCAGTTTTACTCAGTGTGTCTCTCCACGACTCTATCTTTGGGATCTTTGACGTAAAAAGGGTCAGACGTGGGGTGTTTTTGCGTGTATATGCCCCCTTCTAGCCCTTGAGTAAGGGCCGACCCCGAGGTGTTGCTGGGGTCGGACATTACTTAGCAGCCAAGAGGGAGAGGAAGTGAAAATGAATAAGAGACGGTGCTTTTCGAAAACATTATTCTTATTCCTTGTATGTACATGCATGGCTTAAAAATGATCTGAGGGTAAAAACGACGTAGCTATTCGATGTTCCAAGCATTGGTGAAGACTTTGCCATCGGCGGTTGCGAGTTTGTATGTTCCTAGCCTGAGAACCTCCGCGATGACGTATGATGCCTCCCATGGCGAAGAAAGCTTGTGGCAGTCCTTGTTGCTCTGGATGAGGCGTAACACTAAGTCCCCGACGTTGAAGGCTCAGACCCTGATCTAACGGTTGTGATATTGGCGTAGTGCCTGCTAGTATTTGGCGGTGTGGTGGAGAGCAACGTCACGAGCTTCATTGAGTTGGTCCAGGGTGTGGCAGAACCGCCTAATCTAATGCCCTCCCAAGAGTACTCGTCTTCCATTAGACCCTAAGTACCCAAGGGAGAACACTAAACTAAGTGATTCCGTCGAGCACATCGCAAGGGAGAACTCAAAGATCCACATTTTTACATCAGGATCACAAATGAGAGTAAAACTTACAACAACCTTACCATTTCGTACATTACTTTTAGTACAACCTCAGAGTAATTCATTATTGGGTTATAACAGCGGAATATAAAGTGTTATCAGAGTTCATCGGAAATGAAACCATTTAATGATAAGTTAAACATGAACATGAAGAACGTTTAAATGCATGAAATGATAACGGATTAATAGTATTTTCCTTATAAAACTTTTGGTGAGAGTTTTAATAAATAAACTCTACTCCACATCGTAAAGGAAATCCTCGCTGAATCCACCAGGAGGTTTTCACACACAAGTGTCAGCTTATCAGCACCTGTCACCTGCAACAGGGTAGAACAAACCCTGAGTACTCAATTGTACTCCGTAAGACTTACCCGTCAGGAGGAAAGAAAAAGACTCCAAGGATTATGCAAGGCTTTTTGGCTTGTGGGTTTCTTGTTTGCGAGAAGCAGCACTAAGAGTGTGTCCTTAATTTCTTATTTTTAATAGCCATATTTTATTTCTTCTCCAACCTTCTATGTAAGCACCTAGGCTATAATCGAGCAAGAGTTGAGCAATCAGAACCATTTTTCCATCCTTCATCTTTCAATTCTTACTACGGTGCCAGAGTGCAGTCAAGTCGTACCGTCACGCAGAAACGGCGATTCGTGAATCAATGTGTCTAGCTAGGTGCCCCGAAAACACACGCCTCACTTGCACCCCAGGCACAAGTAAGACCAACCCATTTCACTCCTGTCAAGGGGTCCAGGTCCCCGTCTAAACTGGGACTCCAAGCCCCCAACACTGCAGGCCCGGCCTCAGTGTGGTGCTTAGACCTCCACCTAAAACCCACCCCTAAGCAAGTATATGCTCGGGACAATATATCTGTGACTTGACCGGGGATCCAGTGCAACGAACGGTCCTTAATCGACACAGGCGGGACAAATACAACCTGAGCCTCGCTCAATTGCCCACCAGGTCCAAGTCCAATCCAAGAACAGTCCCGCCCAGTCTCCAATTATTATCCAGATGTATTTACATTCCATGTGAGAGTAACATGATAGTAGTAATAATAATATATTTCCTATCTCTCGCGAGTGACAGACAATCACTCGACTTCTACCGGGATCCTATAGCATAGCACACTACACGATCCTATCATACTAATAAGACTCATAGGACAAGGATATATATATGCAAGTGGGTTTCATTCAACTCCTTTAAACTTAATGCACAAGCATAAAATAAAGTGCAGAATAATAGGGGTTATGCACCAGGGCTTGCCTGGGTAGAATATAACCAAGTTAGCATTCCATCGATGCGACACGATCATCAAGGCACCATCATTTCCACCACTCCATGTCACTTCGCGGTCCAACGTCATCCCTATTATGACATTCATGGATGCAATGCAGAGACGTAAATAAACCCGATAGTCACAAGTTAGAATATGACTTCGCCTCTCAAGCTAATGAACTAGCGTAGAGACTCACGTGCTAAACCACGTATCCTTCCTACCTGCAACACACTATTTTCCGACAACCTTTTAGTTATGAAACCCCAGTTGTTGCTTTAACATTTTACCGCTTAAACACATGTATTCCAATTAGGGTTTAACGGCTACCCTAACAAACCTATTATTATGGAGTTATCGAAACTACAGTGAGTGGGTAATAATATTATAAAGCTACTTAAAATTTTTTGAGGCTAGCACTATCATTGTATTGCCACAAAAATTACTACAAGTTTATATTTCAAAATATTAAACATCTCAATTTAGTTGGAGACCCCCTGAACATGCTGCACAACTATGGGAACAAGGTAGACCATTAGATAGATCTTGATTTTAGCAGTCTAACCAAATTGGTTTCACTATTTTTGGATACCTACAACATTGTATATTAATTTTACAAGTTTTCCTTGGAACCTAATTAGAAAACATGCTAGAAGACGGAAAGGGCAAGTGGTGGCCAACTTGGCCTAGCATCCAAGCGGCCCAGCGCGGGGGCAGCTGCGCGCGCAGCGGCCGGCCCAATAGTGGCCCAAGCGAAGAGCCCGCGCAAGCGCTCGCTTTTGCAGAAGAGTACCTGGACCATTTAGTTACTACACCACACCTATGCTTTCTATTCCAACAGAGGAAGACTTTGCACCAAGCACCCCCAACTAGCCCGTCTTCACCACGGCCGGGTCCCCGACGTGCCTGCGTGAATCGGCGCGGCAGTCGGTGGCAAACCGCGGCTAGCCCAAGCAAACTGGACCCACTTAGGCCACACCAAGGGACCGACCACTACCTGCAATTCAGGCGATGGCGGTGAGCAGCGGTGAAACACGGGGAGATGCCCTATGTTACACTACAGTGGCAGCCGGCGATCTAGGGCGGTGGCGCGACCGTTCTACCGAGCGAGGAGGACGGGGGAAGGAAGGGAGTGGTGCGTGAGCACCAGAGGCATACCGTGTGTACAACCGACGGGTTGATGCCGACAGGGAGGCCCCGAGTGGTGCAAGCCACGCGCAAGCTGCGGAGGCGGCGGCGTTCTGGGCATGGCACCACCATGTCACGCCATCGCCGGCGAGCAGCCTGACCAAAATAACGCGAGCATCGGATAGAGATAATCAAGGCGAGCTTGGTGATACAAGCAATTGAACCTATACCAACCCCACGAGCCATACCCCCAATGGCGGAATCCACGGCAGCGAGATGACCGGCGGCCGCGGAAAACCAAAATCGTCCATGTCGGGGGCACGACAAGGCCTCGGTAAGGTTCGCCTGGTTAGCTTGCTTCCTAGGCTAAGCACTGATGCCAGGGATTGGGCTATGCAGCTTTGAGCTCAGCGAATTGATGAGGGGAGGGTGCGGCGCCTTGCCGTTGTCTTGACGAGGAGAACGGCTACGACCTAGGCGGCTCAGATTTAAGGTGGTAGTACAAATTTGTGCGTACAGTAGACGGTACAGGAACACTTGGCGTGACGCTCATGAAGCGGGGTGGCCAGACCCGAGCGGAGCAGCGACGCGAGCGGCACGGTAGGACGCACATGGTGCGGCGTAAACTAAGCATGGCGAGGACGGCGGAGCAGGGCGAAGTCAACTAGACAAGGTCGTGGTTGCGGCAGTGGCGCGGTCAGACGCCATGAATGTTGGGGCAATGACTTGACTCTTGCCGTCTCAGCGGAACAGCGACGATGTCGAGAGCAGGGCGAGGTAGGCGGGTTGAATGGCAGGGAAAATGCCACAGCGACCGAGCGACGACGGCTGGTTGATGTACGCAGCTCGGCAACTCTGCGGCACAGTCAGAAGTCACAACGGGCGGTAGGGCAGCAGTGCGGCAGCGGACGTGGGCGCAGCACGGCCCGGCAGCGCGAGCACCCACGGTGAAGGCGTTCTACTAGGACACACCGCCAAACAGAGCACGATGCTCGGCCAGTGCAGCCATGCGAAGTATGAGTGGTGTGCGTGTGTTTTTGTTTTATAATTTCTTTACTTTTCTTTTACCAAAATATATACATAATTAAGTAAATTTCAACATCCCAATAATCCTTTGTCACTAATCTAATTACACACATGTATATATCTATTATATAATTATACATATATTTATATGTAGAGATACACTCGGAAAGAATTAAGCTTCTACACTACTTTAATGAATATAGCAACACGCTTATTCAAACGAAATACGTGAGTGTATATATATCTTTCTATATATTTTTATTTGTTTATTACTACATTAGCCAACTAGCAAAATATAGACACGTATGACTAACCACCTCTAAGATATTGACTAGAGCAACACACCACAAAAACTGTTGAGCTAGCAATTAAACAATCCAGCATATAAATTTTTCACAAGCTTGAATTTAAATTAGGTTCAAAAGCTACATTGTTTGATATATATATATATATATATATATATATATATATATATATATATATATATATATATATATATATATATATAGTTTTCTTTTTCTACACTGATCTTGCAACATTTATTATTAACAAGTTAATAATTACATGTTTAGCGCTAAAGGCCTCATGTAACACCGGGGGTGTTACACAGGGCGTCCTCGAGGTACTCCTTGGCCTCCTACTCCCTGTACTGCATGACCCTCGGTGCCCCATAGTCGAGATCAGTCAGGAGGACTGCTTCGGCGCCGTAAACCATGAAGAAGGGTGTGTAGCCCATGGCCCTACTGGGGTCGTCCTTAAGCTCCAAAGGACCATGGGGAGATCTGCGACCCATCGCCCACCGAACTTGTTGAGTCTGTTGAAGATCCTGGGCTTGATGCCCTAGAGCACCATGCCATTAGCGCGCTCAACTTGCCTGATTGTGCGGGGGTGTGCCATAGCAGCCCAGTCAACCCTGATATGGTTGTTGTCGCAAAATCTGAGGAATTTCTTTTCCGTGAATTGTGTGCCGTTGTCCGTGATGATGGAGTTCAGGACCCTAAAGCGGTGGATGATGTCCGTGAAGAATTTCATGGCCTCCTCAGATCTGATCTTCGTAATCGGCTAGGCCTCTATCCATTTCATGAACTTATCTATGGCGATGAGCAAGTGCATATAGCCCTCTGGCGCCCTTTTGAGGGGCCTAACCGGATCGAGCCCCTAGACTACAAATGGCTATGTGATAGGTATCGTTTGGAGCACTTGAGCCGGCAGATGGGTTTGCCGGGCGTAGAACTGGCACCCTTCGCAAGTGCGAACAATCTACTCGGCGTCGGCTACTACGGTGGGCCAGTAGAAGCCTTGTCTAAAGGCTTTGCCAACTAGGGTCCTTGGACCCACGTGATGTCCGCACGAACCGTGGTGGATGTTGTTCAACAACATCTTCCCTTGCTCGGTGGGGATGCATCGCTGTAGGATTCCAGTGTGGCTCCTTTTATAGTGCTCTCCCCCGATGACAACAAAAGACTTAGCACGGCATGTGACCCATCGTGCTTCCGTCTTGTTGACTAGGAGTGCCTCACGGATGAGGCAATCAAGGTACGTGGTTCTCTAGTTGGCTAGATGGTCGAGCTCCACTTCTGCAGCTTCACCGATTTCCATGACCTCGGGGTCAGGTAGGGCCACCGGGAGGTTGGTCCTGGGGCCTGAGGTAATTGATTTGTCAGCGTCCCTAGCCCCCGAGCCTGAAGCGGGTGGATCATCATCAGCCTACCCTGGCTTCTTGAAGTGGACCGAAGGCTTATGCTGATCGCTGGCAAAGACGCCACCCGGGACTGGATCTTGGCCGGACGCCATCTTCACTAGTTTATCGGCTGCCTTGTTAAGCCATCGGGGAATGTGACTAAGTTCAAGGTTGTCGAACTTGTCCTCTAGTTTGTGCACTTCTTGGCAGTATGCGTCCATTTTGGGGTCATGACAGCTTGATTCCTTCATGACTTGGCCGACGACGAGCTGCGAGTCGCCCCAAATGTCCAACTGTCGGATGCCTAGCTCAATAGTGATGCCCAAGCTATTGATGAGCGCTTCATACTCGACCATATTGTTAGATGCAGGGAACTTGAGGTAGACCATGTACCTCATGGGCACCCTGAGGGGGAGATGAAGACGAGTCCCACGTCGGCACCCTTCTTCATCAGTGAGTCATCAAAGTACAATGCTCAATACTCCTGGTCGATAGCCGTCGGTGGCGTCTGGACCTCAGTCCATTCCATGATGAAGTCGGCCAGCGCCTGGGACTTGATTGCCGCCCGGGGGGCGTAGGTGATCCCTTCACCCATCAGTTCGAGCGCCCATTTGGTGATCCTACCCGTGGCGTCCCAGTTTTGGATGACCTCCCCAATAGGGAAGGACATAGCTACTGTTACGAGGTGTGACTCGAAGTAGTTTTGTAGCTTCCTCCTAGTGATCAAGACGGTGTATAGGAGCTTTTGGATTTAAGCGTAATGCGTTTTGGAATTGGCCAAGACTTTGCTGATGAAATAAACAGGGCGTTGCACCTTCAGTGTGTGCCCTGCTTCTTCCCGCTCTACAACCAGGGCGGCGCTGACCACTTGTGTAGTGGTTGTTGGTGGTCCTTATCGACACATTTATACCACCAATATAAGTCTAAAAAGGAACGAACTACATGTTTCTACACACATATGCCTTTGCTACAAACCAAATTCCACTTGTATCGAAAGATTTGTCGCTCTGCAGGAATTTACATCGAATGCAAGTGGAAAGTACTAAAAAGGCGCCATTCAGGAAAGTGTAATTATCAAAGAAGGGAAAGAAGCCCAACCAGAGAACAGAACCTAGGCCAACCCACATCCGGACCAAGGCCCAGACCCAGCAGGCGGTCCATAGCACAAAGGCGCTCTAGGGGCACGGACACGCCCACCCCCTGCCAAACAGGCCCACGTTTCGCTGGTCGGTACATTAACTCTAGACGCTGGCGGTGTGGGGGTGCGCCAGGGAATATTTCCCCCAAACCGACCAGGCTGCCCTATATAAGAGAGGGGAGAGGTGCCTCTCTCACACACACCATTTGAGTTCACCTCCACCTCTCCACTCCTCACTCTCTAGCTTAGTAGTAGTAGTGTAGTATTTTGGAGCTAGGCAAAGCTATCAAGGAGGGCTTGACTCCTTGGAAGAAAGGATCATTGGTATGAATAGAAATATGGTTTCTTCCAAAGTCATGCTCTCATTTCATATATATAGTTGTGCCATAGAACTAGAGTATAGTTTTCATGTTATAATCTTAACATATGAACTAGCATATAGTTTGTGTGTTATGATCTTAACATGTTCTTTTGACATGATCATATCATATGAACTAGACTATAGTTTCTATACTATGATTTTGTCATATAGAACCTTATGCTTAAACTTTCATGCTATATATATGTTGAGGATTAGAGCTAAGTTGAGGTGGCGGTTCGTCGTGCCTTCGGGTATGCACATGTCCTATGCTTGTTGATCCGTAGGGTCAGAGTCCTAGGGAGATGTGGTTAGTTTTCTTGTGAGCGGGCGTGGTGCCCGGGTACAAGGGAACAACGATTGCATGTTCCTTTCTCCGGTTGAGGGGTAGGCGGCAGGTGGTGACATCCCTGTCCGTCCCATGCAATCCCCCACGTTCGTCTAGGGTGTAGGAGTCTAAATTATCATATGAGGTTGCTAGCAGACCAATACTCGGTGGCCTCTCGACTCATCTTATGCCTAGTTCTAACTCTTAACCATGTATATGTATGATCATCGTCTGTTCTTTGTACGACTATATTAGATATGCTTGCTCCATTTAGGAACATTCTTTTATTCTTTGTTTTCCCTTTTATCCTTGAGGTAGGCCCAAGTGTGTGTCACACTATCTTAAATTTATCATGACTTACCCCTATATTGAGTACTGGTCTATTATGCAGTCATGTTATCTTGTCCATGTCCCTATTATAGACTTTTACACCATGCCTTCCTTTGGGAAAATATAAATGAATGATACCTGAATACTTCTGGGTGAAATGTTACAACAATAGATCTGTGCGCTTGCGGATAACCTCTGTAAACGTTATGACCTATCGGTTGACATTCCTTAGTACCGTTGCTAGGATACACCAATTCTAGTAGCGATGCTAGGGAATACCAACTGGAATTTCTGACACCATTACCATGGGTGGACCTAAACCTTCATTCTTGATGATCGTGTTAAGAAATGCCAACAGTGGTCGTGGTATACAGCAGGAGCGGCTCCCTTTTGATCGACAGGACTAGGATCGGTGCCTTTGTCAAGAGCTCCTTGAGCTTGTCGAGTGCTTCCTGAGCCTCAGCCATCCACACGAACCGGTCGGTTTTCTTCAGAAGCCGGTAAAGGGGGAGACCTTGCTCGCCAAGGCGTGATATGAAATGGCTAACAGCCGCGAGGCATCCCATGATCCGTTGTACCCGCTTTACATTATGAATTGGGCCTATCCGGGTGATGTCCGTGATTTTCTCTGGGTTGGCTTCGATGCTGCACTCAAAGACGATGAACCCAAGTAGCATACCTCTTAGGACCTTGAAAACACATTTCTCAGGGTTGAGTTTTATGCCATTCTCTCATAATTTTTTGAAGGTTTTTTCAAGGTCAACCATGAGCTAGTCAACCTTTTTGGACTTGACTACGATGTCATCCACGTAAGCCTCGACGGTCTCTCTGATGAGATCGCTGAAACACTTGAGCATACATTGTTGGTATGTTGCTCCTATGTTTTTTAATCCGAACGGCATACTAACGTAGCAGTACGATCTGAACGGGGTGATAAAAGAACACGCGAGCTGGTCGGACTCTTTCATCGCAATTTGATGGTAGCCGAAATATGCATCTAGGAAGCAAAGGGTTTCACGCCTCGAGGTTGAGTCGACTACTTGATCTCTGCGCGGTAAAGGAAATGGATCCTTAGAACACGCCTTATTCAGGCTAGTATAGTCAACACACATTCTCCATTTCCCACTCTTCTTTTTATAAGAATGGGATTGGCTAACCATTCGGGATGATACACTTCCTTGATGAATCCAGCTGTCAAAAGCTTCGTAATCTCCTCGCCGATGACTCTGTGCTTCTCCTCATCGAAGCGGTGTAGTCGTTGCTATATCGGCTTGGAGCCCGACTTGATCCTCAAGGCATTCTCGGTGACTTCCCTCGAGCTGCCTAGCATGTCTGAGGGTTTCCATGTGAAGACGTCACTGTTTGTGCAGAGAAAGTTGATGAGCATGCTTTCCTATTTGGGCGAGAGGTCAGAGCCAATATGCAGCATCTTGCCATCAGAGCTGGTGGGATCGACGGGGACCTCCTTGGTGTTGTTCATGGGCTTGAAGGAGCACGTTGGTTGCTTGGAGCCAGGCGCCTCCTCGACAGCCACCACCCTGATGGCGGTGAGCTCTTTGGAAGCGATGGTGGCGGTGGCGAGCTCGCAGCACTCCATGTCGCACTCGTACGCGCGTTGGAAGGAGGTGCCGACGATGATAATCCCATGCGGGCCCAGCATATTTAGCTTTAGGTATGTGTAGTTAGGGATGGCCATAAACTTCATGTAACATGGTCGCCCCAGGATGGTGTGGTAAGTTTCAGGGAAACCGACCACCTCAAAGGTGAGGGTCTCAGTCGTGAAGTTTGACTTGTCCCTAAAGATGACGGGTAGGTCGACCTGTCCGAGGGGTTTGGCCTGCTTCCCTAGTACGATGCCATGGAAAGGTGCTCCGGTCGGTCGGATGTGCGATCGATTGATGCCCATGGCGTCGAGCATCTCAACATACATTATGTTGAGGCCGTTAATCCCATCCATCAGCACCTTACTGAGGCGCTTCTTGTTGATGATCAGATCGATGACGAGTGGATACCAACCCGGATGGGGAACGTTGTCCGGGTGGTCAGAGCGGTCGAAGGTGATGGCATACCTTGACCATCGGAGGAAGATGGGAGCGGCCGGCTTGACCGCGAGCACCTCACGGCGCATGATCTTATGCCGGTGCTTGGAGTCATATGTCGCTGGCCCGCCAAAGATCATGAGGCAACTGGTCTCTTCCGAGACGGTGTCCTTCTTTCCTTTGACATCATCCCTCGGGAGGTCGGGTTTCTTCTTCCCGTCCCCCTTCTTGGAGCCCCAGACAAAACTTCTTCATGAGCTCGCAGTCCTTGTAGGCGTGCTTGACAGGATAGGCATGGTTAGGGTAGGGTCCCTCAAGCATCTTCTCGAAGTGATCCGTTGTGTCCTCGGCGGACACCTTCTTACCCTTGCACTCTGCGGTGGCCACGAGCGAATCCCCATGCCGCTACTTGCTCCTCTTCTTATTCTTCGAGCGGTTCGAGGCGCCCTCACTGGAGTCCTCGTCTCGCTTGGCCTTGCATCGGGCATAGTTGAAAATCATTCCGACTGCCTCCTCACCTGAAGCGTGGCTGGTGGCAATGTCGAGGAGTTCTTTGGTGGTCCGTGGGCACTTGCATCCTAGTTTGTGGACCAGTGACTCGCAGGTGGTTCCTAACAAGAAGGCCCCGATTACATGAGCGTCAGCGATGTTAGGCAGCTCATTGCACTGCCGGGAGAAGCGTTGAATGTACTCACGGAGGGTTTCGCCTGGCTTATGCTGACAGTTCTTGAGATCCTAGGGATTCCCAAGGTGCACATAGGTGCCCTGGAAGTTACCCATAAAGATGTCCTTCAGGTTCGCCCAACATCTAATCTCGTTAGGCGGGATATGCTCCAACCATGTACATGCCGAGTCGGTGAGGTACAAGGGGAGGTTGCAGATGATGAATGCATCACCATCTGTGCTGCCGACTTGACAAGTGAGTCGGTAGTCCTTGAGCCATAGACCAGGGTTCGTCTCCCCGGTGTACTTTTAAATGTTCATCGGTGGATGATACCATGCCGGGATGGGCGCACTGAGGATGTGTCGGCTAAAAACCTAGGCCCCTAGTGGTGGGGGGCTCTAGCTTCAGTCCTCACTACTGTCATAGCAACTGCCACGGTGAGAGTTGTAGCGGTGGCCAGCCTCTCCTCTTTGTTCTTCCCACCTGCGTCTGCGGGCATTCAAAGTGTCACGTGCATCGTGGTGGTGGCCAAGTCAGTCATGCATCGGGGCTGAGGCGGCCTTTCTACCATCGTGCGCCGGCTGGCGGACGGATGCGGCCTTGCCTGGTCCTCTGTGGCCCTTTACCTATCGTGAGGGGGCCAGTGGGCAGACGCATCGTCGTGGTGGTGCATTGATGATGCATGCCAGCTGGCATTGCACCATTGAGATGCTGAGCTCTCTGCCTGCTGCACCGCCACGTGCTCAAGCAATGAGCGAATCTCGCGCTGCGCCTGGTGTTCCTCGGGTGTCGCAGGCTCCGAAAGCCTCCAGAGCAGAGCTGCCATCGTGGCTATGTTTTGGCTTGCTCGGGTTAAGCGTGGGAGCCCGTCACCGTCCTTGATGATTCTTTGATGTGTGTCACGGGCACGCATGTTCACCTCATCATGGTGCCGTGCGATCTCGTGCTCGAGCGCTGTGCGCTCTTCCTCCAGATGGAGTCATGCGGTGTCGAGCTCTTGCTGTTGCTCACACAGCTGGTTCATGCACGGATGCGGCATGACTTCCACGTCCACCGCGGCCTTACGCCCATCGGCTGGGTGCAGGGGAGTCCTATTTCCTAATTAGGGGCACCATCGTGGGCACCCGTGCAGTGTCCCTCTAGGGTTGCCTCACGACGAGTGTCGTCAGCGATCTCCACCATGAAGCATTCACGCGAGGGGTGGTAGCTCCCTGGCTAGAGGCAGAATTGGAGATCGATTCTGAATCGCTCACGAGGAGATCATGGATCGATTCCTTGATGTAGTCGGCCATACCCATGAACTCGTCATTCGTGGTTAGCGGACAAAAGCGTTGCGCCATATGACGCTCGACAATCTGTGCGGTGTTGCGCAAACCATAAGAGAACACTGTCGAGGCACCCTGGGTCAGAGTATTCGGGGAGATTAGTTTTCCACCGGGGAGCTGCGTTATGATGTTGGCGGAGGAGAAGGTGAGAGTCCGTAGGTCCTCCTAGGACAGGTGAGGTCCTAGGTACACAGCGAGCCGGTGCTCCAACCTCCCAAAGTTGAAGTCGAGGAGCTGGTCACACTCCGAGGAGCGAGCCTCTAGAGCATTTAGTTGCAACTCCTCAAGAGCCTCTATGATCGCATTGAGGCCAGCGGGGGAGGAGACTAGATGGGCGTGATAGCCCGCACCAGCTCTCCCTCCATGGTGATGATGAAGTCTAGACTCCTAAAGCGCACATGCGTACCTAGGGTCCAGTCGATTTTGTGGCTGGCCATCCAAAGCCTAGTGAGAATGATGAAACACGCAAAGCCCCTACCTGGCACGCCAACTATCAGTGTTTGGAAGCACCGACTAGTGAATTTCTATGATTGCGCATTTGGGATCAGATGGTGTGCAAAGAGGACACAAAAATATATACTGGTATGGACTGAATGTCCCTACGTCCAGTGGCGAGCTGCTCGTGTTACTTGTACTTTGGTTTGTAGCAGGGGTTACAAAACGGTCGTGAGGGATGAGCTCCCCGGTTTTTGGTGAATATGAAGTGGAGTTGAAGTACTTTTCATTGGTTGAGAATCCGATCCCCCTAGTGGGGTGCCTGTGGCAGAACCACCCAAATTATATGGCCCACATGTGCCCTCGTTGTCCAAAAAACCTCTGACTGCGCACACGAAAGCCAGATAATCCGGTAGTCTGTCGGGTGTCCTCGGGGAACCCCGAATCATCCACATTTTACAACTCATATAGGATCAACAATAGAGTTGCCACAATATTACAACATTGATACAAAAATTTCATACATCAAAGTTGCGAAAGATTTATAATAATAGTTTACAAAAACATGTTTAAGTAAAACTTAACTTCAGATTCAAAAGGTGAATAGGTTAGCGGAAGCAATTAGAAGAAGCACCTAAAGTAGAAGAGACATCCAGATCATGTCGAGCCCACTGACATGACCTTAATTAGCAGCACAAGCCAGAACCTGCAACAGGGGCTTAACAAACCCTAAGTACATGGGGGTACTCAACAAGACTTACCTGACTAAAAGAAAAGACTCCAAGGACACGCTGGCTTAAAGGAAAGGTTGTGTAACACCTCGGGTGTTATAGTGGCTAAATAACTTGCCATGTCATCATATTGCACCGCAAAAGCATCCATGATTAGGTTAATTATGATATGCATCAACTAAATGAGTTTACATTCCTAGGTTGGATGTGCTTCTGAGTTGTGTGACTCGAACCGAAAACCCTAATTTCAAATGTCACCGCAAATACTTAGTTTATGCCCTACGTGATTTGAGGTGTATGACTGTGTTATACACTAGTGCCAAGTGTAGGGTATGAACTCAAGTCCAACTCATAAAATGGAGCTTCAAGTTTGAGTTTGAATTTGGAATCCAAAACTTGTCGCGAGTTTTTCGATTCGAATTTGAATTCACATTTGGGGAATTATTAAAGGATTTTCAAAAGTCAACTTGGTCAACCAAGAGTGGCATTTGGTCAAACATATGATGATTGACTAAATGATGCCCTTGGATGATGGTTTGATCACTAATAATCACCAATTAAAATAGCAACAAGTTTCAATTTGAAATTCTTCCGAAAACCCTAAATCCAAAACCCTAATTTTACCCCTTTTGAAACAATTCAAAATCTAAGCAAAATTTGGGAAAAAAGTTTAAAACCAAGTTTGTAGATCTTTTCAAGGGCTACAACTTTGGTGTTTTGAGCTTTCAAAGTTTTAGTGTAAAATGTGGAGCAATTTTGAAAAGAAGCAAATTCCAAATTTGACCCTTTTCATCCCCAAACTCAAATTTCAAAATGGAGGCAGAATTTGAAAATGGTTTGAATAGAAAAGTTGTAGGTCTTGGCTAGTTGTACAACTTTGTTGTTTGGAGTTTTTGAAGTTTCAATATAAAATTCAAAGTAATTTCTAAATTACCAAATTCCAAAAAAATATCCCCTTTTGATTTCAAATTCAAATTTCAAAATCTAATTTGAATTTGAAAAAGTTTTCAACATGAAACTTATAAAGCTTGAAATTCTGAAGATTTCATACTTTGGGAATTTTTCAAGTTACTACATGATTTTGGGAGTAATTTGGCAAAAATAGTTTGAAATTAAAAAATTAGGGGGGGGTGCTACAGTGACCGGCGAATCATCGCCGGACACCGCACGGCATGGGCACCGGCGAGCCGCCATGGTCTTCGGCCAGCTTCCAGACGCGCCTGTGATCGCCACCTCATCTGCGTGCGCGCCTTCTAGCACCACTGAAGACCCCTTGAAAAGGATCGAGTGCACCGTCGTTTCTCTTCTTCTTTTTCTCTGCTTTTGCCGTCGCCACCGCCTAGCTCCGCCGCTCACCACTACCACCGTTGAGCTGCCTTCGGCTAAAACAATCACACCATCAAGTTCGCCCCGCTCTTGCGCACCTCCTGGTCCGCCTACACTAGCCCATTTCCGCCCGAATTAGTCGCACGACCGTCTCCTTTCCCATCTCCAGTGACCGAGCACCACCGAGCCGCCTCACGTGGTCAGTCACCTCCGCCGCCTCTCAGCGCCTACTGATCGCTCCACTGCACTCGTGGTGAGCTGCTGATGCTTCCCATGCCTTTAATTTAGTCGCTACCGGCTTGTGGCGACGGCGTGCCGCGAGCCACGACCACCATGCCACCATGGCCGGTGAGTTACTGCCTCCGGGAGGTCTGCGGTTGTGGGAGTGGTTCGGTGAGGTTCGCGGTGTGGTGTAGACCGTGTTGGTCAGGTTGATTGGGTCACCGGTGTCGTGGTCGCCGGCCGGACACCGTGCCATCGAGGTCGGGCCACGGCGAGAGAGAACGAGAACGGGAGGAGAAGGATGACAGACGGGGTCGCCCTGTCAGCGAGAGAGAGAGGGAGAGCGCGCGGGCGAGCGAGCGGGCCGCGTTGTTGGGCCACGCGCGTTGCCGGGCCACGAGCGTGCGCGCGCGCGGGTGAGGAGAGGAGAGGAGAAGGAGAGGAGAAGCGGCCCGAGCTGTAGTTTTTGTTTTTCTTTTTTAAAAATGTGAAATAGTGTTAGTTTTTGTTTATTTCAATAGATTTTTTGTAGATCTCCAAAAATAGTGAAACTTTTTGTGTAAGCTTTTCCAAGTGTAAACTAATTAGGAAAAATGTTAAATGCCAATTTTGATTACTTTTTGTAAGTTATTTAATTAGCTCAATTAAATGTTAAATGCAACTTCCAGGAATTTTAGTAATTAAAATATTAATTCAAAAATCATGAAATTTATTTTGACACTAGTTTAGGCCATGATTAATCTATAGAAAAAGTTTAAGCTCAATTAGAGGAAGTTTGATTTATTCTTAATTTATGCCTTAATTTATTTAAGTGATTAATTAAATGTTAAATTGATAACTTTAAGTGTTGTGTGCTCTTTTTGATTGAGTGATGACCTTGGGTCATTAACCCTTAATGATCCTTGGAACCTTAATTACTTGGTTAAACTCGTTAGTAACATGTTCTTTAAGAAGCTTTAGTGTTGCTTAAGTAATCATTGTTAGTTAGTAGGTTCTTTTGTTTTGCGACTGTACCGCGAAGGAAAGTTGTACTCAAGTCGTTAATCTTGGCATGTCGTCATCAAGCATCATGTTTATCATCACATCATATTGAAACATGTTATACTCTCGTATAGTTCCTGCTTTCAAGGAAGTCAACATTGTTGAGCAAGCCTCCGGAGAAGAGCAGTCATCGGTGGGTTCTGGACCGGACGTCGGAGTTGTTGAGCCCGAGCTAGTCGTCTTGTCTGAGCAAGGCAAGCCTCGGCGCATTTAAACCTTCCTTGAGTTTTACAAATTGTTATCACTGGTACTATGGTTTACTGCATTAAGTAATTAGGAGTTGAGTGATAACCCAATTGCTGTATTATCATCCTTGGTTATTGCGATATCACCCTTGATACTTATTTTACTGAAATGCGTAGTATGCTTTGCTATGCTTAATAAGTTAGGCTTTTAAATGAAATGTTTACATGGCCATGATGGCATATTTGAGGAATCGTGGAATGTAAGAATGAACTTGAAGATTGGGCGGGTGGTTTGGCCACTGCTAACTTGCATTGGGAAAGGAGTCTCAATGTAGTGTTTCCGCCTTGTCAGTTAAGGACCGTTCGTTGTAGGCCCGCTTGTGTTTTGAGACTTTGCAACTAGCCTCATGCCTTGGGTAAGCCCAAGATATTAGTGATTCCATTACGAGAACGTCTAACCTCGCACTGGGAGTGGAGAGATGGCAGGAGTAGCGTGTACCCTCGGGGCTAGAATTGGGCCGGGTTCGAGGAGTACTGTACTCTCGAGTGGCGATGGACACGTTCTAGTTTTGGGAGATCTAAATGAGGGTTGGCATATGCAAGATTCGATTCTACATATGTCGTGAGGTTAGAGATCCCCAGCTGAGTATAATCGATTCGAATCGTCGTTACTCCTCGATTATGGAGACTCGATCGTTCGACCTGCATCGTAGCTAAGAAATGGAAAATGCTGAAAGAATCAGAAAGATCTTGATGAGAATTACTTTGATCTAGAATAGGATCACTTAGGTTTGGTTAACGAATCTTAATTGATAAAAGTAAAAGGTTAAAGGTAAGGACTTACTTTAGTAAGCTTTTCTGCAAAAGGAATTTTGAATCTTGAATACCTGTACCTTGATTCCCTAAAGCTAGCATGCCCTTGGAGTCTTTTTCTTAGTCGGGTAAGTCTTGTTGAGTACTCTCCGTACTCAGGGTTTGTTAAACCCCTTATTGTAGGTGCGGTTCATGAGTAAGTCTGCTTTGAGCCTTGCTGCATGACCGTTATCGTTGAAGAAAGTGACGATAAGTAGGCTGTGTGGCCTCTGGGCAAGGCACCTCGTTTGGGTGTTGTAATAAAGTTACTACTGATACTCCACTATTACTGGTTTGTAATAATGTTACTTAAGGTTTGAAATTTGGAAAATGTGGTTTGTAAACTTAAGTTATGTAAGACTTCCGCTATTTCACTCTGATGGTATTTTGAATAAACTATTGTAATATTGCAATACTCCTATAATTGGATTCCGTTCGGAGGAAAGCAGGCCTTTTAGGTTATGATGAACATAAATACGACTGTCAGAGGTCATTATGACAATAACAGGTACATGTGGGCCATCATAAATAGGAGGTTCTGTGACAGGTTGAAGCAAGAAGTAACTTTTGCAGAAAAGCTTACTATGAGTAGATCCTTACTGTCAACGTTTTAGCTTTGTATTAAGTCATTAGTAGTATCCAGTTTGCTCCTGATCTAACTCAATCACTTCATTAACCATCTCATCTCATTTCACTTCTTATCCACAAGTAACCATGTTTCATTGATTAACTGCGATGTAGATCAAAGATCAAGTTTCTCACTATTCGGGAGAGACGGTGATTCGAATTGATGTACATCCAGCTAGAGTAAACCTTAACCAGCACGATACATGCAAGGTCCCGGACCTACATATATCAACCATTCTCTCGGATCCTCTAAAACATGAATGGGTTCGCGCCACCTGAGAGCATAGTACTCCACCGCTCTACCCTATTCTAGTAGGGTGGGTACACGCTACTCTCACCATCTCTCCACTCCTAGTGCATGATTGTCCTTTCACATAATGGAATAGCCGAGGTACTCAGGCTTACCGAGGGCATGCAGTTAAGTACATTCAATCTTGATTAGCAGATCTACAATCGGAACAGTCCTTAATCGACACAGGCAGAGCACTACATCCAGACTCCATTCTTGATGCAAGCTAACACCCGTCCAGTCTCAGCTTTAATATCATCATAATCATCATCATAGAATTCTCACGATTCAAAAGCAGAGCTGAGAAGAACGAAAGGAAACCTATTTCTCACGAACGACCAAAACATCGTCCGACTTCTATCGAAGTCTAAGCATCACTAAGCATCATAGATATCGACCTACATACTAATGGGGTTTCAAGGAAGATATCTGAATAAATCAAGGTAGTCATGCAACAATTGGTTTTCACCCAACTCCTACTCACCTAATGCACATTTTATTAGACTCAAATGATAATAATATTTATAAATAACAACGAAAGGTTAAATGCTCCGGAGCTTGCCTGCGTTGCAGAGAAGGTTTGTTTCCACAAAGGATCATAGGAGTCAGACTTGGCATCATCACCATTGATGGATGAACCTCCTTCGAAGATTAATCAACATGAACCTTCTCACTCACATACGCACTACAAGTAGATAAATGATGCATGCTTTAGCATGATGGAATGCATGACATGATGCATGGAAGTGCATTGGTGAAAGCATACCAAGATTAACTAACTTGAGTACAACTTTCCTTCATGGTACAATTGCAAGTAATCAACATAAAGCACTTTTTAGTTATTATCTTAACAAGTCCATTGTGTGCTTAATGAGGAGTAAAGCATAGCATACATTACAAAAGTTAGGCAAAGCAAAGATGGGATCACATTAACTTGACTTAAGCACTAGAGGTTGAGTTAGTCAACCAAACATTACACAACTTATCTTACTAGGGTGACAAAGCATCATAAGCTTAACCTACAAGGCAAAGGTTCACTTAACAGACATAACTACTAACTAAAGCTACATCATGATGAGACATGTACAAGCAATATACAAGGAAATATATAACTTTTACATTTTACCCAAAAGGTTGTATCTAAGAAACAATCAAGTCTATTGACATGCATTCACTAATGAAAGACTTAATTAAGTCATTTAGAATTATTAACTAAAGGGTGTTCGTGAGCATATCAAGAGGGTAATAACTTTGCCATGAAACAGCAGGGGTGGGGTGTTTCATGGTCACCAATCAACCCAAAATACACTAAAATCATTTCATGATTTATGCTAATCATTTTAATATTTATTAACTAATAATGAAAGCATATAATTAAGGATATAATTAATTATCATCAAATTAATCCCAAACTTTTTGTGAAGGTTGATCTAGCATAAAATAGATACACAAAAAGTTTCATGGCCATTGGATATTTATTTTAGTCTATAAAAATCATGGAAGGTGCATTTATTAATTAAAAGAGGTAATTTTAAATCATAGAAAAATTACTGAAAATGCTCAACTCATATTTTTCCTAGGTAGAGTACATCATGAAGAGGTTACACAAATATTTTCATGATTTTAGCATGCACCAATAATTAGTTATGAAATTCACAAGTTTCAGCTAAAAATAGAAAAAGAAAAAGAATCACCCTGTAGCGCACTATTCACCTGAGTCACAGTTAGTGCATTTAGGCCCCTAGAAAAGCTTCTATTCTGGCACGAAGTCCTTCGTCGCGAGTTGGAGCAGAGCACGTGCACGGGAAAGCCAGTTCCGGCCGGTTGATGCTCATCGGCGGCGAGGGAGAGGTGATAGAGCATCTCCATGCCCGGGCGCACCCGTGGGCGGAAGAAACATGGCCGGAGATGGCCTGTGAAGGCCTGGCCATGTGCGCCGGCGGGTTAGCAGTGGCAGACACAGCGGCAGGCTGCGCTCCGGCGAGACCTGAGCACGATTGACCAACAAAGCAAGCTGAGGAGCATCAAGGCATCACAAGGAAGCGATAGAATCAAACAGAAGGGCAAGAGGTACTCCAGAGGAGCCTGGCCACGGCGAGGTGGTTGCGGCGGCCATGGCGGGTCGCCGCCGCGGGAACAGCGTGCGCGGCTGGCTCCGGCAAGGGAAGACGGCGCGAGCAAGACAGGAAGAAGCGCAAGGGGCCTGCGATGCTGCTGACATGAGCTATTGGGTGCGGATGGATCAACAGCGATGAATTTCACCGTCGAGTGGAGCTATGCCGGCGGTGACAGAGAGAAGGAAAAGAGAGAAACAACGGCCGGCGCTCGGTTTTAAAAGACCGAAGATGACGTCTCCAGGCCACGAGCACCTTCACGAACGTGGCCACGCGGACGGCCGCGCGTCTAGGCGCGAGAAACAGCGCAGGGCGCCCAAACGGCTCATGGCGACGACGCGGCAAACAGACAGCCTACTGCTCACCCCTGATGACACTGTAGCAGACTGAAACCACCTCCTTGTCCTCTCCTTTTCTCCCAGATCCAAACAGCAACTCGATCAACACCTTGAACAAAAGTTGTTCATCTACATGTTCTCTCCAACTTTGCTTAAGGAACCATCATCTCTACATGTCCTCTCCAACTTTGCTTAAGGAACCATCATCCAAAACTTGATGGTTTGAAAAATATAGAATTTTGAAGAGAGGCACTTTGAACTGTACATCTCAAAAGCAGTTTCAACTAAGCATGTTTAAGAACTTAATTAAATGTTAATCACTGATCAAACATCATAGACAAATGTTGATTAACACAGTTCAAACATAGAAGCAACTCATGACACAAAAGTTGCACAACTTTTATTCATGAAAATTCATTTTATAAATCTCCAAATATTGAAGTTTAACACTGTTTTTCAGAGACTTTACCACCAATAGTTAGGTTTGGAAAACTTGTTTAGAATTCAAACTTTGAACCTAATTTTAAATACTTGTAACTTGCAAACTCTAAAAAAATTTTGTTCCAAATTATAGAGCACATTTTTAAATACAAAGTTTATATTTACCAAATTTTAATTGTTTAAGCAAAATCACAAAGAGCCTTAATTGATAATTGTGACAACATTTCTTGCAACATATGAAACACTATATATGCATCATAGCAATGTTGTAAATGAAACATGAAATGCATTTATACTATAATGCTTGATGATTATGCATGATGATGATCATGATTAGGGTTTTATTAATTTCGTAACACCTAGGGTGTTACAGTGTCCGGCCTTCCCTTTTATAGTTTAAGGGAAAGGATTGGGGTACAAGAGCGAGAGGGAGAGAAGAAGAAGAAAAATAGGCAAATGACAGAGAGGAGCGAAGGAGTGGACAACCCCGAAGCTGCGCCGCCCTCCCCCCCGCGCAGGCGGGTCCTGCAGACGACAATGTGGGCACGCGCGTGCCATGGTTATGTCCGCCTCCGTCGCCACAGGCGAGCGTCGCTGTTCTGGTCATGATTTCCTCATCCATCATTGGTGCTACAGACGGGCACCGTTGCTTGACCGCGCCGCCCGGTCCGTCCCTGTCATACGATATGGCCAACCGATCTAGAATTGCACGGGAATCGAGTTGCACAGTGCCAGTCCGCCTGACACTGTTGGAGACGTGGGTGTCTAGATATAGCCGGTGGCAGTCGCTAGTCATGTCAAGGTGCCCCTGCCCCCTCTAGTGTTAGGGGCACGACCTAGGGTCCGCTGCTCGTGTTCGTGGCAGTCAGGGGCCGCGCGGGGACCCCCGCAGGAGCCTGTGCTTGAGGCTGATCCCCATGCCCCCCCGGGTCAGGCGGCGCGAGTTCCGCTCCCAAGGGGTCGGGCGAGACGGAACCCGCGCCCCCAGGGTCGGACGAGGTGGAGCTTTCTCCTGGGGGTCGGACGCGGCTGGGCCCGTGCCCATGGGGTCGAGTGAGCCGGAGCCCCCACTCTTAGGGTCGGTCGGGACGAAGTCCCGCGCTGGTCAGGTCGTGATCACGTTCCTGATCTGCCGCCAGGCTGACTCTTAGTGTCGTCTTTGGGCGTGGGGATCGCTGATACCCGACAATTTGTTTTGCGCATATATGTATTATTTGGTATAGGTTCAAATTCTATTGGGTGCAATCTTTTTTATATATAAAAGAGTGTAGTTTATTAATACCAAATAGGGCCTAAGTTTTTATATAATAGTTTATGAATAAGTTGTAAATTCTGTTTGGAGGCTTTCGTCTACTAACAGTTTGTTATTTCTAAACTTGGCTCACATCATTTGTCTAGTCATATTTTTCCCTCAAAACACAACGCGAAGACATATAGCCATACATAGTCATTTTTATGGTTGCATCCATGCACAGTATATCCTAGGTGTCCATCATAGACGTATAGCTTCCTTAATTTGAAAAATAATGCACCATATCAAGCCCTCATCAAACTCTAAGGGAGTGTTTGGCTCACGGCCACACTTGGCCTGCCCAAGCTTCGGCGAGCCACAAAGCCAAAAGTAGCTGTTTGGTTCTACGCCAGAACACGCCACGCCACAGTTATTGGCGGCCACGGAAACCGAAGAGGGTGTTTGGTTTACCACAAAGCTGCGGCAGCCACAGCGCATGCAAGTGTAATTTCCTGCCGAAGCTTAGGCGCCGGATTTCCTCGCCACAACTGCGGCGCCGCCGCAAGAGAGGCGTGGCTGCCACAACTTCTTCGCCGTAGACTTGTGGCGCCGCCTCCGTGGCGATGGCAGGCGCTGCCCGGCAACCAAGCAAGCCCTAAATTCTCTACATGCTCTCCATAATCCTTCATCTAAAATATTTTGCTTCTTCCAACGATAAAGGACGTGATTGGTACCTCACGCACGCCGGACCTGGCTGGACTTGTAGAGCCTTGTCGGCCAGAGCCAGGTCTACTGCATGCACATGCGAGTGTTTGGTTTAGCTCTCCTTTCAGCTAGGCACAGCAGGGTCAGGTGTTTGGTTGCAGCGAATCGCGGCTATCCTACTCACAAGTGGGCACCGTTTGTACGTGTTCTTGCGCCGCGCGAGCCAGGCTCGATGGAAACGAGACCTCGCCGCAGAGTAAAGTTAAATGTGCCCTTAAAAAGTAGTACGTGCTCTTACCACCTCATCGATAGATTCGTACTTAAAAGTGTGTACACACATCTCTTAATGCGAACATATCTCAATGCAGATTCACATTAAGCCATTGTTTAAATTGGGAAAAAATTTCAACCCGATGAATAGTACCATTTTCGTCTTATTTGATAAATATTGTCCAATCGTGGACCAACTAGGCTCAAAAGATTCATCTCGTGATTTACAACTAAACTGTATAATTAGTTATTTTTTTACCTACATTTAATACTCCATGCAAGCAGTTAAAAATTGATGTGATGGAGAGAGAGTGAAAAAACTTGAAATTTTGATGTCATCTAAACAAGGGGTAAGATGTGTATACACGTTTCTCAATGCAAATTTATATTGAGATGTACGTGCACATTTTTCAATGCGAATTCAATGACGGAGGTGATGAAAACATGTGCCCTTAAGTCCAATCGAGGAAACCAAACGCGATAAATTTGCACGAGACGGACCAGGCTGAGGCACAGTCCAATCCACGAAGCCAAACGTATCACATTGGATGTTTAGTTCATCTCTAAAACTTTACACCCTATCACGTCGGATGTTTGATACATGCATGAAATATTAAATATAGACTAAAAAAATAACTAATTGTACAGGTTGCGCGTATTTTGCTAGACAATTTTTTAAGTCTAATTAGTTTATGATTAGACAATATTGTACTACAGTAAATATGTGCTAACGATAGATTAATTAGCCATGACCATCAAAGATGAGGAGCAGCCGCTGCACATCCTCTTCTTCCCGTTCCTCGCGCCGGGGCACCTCATCCCGATCGCCGACATGGCCGCGCTCTTCGCCGCCCGAGGCGTCAAGTGCACCATCCTCGCCACCCCGGTGAATGCCCAAGTCATCCGCGCGGCGGTGGACCGCGCCAACGACTCCTCCCGCGGCACCGAGGGCGCCCTGGCCATCGACATCGCCGTCGTGCCCTTCGCCGACGTCGGGCTGCCCCCCGGCGTCGAGTGCGCCCCGGCCCTTAATTCGGCGGCCGACCGCGAGAAGTTCTTCCATGGGGCCCGGTTATTGCTCCGCGAGCCGTTCGACCGGTTCTTGGTGGAGAATCGCCCCGACGCCGTCGTGACCGACAGCTTCTTCGACTGGTCCGCCGACGCCGCCGCAGAGCACGGCGTCCCGCGGATAGCGTTCCTCGGCAGCAGCTTGTTCTCCCGGGCCTGCAGCGATACTACGGTGCGCAGCAACCCCGTGGAGGCCGCCCCCGACGACCCGGACGCGCTCGTGCTGCTTCCAGGGCTGCCGCACCGTGTCGAGCTGAGGCGCAGCCAGATGACGGAGCCCAATAAGCGGCCGGAGCAGTGGGCCTTCTTCCAGCGCATGAACGCCGCGGACCAGAGGAGCTACGGCGAGGTGTTCAACAGCTTCCACGAGCTGGAGCCGGACTACTTGGAGCACTACACCACGACGCTCGGGCGCCGCGTATGGCTCGTCGGGCCGGTCGCGCTCGCCAGCAAGGACGCGGCGACGAGGGGCGCCAGCAACGGGCCCTCGCCGGACGCGGACGGCTGCCAGCAGTGGCTCGACACCAAGCCGGAGGGCTCGGTGGTGTACGTGTCCTTCGGCACGCTGTCCCATTTCTCGCCGCCCGAGCTGCGCGAGCTCGCACGCGGCCTCGACCTGTCCGGCAAGAACTTCGTCTGGGTCATCGGCGGCGCGGACACCGAGGAGTCGGAATGGATGCCCGACGGGTTCGCGGAGCTGATGGCGCGCGGCGACCGCGGCTTCATCATCCGGGGCTGGGCGCCGCAGATGCTGATCTTGACCCACCCGGCAGTGGACGGGTTCGTGACGCACTGCGGGTGGAACTCCACGCTGGAGGCCGTGAGCGCCGGCGTGCCTATGGTGACGTGGCCACGCTACGCCGACCAGTTCTACAACGAGAAGCTGGTAGTGGAGCTGCTCAAGGTCGGTGTCGGCGTGGGGTCCGCGGACTACGCGTCGAAGCTGGAGACCCGGCGCGTGATCGGCGCTGAGGTGATCGCAGAGGCCATCGGGAGAGTGATGGGCGACAACGAGGACGCGGAGGCAATACGGGAGAGGGCCAAGGAGCTCGGGGAGAAGGCTAGGCGCGCGGTGGTCAAGGGTGGGTCCTCTTACGATGATGTCGGACACTTAGTGCACGAGCTGATGGCTCGTAGGAGCTCTGTCGATGTCTGATTGGGATGTCTGATCGGGTTATCGGTGAAAGCAATTTTGAAGTGTACAATGATTGAATTGGGACAGTTTGGTAGGAAGAGCACATATGCCTCTTCGGACTTGGCCTGCTTAGATGCACCGATTTTTACCTCTAGTATTCTACATCCTGCAGTCATATTATCAACAACCTTTCTCCATCCTATGTGATGGTATTCTATAACAGAGTAAAGAGATACTTTTAAAAAGTTTAAAGATATTTATATTTACATGAGGGAAAGGTGACTCAAAGTAGAAGTTTTAAGAGCGTCTCCAATAGTTTGAAAAACCTCTTGAGGACATGCTTGTTTTTTAAAAACTCTTGGGATGCTCCAAAATAAGGACAAATGCGAACCAAGCCAAAACATGAACGATAACGTCTGGCACTGCAAATGAGCAACAACATTAGTATACGACTCATATGTACCAAACTTTGAACGAAACAAAAACAACTAACGAAATCAATCAATCTGCTGTATGCCTATATAGACATCGGTTCGAGGTTGTTACTACACCAGACACAATGGAAAGCAAAGGAAATTGGAGGTAACCCTTCACACGGAACACTATAATTTGATCTCAGCGCTGACTTTTATTCATAACTCGCAAATTGGGATCTCAGATCCTGATTCACCGCAGGTTCCTGACAAGCAAATCTGCTCAGCCAATCTACTCAACCGACTTAGTTCGCACACAGATAGGATACGATTCACGAACTACAGTTAGGATTCAAAAATCTGTTCTACCTTGCTAAGAGACCTAGAAACCAAACCTGCATCATACCAAGCTACCATAAAGGGGGGAAAACCATGACAAGAAAAACAATGAACCAAAGTGTGTTCAGACTCGTGGAAACCCTGACCGCCCTTTCCTCTGTAGGAACTCTGGGATCTGCAATGCATGACCTTCCTCCTGGGAAGTGGGAGAAAACCAACCCGAGCGACCGCGGTTGCTGTCTCCTCCAGCCTGGGCAAGGAGTGTCATGACTCATGAGAATACATAGAAGAAATAAGGGAAAGTAGACAAATGAAGTCGCAATAGGTACCTGTGAAGACCGGCTCTCACTTTCCTCCTGGCGTTTGAAACCAGTTGCAATTAGAGTTATGCTCACCTGAACAGATGTATAGTGTTATTGACACGGGCAATAGGATCAAGTACAGTTGTGAAATTTACGGGCCTCAAAGTTTTGATACATAAAACAATTTTAACCACAAAGTAGAAACGATGTTATTCCATGACATACTTGACCAGTGTATGACGGATCTATAACAGAGCCAAAAATAAGATTTGCACCAGGGTCAACAAGATCATAGATTACTTCAGCTGCAGCATTCACCTGTAGAAAAGGATGGCAAGTGGAATTCAGTTAGAATGTATTCTGACTATTCAAGAAGTCATCTGTAACAACTCAAGAGAGCTGCATGTTATCTCACTAAGAGGCAGTACAAAATGAACAAGAGAACGGGATAAGCTAGAACAGGCCCTCCCAACACACCCCACGCACACTGATAGACAAGGAAAGAAAAGAAGCGCCACCGCAGACCAGAACACGACCACGAGTCCATGACCTGCTTATCACACAGGCAACTAATGACCTGGAGTAAGCGACCTCGGAAGAAACTCCTGAAATGCTGAAGCACTGGCCAAACACCAAAAATGATATATATGAATGTATGTCACCTCTGTCAAGGTTAGATCATTCCCTCCAGTGATATTCCATACAATTCCAGTTGCTCTTTCAATACCAATATCAAGCAGAGGAGACTGTATGGCATTGAGTGCAGCATCTCTGGCTCGTGTCTTGCCTACAAAGAGGTCAACAGTATTGGCAGGTGTGGGTTATATTAATTTTTTCAATAGCATAATATGCTCAGAACTCCACAGAGAACTTGATAGGACAGAACCTATGCATGTATGTATTTGATTCTAAATAAACATGGTTCTCTGAATTCTGAAATTTAACCTGTTGCTGTTCCAATGCCCATCAATGATGAGCCAGCATCTGACATAACTGATCGAACATCAGCAAAGTCCACATTCACCAGACCTGGCACCTGCAAGCAGAAGATGAAACATAGAAGTGACCACTCTAGCCAAGTAGGTAGCATGCAATTGTCATCATCTAGGTGAACATTATGAGAAAGCAAGTGTTAAAAATGTTTGAATTTTCAGGCGCATGAGTTTTCCAATTTCCAAATGGCGTGCCAAGAAACCAACAACAACAACAACAACATAGCCTTTTGTCCCAAGCAAGTTGGGGTAGGCTCGTGCCAAGAAACCAAATTCTGCAAAAAGGATGACTCAGGAAGAAACCAAGTGCAGAACAATGGTATTCAACTTTTACTTTGTTGTTGGTTCTGCATCAATGTAAAAAGAAAATTAGACAGTAAAACCACTGTTTTCAAACCAAGTGCAGCTGCGTTGAATACCACTAAACGAAACCCATACCATGGGGCAGTGCATGGTCAAGAAGGAAAAGGTTATATCGCTAGCATAACTTTTATAACATCATTAATTCAGTAGGATTTGTTTATCCTTTATTGCATGCTTGTCTACGACAAATAATATTTCAACAACAGGAGTGTTTGGACAGAACATGATTTAAATTATTCACAAAAGGATAAGACTGATGATATAATAACATATAGCATTTTCTCTTACAGTGATTATATCCGATATCCCACGAACACCCTGACGAAGAATATCATCTGCCAAATTGAATGCTTCTGTCACGGGAGTATTTGGGGATACAGCAGTCAGTAACTTGTCATTTGGAATTACAATCAGGGTATCAACATTGCTTCTCAATGATGCAATTCCTTCTTGTGCCTGAAGAGCGCGCCTTCTTCCCTCGAATGAAAATGGGGTTGTGACAATTCCAACAGTCAATATACCCATGGACTTTGCAATCCCTGCAATAATAGGTGCCCCACCAGTGCCTGTCCCACCTCCCATTCCAGCCTGCAAAATGAATGAGGATCAAAATAGAGGTTACCATATTCTTCTCAAGAATGGATAGATATCATTATATCGGTCATTCGTTCGAAGGAAAAACATGGTTTGATTATACAAATCCCTATATATTATCTAACTACCATGATGACTAGAAACGCACACCATTCTAGATCAAACTGAAATGTATAATGCTTGACAGCTTGAGCAATATGTACATACTGTCACAAAAACCATATCAGCACCAGCAACTGCCTGTTCTACCAACTCCTGGCTTTCCTTGGCTGCATTCATGCCAATTTCTGGGTTCCCACCAGCACCAAGACCACGTGTCAATTCCTGGCCAATCTGTAGCCTATTTTCTGGTTCGATGGGTGACATCCGCATAGCCTGAAAATCAGTGTTCACAATCCAGAATTCCACACCCTTCATGGAGCTTTCAATCATCCTGTTCACAGCATTGGAGCCACCACCTCCAACCCCTATGACTTTAATCTTGGGCTCATTATAGCGGTAAGAGGGAGAAGTGTCCACCAATCTTTCAGCCGCAGTGTCAATACCCTGCTCTTTGCTGGATACAGTTGCTGCACCATTATCTTCTCCATAAAGCAAGGAGATCTCAGGGTGAAGGTCATATAAGGTATCCTTGGTACGCCTTGGCCCAGCTCGGCGGGAGTTTGCAGAGCACTCAAGTCGAGAAAAGCGATAGGAATCACCAGAAAACCACTTCTTTCTCTGAAAACTTGCACTTTCACCGAGAAGCGTCTTCCTAACATTTATTGGCGAAATGCCTAATGGGCACTGGCAACTGGAAGCATTGGAGAAAACTAGCTGTGTTGCCATCCTTAGCTCTGGAATTTGCTTGCACTGGCAAATGCAATCTCCGACAGCTCAATAATTAATTCCAGAAGAGTTTTTGCCTTGAAACTGGCAAAAAAAAGGAAACATCAGCTGTGCTTCGTTGCTGGCCAGAAAATGGCATTAAATGTAAGAGAACACAACAAATACAGGCTAGATTGCAGGGGTTTGGATAGCAGCCACATTAGTTCCAAAATCTGTGGAAAACAATCAGACCACCATATGGTGTCAACTTCCGAGCCAACTGACTTGGCAATTTCATTTACCAAGTGTTTGGTTTGATTATAATTCATACTTCAGATTTTGACATGAAATAATTTGAACGGAACGAACCAAATGAACTAATAATACATGACAACAAAATGGATTTTTTTTTCTCTCGGAAAACTAGCTTTCCATTAAACATTGTCTCTAGGCATGTCGCCAGAGACCAAATGAGATACAAAGACTGGTGCATCATCAGTATACATACAAGTTTCAGCATCCTCCATACATGCACCGTAGGCAGCTAGACAGTGTGCCAATTGATTGCAAGTTCTATTACAAACAGAGATTACACAAATGGAATTGAATTAATAATACATGACAAATGGAATATAGGTAAAATACATTCCCCCATAAAATGGATCTGGAATCTATTTAGAGAGGCTCGATAGGGGGATAGGGGAACAACAGCAAGCAGTCAAAGATTTCAAGAATAACCCCAATCTCACTTAGGAAAATAATCTCCACCAAAAATTGCTAGACAGAGGTAAAACCACTATTCGAGAACGGGTCAAGATAGATTTATCACTAGTAGTACATAAAAATCTCTTATTTTACCTGACCCGTTTCACTGGAAGAAGAGTGGGCTGGTGCAGTGCAGGCGCAGGACACCGGAGAGCCGCCGCCTATGAACGGCAACGTCGGCAGATCCTCCCGGCGCTTTTATAGAGGAGACGACCAGATGGATTCTGAAGGTTGGGGAATCCGGGACGAAGGGTTTCTGCGCCGCGCCAGGGATTCGGCGAGTAGACGACTGACTCGGTGAATTTCGTCAGCGCTGGCTGAGTGGCCAAAGCCCAGCGGCGAACGGCGACACTGGGATCCAATTTTGTTTTTCCTTTTAAAAAAGAAAAGTTAAAGGCAAAAAGGAAAAAGTTGCGACTGGGGAGGCTTGGAGCTCATGGGCCGACCGAGTGAGCCCAGTCTGACCTCCGACGCGCTGACAGGCCATGCCTGGCTGGGCCTTACCTAAGGCGGGCGAGTCACGTTGGCACGACATGCTGGGCTGGTATGTCACAGCAACCTCGCGGGCCGTGGGGTTCGCACTGGGGTACCCAAAAAAAAAACCGCAGGCACCACAACACAACGGGCGGCGGGCGGCCCAGCAGCTGAAACGAAGCATCTCCCCTTCGTCGCCGTTGGACACATCACCGCCGCTCCGCCGTGTCTCCCTGCCGTATGTAGAAAGCACACCGCCGGTGTGCGGTGCGCCGTGCGTGCGCCACCTCAGTCCACAGCGAAAAGGGACCGAGTTCCATGGGCTCGTTCGCTTCTTCTTGCGGCGTCCTGCCTGCACCTCCACACGTATTCATCCCCTTCAGCCTTCACTATTGTGCCCCGATCGCATTCGGTCATGGAAAGGTATGAATTTCATTTCCGCAGCGAATTTTGTTGCGTTTGTCACGCTAGTGATATCCCAACAGAAATTAACATGGACATGCACGGATTTTGCGCATACCTTGCGTTCCGCATTTCCTCGGTATATTTATCCATTTTTCAGGCGTGGTGTTGGGGTAGAAGATGAATTAGGTTGTCCTCGAGTGGGCCAAAAATTCAAAATGCTGGTTAACCATCGAAATTTCCAATGAGCCTCCTAATTTGGCGCACTGGCATGCTTGAAGCAGTGGTGGTTGCAGGCTTGCAGCTGAGGAATTTGGATGTGCTCATGTTCGTTTAGTTGAAAAGTCAGGCCGTGTTCAGATGCCGAATTCGGTGCCCCGAATTGGCGGCTGCTGTCGGAACACTGTAACAGCTTTTTGTTTTTAGTGCAAAAAATTATCCAAAAATTGATTAGTTAGACTCAAAATGTTCGTCTCGCAAAGTACAACAAAACTGTGCAATTAGTTTTTGATTTCATCTACATTTAGTACTCCATGCATTTGCCGGCATTTTGATGTGATGGTGAATCTCCTTTTTGCATAGTAGAATTTGGGGGGAGAATTTGGGATCTAAACAAGGCCTCAGTTGAAAAGGACTGTTCGTTGATTTACTGTGAGAGAAAAATGCTGTACTATGACTGATAAGTCAGGTTGAAATATACTGTATAATTCTCTTTGTAGCTTTCATTCACAAAAAAATCCGTTTGTAGCACAATTTTGATGTGGTGTCACTATTGTGTTGTGATTTTTAGAAAGTAACGAACCATTGTTTTTTTTTTGTCATGACACACACTTCTTTATCACAACCAGCATGGATCCTCCTCTTTCCTTCAAAAAAAATTGGAAAGAACTTAACACAAATGGCATGGATCCACTCTCTCCTTTTTTTTTAAAGGACTCTCTCCCATTAAAAAAGTGGCAGATCTGAAACTGGACTAGATTGTTGTGGCAATCGAGCAGTTAGGACCATGCCTGTATGGAGCCATGGAGTGATGGTAAGCTGAACAAGTGATACAATGTTGATATATAATATAGTTCGGTGTTTGCAATAGCCATTTGCCACAGACAAATCCGTATTGGTTTATTGCCATTTTCTCTTGTTTAATTACATAATCTCACATGTCTATTTCTTTTTCTTTAAAGCATATCATTATATTAAGAAGAAGAGAAAGAGTTTACACGACTCGTACAACCTCTAGAAGAGCAAGACCATGACAAACAAAATCATTAGAAGATAAAAATAATAAGCGACATAAAGGCTATATGCTATGGAGCTGTATATACCACAGTTTATTTGGCCCCATATCCTGCATGGTGCTTTTGAAACTAGGCCGAGATATCTCAAAGGGTCAGATCTACATTCAAATTTGGTTGTTGAAATTTCCAGTACCCACTCCATGGATATTTGAATTTATATTTAGCTAGTATAAATTTCAATATCTAGCTATTCTCCACCATTCTTTGTAATTATTCACGAATGTTTAAAATATTGACAAAAAGTCACATTCTACTTCGAAAATCTCATACAAGAAATTCTGATAACTCGCTACTACCGAAAATAGTCCAGTTGCTAAAATATTGAATTCCTGGATTGCTGATACATTTCTTTTTTTTTTCCTTGCAGTAACCGCATGAGCTTGCCTAATGTTTGGTAGCAGGAGAAGAGCATATAAAAGTCTCCTTTCTCCTAGTGCACGACATGAGTCAGAATAAGAAAAGCTTGAGCTTCAGCTAGGCAAAGGATTGAGCAAATCTGAGCAGACCTGAGAACTTTCCAGTGAGTATAAATGCACCTTTCCATAAAAAAAAACAAGTATAAATGCACCTGCACTTCACCACACCATACTCTTTCCAAATATACTCGGCCCTACTTTATCCAAAGGGTTAAGCACTAATAAGTTAAATAACAGGCAACTTGGTTAGAACATATATTCTCATGTCCAATAGCATTTCCAAACAGAGAAACTAGGCAGTGCTGAAACGTCTGAGTTTCTCTTCAAGCGAAAATACTTATAGTACTCGAAGTCACGGTCTCATGGATAATGTCAAACAAATCCCGTTTCCTGCCCCCCAAATACTCGTGCATTGCAAGGATTTTCATTTTCGAATATGAAGGTGGATTAAAATCTAGAGCAACTTGCCAAATTTCAACCTTTATTTTCTAGGAAAAGATTTTGTGCCGTGCCTCCTCCCATCTCCATCTCCCCACTGACGTACTTGCTATCCCAGAGGAGAGGTCAGAGGGTAGCCAATGAGAAATCAGAGGTGGTTGCAATAGGAGACAGAAATCCTGGCAATGGCCTACCAGTCTACCACATCAGCACATCCCTACCTATTCCTCCTCGGCCCTCATTTCTCTATATCTTGTGAAAACAGAAAGAGAAACAGCCTCATAGGGCATGTTCTAAAGGACACAAGATCTTCCTTGGGGCACAGTAGTGTATTAAACCACAAGGGTGATTCACTTACCATTGTCGGAGAAGACAAACAAGAACAGAAGGAACGGCCTACCATGTGGTATTTATATATGCTCCTTCTATGGTCTTCTCTTGAATATATCAAACACAAGTATATATGTGAACCTAGCTAGCTCACTAATCTCCCCTTGCAGTTGAGCTCTGCTCACAGTCATGGCGCAAGGTGAGGAGAGTTCGTGGTGCATGACAAGTAGTGATCATGGTAGAGCTGCATCATTCAGCCAAGCAATTGCATGTGGAACCCAAAGGCGTGCTTCTGCTGCACAACCTGCCAATTTCTTGTACTGCTTCTCCTTTCTACTCTATCCCTCACTCCCTCCGCTATTTCTCTCTTGCTCCTACTAGTAAATGCAAAGACAACACAGCTAAAGCTCTTTTTTGCACAGTTGCTATAAAATAGTGTTTCCCATATCCTCTTTTTAACTATCTTTATAACAAACTCTCCTGTATATATATTCCGAGCTTCCTCTCATTGGATTACACCTCTTCCCACAAACCAAATAGTTTCTTAATGCCTAAGGCCTTGATCCTGCAAGTGATCTTACCTTCCTGCTCCTCTTTTTAGCCCTCATCCTTATCTGTACACCTCTGACCCTCACTTTCAGTCATTGCCTTTACCTTCTTGAAAATTTAAGCTTTTATCTGCTTTGCCTTATATTGCATATGGCTGTCATTGGTGCTGAACTCGCTGCACTACTGCTTGGTCCAGGGAGTTGCAACCTGCAGCTGCTCCTTACTACTTTGGTGAGTTGGAGGAGGCCCTTATCCATGGCACCCGTACTTCTGTTGATCATGGCATGATCGGAAGTGATGTGGACACAGAGTGTAAGAGTAAGACTGCCTTTTTCTCTACACCTCTCTCCTTTAATCCAAACCTTAACCACCCGTGGAATCGGCTTCTTTCTTTGCTTTGCTGCCCTCCCCACAACGCCGCATAGATAAGCACAGGGTAGCATGATTTGGCTTTGGCCTGGTCAAGCACAGATTAGCCATGACCAGATGCAGTTGGGATTGGGAGACAGCATAAATTGTGTGATCCCACAGGCTGCAGAGCGGACACCTCACTCCTCTCTTCTACCTCTGTCCAATTTTGCTGCCTCTTGGAGATGGAGCCTTGAAAAAACCTTTAATTCCATTTGTATGTATGCAGCAGCTGGATACCTTGCAGCTAGGCCCCCCACACTGGAGATCTTCCCTTCATGGCCAATGAGTCATCTACAGCAGCCATACAGTGTAAGCACTGTTTTTGTTTCATCATTTGCAGTGCCCTACAGTTCCTTGCTGACCAAACCGGACAAAGGTGTTCTTGGTTAATTAACTGCTCACTGCCTTCTTCTGTCTGCTCCTATTGATGAATTGCTGCGCAGGGTAACACGCACTCAGTAGGGAGCACCACTGACTCGAGCTCAGGTCAGAACAGTATGCCACAGACCGAGTTGGTGTCCCCAGGGAGCATGAGGGACGACTCTGGGCAGCGGCAGGAGGTTTTGATGGTGACCGTTGATGACTACAACTACGAGCAAGGACTCGGAGCAGCAGCAACCACAGCTCCAATCTTTCAGCAGCATGCAGCAGGCCAAGACAAGGTAATAGCTAGTGACATAATGATACTATGCTGTCTAGTCGATAGATTACTAAAGATTCTGGAGAAATTAAGTAAGCTTTACAATGAAACTAGAGCATATGGTATTATCAGGAACCACTAGAACAACTATTCTTTTGAAAGTTTGAATTGGTTTGAAGGTTTGGAGATGCAGACAAGCCTTTGAATAGAGAAGTCACTGTTTTTTTTTGGGTAAAGTAGTATGTTTCTTGAACGACTGGAGAGTAGGTCAACCCTCAAAAAAGTAGGTAATGTCATTTCTCAAACAACATCTGGTCGAGGTTTTTTCAAGGAAAAATAAAAAAAACAAAGAAACCAAATGATGGTTGGGGCATGCTACTACCCGGCCTTCTAATGCAAGAGAAGAAAAACAGAGACTTGAAGCCTCACGCCCCCGCGTCGCCCCCACGCGGCGACTCGAGCGGCCAGCCCTAACCCAAGCCACCGCCCCTCTTCCACCCTTCTCTGGTCGCGCCGTCGCCGGAGCTGGCCGCCGCAAGGCCGCTCGGCTGGCTGGGATGGCGGCGGCGAGGCCCTCCCTCCCTCGAGTGCAGCGGCGCGCGCGGCAGTGGGCCGGTGGCCCCTCCCCTGTGCGAGCGGCGTGGAGCTCGGCCGGGAGGGCTGCCGCGGTTGCTGCGGCGCCGGCTGGTGCCCTGGCTGGCGCAGGGGATGGCGGCGGGGTTCCCTTTCTCCTCCGCGCGTTCCCTCCTCTGGTTCTTGTCGTCAGCGGTGCCATCGGCCGGGGCTGCCGATCCGGTGCTTAGGCGGTTTGATCCGATGCTGGGACGGCCGAATCCGTGCCCCTAGCTGCTGGATTTGGCCTTCCTAGGCCGGGCGGCGTGGTCGCCGGCGGCGACGGCCGATGCTGGTGCCGGGGGCCTGGAGGCGGCGACAGGCTACATCTTCTCCTTCGCCTGCTCCCTCTCTTGGCCTTGGTTGCTGCTGCCCGATTCGTCTAGTGGTGGATGACAGCCGACGGTGGTTGCCGCAGCGGCGGCGGTGGTCCGTGCAGGCGCTGGGGGGCGGCGCTCTCTTCTCTGCCTGCCCCTCCCCACACGGCCTTACCTGCTGCAACGGCAACGGCCCGCCAGGATGGCTACGGCAGCGGCTGGGACTGTCAAGATAGAGGCGGCGGCGTGAGCAGGGGACATCGGGTTCCGGGCCTGGTGTCCGGATCCGGCGACCCCAGGGCAGGGGGGCGGCGCCCGTGGTGGTGGTGGCACACGCCCTGTGGCTGCTGGCGGCAATGTTGACAGTGACAGCGGCGGGTGCCAGAGCCGACGACGTTGGTCAGTGGCGGCCTCGGCGTGTGGCGATGTGACGTGAGCGGCGGAGTCAGGTCCGGCTTTGCGTAGCCCAGTCGGAGGGGGTGGCGGCCGACGCAGCTGTGCGGCTGCTGCGTGCAGCCGGCGCGTCGACGCCCCTCTGAACGGGCTATCGTAGGGCGGCGGGACAGCAGCGTGGGCATTGAAGACTGGCAGGGGGTTCAGCTTCGCGATCCGGCGTTCCTGCTAGAGGGTTCTCGGGAGAAAGCCTTGGCGACGGCGACGCCGTTGGGCGTCGTTTTCCCTGTTGGGGGCGTCGTGCTTCCCCTCTAGCATGTCATCCAAGGGTGAAAACCCGGTCCACTTTTGGACATGCGACGGTGGCGCCATCGGCGTCGCTCCCTTCCTGAAGGCGTCGCATTCGGATTATCGTCGCGGTTTCAACGCGGAGCGAGGGTTTGTGACTGGAAGTCGGAGCTGCTCTTCTTGAGCTTGGCAACGATGACCGGTGGCGGCTGTCGGCTTCGGACCTGTCAGGGTGTGTGTGTTGTGGGTGGCCTGCCATGGGAAGTCGGAGCTGCTAGCAACTTGGCTGCTATGCTTGGCAACGATGACCCATGGTGGTGTGCCGTGTTTGTGCTCAGCCGCGTCGCGTGGGGTGGTTAGCCCTCGGGTGTCTTTTCTGGCAGCTCGTCTGGCTAATCTTCTTGTACATATTTATTCTTTCGACTTAATTGAGCGGCAGAGCTCCTGTCTTTGTTTCAAAAAAAAAATACTACCCGGCCTTCTGCCCTCCATTGGGAAAGACAATAAAAATAGTTACAGATGCTCTTCTGATGGGTTGTCGTTGAGCTGCTGGAAATACCGTGGAATGGAGGGTGAAACAGGTAAAGATCTGTTATCTAAAAGCAATAGTAAATAAGTAGTAACACCCAACAGGAGATTTTGGCTCCAGTATACTTAGGGGGTGTTTAGATGCAAAAAAAATTTGGAATTTGGCTATTGTAGCACTTTCGTTTGTATTTGATAATTAGTGTCCAATCATGAACTAGTTAGGCTCAAAAGATTCGTCTCGTAATTTACAACCAAACTATACAATTAGTTGTTTTTTTATCTATATTTAATGCTCCATGCATGTGTCTAAAGATTCGATGTGACGGAGAAAGAGCGTAAAAATTTGGAATTTGGAATGCATCTAAACCGGGCCTTACTTTGTTGATGCTGACTAGGTATCTTACTATAGAACTAGCATCGCACACTGTTCTAAGCTACCTTTTTGGTGTTCTGGTGCAGGGAAAGCATGGATCCACAAGAAAAGACGGCAAGCTGTTAGATGCCAAGGTTTGGTAACATTTGCTAACGTTTTATTGCTTGCATGACACTACAGTTTTGCCGTACTCTTAATCTCTTATATTGTTCTAAAACTTAGACTGAGAGGCGATTGGCTCAGAACAGAGAAGCTGCAAGAAAGAGCAGGCTGAGAAAAAAGGTGCAAAGCAAAATAGAGAAAATGCTTAGATCAACTGGTACCATATATCTAACAAAGATATAAAACTTGTTCAACTTCAGGCCTATGTACAGCAGTTGGAGACAAGTCGGATTAGGCTTCAGCAAATCGAACAAGAGCTGCATGGAGCACGATCACAGGTCCAAATTCTCTAGAAGCCTAAAGAGACAGGACATCGAAACATTTGATCTAGTATTTGCATAGTGTTACCATGTGGTGTAATGTTAAAATGGTTTCAGGGTCTGTTCCCGGGAGGAGGCGGTGCACCTGGAGATTTGAGTTCAGGTAACCATCTCATTTGGCTGAACAAAGCCTCACCATCCAACCGGTTGATATTATTCAAGGTCTTTGATTTGAATGTGTTATTACAGGCGCTGTGATTTTTGACATGGAGTACGCCCGGTGGTTAGAAGATGACACCAAGCACATGACAGAGCTCCAGGTTGGATGGTGAGCACTCTTCAACGATGGCCCCAAGGTTTGCATCAATAATTTGAGGCTACAATTATTTGAAGATAAAATTTTTAGTCATAAAAGTTATGTTAACATTGATCTCAGTTCGCTAGCTGTAAAATAAATGTTGCCTTTCTTGCTGGATAGCAGAAAGCTAGCTACATATCATTATCTTAAAATGTAACGTAGCCAACTTTGAGTGCTTAAGCCTCTAAACATGCAGATAAACATCGTTAGCACTTTCCACCATTCATCAGCAATCTGTATATATATGTGGACCTATCCGTTTCTATGTTTGTGGTACCGGCTATATTCGATGCTTTCTCGAGGAATTGGTAATAGGGCCCCAGCAGAAGCAAAGGTTCTTTTCTACTATCACATAAAACAAATTAAATGTATACTCGTAGACCACCTATCCCTTTCTATGAAAAGCCAGAGTAGGAATGTGATGGCCACCTTACTACAAAGATTATGAATGAACTAATACATCTGCCCTGTTCCTATTTCTGACCATATATATTCCTCTTTGCATTGCTCTCCCTTGTATTTTGCTGGAAATTGAACAGATGCATGAACATATATATCCAAAAGACCTTTTATGAGAGTGGAAACCATGATAATGTGCATTCTTAGGATAGGTTATACTATAAGGTCAAAATAAGACGAAAGTGCTACAGTGTTTGTTAAACTTTAACTCCTCGAGCCAAACACCTTTGAGCCTGTCTACATCTCGCGCAAGCAAGGGCTTTCCTGTCACAGTGTCACCAGATGCGGCCACAGACCCGCAGGCTGCAGCTGCCAATTATTTGCGCTCCTGAATGCGACGTGTCGAGGAGCCGTCCGTCCGGCGTCCGCGTTCCCTCCAAGCTAGGAAATTCGTCAGTTTATGGAGACGTGAATGGCTATCTGACACCTCGGTTCATCGTTTCCCGTGACGACGTGGGAGTGCAGGCGGACAGTCTGAGGCAGCAGACGTTGCACCAGATGCGGCGGATCCTGACGACTCGCCAGACGGCTCGGTGCTTCCTCTCCATCAGCGAGTATCACCGCCGGCTCCGCGCCCTCAGCTCCGTCTGGGCCTCTCGCCCTCCAACAAGCGAGTAAGACCCATCGACCGAATCCTCTTCTCTTGTGTCCATGCATGAACTCACAGTGGCACTGGCACACGTCACGCCTCTCACTCTTGCTCTTGGCAAGTTGGCATTGACTCGATCTTGTCTTGGCAAAATGACTTTTCTCTTTGGCAGGAGCGTCGTCGCCGCCGCCGCAGAGAATGTCAGCACTACAGGGACGACGAGCGAGCAAGCTCTCCGTCCGTACCACCAAAGCCAGTTCCCTGGCTTCTGATGATCGATGCATGACATGGTAGCGAGCAATCTCCACTTGTCCTTGTTCCGCTGGCTCTTGAACTCAACCAAAGGTTAGCGCTAGCGCCTCTGAAAAGTTCGGTGCGAAGAGAGGCCGAAAGAGACTAGGCGGAAAAGCGAGGGCCGCAGGTGGGAGTGGAACGCCGACGTGTCGCTGCGCCGATGCTAGCTGATGGTACCATGTGTCATTTTGTGGGTAGTTCCGTTTCAGAAACAGGCGGCCGGAGAGTAGCATGTAAACAATCCGAGAGCGTGAGCGTGACAAAAGGCCGAATGGATGAACATTGAACCATATCCGGTTCGTGTAATAACATATTGACAGTTTGGCCAGACATACGTTGTTTGTTTACGATGCCTTTAGAAAGCAAGCTTGCCTTTCCTGACTCTTGAATCTTGATTGATACTCTTACGTACGGACTAGGCGGTGCAGAGACAGTAACGACGCGATGACAACGATTTTTTTTATTATATAATATAATTTTATAATTTTTATTTATATTTAGTGCAAAAATATAATAAAAATATTATCATATATACTTATTAATATTTTCTACTCCCTTCGTCCATTAAAAAGTGTCATTCTTACTTCCCCTGAAGTCAAACATTTACAAATTTGACTAATATGTATTACAAAATATTAATATTTATGGTATATAATTAGTACCATTTGATAGGTCGTTCAATATATTCTCATAATAAACTTATTTAGAGATATAAATATTACTAATATTTTGTACAAAGACCAACACGAATTCCATAACGACACCCTTTATAGGATGGATTAGACAATAAAATCATACAAAACACAACTAAATAATAAAATCATTTCTACGAACACCTCCAAAAGACTAAGCCGGTAGATCTCAAGATTTATAAAAAAAATACATATAAGAAAATATGAGCAACCATGTTAAGTCGATAAATTAACCTAGATGATGATCATGAGAAACCTAATCATCTGAGCCACACTCAATTTTTACAAGTTGATTCTTTTCGGTTGGCCCCTATGTATAATTTCTGGCTTCGCCTCTGACTATAGTTCTTTGGGATATGAGGCCAACTCCACTATTCTTGGCATAGTCCTACACAAAAAAGCTATATTGTAAGTTCATTTTCTGGATCAAAAACATTCAACACATTTTGCGAAAATTGTATCTCGAAGAACGTATTCAGCATCTCATGCCCGCAGGGCAGAGGAGATCGATGTATCGACCAGCGCTCGTAGTCCTCTTTATCTTCACCAAACGAAGTCCGTGGAGTTTCTTCAAACGGTGTTGATGACGCTCACCTGAGAAGGTGAAAGTCCTATGTTTGGTGTTGGTAATTAGTGACAATGTCTAAGTACTAATCCTATGTCTAAGTTGTATGTAGCATATGAGGATTAGTACATTCCAAGGTTGGTGGCAAGATGGACATGATGATCATGATGGCCACACTTGGATTTGGACGCAACCCTACGTGATCAAGGCAAAGATATATGCTTAAGGGTTGTGTTTTAGTAACCAAGACACCTAGTGGCTGTGGTTACATTATAGGATAGATAGCCGTACTATAAAGAGGGGAATGACGCGGCTATTGGACTCCTAAGTGCCTCTAGATGTGCATTTCATAATCATATGCATTTGGATAGAACTAATAACGCCTCGAAAAATGATTGTGAAAATGCTAAACACACTCGCACATGACGTGATCACTTGGTGGTGTTAGCACTTTTGCGATGGCGTTGGAGTTTAAGCGGTAGAGAGGGTTTGGGTCCCTCTCTCCCTCCTGCCGAGCTTGCGATGCGGGATTCAAGCGTTTTTTAGAGTTGAAACGACTTTTTTCCACTACGCCGAAAGTCAAAAAAAAAACAGAGGCGAACGGAGGTCACAGAAGTGACCGGACGCGGTCTCTGTTTGACCGGACACGTCCGGTCAGTGTTCAGCCTCTGCGCGTGTTTCGGTTTTTTGATCGGACGTGGTGACGCGTCCGGTCACAGTCGATCGGACGCGTTCGGTCGATCAGGGAGCTTACTGGACTCCAACCGGATGCTGGCACTGTGGCGTCCGATCAGTTCTGCAGCGCGTCTGGTCACTGTTTCGTTGTGCGCTGCTCAGGCTTGACCAGCGCGTCCGGTTCGTTACGGGACCAGCGCGTCCGGTCGAGCTTCACGCGTCCGATCGTTGTGTGGAGCGCGTCCGGTCGGTGGTTCGCGAGCGTAGGCGCTGTGTGATCGGCACGTCCGGTCAATTGGACCAGCACGTCTGATCAGCGCGACTGCTGCTGAATCTAGTTTCTAATGGCTATATTCCAAGGGGTACGTTTATAAATACTCGTTGGCCGGATCAAGGCTCTATCTCTTGGACTTTTGACATACTTGTGAGCACTTTAAGCTAAGCAACTCCCCTCTCACTCATCTCTCTTGCTTCTTTACATATTCGAAGTGAGATTAAGTGATCTAAGTGCATTTGCATTGTGAGATTGCATCTAGTTGGCACTTGGTGGTTGACTTGCTACGGGATTCTTGTTTCTCTTGGTGTTTGTCACCACCTAGACGGCTTAGAGCAGCTTAGAGGCATTGGCAAGAGTTGGTGATTGTTCTTGGCCACCTCCGGTGATTGTGAGGGGTTTGTGCCTACCTCGGCGAAGCGCCAAAGGCAACGTTAGTAAATTGCTCGTGTCATTACAACCTTTTGCCATTTGGTAGGTTCTTGTGGCGCCTTTTGAGAGGCTCGGTGTGAGACCGATTAGCCACCGAACCACGTGGTGAAGAGGAACACAACGGGGACTAGCGAGCCGACAAGCACGTGAACCTCGGGATAAATCTTCATGTCATCACTTTTATATTGTGATTGATTGATCCCGGTGTTTGGTTGTCTTGGTATTCATCGTTGATCATATTGGTTGGTTCAATACTTTGCCCCTCAGTGAAACTCTCCTAACTCAACTCCGCATTACTTTCTTAGTTATCTTTGCTAGCTTGTTAGCTTTGCTAAAGTAGCTCCTGAAAGCATCTAGGCCCCGAGGTTTGGTTTCGGCAATTGATGACAACGCTTTATTACCATGACTAACGTGTGTTTTGCAGAAACTTTGGTAAGTTAGGTCATGGAGGTTTTAACTGCTTTGGGCACCATGGTATTCATGCCCCTTGTTGTAAATCGTTTCGGTTTTCAAAAGAGTGACGTCAAGATTAAGGACGGTTAGTTCCGGATGTCGAGGTGTTGAGAGACATTTGGAATAGTCGTTAGGATCTTCGTTTTTCTCTTTTGGCCGTACTATAAAGGGGGGCATGAGCGGGTAGCTTGACCTAGGCGAGTCCTATGTTTAGGTGTGGTGCACACTTGTTAAACTTGGCGCTAGGCAGCTCTAGAATAGCTCAAAGTTCAGTTGGAAGCAACTTGGTTCAAGTTGTAACGCGTTTCGGAGAGTTTCGGGTTGTTTTCCCATGACCGAACGTGGTCCTCGGCATGACCGGACGCGTCTGGTCAGTACAGTTCTGCGGCTAGGGTTTCAGCTCTGAACACCGGACGCGGTCCTCACGAGGACCGAACGCGGTGGTTAGAAGTCAACACGTGTCACTTGAGGGAAACACCCGATCGGACGCGACCTGGGTGTGATCGGCGCGTCCGGTCACAGTCCAGTAAGGTCTAGTGACGACCGGACGCGTCCGGTCATCACCGATCGGACGCGGTCGCACGTCCGGTGCGAGTACAGTATGCTCCCTGCACGATCGGACGCGTCCGGTCACCCCTGACCGGTGCGTCCGGTCACTCAGTTGTTTTTCGGTTTTCGACCGTTACGAGCGACCGGCGCGTCCGGTCAGTACGACCGGCGCGTCCGGTCAGCTCGTGTTTTGCTGAGTCAGCAGGTAACGGTTCGTTTTGTCTGTGGGGTGTATAAATACATCCCCACCACCTCTTTTAGAGGTCTCTTGCTCATTTAATCAGCTGATAAACACCTTTGGAGTGCAAGGGAGTGCAAGAGCACTAGTGAGGATAGAGATTTGAGAATCAAAGCTTGAGAGTTCCTCACTAGCGATTAGAGAGTAGCAAGTGTGCATCCACTTTCTCATTTGGGCTCGTAGTGGTCAAGTGAGAGTTCTAGCTTGTTACTCTTGGTGATCGCCATCACCTAGACGGCTTGGTGGTGATTGGGACTTCGGTGATCATCCGGCGGAGCTTGTGGATGACCCAACTCATCTTGTGAGCGGTTGTGGGTGATTCACCGCGACGGAGTGTCAAAGAATCAACCCGTAGAGAGCACTTGATCCTTGCGCGGATCAAGGGGGAGCTACACCCTTGCGCGGGTGCTCCAACGAGGACTAGTGGGGAGTGGCGACTCTCCGATACCTCGGAAAAACATCGCCGTGTTCCTTGCCCCTTTACATTTAAGCATTTACATTCTCGTATTTACTTTCATTGCTTGTTTACATTCCTAGACTTGCCATGCTAGACTAGGATTGGAAACTAGGGTGCAAAACTTTGTATCGGTAGACTCTCTAGGAACACAAGTAGACACTAGGGGTGAATTCCGGCTTGTAGGATTTATTTCTTGCATTTATTTTTTAGAAAAGCCCAATTCACCCCCCCCTCTTGGGCATCTTGATCCTTTCAATTGGTATCGAAGCCGTGTTGCTCTATTTTTAGGCTTTTCCGCCTAGAGCAAGATGTCTAATGGGGAAGGACCACCTCCCACTTTTGAGGGAGACGATTTTCCATATTGGAAAATTCGTATGGAGGCGTACCTCGAAGCCATAGATGTTGGGTGCCTTAGAGCCGCAACCGAAGGGCTTCCCCCCATAAGGGATCCCGCTAACCCAAGTGGTGACGAGGAGAAGTACGACCGGTGGAATGCAAAGGCCAAAAATGCACTCTACCGGGGCTTAGGCAAAGATATCTTCAATCGCGTGCGTAATGCAAAGAACGCTCATGAATTATGGGAAAATCTTTGTGCTCTGCATGAGGGAACTAAGAGTGAGCGTGAGGAACGCTATCACATAGCCTTAAAGAAAATTAATTCTTTTGAGATGCTTCCCAAAGAAAGTGCTAATGACATGTACACTTGCTTGAATGTTCTTGTAGAGGACCTCAATGCTCTTGGGCTCACCAAAATGAGCCAATCGGATGTTGCAAGGAAGATCTTGAGTGTGCTTCCCGTTGAGAAGTATGGACACATTGTCACCGTGCTTCACCAAAGTGATCTTTCCACCACAACACCGACTCAAGTTTTAGGGAAAATCAATGCTCATGAGATGTACATGCATATCACTCCGGAAGAGGGCTCATCATCTTCCAAGAAGAAAGACTTGGCCTTCAAAGCTAGTCATGACAAGAAGAAGAAGAAGAAGGGCCAAGCCATGATGGTGCAAGAAAGCTCAAGTGAAAGTGATGTTGATGATGAATCACTTGCACTCATGGTGAGAAAGACCACCAAGATGCTAAAGAAGCTTAACAAGAGTGGCATCAAGTTCGATGGCAAGAAGAAGAAATTCTTCACAAGTAGCAAGAGAAAGCCAATCTCGGAGATGGATTGCTACAATTGTGGTGAACTCGGCCACCTAGCTCATCAATGCCCTAGACCACCAAAAGACAAGTACAAGAACAAGAACAAGGGCAAGAAAAATGATTCAAGTGATGAAGAAGAAGAGAAGAAGAAGAACAAGCCATATAAGAAGAAGGATGGCAAGAAGAAGGAGTTCCACAAGAAGATGAAGGGAGGAAAGGCATACATTGTTGGTGATTGGCTCACCGACATTGAATCATCTTGTGAGTCCTCCGAAGATGAGAGCGATGATGAGAAAGAGAAGGTTGCCGCATTTGTGATGGGGCCATCATCTTCATCAACATCTTCATCACCACCTTCACCGCCTCCTTCACCATCATCGTCCACTACTCACCTATGCCTTATGGCCAAGGGTGAACGAAAGGTACAAAACCATGATAGTGATGATGATGATGATGGTGATAGTGATGATGAATATGACTCACCTTCTTATGATGAACTTGTAAAATTGCTAAACAAATACACTAAAATCATAAGAAGGACTAGAAGTGAAAATGATGATCTTCAAAATGAAAATGAATCACTCTCATCCAAGCTTGAAAATATTCAAAAGACTAGTGGTGAGTTTAGAGTTCAAAATGAAGTGATGTCTTCCACTCTCAAGGAGCTAAAAACCTCTTATAAAGAGCTTAAAGATCAACATGATAAACTTGAGAAGAAGCATGATGAGCTCATCACTAGACATAATTCTCTAAAGGACAAATACACCACATTAAAAATTGACTATGATAGTCTTGTGGTTGCTAATGAACTTGCTCTTGAGACACATGATGCTACTAACCATGTTGTTAAGTGTGATATAGCTACATCATGTGATGACTTGATCATTGAAAGCATTGAGCAAGGTTCTAGTAGCAAAGGCAAGAGTGTGGTTGAGTCAAGCAACCATGATGATTATGCCAAGATTCAGAGTGAGAATGAGAAGCTTGCAAATGAGAACAAGAAGCTAAAAGGTTTGATGGCTCTTGAGAAGCAACCAACAAATGAGTCACTCATTGAAGAAAACAAAAAGCTCAAGCAAGAAAAAGAGCATCTCAAGACCGGCCTAAGCAAGTTCACAAGAGGCCAACATTTGCAAAGTGAGCTCCTCATGAACACCGTAATGAAGATGGATAGAAGTGGTATTGGGTACTTGGCAAATCAAGAGAAGAAAGCAAAAGCTCAACAACAACAAAGCAAGTCAAAGCCCAAGCCAAAGAGATGTGTTGAGTGTGGTCAAGAAGGTCACTTTGCTCATGAATGCAAAACTCCACCACCACAACCCTTGCCCAAGCATGCTAGACCCTTCGCCTTCAATGCTCATTATATGCTAAGAAAAGATTCAAATGGAAAGATGAAAGTCATGTTTTTGGGTCCCCCAAACAAGAATAGGCCAAAGAAAATATGGGTTGCCAAGTCACTAGTTGAGAAAGTCAAGGGCCCCTCTCAAGTTTGGGTCCCTAAACAAAAAGCTTGATCTCTTGTGTGTAGGTGAACTACAAGACCGGTGGATCTCATTGGGTTATTGATAGTGGTTGCACTCAACATATGACCGGTGATCCTCGTATGTTCACCACCATTGAAGAGAATGGAATATGTCAAGAGAAGATCACATTTGGGGATAATTCAAAGAGCAAAGTCAAGGGTATAGGCAAGATTGCAATATCACATGATCACTCACTCTCAAATGTGCTCTATGTTGCTTCATTGAGTTTCAACTTGTTATCCGTTGGGCAACTTTGTGACCTTGGCTTCTAATGCTTGTTCACACCAAATGAAGTGGAAGTTTCAAAGATAGATGACAAGCAAGTGATATTCAAAGGGTTTAGATACAACAATCTTTATCTTGTTGACTTCACCTCCGAAGATGCAAATTTGATGACATGTTTGTTCACCAAGACCTCACTTGGTTGGCTTTGGCATAGGAGGCTTGCTCATGTTGGAATGAACACTCTCAACAAGCTTTTGAAGAAAGAACTAGTGAGAGGATTGAAGGATGTGAAGTTTGAAAAGGACAAACCTTGTAGTGCATGTCAAGCGGGCAAACAAGTTACAAACACTCATCCAACCAAAGCTTTCATGTCAACCTCAAGAGTGCTAGAACTTCTACACATGGATTTGTTTGGGCCTACAACATACAAGAGCTTGGGTGGTAATCTCTATTGTCTTGTGATAGTGGATGACTACTCAAGGTATACATGGACCTTCTTCCTTCATGACAAATCCGAAGTGGCAAATTGCTTCAAGAAGTTTGCAAAGAGAGCTGAAAATGAATTTGAAGTCAAGATAAAGAAGATTAGAAGTGACAATGGCAAAGAGTTTGACAACACCAACATTGAAGCTTATTGTGATGAAATTGGAATCAAGCATGAGGTCTCTTCAACCTACACTCCTTAACAAAATGGTGTAGTTGAGAGAAAGAACTGAACATTGATCACCCTTGCAAGAACAATGCTAGATGAGTACAACACTCCGGAGAAATTGTGGGCCGAGGCAATCAACACCGCATGCTATGCTTCAAATCGCCTCTTCCTACAAAAGTTTCTTGGCAAGACCCCCTATGAGTTGCTTAATGGGAAGAAGCCGGACGTCTCCTTCCGGGTGTTTGGTTGCAAATGTTACATCTACAAGAAGCGTCAACACCTAGGGAAGTTTCAAAGACGTTGTGACATTGGTTTTCTTGTTGGTTACTCATCAAAGTCCAAAGCATATAGAGTATTTAACCATGCCACCGGTTTGGTTGAAGAAACATATGATGTGGAATTTGATGAATCTAACGGCTCCCAAGGAGCAAATTGAGAATTGTGATGATGTAGGTGATGAACCCTTGAGGGAGGCCATGAAGAACATGCTGGTGGGAGACATCAAGCCAAAAGATGATGATGACGATGTACAAATTGTTGATCCACCATCTTCATCACGTGTGCCTCAAGATGATGACAAGAATGAGAGAGTTGAAAATGAAGACACTTATGTCTCTCATGAACAAGTCGAGGCACAAGCTCAAGATGTTGATGCCCCCCATCCACCTCCTCAAGGGGTTGATAGAAGAAATTCACCACTACTTCAAGCACATCCACAAGATCTTATCATAGGGAGTCCTACAAAGGGAGTAATGACTCGATCCCAAAAGCTAGCTTCTTTTGTTGAACATCACTCTTTTGTCTCTTGCGTTGAACCTAAGAATGTAGAAGAAGCTCTTCAAGATCCGGATTGGGTGATTGCAATGCATGAAGAATTGAACAACTTCACCCGCAATCAAGTATGGACACTTGAAGAGCATCCCAAAGGTGCAAGAGTCATTGGAACCAAGTGGGTGTTCCGAAACAAGCAAGATGACCAAGGCATAGTGGTGAGGAACAAGGCAAGACTAGTTGCAAAGGGGTTCTCTCAAGTTGAAGGTCTTGATTTTGGAGAGACCTTTGCACCCGTTGCAAGACTTGAAGCCATTCGTATCCTCCTTGCATATGCATCACATCATGATATGAAACTATATCAAATGGATGTGAAAAGTGCATTCTTAAATGGCTTTATAAATGAACTAGTCTATGTCAATCAACCTCCCGGGTTTGAAGACCCTAGATATCCTAATCATGTTTATAGGTTGTCCAAGGCGTTATATGGGCTCAAGCAAGCCCCTAGAGCGTGGTATGAGCGCCTCCGGGACTTCCTCATTGAGAAGGGCTTCACCATTGGGAAAGTCGACACCACACTATTCACCAAGAAGTTTAATGGGGAGATCTTTATTTGTCAAGTATATGTTGATGATATCATCTTTGGATCAACAAATGAAGATTATTGCAAGGAATTTGGTGAATTGATGTCGAAGGAGTTCGAGATGTCAATGATTGGTGAGCTCACATTCTTTCTTGGATTTCAAGTAAAGCAAATGAGAGAAGGGATTTTCATCTCTCAAGAAAAGTATACCAAGGATCTTCTAAAAAGATTCAAGATGGAAGAATGCAAACCAATCAAGACCCCAATGCCATCAAATGGACATCTCGACCTAGATGAGGGAGGTAAACCGGTTGATCAAACTCTCTACCGTTCTATAATTGGTAGCTTGTTGTACCTTACCGCATCTAGGCCCGATATCATGTTTAGTGTGTGCATGTGTGCCCGCTTTCAAGAGTGCCCTAAAGAACCTCACCTAAGTGCCGTAAAAAGAATCCTAAGATATCTTAAGCTCACCCCAAGCATTGGTCTTTGGTATCCTAAAGGAGCTAGATTCCAACTAGTTGGCTATTCCGATTTGGACTATGCCGGTTGCAAAATTAATAGAAAAAGCACATCCGGAGGGTGCCATTTGCTTGGAAGATCTTTAGTATCTTGGTCATCTAAAAAGCAAAATAGTGTGGCTTTGTCCACCACCGAGGCGGAATACATTGCCGCGGGGGCTTGTTGTGCACAAATCTTATAAATGAAACAAACCCTCCTAGACTATGGAATTGTTCTTGAAAAGGTGCCACTTTTATGTGATAATGAAAGTGCCGTTAAAATTGCTAACAATCCGGTACAACACTCTCGCACCAAGCACATTGATATTCGCCATCACTTTCTAAGAGATCACGTTGCTAAAAATGACATATCACTAGAAGGTGTAAGAAGTGAAAATCAATTAGCGGATATCTTCACTAAACCTTTGGATGAGGCAACCTTTTGTAGGTTAAGAAGTGAACTCAATGTGCTTGATTCTAGTAACTTTAAAAAATGAGCGTGTGTTGTCTCTTGCATTGCATTGTATAATATGCCATGTTTATTTTGTCGCAATGTTTTTAGGGCTTGGCTAACACGGTTACGATAACCCTTCTTTGGAGGAGTGAAAAAGCCTAACCGTGGATCAAACTTGACAAGCATTCTAGTTTTACCTTCTTATATTGCATTGCATATGCATGGTTGTTGTTCTTGTCGTTTCTCTTCGGTTAAGTTTTGAGCAACCTCTGTGTTCGTCCATGGATAGAGAGAGCATTTTGACGCTCCTAAAGGTTCAAAAACTCTATTGCATGGCCATACGTTGCTCCTTGGGTGTTTATTGCCTATTTTCTTAAAAATAATACTAGCCTAAGGCAATCTATATTAAAAATTTTGAGGGTTTGAGTGAGGTCACTCATATCATGTTCCAATTGGTGTTTATTTGTGTCTTTTTGAATTGGAACCTGATTGGGAGAAGTCGCGTCGTTGTTCAGAATGAAGAAGGGCGAAGAACAGTGACCAGACGCTGGACCGGACGCTGCACCGGACGCAGTGATGCTTCACCACCGCGTCCGGTCCCGACGTCCACCAGCGCGTCTGGTCATCCAGAAGACCATCTCCAGATCTACTGATCAGACGCTGCACCGGACGCGCCTCTGTTTGACCACCGCGTCCGGTCCCGGTTACCACCACCGCGTCCGGTCATTCGCGATGATTTCCCGAGCTCCCCTCGACCGGACTCTGACCGCGTCCGGTCAGTCCTCACCGGACGCATCCGGTCACTCCAGGAACTTACTAGAGTGTGACCGGACGCTGCACCACCGCGTCCGGTCATAACGACCACCGCGTCCGGTCATCACGCGTCGAGCGGATCTGACCCTTCATATACCATTTCGTCCTCGGCCATTTGTCTTCCTCAGCCCGACCTTTTTTCCACCGCCGCCTCGCCAAATCCGCCGGAGCCGCCGCGCCATCGCCGTCGTCCTTGCCTCCAGCAAGCTCGCCTCCGTCCTGCCCCGCGCAGGCCCTCGCTCGCGCACGCGCCAGCACTGCCCGTGCCTGCCTGCGCCACCGTCGCCCGCGCGCCACCGCGCCACCACCGCCCGCGCGCCACCGCGCCACCGCCGCCCGCTCGCCTCTCGCCGCCGGTGAGCCGTGCTTTTGTCGCCGGTGAGCAGCGCCCTAGCCCATCAGCTTCACCTCTGGCCGTGGACTGCCTCGCGCTCACATCGGTCTTCGTCGTGTTGCCCTAACCCTAACCCTAGGGTTCGCGTAACGTCGTTCGGCCGTTCGTCGTCGAGGTTTCGTCACGCGCCGTCTTCTTCGCGAGGTTGTTTCGCGTCCCTTGTTTTCCTTGTTAGGCTTTGCCATAACTCATTCCTTAATCCTAATTATCTCGTGTTTCAGCAAATCAGAGCCCGTCCGGCGATTTCGGTAATCTCGCGATCTAGGTCATCTCCTCTTGTCACCATAGGCTCGTCGATCCGAGGTAGCTTCACCTTTTCGATTCACATCGTATCTCATATGCTTGCTATCTCTAGGATTTCGTACCTTTTAGTTATATATATTGCTTTTAGTAGATCTCTCTTTCCGTCGTTGCAGCGAGTCTGTCCGTGTGTCGGGTGAGATTAGTCTGCTGAATCCGAGGCCAAGCCTGCGGATACGGATTGAGGCCAAGCCTCTCGAGTGATAGTTCACCATCTTTCAGAGGTTTTCAGTCAGTTTGTCAGCATGGTGCGTTGCAAGAACGCCGGTGGTGCTCCTGGTGACGGGGACAACAGTCCTCCTCGTCGGTCTGAGATTGCACGTGGAAAGCGTGTCAAGATCTTGGCCAGAAAGAAGAAGAAGACACTTACAGAGGCAGAGATCGCTCAGGCCGTGGCAGATGCAGCAGAGCAGGCAGAGAGAGGTGGCAGGAGCAGTGGCATACGTATAGGTGAGCGTCGCTTTCATCTTGAAGGTCGACAGCTCGACACAGAGGCCACTGAGGGTACTGAGGATACTGGAGCTACAGAGAGTATGTCAGTTGATCCACCTCTAGAGGCTCCAGAGGCTCCAGAGGCTACAGAGGATACAGAGGAGCAGCCAGCTCAGTCTCCACCACGTCGCCGCTCCACACGCGCACGTACTCAGGTGACTCCTAGGCTAGAGGGCCAGCGTCGTGGAGCACGTCCTCCTCCCAGAGCTAGAGGTTCACCCCCGATCGAGCACTTTGACTTGAGGGGTGCTACAGCACGTCAGGTGCAGGGGTTGAGGTTCATGGAGGTCAGTCGGTGGTTTCCGCCTGTGAGGGATCCCAGAGCTTCAGAAGGATTCTATACCCCACTTCAGGAGGATTTCTACAGGGCTCTAGTTGACAACGGTATTACTTTCTGACCACAGAGGGTCTATCGACTTGAGTCACTAGTTGAGGTTGTGGGAGAGCAGCTACATCCGCACCTGTCCTTTCTGCCAGGCTTGTCAGATCTTCTTGGACGGACAGGTGCATACTGCGGCACATGGGTCAGAGAGTTTTATGCTTCACTATGGATTGATCCTGCCCATGATTTCATTCACTTTGCATTCCGAGGCCGCGATCACCGCCTATACAGCACCAGAGTGCGGGAGATTCTCAGACTCCCAGCTTCCAACACGAAGATACATCAGTTGTGCTTTGGTCAGACTCCTCCACCGAGACACCCTCATGGCGGTGCAGTGCCACCTACAGACCTGGTTCGACCCTGCTTCCGTGAGCCTTTTGGCGAAGGATCTCGACGCACGCCTGCCAGTTTGACACCACTTGCCAGAGTTCTGGATGCTATAGTCAGACGCACTCTACTTCCCAGACTTGGCTACAAAGAGGGACTGACTCGGATGCAGCTATGGGTTGTTCACCACCTCCTCTCACAGACTCAGTTTGACATTTGGGATCTCATACTTAGTGAGATGGAGGACACCATAGCTGAGGGCTTCAAGGGTAATCGTCAGCTGCCCTATGCACACTGGATCTGCTTCATTATTAGATCATCCATCCAGTTACCAGCAGAGATCCGAGCTGAGATATCAGATACTACTACTGCTTTCCCTGAGTATGATATCCGTCAGCTTTGGGCTTCAGTCACCAGAGATCAGGCCCTAGTGCCAGGACAGCGTGTGCGACCTGAGGTTCCTGAGACAGCAGCTGAGCAGGACGCCACAGTTGATGAGCTTGCAGAGGCAGAGCTTGCAGATCTTGACGCTCAGCCTGCTGATCTTCCTGAGGATGTGACATCTGACAGCACTGATGAGGACTACCAGCCCATCCCCAGGTACCGGTCTCCTCGGTCTCACGACCACGAGGCCGATGGCTCTGGTTCAGCCTCCTGCACAGACCCAGCCATGGTGGCAATACTTGAGAGGTTGACCCAGGCACAGGAGCAGCAGCAACAACAAATACAGCGACAGGCTCAGGACACAGCTGCAGCACTTGCACAGATTCAGGCTCGTCAGGACGAGTTTCAGCGTCAGCAGCTTGAGATCCAGAGGCAGCAGGTCGAAATGCAGCGACAGCAGTACGAGATTCAGCGACAGACTGCAGCTAGTCAGCAGCAGTGCTTGGACCTCCTGCGCCACCTAGTCACTGTTGGGGTTCCTCTGCCTGCTTCCGTCCTGACTTCTGCTTTATAATCCAGTGATCCATCGAGTCAGGGACAGCCGGGTTTCCAGTTCACATCTCCACAGCAGCAGGTTCCCCAGTCTTTCCAGTCCCCGAGCTTCACGCCTATTCATACGGGGTTTACACCATCAGACTAGCCTCGCCCTCACCTCCTGACAGGCACACCCTTCGGTGATTTCAGTGCTACCTACAACGAGTTGACTGGTCAGCCGACGCCCTCGCACACTACCTTTGCTACTTCTTCAGGGTTGTCAGCTTCAGAGGCAGGTATTCCTCCAGCAACAGGGACTGGTACTACAGAGACTCTACCTTCGTCAGTTGCCTCGACAGATCCTCCTGCTATTGGCTCGCTACAGGCTCAGGTCACTCAGACGGATCCTATTATTGCTACTACGACAGTACCTGTTCCTGCCGTTCAGACCCAGACAGTTACACAGCCACATGCTTCTTCAGAGGGTCAGCCAGATAGCTCAGATTCTGAGGGAGATTCTCTTCACTTCATGATTACTCCGCGCACCTCGGCACCCGACACGACTCCGTCTGTCCCCCCATCAGATCCTTAGATTAGTTTTTTTTTTGGCGCTTGATGCCAAAGGGGGAGAGAGTAGTTTCAGGGGGAGTTTTGAGAGAGGGTTTTCGTTTTTTCTTGTGTGCTACATTCATGCATCATGTTTACTTTTCAGTCATTGCATTCGTGTGACATGTCGTTGTGTGATAAACCTTGAGTCTTAATGTTTTATCCTGTCTCTTTGTTAACACTTGTCACCTTTTTAATTATAGCTCTAAGGTTGTGCTTCCGTGCCTTACTCCGATTTCTTATGAGCTATATCTGTTTGTGTACTAACGCTCTTTGTCTTATCTTATGAGTACACTCTTTTGGCTTGGGACACATAAGCAATTCCTAATCCTTCTATGCTTATTGCTTTTTGCTTATGTGAACCATGCATGTTCGAAATCCTCAACTCCAATCTTTCATATCTTAGTGTTGTCATCAATCACCAAAAAGGGGGAGATTGAAAGCATCTAGGCCCCGAGGTTTGGTTTCGGCAATTGATGACAACGCTTTATTACCATGACTAACATGTGTTTTGCAGAAACTTTGGTAAGTTAGGTCATGGAGGTTTTAACTATTTGGGCACCATGGTATTCATGCCCCTTGTTGTAAATCGTTTCGGTTTTCAAAAGAGTGACGTCAAGATTAAGGACGGTTAGTTCCGGATGTCAAGGTGTTGAGAGACATTTGGAATAGTCGTTAGGATCTTCGTTTTTCTCTTTTGGCCGTACTATAAAGGGGGGCATGAGCGGGTAGCTTGACCTAGGCGAGTCCTATGTTTAGGTGTGGTGCACACTTGTTAAACTTGGCGCTAGGCAGCTCTAGAATAGCTCAAAGTTCAGTTGGAAGCAACTTGGTTCAAGTTGTGACGCGTTTCGGAGAGTTTCGGTCCTCGGCATGACCGGACGCGTCCGGTCAGTACAGTTCTGCGGCTAGGGTTTCAGCTCTGAACACCGGACGCGGTCCTCGCGAGGACCAGACGTGGTGGTCAGAAGTCAACACGTGTCACTTGAGGGAAACACCCGATCGGACGCGACCTGGGTGTGATCGGCGCGTCCGGTCACAGTCCAGTAAGGTCTAGTGACGACCGGACGCGTCCGGTCATCACCGATCGGACACGGTCGCACGTCCGGTACGAGTACAGTATGCTCCCTGCACGATCGGACGCGTCCGGTCACCCCTGACCGGTGCGTCCGGTCACTCAGTTGTTTTCGGTTTTCGACCGTTACGAGCGACCGGCGCGTCCGGTCAGTACGACCGGCGCGTCCGGTCAGCTCGTGTTTTGCTGAGTCAGCAGGTAACGGTTCGTTTTGTCTGTGGGGTGTATAAATACATCCCCACCACCTCTTTTAGAGGTCTCTTGCTCATTTGATCAGCTGATAAACACCTTTGGAGTGCAAGGGAGTGCAAGAGCACTAGTGAGGATAGAGATTTGAGAATCAAAGCTTGAGAGTTCCTCACTAGCGATTAGAGAGTAGCAAGTGTGCATCCACTTTCTCATTTGGGCTCGTAGTGGTCAAGTGAGAGTTCTAGCTTGTTACTCTTGGTGATCGCCATCACCTAGACGGCTTGGTGGTGATTGGGACTTCGGTGATCATCCGGCGGAGCTTGTGGATGACCCAACTCATCTTGTGAGCGGTTGTGGGTGATTCACCGCGACGGAGTGTCAAAGAATCAACCCGTAGAGAGCACTTGATCCTTGCGCGGATCAAGGGGGAGCTACACCCTTGCGCGGGTGCTCCAACGAGGACTAGTGGGGAGTGGCGACTCTCCGATACCTCGGAAAAACATCGCCGTGTTCCTTGCCCCTTTACATTTAAGCATTTACATTCTCGTATTTACTTTCATTGCTTGTTTACATTCCTAGACTTGCCATGCTAGACTAGGATTGGAAACTAGGGTGCAAAACTTTGTATCGGTAGACTCTCTAGGAACACAAGTAGACACTAGGGGTGAATTCCGGCTTGTAGGATTTATTTCTTGCATTTATTTTTTAGAAAAGCCCAATTCACCCCCCCTCTTGGGCATCTTGATCCTTTCAGCTCCTTTGTGTAGCTTGCTAGTTGTAGTTATAGTTACCTTCTCGGTTTGACTTGTGCGGTTGAGTGCAAATATACTAGAATTATAAATTGGTTAGGTGGCTTGCAAACACCCCGTAGGCTAAGCAAAACTCGCATCTCGCTACTTGTTATATTGATAAACTTGTTTAGCTTGTCTTTGTAGAAAATTTTAAAAGGCTATTCACCCCCCTCTAGCCATCAAGACCTTTCACCTCCTCCCTCCTCCTTCCTCCCTCTCCGCCGCCCTCTCCCTCTCTCCCAATGTGGTGGCATGCCAGGCAGCCCCAGCGACGCCGGATGGCCACGCAGCGCGCTGCCGAGGTGATGGCTCCCCGGACTGTAGCGCAGCACCACCTGTGGGCCCTGATGGTGGGCCGTCACCACAGAGTGCCATGACCCCACCACAACGGTGGCCGCTGACGCAGCTGAAAGGTCCTAAATGGCCGAGGGGGTGAATAGCCTATAAAAATTCTACAACAACACTTAAACCAAAAGGTTAGACAAATATGTGGCGAAGCGAATGTTACGCATGCCTACTAAAAATGCAAGCCACCTACCAACAATTCTAGTCAATTATGATCACCAAGCACTCAAAGTCTATGTCACTACTCTCTATACTAGTTGAGCTAGCAAGAAACTAATTACAACTAGGTAAATGCTCAAAGTAATGCAAGAGAGTAGTAGAGGAGATATGACAATGATGACACAATGATTTTTCCTTCGAGGTTCACTTGCTTACCGGCAAGCTAGTCCCCATTGTGGTGATTCACTCACTTGGTGGCTCACGCGCTAATAGGCATCACACGCCTAACCCGCAACTGGGTACCATACAACCAACACAAGATGAAGATCACATAAGCCACACGCAATCCACTAGAGTTGCCTTTCGTGATATCCCACGGGAAAGGCACAAGAACCCCTCACAAGCTCAACGATCGGAGCTAGCAACAATCACCAATAGCCACTCAATGATCCACTAATCATCGGGCCATCTAGGTGTCAGCAAACACCAAGAGTAACAAGTTCTCCACCAGCCCAAATCACCCAACTAGTGCCACAAGATGCTAGACCACTAAGCAATGCACTAGAGGCTCTCTAATCTTACTCAAATGATGAAATCAAGTGTGCAAGTGAGTAGATTTTGTTTGCTCAGCTCCCAAAGGGTCTATGCAGGTGTTAGAGTGCCAAGAGAGTGGCCAAGGCTGGCCACAAGCTCTATTTATAAGCCCACCATAAAATAAAGTCGTTACCCCTTTGGAGTAGTTTTTGCGAGGGCACCGAATGCGGCGGTGCAGTCACCGGACATGGGTGGTGGTGCCCCTCCAACAAGCCGTTGGGGCACCGGATAGGGTGGCGGTGGTGGTGACCACCCAGGCCAACCCACTAAAAAACCCAGCCTTTGGAAAATTAGGGCAGTGCACCGCCCTGGGCATGGCAGTGCCCAGGCGGTGCCCAACCCCGTCAACTACACTCTCTGTAGAAAAGGGGCGGTGGCACCGGACATGCCATGACGGTGCACTGCCCTCACCATGGCGGTGTACACCGGTCACGACGGTGACCACCTCCATGCTGCGCTAGGGAACCAGCCCAGCCGGTCACTGCCCTAGGGGTGGCGGTGCCACCAAAGGCAACACCTCATCCCCTTTTTCGCCTCCTTTGATTCCTTTGCAAATGTGCCAACACTACAAGTGTTTCACCATCACGTGCAAGTGTGTTAGCATTTTCATAATTATTTTTCAAAGGTTAATCACTTCTCACTAGGCCTTAAATGCATATGCAAGTATTCCAACACCTAGTGGCACTATATGATCGAGTTGTCCGATAAGAGCTCCCCTCTTAATAGTACGACCATCTATCCTAAATGTGATCACACTCTCTAAGTGTCTTGATCACCAAAACAAAATGGCCCTATAGATATCACCTTTGCCTTGAGCCCATTTTTTTCTCTTTCTTCTTTTCCCAAGCTTGAGCACTTGATCATCACCATTTGCTCCACCACTTGGAATGTGCTACCCTATCTCATGTTCACTCAGAGCCATGGGTTAGCACTTAGGGTTTCATCAATTCACCAAAACTAAACTATAGCTTTCAGCGGCTTCCCCCAGCGCTGCCTCCTCCCACCGTTAAGAAACCCTAGCTGCCTCTTCGATGGCGGCGGTGAAGCTCGCCACAGCGAATGGCAGTAGCCACGTGGTAAGAAACCCTAGCTAATGGGGGCTCCACTGGTCATCGATTCCCAAACCCTAAATTTAGGACACTGTTGCTATTGTTTTGTTTCCCTTTATCAAGATTTTTCGTATATATTCATGTCCAACAGAATTTTGGTCGTGCAGTGTGGAAAGATAAGAGATGATTAGTGTTGTAGTTGGATTTCTAAAAGCAAACCTATTCTTCAGTGACCTTGATACTAGATTCAGTCCATTTTTCAATTTGTCCTGCCTAGGAAGCTACAACTTTTAGGTTCAATTTGATAGTTCTCTAATGACAAAAAAAGGTGAGCACAACAAGATATATGAACATGGATGATAAGAGATGATTAGTGTTGTAGTTGGGATTTTGAAAAGCAAACCTATTTTTCAGTGAGCTTGATAGTTGATTCAATCCATTTCTCAAATTGTCCTACCTACGAAGGTACAACTTTTAGCTTCAAATTGATAGTTCTCTAATGACAAAAGAAAGGCGAGCACAACAAGATATATGAGCATGGATGTAATTTTCCTATTTTTCCTTATTGTTACATGCTTTGCTTTTCGACATAATGATTAGTGCCTCCATGTACATCATAGGTCCTTAGCTTTTAGCCTCCAGAAAAGATACCTACTTGTATATTGAAACAATATAAATCGATGCATTGGTATGAAATGTTCAGAGATGGATGCATTGCTATGAACTGTTCGGTGGACAGATTTTCAAATAACACTGAATTGCTCCATCTTGTAGGGTCCATTTTTTAGAGAAGTGTAGGTTGTGCAAGGTTTCTCATAGAGTTGTGTGATGATCTTTGAGCACATGCTTCGACTCATTTGCTAAGTCATCCTTGATGGTCATTTATGAAAATTTGGTGTCTTTTGTCTTTTTTAAGAATAAGAGGTTGCTATGCTCTTTCTTTTTCCCTGGCAATGCAAATTTATAGCTATGTACTACATATTGGTTAGGCTAAAGTCATGGTACATGCTATTCAAGGTCGATGATTAGTGGGTTAAATAATGTTTTGTGTTTCCATTTCATCATGTATAAAAAAGGCATTAGCATTCTTTCGTGTTAGGTTCCATTTGTTAAACATGTTGACATTACCATTCTTTTGTGTTAGGTTCATGTTTCACAAGTCACATAAGACTGTCAATTCAATTGAGCAGGTAAGTTACTGAATAATGTTTAGTGGTAGTTGTACATAAAAAAGTTCTTTACAATCTGATTACTTTTTTCCTTTGTCTTTTGAAAATAAAATTGTTGCACCACTTCATCATTGTTGGTGTAGGACTAGCGCTGCTCCATCGCTGACAAGTGCCTTCACAGATGCTCCCCTACACAACTAACAGGTAGACTCTGCCTTCAGTTTTATGAAGATTTGGAATTAACTACAATCTACATTCTGAATCTTTACTACCATCCTAACCTCACTCCATCTACAAATTAAATAGATGAGGAGATTTGGTATATTTTTGTGAATGCCAAAAAGACATGTGTTTGATTTTTATAATGATAAAAGATATGCATTTTCTGTTCAGCTCAAAAACACATGCACCTGCCTATTTGTGATGATATGAGCAGAATCTACTAATGCATATCTGAGAGTGAGAAAGGTAACATTCAAAAATGAAATGTTTATTTCTTTTAGTTTTCTTTTTTTTCCATTTCCCTACCTGACCATATATGATTTTTTTCGGATGAGCTAACAGGGATACCAAACACTATTGGTATCATTAATTTGTCCAAATATGAAAAATGATGTATGGGGACATACTTTTCACATGTTTCTGCTAATAAAGTTGTTCGGTTTTTTTTCCAATTTTTTTTTTGAGATCGCGACTTCACGCGTTTTTCATTAAGAAGAAGCGCCAAAAGAACGGCAAAGTAACCGATACAAGGATTCACAAGTAATCCATGGATTACCAACGAAGTCCACAACACAAACGAAAAGCAAGAAACATTGGGGGGCCTCCACCTGACAACTCCAACTAACTAAACCTAATACAAAAGAACTCAACCCAATGGTAGTCAGCAGTGAAGTCATAGGTGATAACAGCGACAAAACATCCGCTAGAAACTTCAGGCGGCAAAGCATCCGCCCAAACACGAAGACCACCAACGCGGCAAAGCATCCGCGGATGGGGCCGACACACTCGCAGCAGCAAAGCATCTGCATGTTAGGGGGGCCTAAACACTGGCGGCAACATCCGCCCAAGCACAAAGACCATCGACACGGCAAAGCATCCGCGAATGGGGCTGACACGTTCGCAGCAGCAAGGCATCTGCATGCGAGGTGGCCTAAGCAACGGCGAAGCAACTGCCCAAGCAACAAGACCATCAACACGGCAAAAGCTTCTGCGGATGGGGCCAACACGCTCCTAGTAGCAAAGCATCTGCATGAGAGGGGCCTAAGCGACGACTACGACTACAACGAACACCAGCTAGGCATACCAAAGTGAGGACATGAAGCACAATTAGGTGCAACACAGCGACCACGCGGGAGGAGCGGCAGCAGTAGGAGATTGTTCAGCAACGCCTTCAAAATGGAGATGACGCCCAAAGTGCAGCAGACGTGCTCCGACGAAGCCTTCAGGAAGGACCTTGACACCCACAGATGCCAACAACGTTGGAAACACAAGGGTGGGTCTTACGACCCCAACCCGCTCCGACGAACATGGTCTTCGACGGCGCCTTCAAGAAGGTAGATGACGCGGATCTAGGCTTAGAGGATCCAGGCAGGGTTTTCATCCAGATGTTGTACGTCGAGAGGAGCCGCCCATCTGCTGCACCCGCAGCAACCGCACCAACGGCCACTCGGGCGCTAGGCCCCAAGAGACCGCAGCACCCAGCCATGGATGGAAGGCCAGCCGAGGAAGGCGATCACCACCGGCTATAGCCACGGACCGGCTGTAACATCCCGGTGTTACGCAAGCATTTAGGCATTGCAAATCATGCATGTTATGCATCATCAAGCATCATAATCATACATGCTTAATCATGTTAAATAATCATTGAAACGATGCTTTGAAACATTGAAACATGGACTTGAAACATGCTTGTTTACTTAACTAATTAACTTATAATGGTTCACCATGATTTTTGGAGCAACTTTGTTATTCAAAGTTTTCTAAAAATTTGCTTTTCAAAATATTATTGAAAATGGTCAAAATACCCTTTATTTAGCTTTTAACTTCCAATTCAAAATCTATTTGGATTTTTGAGTTGGTCTCTTAATAAAAGTTGTAGAGAATTAAATTCTAAGCAACTTTCATTTTTGGGTCACTTTCAGAAAATGTCATTTTATTGCTCAAAATGGTATTTGAAATCTGATAATTGAAAAATTCATTGAAAATGAAATTAGAAAAATGATTTTCTTGTTTAATTGGGCCGGCGCCCCGCTTCTGGCCCGCTTGCGCAAGCCAGCCCGGCCTGCCTCCGCACCCGCCCGCTCCCCACGCTCAATCCCGCTCGCGTGCATCACACGTGCCCGCGCCGCGCGCACTAGCTCGCTAGCCAGAGCACGCCGCGCTCTGTCGCGCTCGCCACGTGGAGCTCGTCCACCGGCCGCGGTGGGCGGCGTCGGACCACCGGTCGGAGGCGATGCACCTAGACGGGCTCGCGTTCACTTCCACGCGCTAGCCTCGCCTTAAGGCCGCACCTGGCCCTGCTCTCTCTCTCCCTCGAGCCATTTCCAGAGCACAGCGCCACCTCCGCCACTGCATTCCACCGCCGGCGAGCCGTCTCCACCCGTTTCCGCTTGGCTTCGCGTCCGCCAGTCGCTGCTCCACCTCGCCGTGCCCTTTTCCGTGCGAATCACCTAGGTAAGCTGGCCGGTCCGCCCGGCATGCGCCGCCTTCCTCTTCGTGATTGGGAGCACCGCCGCGGCCCGCATGGCCAGCCACGCTACCACCCCCTTCTCCTCCTCCGTTGCGCGAGCACCGGGTCCGCCTGTACCCCGCGAAACCCCCACGCTCCTTGCCTTGCCTCGCCTCGGTCGATGTCGGCTTAACGCCGGTGAGCCGCGCCTGCGTCGCAGCCATGCATGCCAGCGTGCATGCTCCGGTGAACCATCGGCCATCTGAGGGCACCAAGCGGTGCGGCCTGGCCTGACGAGCACGTCGGTGCCCGCAGCACCGCCGGGGAGCTCGCCGTCGGTGAGCACCGGCCGGTGGAGCTCCTCCCCTGCTTCTGTCTCACTGGCCAATGGGGCCATGGAGCCCACCTGTCTGCCTCCTGGCTTGGGTCTGGGTGAACCCCGTGGGGTGCGTTTAGTATTTAGGGCGGCCAGTTTTAAAAAGAAAAGAAAAAGGAATTATTTATTTCAGTGAAAATGCTTTAGAAATTTGTATCTTGCTCCAAATTTGGTGAAACAAATTTTGCTAGGTTTCTTTTGAGTAGATCTACAACATAAAAATATTACATGCTGATTTTGAGATACTTTTCTGTGGAGCTTTATTTAAGTCTTGTAATTGCTATTTATCTTAGAAAATGAATAGTAAATAGAATATATATCAGAAAAATATGGTTCCACTCGCATTAGTTTTCTTTTGTGATGTAGTTTTTGGGAAAAATGTATGCTATGCATGTTCTGTGTGAAATCATTGATGTCTAGTTCAAGTGCTATTTATTCCCTAGATTTATTATTTTTTTATAAGAGAAAATTATGAATAAAACATGCATGTGATAAATTTTGTACAATGATTATTTACTATGTAGAATCTAGGAAAAATGATAAATCTGTTGTTTGATATTTTTCATAATACAAAGTATTTTCATGCTCATATTTATGTCATATCTTGTCATTTTTATGTAGGCAGTTTTGCTTATTCAATTCACATAAAAATTTTATGGTAGACTAATTTTGGGGTGATTGTGCTACTGTATTTTTCTTAGATTTTTATGAGCACCAAAATTATAGGTTGCTGTTGTAGCCCTAGTTTAAATTGAATATAAGATAATAATTTCTAATGCATGTTTAGTTACTAATGTTTGTTTTGGTGTATCTTTGAAGCATCTTAGCTTGCTGTGGTGACTTGGTATGTAGTATAGTGGTTGTAGTAGTAGTTTAGTAGTACATGTTCTTGAATGATATTGACTACCTTGTATAAGACTTATATTTCTACTCTATCTAATAAAGTAAACATGTTCATCTACATTTCATTCATCAGGATCATTACATGTCATCCCTCCAATGCACCTATGCATGAGCACTTATACATCTGCATCATACAGGATCACAGGAAGGGATTCCGATAGCAGTTCCCGAGGAGCCGAAAGAGCAGCCCGAGGTACAAGAGCAGGAGGTGCCCGAGGCAGACGAGGAGGTCGGTGAGGATCTTCTAGAGTGTCCCGACCATCGTTCGAGCTCTTTCGAAAGAGGCAAGCCCCGGAGCATTTTTCTCCCTCGATTTGCAAAACATTTAATTAATGTTCTACTTTAATTGATACATTAAGTTCAGGAGTTGTTTGCAACCGTTGCTGCATTATACCTTTGTTTACCTTTGTATACCATATCCTTGTTACCCTGGTATCCGCAGTCGAGTCAATGCTTAGCTGTCTTAGACCGGTAGAAGTCAGGTGATTTTCTGTCACTTGCGAGCTATAGGTGAGTACCTGGATCTTATTTGGCTAAATGTGGTGTCATGAGATATAACTAAGTGTTAATATGAAGTTGAGACTGGACGGAGACTTACAGGGTTTCGAACTATAGTGATTTCCGTCTGTGTCGATTAAGGACCGACCGTTATTGGGCCTTGAGTCATGTTGAACGCATGCCTCACATTTAGTTGGCCGGATAAAGTACTTTCTGACCGCGAAACTAGGAGATTATTCAGGCCGAGTAGATTGCCCGCAGCGCACTGTACCAGGGAAGGTGTGGTAGGACACGGGGGCACGATGATAAGACCAAAGGGTAGTCGGTCGGCCCCCGGGTATATGTGGTTCCTGGCAAACTCGAGACTTTACCTGGATAGTTGACTCGGTGACCAATATCTCACTTTAGCGGGTGAGTGCGGTTTGTGTGAGGAATAAATTACCAGCTGGTTAATAATCAATTCGAATTGCCATCGTTCACTGGATAGTGAACACTTGAATTGAGTTACTTCATCGTAGTAATGTTGATGGAACACCTGGACAGTTATAATGGATATGACATTATGGTAGTTGATATTGATCACTGGTTATCAGTACTTGTTAATCACATGTTTACTCTAGTATAGGTGCAAATGTAGCCGACAAGTTAATAATGATTAATCTGATTTAATGCTTTTGAAAAGAGGATTCTTAATTACCAAAAATTATCTTTTTTGCAAATGAGTCAGCTACCCCACGATAAAGCCCTTCATGATTCCTTGGTGTTGCTTTATTTTGGTTATGTCGGGTAAGTCTAGCTGAGTACCTTCTCGTACTCAGGGCTTTTATTCCCACTTGTTACAGATGGGCAGATATATTACGGCTACTGTATCAACTGCCTTTATCTTACGATGGGTGAAGCGTAGGACCATGGACAGTGGTCGTTCCCTACGTCTCATCTAATGCTTTTGTTAGAGATGATCATCAACCGGCACTGTACTTGAACTCTGCGTGAGTGTGTGGGTGAATTTGAACTAAATGTTTCCGCTACTTTTATTTGAACTCGGGTTGTAATAACTATGTTTAAACTCCGATGTATCCGTGATGTGAACTTTTATGTAATTTGTGATGGTGACCGCTAAACTTATTACGATCTTAGCTGGTATGTGAGTTGGTTTGAAATCCCTTAAGATTTCACGGACTACCGGGTTATACAGGCTTAAGTTTGCTAAATCGTCTGCTCCGATGGATGATTTTTCTACTTAATTTCGTATAATTGGTCGGTTCTGTTACCCCGGTCAGGAGCAAAGCAAGGCCCTCCACCACCCCAAGCCGGCGGACCGACTCCGGCCCCGCTGAGCAAGAGGCCACAGCCACCCGAGGCCGCCGTCGAGGCAGGATCCCCCGACCCGCGCCCGAGCACGAAGGAGATGCAGCGCCACCAGGCCATTGCCGCCACAGCAAGCAGCAGATCCGGGGGTGAGGACGCTAGATCCGGCCCCAGAGGGCCCGGATCCACCGGCCACAGGGAGGTGCGGCCAGGCCGCCCAGCACCCTGCCCGTTCCATCGTAGAGAGGGGAGGTGAATGGGGGAGGGGTAGCCAGCCCAGGCCACAGTACCCACGCGAGCGCGGACGCCATCTTCACGCGCGTCGCCCAGGCGCTCTCCGACGCGAGCAGACGTGCGTGCGGGCGTGCATCTGTCGCCGAGGCACGGATCTAGTGAGGGGGAGGATGGATCCGGCCCCGGGTGGCCCGGATCTAGCCCGCCGGCCGGCCACCCCGCCATGGAAGCACAGGGAAGACGGTGTGGAGGAGTGGGAGGGCGAGGAGGGAGTGGATGCGACGGTAAGCCTTTTTGGGGCCGCCGCGGGCCGCCGCCGCCGCACGCGGAGGGCAGCGGCGGCGACCGAAGAGGAGGCGGTGGGGGGGGGAAGCTCTGGGGCGGCGCCGGTGGGGAGCCCCCGAGTCGCCCGGAGGGGGCGACGCGAGGGTAGAGAGGAGTTCATTTTTTTTCCAATCACTTTATTGCCAGCAAGAGCTTGCTGTCTAGCCTTCTTATAATTGAAGGCCATTCATTTCCTTAGGTGTACCTGTATTGTTGGAAGGCCACTATGCCATTTCAAGGATTGGAAACTAAACAGCAAGCACAAGATGTTTGTTAGAGTAGTTTATTTAGTTCATACTGCAGATTGGTCCCCCTTCTATTTCAACTTATGTGGGGACACATTGCATTTCCCAAATGTTTGTTGGAGTAGTTTATTTAGTTGATACTGCAGACTGGTCCTTAGTTTCTTATTGCAAGACTGTTTTTAATCAACAGGGACCATGGTCACGCTCGCTGGTTAAACACCACCGCTATAGGTGGCAGTCGTATGCCAATGTCAAGGAAACGAAGGTGCATCTGTGCTACTTATTTCAACATTGTAGATCCTATATGTTCGGGTATGGCTCCACTCATGGCACATTTGTGTCGTGCATGAATCAACCCTAGAGATCAGTTAGAGCTTATAGTTTGAGCACAAATAATACTTTTTCTGTTCCGTTTTATATTTTTTTCAGAAAATTTGTGCTTTTCCCCCCATAACATTATGCGAGATGTTCCAATTTATTTGGGAATATACAGTCATTCACAAATATGTGCACTAAAATGACAGGCCTACATCTGTGACCTCGAAGCATCAACCAAAGGGCAGTTCTCAGAGGTTAACTTAAACTAACGTCTCAAGCTAGGTAGGCATTGTATGCTTCATTTACAATGTTCATATTTTCGCTACCAAACACTGAGCTTTTGCTTCCACATGGTTCTTAACTAATAAACTGACCCTATGTATACTTCACAATGTTCATTGACCTTTTTTCCTTGCATGCAACCGCTTTTCAAGTTAGAGTCTAGGCAATTATAAAATACACACCACATTTCGAGCTCAGTAAATCTTTTGAATTTCTTGCAAATTTATAAAATGTACCCTGTGCATTACCTTGTTTCTTAATTCCAACATAATTATTTGTTCAGTTAATAACTCTTTAATTCCCAAAGCAGATCACAGCGATAAAGAAGTTAGCAGCTTGAACCTTTGGCAGAGAAAAATGCCCAAGATCTGCAGAGGATCATGCTGTACAAATAACCATGGAATCAGTTTCTAAGCTCGGTCATTGTACAATATCCAGGCTGTTGCACTTATATCTATCGTTAGTTAGTACTATTGCAAACTTAAACACCCGGTCTCCAGCCTGTTGACTGTATAATATCCAGGCTATTATGACATCAAGTCCTATTTGCCATTCAGTCAACAAGAAACATATATGCTAATCGTACTAATATGATATGCATGGAATCAGATATCCTATTATGGTCTTCGATTTCTACAACCCAGTATCCTTCAGTCTTCCATTTCTACAACTAGTGATCGAAGGCGCGCGCCCTTCACTAGTAGTATACAGAACACCACAATCTACAACTATCGTGTTATAATTTTTGGAGTTTGAAAACTCTAAGATATCCAAAACAAGTCTGTAATCCAACTGAACTTTTCACTCGATTGAACAACGACTGTCAACTAAAACAAGCGTAACTAGAGTTCTACTTTTTTTTTTAGAAACGTAACTAGAGTTCTACTAAGCATCTGGAAACACGTAAAGATATGATTATGAAATTTCCTATGACTTCCATTTGATTTGAGCAACCAGGTGCTTTTAACAGCGTTCTCCTCCAGGGCCAGCAATTGCCATGTGTGGTGTGGGCTACGACTAGGAGGTATGAAATTCGAACTAGTCTGGGTCGAGACCCAATTGTGGTTAATCGCCAATGAATCGCTTTGGCCCATTGAGTCCAGATCTATACTCCTATATCGTCGTAGTTCAAACCGCCTACAGAATGGGCCGCAAGCCCGTTTAACCCATACGATGGCCCCTTTCTTGTCCCGTGGTAGTAGCCCAACACATTACCTGACAGGTCCGATACGACGCCAACACCCTTAGCACACCTAACATTGATCAGTGGGGGCCTGCCCGACGCGGCCCCATCTTCCTTTTTCTGGTGGGCGGAAAGCAAGGCGGCGCTTCCCTTCCCAGCGTACCGACAGGGCCGCGTCTCGCCCACCTAGGACGTGGCTGGGGCCGCTCAACATGGCCGGCCGTGCCCGCGGTTGCATGCAGCATGCCGACCCGGTTCACACAAGGTAACTTGCCACCGCGCGCGCGGCGCGTGACCCCAGGAACAACGGCGACCCCACTCCGGCGCCGGCGCCGGCTGGCCGGCCCGCGTTTTCGCACGCCGCCGCTCGCGCGGCGATAGAGCTGCGCGAGCATGAGTTCGTGACCCGTTTAGCGCGGACGACGCGGCGGCGGCGGCCAAAGCTACCACTAGCTACCTGCCTTTTCGTTCGTCGACGCGCATGCGCGCGGGACGGGACGGGACCGCCTCGTCGTGTTTGATCTGTTGGAGGAGGGTGAAGCAACCAAGCCCAGGCGAACTAGCTAAACACAGCGCTCCTGCCGGGCGCCGGGCGGCGCCGAGGTCGGTCATCCAATGGCGATCACACACCACCACAAACACCACGCCGGTTGACCCAGCTGACGCGCGCGCGCGCGGTGGACTCGACTCGACCGAGAGTTTGACATCTGCTCTCCCGATCGCCGGTTGGCTCCCGTCACTCCACTCCGTTCGTCGGTCGTCCACCAATACGCTACCACTGCGCACGGTACTGCGACCTCCACTTCGAAAAGAGGGGCCCGGCCCCACCACCCTATATATATAGCTCACCAAGTTAGAGCAACCCACTTATAGATAGATACATCGATTTTCAGCTGGCCCCTTTTTAGTCTTTTACATATGTATGTATGTATGTATGTATGTATGTATGTATGTATGTATGTATGTATGTATATACACGCTAAAACTAGCTAGCGCGATCGAACTAGGGGGCTGGTAGTAGTCTGGTATACTCATATACATGCATGCATCCATGTCAAACGAGCTGACTGTTCTGTGCCAGTGCCATGATGGTTATGTGCTTTTTGACGAAGTCTATATGTGTGGCTTGTTCTAAGTAAAGCGGTTAAAGTTGCATCAGGTAGTATGCGTCAGTGACGACCGGCGACTTGAATATTTGGCGCCTTCTCATGATGAAAATTGGAAAACCACATTCAAGTAACTTTGATTTTCGACAAGCTTGTTGATCGAGGTGATTGATGATCTGTCGGTGATGGGAATTTGACTCCTTCAGCATGCCCACCGTGACTTTGAGGGGGGAGAGGGGTAATGGGAGCCTCAATTTTTTTTCGAAATATTCGGCCGCTGTCATAAAATCAAACTCCAAAAGTATACGCACGTAAGAACCGAAATAACACAAGCAAGCCGGTGGCTAGGTACCTTTGGTGATGACCAAAAGGTACATCAAGAAGATCGGAAAGCAAACGAAAAACAGCGACTGAAACTGATTCTGTACGCTACTAAAAAATGAATTGCGGACAGTCCGCCATTCAAAAACAGCGAACCCAAAATTCGGAAACAGCTTCTGCTCGCTGCTGTCACAGAAGGGGCGGACTCTCCGCAATTTATAGCCGGGCTGTCCGCACCCGAGGTTGAAGCGGAGCACTCGGCTTGCCTATGCTCGGCCTCGATGGCTGGATGTTCGGGCTTGGAGTCCGGACTGTCCACGAGTCACGAGTCAGCAAGAACAGCAGGCTCCGTGAAATCGCTTCCTCGCCAAAATCGATCAAACTCGGTCAAATCAAAACCAACTGCCACCAAATTTGGACCAGATGATCTCAAGACAATATGTGAGCTATCTCTATGAGATCATCGCCCATGACCAAGCCAATTGACGAGAAATTTAGATCACGTGAAAAACGTCGGTTTTTGCTCCCCCAAAACTTGAATCGCCCCGCTCTATGAATTCGTGAGGAATCAAGTGATTTCCTTCGGTGGAAGGGTTGAACTCACGTCTTAGTTCATCTCAAATCAACCGGTTCGAATCAAGACACCCCAAAACTCAAGATTCAAGCAAGAACGCGAGAAGGGGAAAAAGGGGGAAAATAAGAACACGAAGAACACGAATGCGAATCACAAGATCAGCTCAAACCATGAACCCCAGAGGGCACGGGGAGGTTAGGGCCTCCATTCCCAAACGCAAACACAGGTTCAGTGCACAGGTAAAGTGGCTAGAACATCTGTGGACCTCTAAGCAACAAACTATAGGGGGAAGGAGGAAACTAAGGAGTAGAAGAAGGGAATACCAAAAGGTGTGAGAGATGGGGGCTTCCTCATCCTATTTAACAGGGCTATTACACAATCCCAGTTTTACCCTTAGATATTTTTGAGTCAAACCACATAACCTGAGGGTGTTATGGTCTAACCCGAGGTAATCTTCATCCGATGGCCACCGCGCCCTTCGTGAGATAGCTTTGCCTCGATGCGAACTCCTCGATGTCGCCACATGCCGTCCATTCCTCCTCGGAACCTCCGCCTGAGTTTTGAGGCCCAAACCCACAAAAACCGGTCATCGATGGTTTTGAGACCCAAACCACCAAATTGCCTGCGAGTAGCGTACTCCACACGCATCCCCCGCCACTCGACACGTGTCACTGCCGTCCTCGACTAGCCGTCCGCCAAGTCCTCCTGAGCCCCGCTTGACTCGCACGTCCGCCGTCTTGACTCGGTCAACACGGTCACTCCCATGTACACTTGCACTTGTTGATGTCTTAGATGTCTGCCACCATGGCTGGTCACCCGGCCTCTTGGTCCCTCGGTCGAAGCCTCACGTCCGCCCTTCACCTCTCCTGGTCTATCGGCACGGCACGTCCCTACTTGACCTTCACCTCGTCGTCGACCACAGCCTCCGAGCTCCACACCTGCACACCACAAGCCAAGAGACATGTCGCACAACCCAACTCACGCCATGGTTAGTCACAAACTCAACCGGTTGTGGATCACATTGACAATCATTTATCACAAAACGAACTACAAGGACACATATCAACCTTGTATTCGCATACTTACAATCGTCTGTGGTAGATAGGGGTACTACCAGAATAATGAATTACCTTGAGGGCCAATAATTCTCTTGACTGCCAAAATAAAACCACCAAGAAAAGTATAACTTTCTAGCTGGGAACGTAGACCTCCAACAAAATGCACATTCTTGAGTGCTAAACTAAACTGTTAAAGCAATTGCTCATTTCCTTAAGTGTTAGTCCAAACCGCCAAGGCAAATTTCATGTTTCCTTGAGTGTTATTTACAAACCGCTAATGTAATTGCTCATTTCCTTGGGTGCTATTCGAAACCGCCAATATAATTCATATTTTCTTGAGTGCTATTCGAAACCATTAAGGTAATTCATATTTTCTGGGGTGTAATTGGAAACCACCGAGGAAGTACTCAGAGCTTTGAAATTCTTTTTTGTTTGAAATTTTCCAAATGATCTCACATGGAGATACGACTTAAACCGAAGTTATAGTATTTGACGAGATCTAAAACTTTTTAATTCAAACTGTTTATATTTGAAATCATTTAGAATCTCAAATACTCAATACAAGATTCAATAAAAGTGAATACAAAAGAAAAAATAAGTTCACTTAGTCACAAGTAACTTCGAGGTGTAGTGGTAACTGTGCTTTACGCGAAGCTAGGCTTTCAATTGTTATTTTTTGCTCTTGCTTTATATTTCCTTGGAGGTTGTCGACCCTCAAGGAAAACTAATTTACTTGGTGGTCGGATGTTTTCTCGTCACTTTGGCAAATTAGATGTGGTCCTAGTTTCCTCGTCAGCGAACCTTTTCAAGAAAATCATCCTTGAGTGCCAAATCTGCCAAGGAAAACAATTTCTCTTATCATCTATCCTTGGCGGAATTTACTTGACAGTTTATAGCCAAGGATTATTTTCATGGTGGTGATCTTTCAGCTTGCCCCAATATGGATGTAGGTGATGGGCAAGTCAGCGAACCATGGGGATATATCATTATTATGTCATCCTCTTGTGTGGTTTGTTCACTCTAACTTGCATTTTTTTTTACTTTGTGCTCTTAAATTATAGTGTAAATATATTATGTTTTGTCATATACTAGGGTGCTTACCTAGCTAGTTTACCAATTCTAGTGATGTAGCTTAGTTGCTTCATTCAATTATAGAATTGCGTATTTATCACCCTAGCCTTGCAAGATCATCACTAGAAGTAGTGCTTATTAGGGCCATCTTGTTATCTAACATGTTTGCCTAGTTTTTATTACTTTGTAGAAATTTTAATTATGCTATTTACCTCCCTCTAACCATCCATATATCCTTTCAAGTACATATTATCGGCCAACATAAGTCTGCTTATGGTCCGATTGTATACCATTTCTGGTGTCGTTAAAAAATTGTATTAGTAAGTGCATCCATGCATTATCTGCTCCACTTCGAATCTGGCAAAATCAAATAGATTAGAATATGGAGAAGATATTATATGCTCTGTTCTCATCCCTAGTCTTTGGGTTGCTTCACACAAGTGGGCTTAGCAAGAAGAGCAACAAAAAAGTGAAATTTGGACCATTTCTCTCAACATACCAGTCCAACAGGTGTACTCCCTTGCACTTATGAGTTGTGCTACGTCATATTCTACACAAGCAATGTGGGTCCAGATAACAGGCGAGCTTGGCTCCTTCGCCCGGCATTGTGGTACCTTGCCAAGAGAGGACTGCAAGCAAGACGTCGTTTGGGCTGCTCGCTCAAGCGCCTTGGGGACTGCGTTGGTGGGGTTTGTCTCGACCGTGCGGGAGAGCTGAATCGGCTCGCCTGGCTGGACAAGGTCCTCGTTTCCCATGCGGCAAGGTGAGACGAGCGACTAAGAGAAACCAAGCATGCCCAACAAGCAACGATAATGCTATGATTAGGGCGTCTGTCTGAGTTTGTGCATCCGGACGCCGCAGTTCCTAGGTCTGTGCAACGAACAGGCGCAATAGGCAATCAGCCTGCTTCCCCCTACACTCTCTCCTCCATCTATACCCCACGACAAAAATCCACATTCGCTTTCGCTTGTCACGGCTTCACCGCATCAGACACCGCCCCACTCCGCCTCGCCGCTGCGCGCCGCTTCTGCCGCCAAACCGCGCCCACTCCTCCTACAGAACCTCGTCGGTGCCCACCCCACTCTGCCTTGCCACTACGCGCCGCATTTGCCGCCGTGCCGCGCCCACTCCTCATACAGAACCTTGTCGACACCGACGTGGTCGATGAGTCAGACGTCTTCGGCGGCGTGGGGGACGACAATGACGACTTCCTCCGAGCGCTCATCAACGCAGGCCTCCCTGGCGAGGACCTCGACCTCGGCGTGTGGAAGCTCCTGGCCGTCGCGATGTCTCCTTCGCTGGCGTGCCCGTGCTACTCGGGTACCTCGTCCAAGCAGCAAGCTGACATTGTGTAACGCATGTTGCAAGCTTATGTTTCAAGTGTTTCAGATGTTTCATCTTGATATTGCAAAAATAGATCGTGATGTTACACATGTTGCAATGGTTATGTATGTATGTTTCAAGTGTTTGTTCTAAATGTTTCATCTATTTTTTCATACGTTTGTTGTAAATGTTTCATCTGGATGTTGCATATGTTTCACACGTATGATGCAAGTGTTTTTTTTTCTAGATGTTATATATGTTTTGCAGTGGTTTTTTTGCAAAAGTTTTCAAGTGTTTTGTAAGTGTTTCAGACGCATGTTGCAAATATTTTAGCTATTTCGTATGTATGTTGCAAGTGTTTATCTTAATGTTTCAAAAGTAGATCAGAGTGTTGCACATGTTACAATGTGACCCTCCCTTCCACTACCGTCTGTTGCAGCTGCTTAGGCGCCGTGCATGCTCGTGGGGAAGCAGAGGGGTGAAGCATTGCTCGGCAGCAGGCGCGGGAAGCAGATGGTGATGGCGGCAGGGGCATCCCCGTGCGGCATGCACGGGCGGCAAGCGCAGAGGGCGTGGACGGAAAGGAGAGGGGGCGCAGGCAATCAGGACAAAGACACAGCAGCATCAGACACAGAAACAGACTGCAGCCACGTATGTCCGTCCGGACATTTAGGCGCCAGCAGACCGAACGAACAAGCCCAAGGTGTTCGTGTGTCCGCTTGCGTACTATTTTCGTTCGAAAAAAAAAATGAATTCTATCCCAATCGGTTGTTGGTGTTGTAAAACATACGGACTTAATCCTAGAAGGAAAGGAGAAGGAGGAATCCTAATCCTAGTCCGTTTGTATGTGGACTCTTACCAAAACTCTTAGCCCTTGGCAGGACTATATATACGTGGGAGCTCTATGTTGTAATCACCAATATTCAGAGGAATAAAGAATAGTCTCCCTACATCTTGTATCTATGTGTTCTACTTTCATCTACTATATTGATATTGATCATGAGAGACGGAGAGGGAAAGATTCCAACCGCTGGCAATATGTTTTATAACACGTTATCAGCACGACAAACTCTACGTCGACATCTCGTTGAAGCCGTCGCCATCGACGCTGCCGCTCATACCGACGTCCCTGTCGGCTGCCATGACTACTTCGACGACGTCGACATCTCGACGTTGTTAGCGGAACGGATCTGCTACCCCTACCTGCTACCAATCTGAACTACATCGACATGCACCATCGCTTTCAAGCAGGCAGTTCTACGACAATGCCAAACGCCCTACGCGGTATGTATCTACTAACCACTGCCCTACGCGGCATGTGAGGTAGATCAAATTGGCATATTTTAAAAGGTATGGAAAAGATCTCGCGGATTGTTTAATTGTGCTAGCCTTCGAGCTAGTCTATGCTTTCCAGCAATGCCATATAGAATCTGTACGCGCAGTACATATACATACATGCAAGAAGCATGACGAAGTATACACACATGCCCACGTACATGAAGTACGTTACGTGAGTTATCCTGTAAACAAACATGCAAGCTTATACGCACAGACTTGCATGAATACATAGCATACGAACATGCACACACATGAACGGTACATATGTGCATGAAAACTTGTACGGTGGAGCCTAATCATTAGTACTATGTGCCATCCAAATTATGATACGAGGTAGATTCAGCAAGATCTAATCTCATAATCGATAGTGTTGCATGCAGCAATGCTAATTGGACCCGAAGACCAATTGACATGGACTCCATGCATGTCAGCAAGAAGCCGTTTCCAAATTTGTCAATGCCTGAATGCATCCAGCTAGCTTGCCGCTAGACACCGACTCACCATACAACCCGTAGTGGCCCGCACAGTTGATGCGCCACGCCCAGCTTGAAGCTACGACTCATCATCGTCTCTGCTACGTGGCCTGTACGCCCGTGTGTATCACCGCTATTCGTTCCTTCATTGTGGCCTGCACGCCATTAGCTGCTCGTCTCGAACTAAATCCTGACGGTAAGGTCGCATCCTACATGCTGTCAGTAACCGCCCGTCGTCCAGCAGCACGGCTGCAATAGCCAGTAGCTAGCCATCGGTGGTCAGCACACCATTAGAATTTGTGCCACCGCACCTTATACAGTGAGCTGGACGCCTGAACATACATGCCTAGGCTCTCGTGTGGCACCACTGTAGCTAGGACGAAGGGACGCAACAGTTAGAGTTTCGACTCAAGTCATGGAGTTTTCTGTTCTGGCTCGTCCAAATCGGATAAAGTAGGTCAAGAAGATCTACGGGCTAGCTGCCAGGGCAAGCGGGGAGAAACAAAAGGGTTGAGCCAAGTAGGCTTTCGGATCAGGAGTTATTGATTCATATTTATTCTGAAAATTATATGGAGCGAGGCATCAAATTAAGTTTATGAACCCTGGAAACATAGAAATTCCTGTAGAATTGTGTGTTGGCATTTTAACAGTAAAATTCTTCCATCTGTATGCATGCATAGTATCTTCATGTATACGGACCATGCGTCGATAATTTTTTATGCTCTTTTGAATGCATTTTTTTTATATATCACACATCTTGAATCATATACCATGTATTTGCAAGAAGTAAAATCTTGAATGATTACACTAAAAACATGGTAAGGTATATGGGCTCTTTAAATCATGCAGATCTTAGGCTTATCACCTTTGAGAGGCTCATATTTATTTTTCCTAGCATAATAAATTTTCGGGATGAATGAATGGTTGGTATTAACTTTGAATTTTATATATACCATAATCCTGAAAATACAATGCTTCTAAGAGTATTTTGTATAACCATCCACTATCTTTTTGCACCTTACTACTTGTTTACACGCAGTAAACCTATTTGCACATGATTTTGTAATAATAATATATGCATACCTTTATGAAGAAGAAATATCCTGGACTTGTCTTGAATGACAGAATTATATAGCATGGTCATTTATTAAATCCTAGTTGTATATTCTATTACCACTGAAGTGGTGGATAGTTTCTTATATTACTCTCAAAGAATGAGTACGTGACTAAGCTAAATCCCGAAGGTCTTATGGGACTCGCTGAATGAGAAATTCTAGAAGATATCCTACATTATGATTGCATAAAGCAAATTGAATTTTCAAGCTATATGACCATACGGGATATAGTGCTGCTCTATGAAAAAATACAATAAGCTTGAAGCTTTGTGATTAAAAGTCACAGAAGACGGGATGGTAAATAAGACTTTGCCTAATTCTAGAAGAAATATTTCTTGAAATAGAAAGACCGAGAGCATTGAAGTACTAGAAGTATTCAAATTTATCATCCATAATTACTCAATATCAAGTAGAATTGAGTTGAAATTTTTGGACAGCATTATGAATCAGGATATATGACTTGCATATGTTGTACTCCTAACTATGAAGTAGAGCATGCATGAAGCTGCTAAATGTCAAGCATAGAAGCTAAGACATGTAAGAACGGATAAGAATTTTTAAGGTTTCTCCAGAAGAAGAACTTGAATCATGTGCTTACATATTTGTTTTATCTTTGAAATTACTATCCAAGAATATTAGTAGTAGTGGTGGTGCATTAAGTTTTAATTCCCGTTGAATTAAGTGGTTCTCGTATACTCATAGAAGAGTTAATGGTTAATCTATTGGCTTGAAGACTAATATGAAGTATTTAATATTCTTAGTTGCAATTTTTACTTGCAGTAATATATGTTAACCTTGCATGAAATGAATTGTGTTTTACATATAAACAATTGCCTATTGCCTATCTAAATAAATTTTGCATTAATTTATCCACAAAGAAGCCTTAGTTAACCATGAAGGTTATCGTTCTTTGTGCACCACTACCATGTAGGTAGAAGCAAGTATTTAATACTTCAGCCCAGAAACTAGAAGTTTATGTCCTACCCTGAATATGTAGTTGTACACTGAATAGTATACTGGATATGTGAATTTCATGCCAGAACCATTGAATACTAGAAGTATGATTGAATTATATTAAACATATGAAATGATTTTTCATAGATGCAAGAAGCATATTACTACTTGAAGTAATTATGGCATGAAAAGGGGGAGGAATTTTGAGTAAAGGCATGAGAAAATGTGGGTAATATATATTTAATAGGCATAGTCTTTCTAAATCTATCTTTAAGTGAAGTGCATGTATAAGAACTTGGAGTTCTAGTCATGTCCTTTCCAGCAGAATTAACTTTCTCTACATTGCACTAATTGCAAGTAAGCTTGTAGCATTTTGTTGATATCTATTACGTTGGATTGAATATCAACATACCACATTACACTTGAATGTGTATCACTATGTTATGCTCTCGTCGAGCTGCACCTATCTCCACTCTTACATGAATATTAGCAAAGAAGCTATATTTGTAACTTGTAGCTACCTTGCACTTTCCCCATAATTAGATTGACTATACTATGTCTATATAGTTCCCGTTGAACTAAGAAATATTTTTGCTTTCAATGCGTTGCATGCATAAGCGATATATTGGTCTATGGCCAAGTAGCCTATGATCAGGGGGAGTTGCTTAAATTAAAATTAACTAAATGGAGAAGTGACCCACTTGAATGGGCTGAATTATAGTGGAAATTGAGTTAATAGATAAAACACTTAATGATGATTTGGGATTTATGAAGAAAAGGCATTTGGTTAGAAAATTATAGAAGAAATTCCTTGTAAGTTTGAATGTTGCATATCTATACTTTTGAAGTATATGGTCCGTTTTTATGTATGAGTAATTGGATCATTTTTTGGCTAAACAATAAAGAAGCTAGATAATGAAATAGTTTTTTGAACTACAATATGTGCAAATCAGGGGGAGAACACCCCAGAGTTTACAGGAATGATGAACATTCTTTATTGCACTTTATGTATTCTAGCTCACTGCATATAATGTATAATAACCCCCGTATTTAAATATGTGCTTGAATATTTCCTATAAATTTTTATCATAGCATACATGAATGGGCCTCCACTTGTAGTTGGAGATACATGAATTTGATTATTTTAAGCCCATGATAGGGGATATCTTTTGAAGTATGCTATTATAGATCTAATATTGGCATTAGGGGGAGAGAAAGGCTATGTTGAATGCCAAATATTATTTCCATGGAAGGAAAGTGATATGTTGAATGCCAAATATTATTTCCATGGAAGGAAAGTGATCTTAAGAGAAAATATTCCTTTAATCTTAAAGTAGGAATAGTATTACGCACTAAATCAAACAATAGTTTGACTAATGCTCTTGTGAAGCATGAAGCAGAGCATATGCCAGATATATTTGAAATGAGAGTAACTTGAAGTTATAGAAAAACCAGAAGTTATGTTTACTAGTAGTAAACTAAATGTTGTATATTATCAAGCTATAAAATCCATGGGGACGCCTATGGGTTATAGTTTAGTGTACACTTGGTAAATAAAATAAGAACAAACTCCTTCATTCTCACGAAGAGAACACCTCACGAAGAAGGTCAAGCACCTCATGAAGAGGATCATCATGAAGAAGAAATCCAACACATAAGCGCGCATCATAGTGTTGGGTACGCAGAACAACAAATCATCTCTTGTTTGGAAATAACAAAGAGACAGAGAATAATCTCATATGAATATTGGGAGAAAATAATAGTTGTCGACAACACTACCTCTATAATTGCAAATGTTTCTCTTATGAGAACCCGGATCCGGAAAATAAAGTCCATGGCAAAGTCGCCTGTAGCGATTATATCGGGTCAATGAAGAAAGCAATTGAGATTAAATCCCCTACTAAGAAGAAATAAATGTTCTGCTATACCTCTGGCAAATGAATTGAATGAATATGGAATATGCAGTTAATAAGTGGATTATGAAAATCCATAAAATTCTTGAAGAATATAAATCATAACATATGAAAATTAAATCTCATATATAAGTATTAAAAAATCTAAAGTAGAATATGTTCATGAATGAATATATATGTCTCAAGAAGAGCATGTCCTAGAAGGAAGAGTCATCAAATGACTTTGTAGTGAATAACACTATCTCATTGTGTATATCACATAACAATCTCTCATGAAGCAGAGAATATATCTTATAGAAAAGAAATATTAGTCACCAAAAATGAGAAAGTCCTTGAAGGAGTCAATCCATGAAGGATTTACCAGTCGATTCTTGAATAAACACCATTAATCCCTGAAGTGAATAGAGACATGAGAGAAAGAAAATGAGGAATCATATAAACACTTAGAAAGTGTATATTGTAAAGCTAGAAATGAAGTGTTGATATCCTCTAAATACCATGAAGGTATAAGAGTAGTGGTGATTTTGGCAATTGAATTGTCCCCTAAATGTCATATGTGAGACTGGATTTTTATTATTTAGTGGTATAATCAAAATCTTGAAGATTTGTAGAACATATAATTTGAAAATCTACTAAGGAAGAATAATAAGTTTGGTGTACTATCTAGAAGATATTGAATATTGTAAGTTATTTACCCCCATAATCCTCTGATATGATTTATTATCCTGAAGGATAAATTTTTGTCTTGCACAACTAATAAGTGGTCATTTATGCATAAAGTATATCACTCTTATTTTCTCATATTATAATTCATAGAAGAATTTCGAGCCAATATTTTGAAGGATATAGTATTATGGTACTGCATACCATTATTAAGCATACATTTATGAAATGTGTGGTTTGAGCAATGTAGTTCAAATGATGGCTTTATGAGGGGGAGTATATTTTATTGCATCTACCTTGAAGGTAAACCATCAGAATTACAAACATCAAGTAGATCATATTTGCTAAAACACTGAAGTTTATGCATATATCATGAAGATCAATATCTATTCATTAAGAATAGAATATCCTGAAGAATACATAACCAAGAAGGTTAGATGTTGTACTCTTTTTTCCTATGTGAGTTTTTACTTGAAGGTTTCTCACACAAGGTTTTTAATGAGACAACATGTGCAATACAATTAACAAATGCGATGTACTCTTTTCTCCAAGAACTATTTTTCCCACTGGGTTTTCGGATGGAGTTTTTAACGAGGCATGTGCATATCGTGGTAATCGCCCAAGGGGGAGTGTTGTAAAACATACGGACTTAATCCTAGAAGGAAAGGAGAAGGAGGAATCCTAATCCTAGTCCGTTTATATGTGGGCTCTTACCAAAACTCTTAGCCCTTGGCAGGACTATATATACGTGGGAGCTCTATGTTGTAATCACCAATATTCAGAGGAATAAAGAATAGTCTCCCTACATCTTGTATCTATGTGTTCTACTTTCATCTACTATATTGATATTGATCATGAGAGACGGAGAGGGAAAGATTTCAACCGCTGGCAATATGTTTTATAACAGTTGGTAGGCACACGTATTCTCGCAGGTGGCCAGATAGGTGCGTTTCCTACACGATTGACTCGTCACATTCCCAAAAACCTAGTACTTCCCCCCCTTGTGGAAAGCTAACAGTACCCCACAGCACAGTGGAGAGCACCCACCCCAACTGGCCCCTGCGCTGCGCCGGCCGGGGCTGTCGTGCTCTAGGCATCACCGCATCACATACGGATCCCCAGATTTCGCTGCTGCTCCCACCGTTCACACGCGACCGCGCGCTGCCTGCCTTGCTTGCCTCGTGTGTGCGTGTGCGTCGTCGACACCGGCCGCGTACGTACTACCTGATGAGTCCTTCCAACCTTCAAAGGGCCGCACACTGCACGCTCCAAAAGCGCATCATATAAGGAGAGCAACACCAACGGCGCACCAACCTCACCATTTCCCTCTCCCTCTTCCTCTCCCTCTCCCCGGCCAGTTTCTCCCCGGCCGTGACATGCACGCCTTGACATAGATGGCCCTCTCGTTTCTTCTTCTCCACACCACCAAACCCGGCATATAAAGCAGCACAAACACTTCTTGCGCTGCCGAGGGAGCAAATTGATCGATCTATGGTGTTGAGGGCTTGCGCAATAATGGAGGGTAGTTTCAGCGTGCCGTATTACGAGTGGCTCAAGCCACGGTCGTCATCGCCGCCGCCGTCGCCGTCCTCCTCGTCGACGACGTCCTCGACGACGCTCTCAACGCCATCGTTCGACCAATTATTAGCCGTCGATGGCGGCCATGATGAGCGCCACGCCATGACGTGCTTGCCGCTTCTTGGTAGGCTTGAAGGGAGGGCAGCGACTCCTGATCGTGGCCATAATCCTATCAAAGAAGAGGTGAGCATCGGCACGCGGGAAGAACAGGCCGCCGGTGTTGACCTGAACATCGGCTTGCCGGCGACTGGGGGCTACAGTTCTGAAGAGGCGCCCATGGACGAGGAAGACGACGATGAGGAGGATGAGGAAGAGGAGGAAGAGGACGACAAGGCAAGGAGACATGAGAAGTGCAAGGTGGAAGAAGAAGCAGGCGGCGAAGAGCCACAGCACGGTGAGATGGTGGTGGAGTCCGATGAGAGATCCTCCGATTACCTGCGTGTGGGTGGGGAGGAGGACATCAAGGGCTTCGTTGGCAGCCGCGGCCGGCGGTACTGGATCCCGACTCCGGCGCAGATACTCGTCGGCCCAGTGCAGTTCATCTGCCATGTCTGCAGCAAGACATTCAACAGATACAACAACATGCAGGTGTGACTTACTAGCTCATACTACTATCTGTCCTTTCTCATTTGCAGCACGGTTTTATTAATTGCTGTCTCTTTATCCTCTCTTCCTCGATCAGAGTTAGTTTCTGTTTCCAATTGCGTTGAATGTTTTTTTTTTCGCAAAAGAAAAATTGTGAATTGCCTGCAAGTACAAGTGCTACTTGACTTCATTTAAATTAACCATTTGATTAATTAGCTAGCACTCTTGAGTGAGATAGGGACAGAAAATGCATTTAGAATCTAAGATTGTAAATTAATCACCCCAGCCCCCAGCTGCGCCTAATAATTGAAGCATGTGGATCATGCATATTCCAAAGAAATTTGTACTAGAGCTTTCCAATTGGGAAAGTGGCTATATATATTGCCTCGTCTTGCAGCGATCAGCTGGGACATGCGATGCGAGGTGGCCATAGGGCAACATGGTGTACTCGTAGAGCGTGTAAACTGAACAGGCATGCATGGTAGAGACTAGAGACCGACAAAATGGCTGGCATCTCCTACTTGCATGCTCAAGCTTGCTGTAGAATGACCTAGCAGCAAGTGTTTCATGTGTACCCGCAAGGAATCAAATGAAAAAAGACGAGGGAATTAACTAATTAAACCCCACTACCTAGCTGTTTGCCGACATATCACACTTCATTCACACACATTTTCCCTTCATTGTCTCCAACATGATGACAAGGACAAATACGTTCTAGTGCTGATAGGAACATATTCCTCGTTTACTTAACTTGCTTCACGTTGATTTTTAACGCCCTTCTATTTGCCTCATTTATGTATATATACATATATATATATGGCATCTCAACGCTAGCTGATGCATGAACAGATGCACATGTGGGGCCACGGGCGCGAGTACCGCAAGGGCCCGGAGTCGCTCAAGGGCACGCAGGCGGCGACGCTGGCGCTGCTGAAGCTGCCGTGCTACTGCTGCGCGGCCGGGTGCCGCAACAACGTGGCGCACCCGCGCGCGCGCCCGCTCAAGGACTTCCGCACGCTGCAGACGCACTACAAGCGCAAGCACGGCGACAAGCACTTCGGCTGCCGCCGCTGCGGCAAGCCCTTCGCCGTCAAGGGCGACTGGCGCACGCACGAGAAGAACTGCGGCAAGCGCTGGTTCTGCGCCTGCGGCTCCGACTTCAAGCACAAGCGCTCCCTCAACGACCACGTCCGATCCTTCGGCGGCGGCCACTTCTCCGTCACGCCCGACCAGGCGGCTGCCGCCGTGCCGCCGCTGCTGATGAAGCCCAAGGAGAGGATCATACGCTTCGATCAGGGAGCGGCGCCGTGGCATGGAGCCCACGCCCATGCATGACATGTCATCAGACAGGTTATTAACAGGACGTACGCGTATATATATAGGGAATAGAGTTCTTACATCTCATCAGTTCCAGCATGATTATGCATACTACTCCGACTTGGATTGGAGGCGTACATAGACATCAATAAGACTCGACATCGAGGTTGCTTTGGACTTGGAGGCTGTGAAGTAGATGAATTTTCTTCCGAATTAGGGTCGTTCGGATTGGAGGGGGATATATAATTAGTTTATTCCCCCGCAATCTTTATGGAGAATGGTTTATCCAGACAAGCCACAGCAGGAGCTTCAGAGACTGGTACGGTTATTGTAGCTATATTTGCAAGGGAGAAAATTTCTCAGCTTCACAGCATGCCAATATTTAGGCAACCATGTATCATCATATAATGCATGCATGCAGCATGCATGACATAACTTTTATGAAATTTAGTGCACGTGTTGATTATCTAAGATCATTCCATGGTGTAACTTATTCGCGGAATTATCCTGTTTTTAATCATTTTTACATGAATTTCATCTCTTCTCATGCATGCTACATCATCAGTTTCTTATGCAGTTTAATTAAATTATCGATCGTCATCTCTCAAGAGGCAAAATAACAACCTTTACGTACAATGGCCAATAAAAAATCTCTAAGGTCTTGTTTGGATGTTGTCGTATTCACCTCAACCCACATGGGAATGGAGGCACCGTCACCCAATGTCGACTCCGAGACGGTGCGTAAGTACAAGGCGAACTTCCGGGCGCCGCTATCAGACTCCACCCGTGAGGCGCTATAGCTTCTTTTTGGTGGGGAGTTCGACCCAATGACCATGAACTTGGACATGATCGGGGTGGACGACGAGGCCAACTAGCCCCTCGCCACCAGCACTTCTGTCGCTCTAGTTTTCAGTAATTACAACCACGTACGAGTGTGGTGAGGGTGAAGGGTGTGGGTTTCGATAATCTTTGGATTACTGTAACTTGACCTTGTCTGTAACAAAACTCCTTTATTCTGCTTAATGAAATATGTGCTTCAAAAAAAATATGTTGGGGTTGAATTTAGTTCATGTTCCACTTCAATCCACCCCAACACGTTACTAACTAGATGAAAATAAAGCAAAATAACTCTATCCATGTTGGTAAATTTCCCAGCATGGCTATTATTCAATAATTATTTTAAAATTTAAACCAAATACTCCTATACCTAAATCTGTATTACGAACACTACCATTACAAACAGTGGAGCCAACTTCTATGAAAAAAAGACAACGTTCTTTGGAAGCAGAAATGCATCAAGAGTTTAAATTTGCAATTCAAACATTTTTTATGTAAAAAGTAACTAAAATACAAAAATATTTTAGTATATACTTTAAAAATGAAAACACAACAAATAATTCAAGGTCACAAGAAATGGTACAAGAGAATGGCCGGCCTATTCCTCTCCTAGAAAGAAAAGCACCCTCTCAATGAAAAAACACAGAAAGATTGTAGGTTTAAGGTCGCGTATGGTAGAACTCTGGCCTGTTCTAGCTCTCTTCTCCATGCACTATAGTAAGGATTCATTTTTTATCTATTCTTAAGATGAACTGGGAGCCGCTAAAACCACAATTTTTAGCTTCACCGGCTCCGGCTCCTCCGTGCACAGTAGGAAGGAGCCGAAGCCAGAGCTATTTGGAGCCATGCCAAATGGGTCCTAACTACATGTTGACCCCTCCATGGCAATAGATGGGGAATGGGTTGGTGTCATACGGAAAATGATAGACCCATGGAGTAAGACATGCTATATTAGAATTGCAACCACTTACACTGACAAGGAATAATGCCAATATGGGGCCATACAGAGCATGACGCGTGCATGGAAAAAAATAAAGGAGCATATATGTACGATTATTTTAGCAACCTTGAACGCCACAACTAGGTATCTTGGCACCAACTAAGTGGTAGAGTAAGATGTAGCTCACATATTGGTAATGGTGCAGCCACTTATATCTAGTGACATGAAGCATTATGACGATAGTGATTTAAGAGCAAGAGTAAAACATCGGATAGAGTCACATACTATTTTGCATTAGGCTTGAACAACAACCTAGGCACATAATTGCGTAGGCCTGCCACTAATTTATTCTAGATATAACATGCTCTAGGATGACTTTACATGAGTCTTGGTCTAGGGTTTCATGTCTCTACTACCTACTATGTTGCCTCTCTTTTCTCCAACCTTTGGCAGCCTCGTTGCTAGTAAAATGGAGCAAGATCACGTCTTTGTCATAGATGTACATATGTGTAGCATGGTTTGTGTTGCTAGCTAGACCGATATATATGCACTCTAGAGTGAAGATAATGTTTGGTTAACGAAAGAAGAGTAGGATGAATGAACCCTAGAACTCACTGAACTGGTTACTAAGTTATGACTAGTCATATGCCTTGTTAGACAAGGGACTAGTTTGACCTAAAGGAGAAATTTTAGGGGCTCAAGTGGTCGACTGGTTTAATATATAGTTATTAGGGATGCAAACATGAATTTAAGGGATGAAGATTACTAGTATATGTTAATTATTTTGAGGTGGTTGTGGGGTAATACATAGGATCATGTATATTCCATAATTGCTTATAGGAAGACTCACCACCAATGCTGTTGGATCTAAATCGAACAGTACATATCTCCATGGTTGAGAAGAGCAACTTCAAGACATGCAAGATTTGCTACTTCCAGTTAAGGTTTTTATTGGCATGTACTCCCTTCCTCCCAAAACAAACAACTTTCTAAAAATTTTCAGACAGATTAAGAACGTTGTCAAAAGACGCTTATATATCATCATCTCCTTTCCTTTTCCGAAGGATATCTCTTGGATTTGGCAGTTATATATTATTTACATGCACCTGTGATTAGCTTCCGTATTAAAAGATAGTGTCCCATGTTGTTGTAGAATATTATTTTTTGGGACAAATTTAAGCCTCATAAAGTTATTATTTGGATGGATGGAGTACGTGTGAACAGATGTCCTATATATATACTGCATGAGTAGGGTATACGTAACATATACCTACAGTTTGTTGATCTATTAATAATAATGCTAACGAACAATCAACTGCTGATTAGTTGCTTCTCCACACACAAGTGCTATTAGAATACTGTAAACAAAATAATAGGCACAAAATCTGAATGGAGACTGCAGATCAGGGGTGGGTGTACATGTAGAATGTTGATTTATTTGCTTAAGTATATGCATAGAACCCTGCGCTAGCTATATAATTAGCGAGCAGGTCATCTAGCTAGCAGGGAATGTATCTACTACTTTATTTTGCTCGCTTTCTTCCTGTGTGGGCGCGCACGCTTGTATATTCATGAGCAAGTTTTTCAACGTTCGCGAAGTCACATGTGTCGCAAGCAAAAGCATATAAAGCTAGTCAAGAAAACGACGAATGCTTTGCACGCTCGCGGATTAAACAGATGCGCACATATATATACTATAGTAATCAATGGATAAACCACACACACAAGGGGCTAGTATACGGCGTTGTTGCTCGATCAACAACTATATAGATCGACCCGCGTGATGTTAAAATCTTAGGGGAAAAAATCGACCCGTGGGGTAAACCTAAACTGCTATGCAATTTTTGTGAAGCGAAAATTAGTCACTTGAGCAGATCAATGTGGCGTGCCTTAGCTTTTTTGGCCTCAAAGTCGTGTGCAGGATAGGTCATATAGTAGCCTTTTCGACCAAGTCAAACTTTAGGGCTCCTTGGATTGGACGACTAGTGAACCGATGGATCACACCTTGATCGGTTCCAACCTTGACGACGTAGTGTGCATTGCATCTAGTGGGGTGGTCGAAAGCTAGCATAAATGGAGAGAGAAATGTACTAAAGGTATTGTTGTTAGACCGGCCGGGAGACTCGACGACGGAGATAATGTAAATTAGTGCGCTTGGCCTGGCCAGGTGAGCTGAAAGCAAGCGTCGCACCAAATAAAGTGCTACAGGACTGAGCTTAATTCTTGTACATGTACGCCGCAGGTACGGTGTGTGTATCTATCTTGCATGCGCCGCAGCCACACGTCTATCTGTGCGCAAGCAAGTACGTAGCACCATCGAGGTTCCTCCTGCATAACTGCATGCATGCATGACCTGAAACTGAAGAGTGCATACGTACGGTTGCTGCGAGACGTGTTCGCTGCTGCCGCCGCGCACGTAACGCCGTGTCCCGATTAAAGGCGCATATGTGCGGCTGTGTGCGTGACAGCGTGAGCAAACAAGGCAAGCAATAACAACAGGTATATGTGCTGCCGGCCGAGGAAAGGTACGTAGTGGAGGGAGGACTTGGCGATCGAGGGTCGTCTGAACGTAACACACCCTGGACGACGACGACGGATGAACGGAATGTCAAAAAGGCGGCGGCCGGGAGGGCCGGGGGGATCAGGCGCCGCGAGAGCGAGAGGCCTTGTCCAGAGGCGAGACAGCACCCCGAGTGCGACGCCGACGCATGTAATGTGCCCGCGGTTTGCGGTAAGCGCGCGCGGGCCGTCGGGGGCCGGGGAATATGCACGCGTCATTGCCATGCCATCATCTCGCCGCGCGCCACCACCTGCGTTTGTCGGCCGGCACGCACGGCTTCCGTTTCCCATCTTCATCGGCCCGTGTCTCAGTTCACTTCCATCTCGCAATCGCAGAATCGTGCCTGCAGGCTGCACAATTTGCACGTGTACTCGTCGCATCGTCTTATCTGTAATCACTGCTTTTATGCTTACTTTTTCAGTATGTTATATATTAACGCACGGAGCCAACCAGGGCAGAGACGGAAATTAAAGAGGGATCGGAGATGTACATATAATCAGTCAGATAAGCATAAGCGTCGTAACTGCTTAAGCTAGACTGAAATTTCATTAATAGTGAGATGAGATAAGCATCAAGGAAAGAAAGACAGTGAGACAAGGCAAGTCATCACCGAGTCCGGCGCAACTACACCACCATGTGCAACGAACTCGACCCTTTTAATTTTGCGCTTACACCCGGCCGGCAGTTCGATCGGCCGCCACGGGAAGCAAGCTACCAGCAATGGACGGACGGCCCAACTTTAGAGATGAATCGCACAGCAATACAGCATCAGCTAGCTAGCAGACCCTCAAAGTCCGTCAGATTCCACCGAGTCTGTTTCTACCATCCACTTTATTTCTCCCCGATGCAAAGGAAAGCATCTATCTACATATCATCAGCAACCCTACATGGAGTACTAAGTACTACATGCGGTCCGCCGGCCGGTTCTGATCCTTTGTCCCGGTCCGGCCGCAGATTCAACGGACGTCGTGTGCGAGCGGCACGCACGTCTCGCTGTCTCTTCCGCACCTCTCGCTATCAGTGAGGCGTCAGCGTCTGCTTCTCCTTCCTTCCCCTGCTTGTCCTTCCCTGTCCATATGCGCTCGATGATCTCCGTGTCATGCCAACAATTGCCAATGCCAGTGTCCCCATCAGATGCAAACGTGATTACGGCAGCTGGCCTTAATAAACAAAACTCCCGTCCACGGACCACGGGTGGGAACGTAAGCACACGATCGAGGCGAAAAAGAAGCGCGGCGATGAGATATGGTCATACACGCCCACGGCCCTACGTCATCACCATATATTCAAAGTTTGAGCGTCGATCGTTGCAACGCTTGGGAACATATATACATCAATTTTCCTAGGAAGTCGAGGCGTGTGGTGTGCTGCTATGACTGACGCGAGCAGGGCGCAATCACTTGTACGCCGACGCCCAGCAGATGCCACGATCACATCGATCGGCCGGGGGATATTATACTACTGTATATACAGAGCTGCACGCTCGGCTTGGATTATTCATCCCTGCTCTAATCTAACTATTATGTATACAAAGCTGCACTCGCGTCACAGATCACAAATGATATGCATGACGATTAAGCCGCTAATCTCCGAGCTTATCCAGTGTGAACGGCGCCGCAGCGACGACCTAGCAGCTGCAACGACGACGAAGCTTGTTTATTGCGGAGACGACGCCACACGGATCCCAGAAATGGACCTCCCTACACCTCCAGCCTTGATGTGTGCGAAACCTTAACAAAACGGAGCAGGTACATGCGCGTGCCCCGTGCCCCCGTGGTCGTGGACGGCTAATTTGTCAGTCTTACCACAAATGTCCTGCTCTCGATCGAGTACCTCACCACATTATTAAGTGTAAGTACTATTAACATGCGTGCATGTAACGATCAGCGAGCTGACGTGAATGCAGCAATGTTCGCCGCGTTTTTCCGCGTTCAACATTTTCGCTGCAGTTCAGTACGAGCACTCACACACATGTGATGTGAGACGATGATTGGGCCGCCGTGGGCGCCAAGCTGGTCTCTCCATCGGCAGTTGCTACGATATGCGTACCATAGCTTTAAGTTGGCTCGTCAGACTTGACCGAAGAATTGGACGACCGTCAGTTCTGCGCGCAGTGGCGCCTGCGCGAATCCCAGCTTCCAGAAACTGGTTTGCATCTTCCGCGCGCGTGTCTGCAGTGAGTGCGATAGGCCGGCTACCACCGCTTGACTGGAAAAAATTAACACAGTGCCGTGCTTTGCGAGTCTGCACGGGACAAACTGGATCGCTCTGTTGCGTTCCGACGGTGGTGCTGGCCGGTGCAGGATTATCGAGTTCTTGACTGACTCTGAGCGACATGGGGGCGTTGATCTCTGAATGACTGCATCTGTATTGCCACAAGAATTTACACGGTAAACAGATCAAGCGCAGTTACGCGCGGACTTGACGGGCCTGCTGTGCTGCACTCTGTTTCACCTAAATTCTGAAGACTTAAAAGGAGCCAAAGGTAGGAACCTCCTTTTTCGTCGGTGACCGAAGCGCAGGGCAGCAGCATTGTTGAGACTTGAGAGAGACATGTCTGAAAAGGGACATGTCTGAAAACCCAAACCCTAGCTTGGGTGATGGCCAATGGCTTCTGAATATATATAGTGTTGGGGGCGGCTAAGGACCCTCTGACATGATACACATCCCAACGGTCCAAAATACGGTGACACAACAGCCTAACAGATATTCTGTATGACCATTTGTTTTGACGATTCCCATTGACTAAGGAATTTTGATGTGGGATTGGTTCGTTGGAAATTTTATCTCGTTAGCTTTCCGTGCATATGTATCATATAAAAAACTAAGTCCTTATAACTCGGGCAATGACTGTAGTGCGGACTGTTACAAGAGTTCGAGATATATTTGAACTTGATATGAATAGGGCCATCATCTTGGTTTGGACACCCACACTATTCTTCTCCACCTCCATGCATCTCTCCAAGTAATTTCTTCTCCTCTTCAAGTTCCCAAGAATAATAATATTATTAGGTAGCAACTTTCTCTTATAATATAAAAGAGCACTTAGAACTTAGAAGGATCTCACTTGGAGATTTAATTGTCGCCCTCAAACTCGAGTAATTGTAGTGTAGTGTGTATCTAAAGCGGTGATATCCTCATTACTAGGTAGATCACGAGTGCTAGTATTTTCCACAATATAGAGACACTATTATTTTCTTGTAAAAACGTCCTTATGTTTTCTAATACTATGTTTTTTGTATTGGACTATGTTTATATTTTATCATACATTATATCATTTGATTTGAATTTCAATATATTAAATATAGATGCATTAAGTATGGTGTACACACGTCTTTGCTTTATGTTTTCTTTTTTTATCAACTTCATATTTTCTTAAAATAATGGCAGTGAGCGTCCAAGACACTTTGCTTTTATTTCTCCGACTATAATAGGATAATTTCTAGGCATTGACAATTAATATGGAAGCTCCAAGATAATAGACAGCCAGCTACTTTACTTTGAATTAAATATGATGAGTGGTCTGGATTTGCTTAGCGAGTCGTGTCTTCCTTGGTATTTTGTTTTCTTTTCTTCTGTCGTGGGCCGATTCCAGTATGGCCTTTTCTTTTTGTGGGTTTGCGGCCCACGTTGTTGGCCAGACCTGCGGCCTGCGGAGTCTATGCATGGTCGGACACTCAAGTCTCCAACCTCCAAATTTCTTTATCCCTATCTTTTTTCTCTGAGTACCATCAGTTTTATCTCTTCTCTTTTTTATACACTAGCAAAATTGTCAATTTTTGAGAAGCACAAGCTTGACCAAAGTCTGTGAATTGTGTCTTTCTAAAATATGCTCACCACAACATTGCCTATAGGTTTTTAGTAGTAAAATAAAATCTGAAGTTCCTGATATGCATGTTGATACAATTATGGAATCTTGTGATGCTACATTTTTTTTAGAACATATTTCCTATGAAAGATATGAATAACAATACTATATTTTCTTATGAGACAGCTCCTAAATCTACTACACCTATCAAGTCTTCTGTTGAGTCATTTGAGCAACCCACATTAGGAAGTGCTTAAGAAGGATGACAAATGAAGTTCCTATAAGGAACAAGAGAGAAATGATTGAAAAATCTTTTGGTGATGATTTCATTGTGCACCTTGTGAACGATACTCCCACATCTATTGCAGAGGTGTATGCATCTCCAAATGTAGACGATTGGAAAGAAGATGTCCGCAATGAGATGGACTCGATTCTTTCTAACGGAACTTGGGAACTAAGAGCTACCATTTGGTTGTAAACATGGGGTTGTAAGTGGGTGTTTAACAAGAAGCTTAGGCCTATGGTACTATTGATAAGTATAAGGCTCGACTTGTGGCTACGGGTTATACCTAGAAGGAAGGCGAGGATTTATTTTATACTTATTCACTTGTCGCTAGAATAACCACTACTCGAGTGCTATTTTCCTTGACTGTCTCATATGGTCTTCTTGTTCATCAAATGGACATGAAGACAACTTTCCTTAATGGAGAGTTGGATGAGAAAATCTATATGGATCGGTCTGATGGATTTGTAGTAAAAGGTGAAGAGCACAAAGTGTGTAAGTTACTGAAATCTTTGTATGGCTTGGAACAACCACTTAAACAATGGCATGAGAAGTTTGACACGAATTTAACTAGTGCGGACTTTGCCATAAATGAGGCTGATAGGTGTGTGTGTACTATCGACATAGTGGGGGGCAAATCTGTTATATTATGTTTGTATGTTGATGATATATCCAATATTTGGTACAAACATCGATGCAATTAATGAGGTCAAGTCTTTTCTGTCAAAGAGTTTTGATATGAAAGATCTGGGAGAAGGTGGTGTGATTCTAAACATCAAGCTGGTTAAGGATGAGAGTGGGATTACTTTGTTGCAATCTCACTATGTTGAGAAGGTCTTGAACCGGTTTAGCTTTATGGATAGCAAGCCTTCTCCAACACCTTATGATCCCAGTGTGACATTGAGAAAGAAGAAGAAAATAGCTAGAGACCAATTGAGGTACTCTCAGATCATTGGTTCACTCATGTACTTAGCTAGTGCAACAAGACCAAATATCTCTTTTGCTGTGAGCAAGTTGAGTAGGTTCATGTTCAACCCGGGTGATGATCATTGGCATGCATTTAAAAGGGTCTTGCATTATATTAAAGTTACAATGAGCTATGGGATTCACTATTCTAGGCACCCAGCTATGCTTGGGAGATATAGTGATTCAAACTGGATATCTGATATTGATTAGATCTACACCACAAATGGGTATGTGTTTACTCTTGGAGGTGGTGCGCAGTGTCGTGGAGGTCTTGGAAACATACCATTTTGACAAAGTCAACCATGGAGGCATAACTTACTGCTTTAGATACAGCTTCTACAGAGGCAAAATGACTGCGTGAGCTCTTGTTGGACTTGCTGATGGGTGAAAAACCAATACCAGCTATCTTTATGAACTATGATAACCAAATGGTGAAGGTGAACAGTGGTAAGGATAATGTGAAGTCACACGTTAAAAGACGCTTGAAGTCTGTTAGGAAATCGAGAAACTCTAGAGTAATAAATATGGCTTATGTGCAGATAGACAAAAACCTAGTAGATCTCTTTACAAAAGGGCTATCACAGAATGTGATAGAATATGCATCAAGGGAGATGGGTATGAGACCCATGTGAGTTTACAGTAGTAGTAACCTAACCTGAGAAGAACAAGCTATTGCGTTTGCCGATGGGTGCTTCTGACCGCCACCAACCATGATGTCCTCGGTCACGGACATCAACGCTTCCAACCACATCGGCGTGCTCGCCCTCCTCTTGTAACACCCCGGGTGTTATAGTGCTAATTAATCTGCCATGTCATCATAATGCATTACAAAGCATCTCTATTAGGTTAACATTGTTATGCATCAACTAAAACGAGTTTACTTATTTAGGTTGAATGTGTTTCTCAGTGGTGTGCTCCGAACCCGAAAACCCTAATTTCGAATGCCACCGCAAATACTTAGTCCATGCCCTGCGTAATTTGAGGTGTGCGACTGTGTTGCCCACTAGTGTCAAGTGTAGGGTATGAGCTCAAGTACAACATTTAAAATGAAGCTCCAAATTTGAGTTTGAATTGGAGTCCCAAAACTTGTCACGAGTTTTCCGATTCAAATTTAAATTCAAATCTGGGGAGAAATGTAAAAGAATTTTTTTAAAAGCTAATTGGTCAACCAAGAGTGGCATTTGGTCAACCATGTCATGTTGGTCCAAATGATGCCCTTGGGTGAGGTTTTGATCACTAAGTAATCACCAATCAAAGTAGCAACAAATTCCAATTTAAAATCCCTCCGAAAACCCTAAATTTCAAAACCCTGTTTTACCCCTTTTGAAATAATTCAAAATCTAAGCAAAATTTGGAAAAAAGTTCAAAACCAAGTTTGTAGAACTTTTCAAGGGCTACAACTTTGGTGTTTTGAGTTTTCAAAGTTTTAGTGTAAAATGTGGAGCAATTTTGAAAATAAACAAATTTCAAATTTAATTCATTTTTGTCCCCAAACTATGATTTCAAAATGGAGGCTGATTTTGAAAAAGTTTTGAACAGCAAAGTTGTAGGTCTAGTCAAGATATACAACTTTGATGTTTGGAGATTTTGAAGTTTCAATATAAAATCAAAAGTAATTTCTAAATTACCAAATCTGAAAAATGTGTCCCTTTTTGAATTTAAACTCAAATTTCAAAATCCAGTTAGAATTTGAAAAAGCGTTCAATACAAAACTTGTAGAGCTTGAAAATCTGAAGATGTCATACATTGGAAGATTTTCAAGTTGCTATACAAATTTGAAAGTAATTTGAAAAACCAGTTTGAATTTCAAAAGTTGGGGGGAACAGCTACAGTGCCGCGACCAATCGCCGCCGGGCACCGCGCGGCATGGGCGCCGGCGAGCCGCCGGGCGACGTCCAGGAGCTTCTCGCGCGCGCTAGGACCGCCAGCGCGACGTCTCGCGCCTTCCAGTGACCTTCAGTATGACCGTCGCCCTATATATAACCGAGTTCACCGTGAGCCGTTTTTCTCTGTTTTTACCGCCGCCGCCGCCGCTAGCTTCACCGCTCGCCGCTGCCGCCGTCGAGCCACCTCTAGCCACGCAAAGCACGCCATCACGTTCGCCTCGGCCTCGCGCACCTCGTGAACCACCCAAGCCAGCCCAATTTCGTCTAAATCACCGCGGCCACCCGTTCCCGTGCCCAGCTCCGGCGACCGTGCCGCTTCACGTGGTCGGCCTCTTCCACTGCTGCTCCGAGCTTCCCGAGTGCTTCGCTGCAACCGCGGTGAGCTTCTGGTGCTTCCTGTGCCTTTGCTTTAGACGCTAGCGTGGTAGATCCTCGGGACGCTGGTCACCGTAGCCGCCGTGCTGCCATGGCCGTCGGGAGAACCTTTCCGAAGCCGTAGGATAGCTGCTAGGTAGTAAAATGGATTCGCCTTGTTGTGCTGGTGCTATGGTGTCGCTTGGTTGGGTGTCCGAAGCCGTGCTCGCCGGCCGGCCACCGTGCGGACATGGCCGAGTCGGGGAGAGAGCGAAGGAGGCGGGAGGAAGGCGATGACAGGTGGGGACGCAGTGTCAGCGAGTGAGAGAGAGAGCCAGCGCGCGGGGCAGGCCGCTGCTGGGCCGCGCGGCTGGGCCGGTCGCGAGCGCGAGCGCGGGCGCGCGCGAGCGGGCCGCTCGGCTGGGCCGGACCGGAGGGAAGAGGAGATCGGCCCGGTTCGGTTTTTCGTTTTTGTTTTCTTTTTCAAATAAATGAATAGTGTTGTTATTTGTTTATTTCATTAAAAATTGTGTAGAGTTCCAAAATTCATGAAAATTTTTGTGTAAGCTTTTCAATGTATAAACTATCTAGGAAAAATGTTAAATCATGAATTTGAATACTTTGAGCAGTAGAATTAATTAGTTTCATTAAAGATTAAATGCAACTTCCAGTAATTTTAATAATTAATTTATTTATCCAAAAATTATGAAATTTATTATAACACTGTTGTAATTCATTCTTAACCCATAGAAAAAGTTTGAGCTTGATTAGGTAAAATTTGATCAACTTCTAATTATGCCCTAATTATTAAATAGAAAATAAATATTAATTTGAGAACTTTAAGTGTTGTGTGCCTTTTAATTGAGTGATGTCCTTAGGTCACTACCTTTTCGTGATCTCTGGCACCTTAATTTCATGATTGAGCTCGTTAGTAACTTGTTAGGTTAAAAGCTGGTATCGTGGGAAAACGTCGCTACTAGTTAGTAGGTTTTCTGTTTACGTTTGTACCGTGAAGAAAAGTTGTACTCAAATCGTAACCGTGGCATGTTATCATCAAGCATCATGTTTATCATTGAGCATCATGTTAAAGCATGTTATGTATTCGTGTAGTCTCCGCTTTCGAGGAAGCCGAAGTCGTCGATCAAGCTTCCGGAGAGGAGCGATCGTCGGTGGGTTCCGGACCAGGGGGTGAAGTCCTCGAGTCTGAGTCGGTCGTCGTGTTTGAGCAAGGCAAGCCCCGGTGCATTTAAACCCTACCTTGAGTTTTACAAATGTTTTATTATTTATATTATGGTTGACTGCATTAAGTAATTAGGAGTTGAGTGATAACCTAATTGCTGCATTATCATCCTTGATTATTGTGATATCAACCTTGATACCTGCTTTACAGAAAACGCGTAGTATGCTTCGCTATGCTTAGAAGTTAAGCTTTTAAATGAATGTTTACATAGCCATGACGGCATATCAAATGAATATTGAAATATGTGAATGAACTTGTAAGATCGGGCGGGTGGTTTGGCCACTGCTAACATGCATTGGGAAAGGAGTCCCACTGTATTGTTTCTGCCTTATCAGTTAAGGACCGTACGTTGTTGGCCCTCGCGTCATGGAGTTTTTATTAGTACTAGCCATGTGCCCATGTCGGGTAAGCCTTACTTTGGTTAGTCCATTACGAGAACGTCTAACCTCGCACTGGGAGTGGAGAGATGGCGAGAGTAACGTGTACCCTCGGGGCTAGAATTGGGCCGGGTTCGAGGAGTACTGTGCTCTCGGGTGGCGATGGACACGTTCTGGTTTTGGGTTATTCGGGTAAGAGTTGATATATGCAAGATTCAGTTCTACATATGTCGTGTGGTTAGGAATCCCCAGCTGGGTAAATGAAGCGGTTCGAATCGTCGTTACTCCACGAGAAAGGAGTCTTGGCCTTGCACCAACATCGTAGTTAAGAACTGGAATTGAAAGAAAGAATGAGAAAGGTTTTGATGATAATTACTTTGATCTAGATTAGGATCACCTAGAATTGGTTAATGAACCATCAATGGTAAAAGTAAAATATTGAAGATAAGGACTTACCTTAGTAAGCTTTTCTGCAAAAGAAAATTTGATTCTTGATTACCCGTACCTTGATTCCCTAAAGCTAGCATGCCCTTGGAGTCTTTGTCTTAGTCGGGTAAGTCTTGTTGAGTACTCTCGTACTCAGGGTTTGTTAACCCCTTGTTGCAGGTGCGGTTCATGAACAAGTCTGCTTCGAGCCTTGTTGCATGACCGTCGTGGTTGAAGACAGTGACGACGAGTAGATTGTGTGGCCTTTGGGCAAGGCATCTCGCTTGTGTGATGTAATAAAGTTACTACCGATACTTCTCTACTACTGGTTTGTAATAATGTTACATAAGGTTTTAAGTTTGAAAACTGGTTTGTAACCTAAGTTATTGTAAGACTTCCGCTACTTTACTCTGTTGAATATTTTGAATAAACTGTTGTAATATTGTAATACTCCTGTGATTGGATCCTGTTCGGAGGAAAGCAGGCCTTTTAAGTTATGGTGAACATAAGTACGACTGTCAGAGGTCATTATGGCAATGACGTGTGCTTGTGGGCCATCATAATTAGGAGGTTCTGTGACAGCTGGTACCAGAGCATAATCACTTGAGTTATTGTAGTATTACCTTGTAAAACTTCAAAATGATTTGGGTCAACAAATTTAATACTGATATTTTGGGTCCAAACTGCTTTTGCTTCTCTTAATCTATTCTATAGTTTCCTTAGCTCATATTTGAAAGCTTCGTAGTGAAGTATCATGTATAGTGCCCTATGTTATAAAGATTGCATGTGTTACTTAAATCTTTCTGTTAGATCGTAAGTACGATGCATGCATCATGTTTAATTAACCTGCTTAAGTTACCTTCCCTTTTAAAGTGGTTTGGGTTAAGTAAGGTTCAATCCTATTCATGCTAACCTTCAGATCCCCCTATCCGTTCTCATCGTCCTAATTCTATCTTGCTTTAGGATGGCACGTGTGAAGACGACTCCTCGCAAGAAAACGGGTCCGCAAGGAGTGCCGCGTCATCAGTTGGCCGCCAGAGTTGATGAAGCAAGCAGTAGCCGTAATCCGAACCCGGATTCGGAGTCAGAGGTTGCAAGGCTTACATCAGAAGTAGAGCGACTGAAGCGCAACATGCGTTTTTGGAAACAGTTCCAGAATGAGTCGCTGGAAAAGGAGACAGAAGCCAGGGCTCGTGTTCGTGAGTTGGAGCTTTATGTGACACACCTGGAGCAGTACAACACAGTTCTGCATGAGGAAGTTCATAGGCTAAATGATCTGATGAATCCCAATCATCAGCCCCAGGCAGTAGAAGATGATGTCGGTGCTGTGGTTGTTCCTGATGGAGAGGACAATGAAGAAGATCCGGAAGAAGATGAACCCATGATGGAAAGTGGGGATGATGCGAGTCATGTCACTGGTGCAAGTGCTCCAGAGAATGAGGATGAAGTAATCGTGATCAGCGATGATGATGAGGAGTGAAGTGTTGACATGAATGGTTGTGTAATATAGTAGTCTTTCCTGCTTTCTAAGAACCTTAGTGGGTGGTTTCTTGCTTGCAAGCCAGTTTGTAATGAAATATGTAAGATGAGTTTGTATGTGTATACAAGTTCTGTGCTAACTGCTTTTTAATTCAATAAAGCAATGAAAAATAAACATGGTTTGTGTACAACAGATGGACGGTACTGGAACTTCCCAGGGAGGGGACAATATTCCGAATCCCCCACCGTTTCCACCCACCTTGGCAGAAGCTATTGCCGCACTGGTTAATGCCACTACCCTGTTGGCTCAGAATCAGAATCAGAATGGAAATCAGGGTCGTCGAGGCCGTAACAATGGAGGGGAAACCACTTATGTGGATTTCACTGATACCCGTCCACCAGTGTTCTCAAAGGCAGATGAGCCGCTAGAGGCGGATGACTGGCTCCGTACCATGGAGCAGAAGTTTGAACTGTTACAGTGCACGGAGCACCAGAAGCCCGTGTTTGCAGCGCAGCAACTTAGAGGTGCCGCAGGGGCGTGGTGGGCGAATCTAGTCGCCGCACAGCCTACTGGCCACCGTGTCACTTGGCAGGAGTTTCGTGAAGCCTTTAGAGCACATTATATCCCAGATGGTGTCATGGCCATGAAGCTAGAGGAGTTTCTCTCACTGAAGCAAGGGAACCAGACAGTTCTACAATATGTGGGCAAATTCAATCATCTGTCCCAGTATGCAGCTGAATATGTGAATACCGATGCAAAGAAGAAGAGTTGTTTCATGAGAGGTTTGAGTACCAGAATCCAGGAAGCATTAGTCACCTGCTATAATGCTACTTACCATGAGATAGTCAATGTGGCTATTGCGTCAGAAGAGAAGTCCCGACTGCACAAGGAGTCGAAGAAAAAGAAGCCAGTGTTTTCAAGTCCGTCTGGCGGCATTAAGAAACGCCAGAAGTTTGTTTATCACCCTCAGAACCATTTCCGCCCAACTTATCGTCCACCGCAATACCAAGTTCAGCCGCAGACGTTTTTCCGTCCTGCCGCAACCCCGCAATTTTTACAGCAGCCGAATGCCCCTGGTATTCGAAACCAGACTCCGGTAACCCATAATTTTCCCTGCTACAACTGTGGAAAGCCAGGCCACTTCTCCAAGGATTGCCCGTATCCAAGGCAGTACAATCCTAATTATCCCAGAGCTCCCGTACCACAACAGCAACAACTTCAGAGCAAGAATAATAATCTGAATGTTCAGAAGGGTAAGGGTGAGAAGAAGAAGACCGGACGTGTATTCTACACTCAAGCAAGTGCAATCCCAGAGGGAGAACCTGTTATGATGGGTATGTTCCCTGTTGCTAATCATCCAGCAGTACTGTTATTTGATTCAGGTGCATCGCATACATTCATAAATCGCACCTTTGTTGTTAAGTATGACATTCCAATTATGGGAACACAAGAGGATTTCTTTATCCAGTCGCCCGGGGGACGACTGTGTACTAAGGAGATGGTACGTGACGTACCTATAGAGTTAGGTGGGCATATATTCCCTACCTCAATGATAATATTACAGAAACAGGATATAGATGTAATCCTGGGTATGAATTGGATGTACCAAAGAGGAGCCCTTATAGATGCACTGCACAGAACTATAAGGTTGAACCTGCCAGATAATAAATCTCATCTTCTTATCCAACTTCCTATCCCAAAGAGAACAGTTGAAAGGGTATGTGCAACTTCAGTACAGGAGATTTGTGATATACCGGTAGTCTGTGAATTTCCAGACGTGTTTCCAGATGATCTACCAGGTCTGCCACCAGACAGAGATGTAGAGTTTGTGATTGAGTTAAAACCGGGTACTGCCCCAATATCTCGGAGAGCTTACAGAATGCCACCCAATGAATTAGCAGAACTTAAGGATCAATTGCAAGAGTTACGGGACAAAGGTTTTATCAGACCCAGTTCCTCTCCATGGGGATGTCCAGCTCTTTTTGTCAAGAAGAAAGATCAGACTTTAAGGATGTGTGTTGACTATCGACCGCTGAATGAAGTAACCATTAAGAATAAATATCCGTTGCCTCGCATTGATCTGCTCTTTGATCAGCTTGCGGGGGCAAAGGTATTTTCAAAGATCGATCTTCGATCAGGATACCATCAAATTAAGATTCGACCTGAAGATATTCCAAAGACTGCATTCACCACCAGATATGGACTGTATGAGTACCTAGTTATGTCTTTTGGTCTCACTAATGCACCGGCACATTTCATGTATCTGATGAATTCAGTTTTCATGCCAGAACTTGACAAGTTTGTGGTTGTTTTTATTGATGATATTCTGGTATACTCCAAAAGTGAAGAAGAGCATGTTGAGCATCTCAGAATTGTTCTGACTCGTCTGAGAGATCATCAATTGTATGCCAAGTTCAGTAAATGTGAGTTTTGGTTAAAAGAAGTGCAATTCTTAGGACATGTGTTGTCAGCCGAAGGAGTAGCAGTAGATCCTGGTAAGGTGAAAGATATTCTGAATTGGAAGCCACCAATCTCAGTTCATGAAGTCCGAAGTTTTCTGGGAATGGCGGGTTATTACCGTCGATTTATACCTGACTTTTCAAAGGTAGCCAAGCCAATCACAGAGTTGTTGAAGAATCAAACTAAGTTCATATGGTCTACCGAATGTGAGAAAGCTTTTAGAATTTTAAAGAAGTCATTGACAACTGCTCCAGTTTTGGCACAGCCAGATATAGAAAAGCCATTTGATGTTTACTGTGATGCCTCGGGTATTGGCCTTGGTTGCGTATTGATGCAGGAAGGCAGAGTCATTGCTTATGCCTCAAGACAGTTGAAGCGCCATGAAGAACATTATCCGACACATGATCTTGAATTAGCAGCTGTGGTTCATGCATTAAAAATATGGCGTCATTACTTGTTGGGTAATACTTGCCACATGTATACAGATCACAAGAGTTTAAAGTATATCTTTACTCAGTCAGAATTGAATATGAGGCAAAGAAGGTGGCTTGAGTTGATAAAGGATTATGATTTAGAAGTACACTATCACCCTGGAAAAGCGAATGTAGTTGCTGATGCACTCAGTAGAAAGAATCATTGCAATTGTACGACTGTGAAGCTAATGGATTACAGTTTGTGTTACGAATTGGAAAAGTTGAATATTGAAATAATTCAACAAGGTCAGCTGACTAGTGTCACAGTAGAATCAACACTCAAAGATCAGATTGTATCTGCTCAGAGAACAAATTCCGGAATCACTCACATCAAAGAAAAAGTTAGAACTGGTCAACGGACAGATTTCAGTATTGATGAGGCAGATGTGTTATGGTTTAAGAACCGGCTAGTGGTCCCAAAGGTTCCAGAGTTACGTCGGCTCATTCTTGATGAAGCACATAGTACAAGGTTTTCTATTCATCCAGGAAGTAATAAGATGTATCAAGATTTGAAACAGAGATTCTGGTGGACCAAAATGAAAATTGAGATTGCTAAGTATGTTGCTAGATGTGATACTTGTTGTAAGGTGAAGGCGGTACACCTGAAGTCGGCAGGAATGTTACAACCCTTGCCCATTCCATCCTGGAAGTGGGAAGATATCAGTATGGATTTCATTACTGGGTTACCCAAGACCTCAAGAGGCTTTGATTCAATTTGGGTCATTGTGGACCGTTTGACTAAGTCAGCTCACTTTGTACCTGTGAAGGTTGACTATAGAGCATCTCGATATGCAGAAATATATGTTGCTCGGATTATGAGTTTACATGGAATACCCAAAACAATTGTTACTGACAGGGGTACTCAGTTTGTTTCGCAATTTTGGAGACAGTTTCAAAAGTCATTAGGTACTAAACTTCTTTACAGCACAGCCTATCATCCACAAACTGGGGGACAGACTGAAAGAGTAAATCAAATTTTGGAAGATATGTTAAGATCTTGTGCTCTCACCTATCAAGATCAATGGGATGAATGTTTACCGTTAGCAGAATTCTCATACAATAACAGTTACCAAGAGAGTATCAAAATGGCACCGTTTGAAGCATTGTATGGCCGCAGGTGCAGAACTCCGTTGAACTGGTCAGAACCAGGAGAAAGATGGTTTTATGGAGTTGATCTGGTGAAGAAAACGGAAGAAAAGGTTAGGCAGATACAAAAGAATTTAAAAGTTGCTCAGTCTCGACAGAAGAGTTATGCAGATAAAAGACGTAGACCCTTGATGTTTAAAGTGGGAGATTATGTTTATCTGAAAGTGTCACCCATGAAAGGAGTTAATAGATTTGGAGTCAAAGGCAAACTCGCACCACGTTATATTGGTCCTTTTCAAATAATTGAAAAATGTGGGAAGGTGGCATATAGATTAAAGCTGCCTGAACAACTGTCAGCCGTGCACAATGTATTTCATGTATCACAAATGAAGAAGTGTCTGCAAGTACCTGATCAAGTGGTTGATGTTGAGGGAGTTGAACTTGAACCGGATTTGACATATTCTGAATATCCTGTCCGAGTTTTGGATCGAAAAGATCGTGTTACCCGGAGTAGAACAATTAAATGGTACAAGATACAATGGGATCAACATTCAGAAGAGGAAGCCACCTGTGAATCGGAAGGTTATCTGTTGGAGAATTTCCCGGAGTTCTTTGCTTCTATCTAGGTTGCAATTTCTTCTTTAAACTGTAACCTATCCTTTTAAAATCTTTATAATGCAGAAAACCCCTACCCGTTTTGTAGACAAGTCTTGGACGTGTTTGCTTGACACGTTTCCTTTTCCATTACTTAACTCAAGGCTTTAAATCTCGGGACGAGATTTCTTTAAGGGGGAAGGGCTGTAACACCCCGGGTGTTATAGTGCTAATTAATCTGCCATGTCATCATAATGCATTGCAAAGCATCTCTATTAGGTTAACATTGTTATGCATCAACTAAAACGAGTTTACTTATTTAGGTTGAATGTGTTTCTCAGTGGTGTGCTCCGAACCCGAAAACCCTAATTTCGAATGCCACCGCAAATACTTAGTCCATGCCCTGCGTAATTTGAGGTGTGCGACTGTGTTGCCCACTAGTGTCAAGTGTAGGGTATGAGCTCAAGTACAACATTTAAAATGAAGCTCCAAATTTGAGTTTGAATTGGAGTCCCAAAACTTGTCACGAGTTTTCCGATTCAAATTTAAATTCAAATCTGGGGAGAAATGTAAAAGAATTTTTTTAAAAGCTAATTGGTCAACCAAGAGTGGCATTTGGTCAACCATGTCATGTTGGTCCAAATGATGCCCTTGGGTGAGGTTTTGATCACTAAGTAATCACCAATCAAAGTAGCAACAAATTCCAATTTAAAATCCCTCCGAAAACCCTAAATTTCAAAACCCTGTTTTACCCCTTTTGAAATAATTCAAAATCTAAGCAAAATTTGGAAAAAAGTTCAAAACCAAGTTTGTAGAACTTTTCAAGGGCTACAACTTTGGTGTTTTGAGTTTTCAAAGTTTTAGTGTAAAATGTGGAGCAATTTTGAAAATAAACAAATTTCAAATTTAATTCATTTTTGTCCCCAAACTATGATTTCAAAATGGAGGCTGATTTTGAAAAAGTTTTGAACAGCAAAGTTGTAGGTCTAGTCAAGATATACAACTTTGATGTTTGGAGATTTTGAAGTTTCAATATAAAATCAAAAGTAATTTCTAAATTACCAAATCTGAAAAATGTGTCCCTTTTTGAATTTAAACTCAAATTTCAAAATCCAGTTAGAATTTGAAAAAGCGTTCAATACAAAACTTGTAGAGCTTGAAAATCTGAAGATGTCATACATTGGAAGATTTTCAAGTTGCTATACAAATTTGAAAGTAATTTGAAAAACCAGTTTGAATTTCAAAAGTTGGGGGGAACAGCTACAGTGCCGCGACCAATCGCCGCCGGGCACCGCGCGGCATGGGCGCCGGCGAGCCGCCGGGCGACGTCCAGGAGCTTCTCGCGCGCGCTAGGACCGCCAGCGCGACGTCTCGCGCCTTCCAGTGACCTTCAGTATGACCGTCGCCCTATATATAACCGAGTTCACCGTGAGCCGTTTTTCTCTGTTTTTACCGCCGCCGCCGCCGCTAGCTTCACCGCTCGCCGCTGCCGCCGTCGAGCCACCTCTAGCCACGCAAAGCACGCCATCACGTTCGCCTCGGCCTCGCGCACCTCGTGAACCACCCAAGCCAGCCCAATTTCGTCTAAATCACCGCGGCCACCCGTTCCCGTGCCCAGCTCCGGCGACCGTGCCGCTTCACGTGGTCGGCCTCTTCCACTGCTGCTCCGAGCTTCCCGAGTGCTTCGCTGCAACCGCGGTGAGCTTCTGGTGCTTCCTGTGCCTTTGCTTTAGACGCTAGCGTGGTAGATCCTCGGGACGCTGGTCACCGTAGCCGCCGTGCTGCCATGGCCGTCGGGAGAACCTTTCCGAAGCCGTAGGATAGCTGCTAGGTAGTAAAATGGATTCGCCTTGTTGTGCTGGTGCTATGGTGTCGCTTGGTTGGGTGTCCGAAGCCGTGCTCGCCGGCCGGCCACCGTGCGGACATGGCCGAGTCGGGGAGAGAGCGAAGGAGGCGGGAGGAAGGCGATGACAGGTGGGGACGCAGTGTCAGCGAGTGAGAGAGAGAGCCAGCGCGCGGGGCAGGCCGCTGCTGGGCCGCGCGGCTGGGCCGGTCGCGAGCGCGAGCGCGGGCGCGCGCGAGCGGGCCGCTCGGCTGGGCCGGACCGGAGGGAAGAGGAGATCGGCCCGGTTCGGTTTTTCGTTTTTGTTTTCTTTTTCAAATAAATGAATAGTGTTGTTATTTGTTTATTTCATTAAAAATTGTGTAGAGTTCCAAAATTCATGAAAATTTTTGTGTAAGCTTTTCAATGTATAAACTATCTAGGAAAAATGTTAAATCATGAATTTGAATACTTTGAGCAGTAGAATTAATTAGTTTCATTAAAGATTAAATGCAACTTCCAGTAATTTTAATAATTAATTTATTTATCCAAAAATTATGAAATTTATTATAACACTGTTGTAATTCATTCTTAACCCATAGAAAAAGTTTGAGCTTGATTAGGTAAAATTTGATCAACTTCTAATTATGCCCTAATTATTAAATAGAAAATAAATATTAATTTGAGAACTTTAAGTGTTGTGTGCCTTTTAATTGAGTGATGTCCTTAGGTCACTACCTTTTCGTGATCTCTGGCACCTTAATTTCATGATTGAGCTCGTTAGTAACTTGTTAGGTTAAAAGCTGGTATCGTGGGAAAACGTCGCTACTAGTTAGTAGGTTTTCTGTTTACGTTTGTACCGTGAAGAAAAGTTGTACTCAAATCGTAACCGTGGCATGTTATCATCAAGCATCATGTTTATCATTGAGCATCATGTTAAAGCATGTTATGTATTCGTGTAGTCTCCGCTTTCGAGGAAGCCGAAGTCGTCGATCAAGCTTCCGGAGAGGAGCGATCGTCGGTGGGTTCCGGACCAGGGGGTGAAGTCCTCGAGTCTGAGTCGGTCGTCGTGTTTGAGCAAGGCAAGCCCCGGTGCATTTAAACCCTACCTTGAGTTTTACAAATGTTTTATTATTTATATTATGGTTGACTGCATTAAGTAATTAGGAGTTGAGTGATAACCTAATTGCTGCATTATCATCCTTGATTATTGTGATATCAACCTTGATACCTGCTTTACAGAAAACGCGTAGTATGCTTCGCTATGCTTAGAAGTTAAGCTTTTAAATGAATGTTTACATAGCCATGACGGCATATCAAATGAATATTGAAATATGTGAATGAACTTGTAAGATCGGGCGGGTGGTTTGGCCACTGCTAACATGCATTGGGAAAGGAGTCCCACTGTATTGTTTCCGCCTTATCAGTTAAGGACCGTATGTTGTTGGCCCTCGCGTCATGGAGTTTTTATTAGTACTAGCCATGTGCCCATGTCGGGTAAGCCTTACTTTGGTTAGTCCATTACGAGAACGTCTAACCTCGCACTGGGAGTGGAGAGATGGCGAGAGTAACGTGTACCCTCGGGGCTAGAATTGGGCCGGGTTCGAGGAGTACTGTGCTCTCGGGTGGCGATGGACACGTTCTGGTTTTGGGTTATTCGGGTAAGAGTTGATATATGCAAGATTCAGTTCTACATATGTCGTGTGGTTAGGAATCCCCAGCTGGGTAAATGAAGCGGTTCGAATCATCGTTACTCCACGAGAAAGGAGTCTTGGCCTTGCACCAACATCGTAGTTAAGAACTGGAATTGAAAGAAAGAATGAGAAAGGTTTTGATGATAATTACTTTGATCTAGATTAGGATCACCTAGAATTGGTTAATGAACCATCAATGGTAAAAGTAAAATATTGAAGATAAGGACTTACCTTAGTAAGCTTTTCTGCAAAAGAAAATTTGATTCTTGATTACCCGTACCTTGATTCCCTAAAGCTAGCATGCCCTTGGAGTCTTTGTCTTAGTCGGGTAAGTCTTGTTGAGTACTCTCATACTCAGGGTTTGTTAACCCCTTGTTGCAGGTGCGGTTCATGAACAAGTCTGCTTCGAGCCTTGTTGCATGACCGTCGTGGTTGAAGACAGTGACGACGAGTAGATTGTGTGGCCTTTGGGCAAGGCATCTCGCTTGTGTGATGTAATAAAGTTACTACCGATACTTCTCTACTACTGGTTTGTAATAATGTTACATAAGGTTTTAAGTTTGAAAACTGGTTTGTAACCTAAGTTATTGTAAGACTTCCGCTACTTTACTCTGTTGAATATTTTGAATAAACTGTTGTAATATTGCAATACTCCTGTGATTGGATCCTGTTCGGAGGAAAGCAGGCCTTTTAAGTTATGGTGAACATAAGTACGACTGTCAGAGGTCATTATGGCAATGACGTGTGCTTGTGGGCCATCATAATTAGGAGGTTCTGTGACACCTCTCCGATGGGTGCTCGGTGCTAGGTGCTTGGTAGGGTACAGAGGCGGGCGGGAGACGAGGAGCTCGGCGGGGCAAGTGGTGAGGCACCGTAGGGTGCTCTAAACGAGGAGTTCGGTGAGGCGAGAGGTGAGGCAGTGGGACAGAGGGGTGGGAGATGAAGTAGCGTGGACCGAGGGGTGGGAGGTGAGGCGAGCGGTAGCAAGCTTGGCTCCGTAGAAACAGCCACCCAGTTTGTTTCTAGTAAGCCCGACTAAGAGGTGGTGGGTGCATTGCTGAAGCCAGGCTACGTGCCCTTTCCAGGCAACCAAATGGACCGGACTGCATTACTGGAGCCTAGAGAGGAGGTAAACCAAGCAACCAAACAGGTATGTAGACACTACGCATAGAAACCATATTCTCAATGTATGGTCTTCGACCAATCATGTGTATTCTCTCTATTATCATCTAGTATCACATATCTCCATAGCTTGATTTGTATAAGAAGCCATTTCCCTCCTGCGGTGTTAATTCTAATGCCTCATCATCATTTTTGCATAGTTGGCATCCTAATTAATGGACATAGAAATCATCATAGTTTTAAGGTTGGAACAGGACACCTGGCTCCTTTATTCTTTTTTTTATTGCTCCTTCATTTTCTATTGCGAATATAAGGTCCTAAATTGTTCAGATTTGATTGCATAATTTCTTCTTTCAGATAACATGAAGTTCTGTTAAATTGGAAGCAACAGAACTAGTCATCAGCAAAGCAGGATATAATAAAAAGATATTTCAAAAAATAGGACTATTAATTACTCTTAACCTTTCAAAATAAATGTACACCTAGTATTCCGATGAGTCTACTAATTTTGAAGTTTAACTAAATTCATAGAAAATAATATTAATATTTATATATTCAATAATTCACTATGAAAATATATGACATGATTAATCTAAATATCTAATAATGCTTATTTAGTATAATGCGTACTTATTTTACGACTCAGGGAGTACTCCTACCTGCTACAAGTCGTTCCGGTATTCCATTCTGCTGTGAAGCTATCGTGGCCTTTTTCAGTCCCCACCATTTCCATCCATCACATCAAAGTTTCCCCACCACAAGTAAGTACTGGTTCCTGAATCCTGAAGCTCAAATTAGTTGAGACACTAATAGATACGCAAGCTTAGCCCTGTTTGAATCAAAGGATTCTCAAAGGAAATTTAAAAGAATAAACTTTAAAGAAAAATAATTACATCATAGTATTTGGAACGAATGAATGTAGAGTTCCTTTCCCAAGGAAAGAAAATCAGAATAGTGCAAAACATAAGAAAATAAAACCTCCACTTCAGCCTAAAGAAAAGAAATTTTGCTCTTTCTCTGCTTGCTCATGTTCCTGTTTTTTTTCCATTTCAATCATCTCAAAATATCAATTCCTATGTTTTAGAATCCTATAGTTTTTCATTATTTACTATATCTTATAGAATCTTATTCCTCTATTTTACATTCTTTTATTCAAACAGACCGGGTACTGCCGTACTTGTAACATTGGTAAAAATGTGTAATTTGTATATTAAAAAAGATGAGTGCGCCACTGTATGAGATGCTGAAGAAATCCTCTCGTGAAACAATAGAGAATCTATTGTTCCAAATTTCATGATTGGAACCATCAACTATAGATTTCCATGCTTTGAATAGTATAATTTAGAAACATTTATTTAGGCCATGTTTAGATCTCCAAAAGACCCAAAATTTTTTGCACAGTACCCGTCACATCGAATCTTTGAACACATGCATGTAGCATTAAATATAGGTAAAAAAATAACTAATTGCACAGTTTGTCTGTAAATGTGAGACGAATCTTTTGAGTCTAGTTAGCCCATAGTTGGACAAATTTTACCAAATAACAACAAAAGTGCTACAGAAATTTTTCTCCAAAATTTTTGCCATCTAAACACGCCCTTAGTCGGTAAAGTAAACTCTCCGAACATAGTGTCCAAAGAAGAATCTTTGAGAACCAAAGCACCGGCGGAGCCACCACCTGGCCCGGGCTCATTAGCAAAGCGCAAAGAAAAAATTTCTTTGTATTGTAGAGATATTCCTGTTCGCTTCGCTGAAAAGTCATGACCGAAAGTACAGTTCGTTGATTTGTTGTGAGAGAAAAACACTGTTCTTTCACTAAAACAGTGCGGCTCATAAGACAAACGAACAAGGCCTATATCTTTTTAGATAAACATTTGTGCATAGTGAGAATCGTCCGGGCTCCTAAAAGTTTCTGGCTCCGCCACCGAACCAAAGCATAACTCTCCAAACTTAACGTTGGACCACAGTAAGACAAGGAAAAGACATTGAGCGCTCATATGAACTATGAAGTGTGGCTCCAAATTCCTCTCAAAAAAAAAAAAGGTGGCTCCAAATTTGGTTACCCGCAGACTGTACGTGTTCAATTTAGGTCTGGTTGACCTTGCATGCTTGTTCCCAGCAGGCCAGTAACAGGAAGTGTATATCTGTATCTGCATCAGGTCCTCTCCTTTCTCAGCCTGCCCTGAAATTCATTCAGAATTTCCATTTCAAAAACTGTAGGAATCATGAATCATCAGCTGTATGATTATGAAGCACCGCTACATGGCCACCGGTAAACTTCCCCAGGACGTGAAGCACGAGATCTGTATTGAACGACGGTAGTACAAGCTACTTGCTCAGCTGATGACAAGATCCCCAGGTGGCCACAGGTCCCACGCCGCTTGCAGTTGCAGAAATTATTCGTCGACGGAGACGGCACATGGTGCTCCTCCCTAACTACCCGCGAGGGTAGTTAGTTTATTGCACGCGGTCCACCTGCAGGTCCTGCACTCGAGACTCCACCTTCCATTCATCTGCTCCATCTTCTTCCTCTTTGTTCGCCAGCGTATAATAACTTCTCTCCTCTGCAAAACTGCAACTGATCTGATCCGGGCTGTGGCAAGCTGTGCTCGCGCTGATGGAGATTAAGAGGGATGTATGGAGCCTGCTGCTCGTGCTGCTCCTCGGGCAGCTAGTCGCCTTCGCCATGGCCGCCTCAAGCTTCACCTCCTCCGTCATTGCTAATCTTGGTAGTCAATTTCTCATTGGACTGACCAGTGACCAGTATACACAGATTTGTTAGTGTTTATGATAATTTACTTGATGGTTGTTATCTGGATAGTGGTAATTTGAGTTACTACTTACCTTGAATTAATATATTTGTGCAGGAGTTGATGCACCACTGACACAGTCTTTCTTCGCTTACCTGTTGCTGACCTTAGTCTATGTACCAATCGTCCTGCGTCGACGGCAGAAGCTGCAAGTAAGAGTAGCTGCATCAGTTAACCCAGGAAACTGTTGCAATTCATAGCTCACTGTCTTGAGTTGTCTTGCAGATAGCATGGTACTGGTATCTAGCTCTGGCCTTCTTTGATGTACAGGGGAACTATCTTGGTGAGTAGTATAGACACGCACTACACAGTTACAACTCAATGAGATTTTGTTAGGTCTCTCTTGCTACTGCTGATCAACATCTAATGTCCCAGTTGTGAAGGCATACCAGTACTCATACATTACCAGTGTAACTTTGTTGGATTGTTGGACTGTTGTATGGGTCATCATGCTCACCTGGTACGCACTGGGCACAAGATACTCACTCTGGCAGTTCGTGGGGGCAGGGACATGTGTGGCAGGGCTTGCCCTTGTGCTGCTTTCAGATGCAGAATCTCCAGAGGAGCAAGGTAAGTTACTCCAAGCATCCTACAGTTCAATTAGAAAGTCAACAACAAAGACTCAAGAACAAGTGATTTTGAGAACTAGGAACTCATGGCAGTAGTAGGACCTGTCCATACCGTCTCCCTTAAAACAAACGATAGAAGAACAATCAAGAATACCAATACTAGTGGTGCATAAGATGGCAATGCAATAGGTGTAAATGTAAACATGGCTTTAAGAACATTATGATTGAAATATACTTTCTAGTTTCTGTAGTTGCATAATTGTTGACATCATATGTAAAATCCTATTTTCCTGCAGATCCGGGGAAAATGCCACTTCTGGGGGATGTCCTTGTTATTGCTGGTACAGTTGGTTTTGCGTTTAGCAATGTTGGGGAGGTTAGTTATATATGCATTACATGCATCTGCTGCTATCAGCAACAGTTTCTCACAGTGGCAGTAAGCATTTCATTTTCCTCATATGTGTAGGAATACTGTGTCAAGAAAAAGGATAGAGTTGAAGTTGTTGCAATTCTTGGACTCTTTGGATTGCTGATCAGCATAGTGCAGATGTATCCTCAAAAATTCATTATTTAGTTATATACCTGTATAGAAAACTGGCATGATCTATTGGCAATCACATCTATACATTGCTCTCTTTTGCAAGGTTAAACTATCACCACAGTTTTCCTGGAGCAAAAAAAATGGTAACTGCATAACCTATATTAATGGTAAAGGAATAGTTAAAACAATTGGCATGATCTGTCAAATGACATCTAAATATTTTTTCTCTCTTTTGTGAAGTTAAACTATCAGCATAATTTCCTCGAACAAAAGTTGTAACTATAAATATGACCCAGATTCTTGTTACCTTTTAACTTGATGAACCTTAGACTTATATTTGAAAGGAAGGGCCTAGAAGCAGTTACATGGTCTCCAACAATGGTAAGAAAAGTACATTCTACCATAAAACTCCCCATAAACCTTACTGATTTTATTATCTGGAAACTCATTCCTACTTTTGTCTTTTTCATTTGTTCCAGATAAGTCTGTTTGCAGGATTTGCAGTGGCAATTTTCATATTCTACACAATTACTCCTTTCGTTCTTAAGGTTAAGATCTCCAACATGTCAGGGATGGCATGAGCTCCACAAGTAGAAACTCCTGTCAAATGGTTATGGTCTATTAATAAAATAACCAAAGATTAAAGGAAAACTGTTTAAATAATAGTGGCTGACTACACAATATCAGAAAGAAGAAAGGTCTGCTTATTGTAATTTCAATCGGTTGAACAATAATTTAGCCTTTTTATTCTTATATGCTCCTTTTTGCAGATGAGTGGATCTACATTGTTCAACCTTTCACTGCTAACATCTGACATGTGGGCAGTTGCCATTCGAGTTTTATTCTATCAGCAACAGGTGATTTCTCTGAACCCAGAATACTCGTCCCAAATGGTCACATATTACCCAATATGCTCACATATTTCATATGCAATCCACAGATAAACTGGTTGTACTACCTAGCATTCACAGTTGTGGCCATTGGATTAATCATCTATTCATTGAAGTAAGTCTGTATATACCAATAATTTGCAGATACGTGACTCAATGGCTGCAGAAACCTAACAAAATTTGTTTCTTGTGATATATGAAGTGATAGTTCTTCAGATGATGAAACAGCTGCAAGTACAGAAGCACCAGCCCAATATCAGCAACTACCAATTGAAGACAATTCAACAAGAATTGATTCCAATTCAGGTAGCCAAGAAAGGACACATAAGGAAGAAGTTCATATCTGTTAGCGGGGTAGGTCAATGGATAGATTTGTACCAAATCAAATATGGCATAGAGATATGCAGAGTAAAATGTTGGTCACTTCATGTATAGGAAAATGTTTAATTGTCTCAAGCAGCAAAGCAAGATGAGGAAGGGAATCAGAGTTAATTTTCTCTACACGTCAGTCCAGCAGATCATTCACAATGTATAAAAAATACATCAGGTCAAAAGGATCTTCGACTAGGGATTGTGAACCATCACAGCTGGTCTGCAAAGCATAATAGCAACAGTACGAACATGTAAAGGGAGTTACTACTAAAGCTCTTTCAAGAATTGCCTATGAAGGAGAAAAAAATATTTCTGAATAATGTATGGATAGCTTACATGCTTTAGTGGAATGCAGAGTGCTGAATAATTAGATTTAAAAATATTTTCTACATTACTCATTGCAAAATTCTATGAGAAGTATCATTCCCCGTGAATTGGAAGCTAAAAGGAGTAAGTGGAAAATAAGAATTTGGTTGAACTCATCTGAATGATCAGGATATTGGCCAGTCATCCAGTTCAAAAGATAGACTGAAAAATCTCAAACTTATGGTGATTGAAACTTGAAGGTTGTCGAGAAGCAAGATTGCATGAGTGGAATTTATATCACTGAAGCAGAAATTGACAACTGTAATGTCAAACAGAAACGATACGCAGCTCACCCTTTTTTGGTACGGGCTCTTACCTCTTTTTTCTCTTCTTAATATAATGACACACAACTCTCCTGTGTCGAGAAACAAAATGTCAAATAGAGTAAAAAAACCTGTACCACAAGTCCACAACAGACATAGATAACTGAAGTATCAGAGTAAAAACTTAAACAGTGAGCAAACATTGACAATTAAACAAAACTTAAACAGCAAGTAAACATTTTCAATCAAACAGAGTAAATATACAAATCCGCTGGTCAAGATGTTCAATTACCCTTCAGTAACCTTGGCTGCCAGGGAATCCAATCATCATTTCTAAACTGCAAGCCAAAAACGAATATCAAATAATCTTCCAACGCCAAAGGGTGCTAGATCAGTTGGTCTAGTCACTACAGCGGCACCCCCTAGGTCCTGAGTTCGAATCCCAGTGGGAGCGAATTTCAGGCTGGGTTAAAAAAATCCCCTCGCCCGTCCCCATTCCAAAGCACTTGGGGGGTCACCGGCCCAATTCTCACTTGGGCAACGGAAAGGCCACCGTGTAAGGATGGGGGCGGGGGTTCAGGGGTTTTCTCGCCGGGTGAGAAGGCACTTTCTTCTTAAATGAAAGCTGCGGCGGCAGTCTTAACCGCCCCGGTCGAGTTTTTAAATAATCTTCCAACAAGAAAGTTTAGGCAGAGTCATATGGAGAGTTTGCTAGAACTATAGCTCAATGTCTGAATATGAATTGAAGGGGCAAAAGAAATTCTAAAACCAAATTAAAGCACTGAACTTGCATCCACTCTGTGGAATAACCATGAAGGCCTACTAACCTTCACTCAGATGATACGCGACAGTATGTGCAGTATGCACATACATCACCCCTTGCATGGAACGTGTTCAAACTCCAGAAACAAATGGAACCGTTTCTGCTACTGGATGCAACGGCATTACAGAAATTGAACCTAACTACACCAATGTCTCTTACAGGTGACGCCGCCTGTGCTCTCTTGGATAGGCTAACAAGTAACAACTGGAGTGGCAACTACCCAATGCTAAGACAGACACATGCTAATTCACCCACATATTCCGTCGAACAGGTGGTGCGCGCCCCGGAGAGAAGCTACCACCCAACTCACTCCAATGAGCCTCTACTCAGATGGGTCTACGATACCGCGCCCTAGTAGTCGGTTAAAAAAACGTCATCATGAATGCTTCTCATCGCCGCCGACCTCTGCCACAGACACCTGGCCGCCTGCTGCTTGTGTGTCACGTGACCTTGGTGTGAGTCTCTGCAGTCCGCACAAGGGAATCTGTCCCCAGTTTCCTACCCGGACATCATCCTCGCGCAACCCGGAGTACTTTGATTGCATAATTTCGAATCCTTGGATTTAGGGTCTATTTAGCTCGGCTTTTCCCACCTCCGGTTCCTAGCTACAGTATCCAAAGAGCCAAACCATTTTTTTTCTAGTTTCATCCACTTCCATTTCATTTTAAGGGCTTAGGACAATAGAGAAAAATGACTTTGTGTTATATTGCAAAAGATTACTTATATATTGAAACTGTTTTAGGAGAAGAAACTATTGGAATGAATGGACTAAATTGATTAGGCTAACCTTAGGAGGGTAGCTATATAGTGTAACATACATGGGCCTCATGGGCCTAGCCACATGGCCTCATACACATATACTCCAACACCCCCCACAGTCTGAACTACCGTCGCAGCGGAGTCAGACTGAACACCAGGAAAAGAAAATACAATACATACGAGCCCCCCACAGACGCAACTAGCCACTGGTGATGTTGAGGCTGGAGCGGAAGGCGGTGAAGGTCGATGACGGGGGGCCCTTGGTGAAGATGTCTGCGAACTGGGACGTAGTAGGTACATGTAGGACTCGCATCTCGCCGATGGCAACCCGATCACGGACAAAGTGAAGGTCGATCTCCAGATGCTTCGTCCGCTGGTGCTGCACGGGGTTGGTGGAGAGGTAGACCGCACTGACGTTGTCGCAGTAGACAAGCGTGCTCCGGAGAAGAGGGTTGTGGAGCTCGGCCAGGAGCTGTCGGAGCCAAGAGGCCTCCGCCACGCCATTTGCCACGGCGCGGTACTCCGCCTCGGCACCGGAGCGGGAGGCCACCTGCTGACGCTTGGACGACCAGGACACCAGGTTGCCGCCCAAGAAGACAGCGTAGCCGGAGGTGGAGCGCCGAGTGTCCGAACATCCGGCCCAGTCAGCATCAGTGTAGACAACCATCTCAGTGGAGGAGGACCGCCGGTGAAGAAGTAAGCCGTAGCCCACAGTGCCTCGGAGGTAGCGGAGGAGGCGCTTGAGGGCAGTGAGGTGGGGCTCCCTCGGATCATGCATATGAAGGCACAGCTGCTGAACTGCATAAGTGATGTCCGGTCGAGTGAAGGTGAGGTACTGCAGAGCACCAGCGAGACTCCGGTACGCGGTGGGATCAGACACCGGGTTACCCTCGGCCTCAGACATCTTGCCCTGTGTGTCAACTGGGGTAGAGCAGGGGTTGCAGTCTGTCATCCCAGCTCGCTCAAAGATGTCAAGAGTGTACTGCCGCTGGTGAAGAAGAAGTCCAGCAGGATGAGGCGCAACAGTGACCCCAAGAAAGTGGTGGAGCACACCTAGATCCTTCATAGCAAATTCCTGCTGTAGAGAGGCGATGATGCGGCGAAGGAGTGACTCAGTGGAGGCGGTGAGGACAATGTCATCAACATAGAGCAGTAGATACGCAGTCTCAGCCCCATGGTGGAAGATGAACAGCGACGTATCGGACTTGGCCTCCACAAACCCCAGTGATCGCAGAAAGGCAGCGAAGCGATGGTTCCATGCCCTTGGTGTCTGCTTGAGGCCGTATAGAGATCGGTTGAGCCTGCAGACCATGTCAGGACATGAGGAGTCAACAAACCCAGCCGGCTGACTGCAGTAAACTGTCTCAGTGAGAAGACCATGCAGGAAGGCATTCTTGACATCCAACTGATGCACGGGCCAAGAGCGAGTGAGTGCGAGGGAGAGCACCGTGTGGACTGTAGCTGGCTTCACCACTGGACTGAAAGTCTCATCATAATAAACACCAGGCCGCTGAGTGAAACCCCTGAGAACCCAACGGGCCTTGTACCTCTCGAGAGTGCCATCAGCCTGGCGCTTGTGCGTCCAGATCCACTTGCCGGTGACGACGTTGGAGCCTGGTGGACGTGGCACCAGGTCCCACGTCCGGTTGGCGAGGAGAGCCGCGTACTCCTCTTCCATTGCGTGGCGCCAGTGAGGGTCCACCAAGGCCTCACGGACGGACGAGGGTACCGGAGAGATCTGCGAGTCCACGGGCATCGCCGCAAGAGCCCGTGGCTGCAGGGTCCCAGCCGCGTGTCGTGTCACCATAGGATGAACATGACGCGGGTGGTGGTGAATGAGCGGCGGGTGATATACCGATTGCTCGACGCGAGCAGGTTGGGGCTGCGGCGACGGCCCCGGTGTCCCTGGCGGAGAGGAAGATATCTCCGCTGGTGACGCCGATGAAGGAGAGGCCACCGGCGACGACGAAGGTGCCGGCGCAAGCCGGGCCCGGCGCTGGTACACAAGGATCGGCCGGGCAAAACGCGCAGTCGGAGCCGGAGGTGAGGGCCGGGAACCCTCGTCAGTCGGAGTGACAGGGGCCGGCCCGGAAGGGTCCCCGTCCCGGCTCGAACGAGGAGCAGTGTCGGGAGAGGCACCGACCGATGGCGAGCCGGGGCACGGGGCTGTAGAACCTGCAGGAAACAAAGACAAAGGTGGCTCGACCACCGCATCAGTGGGTAAAGAGGAGAGGTCAAGCCCGGAGGTGGAAGGGGTGTTAGTGGTGGAAAAGGGAAAGACAGACTCATCGAACACCATATGGCGTGAGATGACGACGCGACGAGAGGTGAGGTCGTAGCAGCGGTACCCCTTGTGGTCCGGGGAGTACCCAAGGAAGACACAGAGAGTAGATCGGGGAGCCAACTTGTGCGGAGCAGTGGCCGTGGTGTTAGGGTAACACGCACACCCGAAGACACGAAGGTGGTCATACCTCGGAGGGGTACCAAAAAGAGCGTGGTGTGGTGTGGGAGCCGGGCAAGCAGCGGAAGGAAGGCGGTTAAGGAGATAGGTGGAGGTGTGCAGGCTCTCTGCCCAGAAGTGAGCGGGGAGTGAAAGCCTGGAGAAGGAGGGTACGGACGATGTCATTTGTAGTGCGAATCATGCGCTCTGCCTTGCCGTTTTGAGAGGAGGTGTACGGACAAGACATGCGCAACTGGACACCGCGGGAGAGGAAGAAAGCCCGTAAAGTGGAGTTATCGAACTCACGGCCATTGTCGCACTGGACGGCCTTGATAGTGAGGCCGAACTGAGTGGAAACACAAGCGAAGAAATGGTGAAGCGCAGGGAATGTCTCAGACTTGGCACGCAAGGGAAAAGTCCACGAATAGTGCGAAAAATCATCAACCACCACCAGATAGTACTTATAGCCAGAAATGCTGAGTACAGGAGACGTCCATAGGTCGCAATGTACAAGATCAAAAATGCGAGCCGCATGTGAAGAAGAACTGGAAAAAGGAAGACGAACATGCCGGCCCATTTGGCACGTATGACACAAATGTTCAGCATGAGCTCGAGTACAACGAATGTTTGAGCTATGACTAAGCTGCATTAGGGCATCACGTCCAGGATGGCCGAGGCGCCGGTGCCAGGTAGTAGAAGAGGTGGTGGCGAAGGCAGCTGACAAAAGCGAAGATGGCGAGGCAGACGCCGGAAATCGGAGGGTGTAAAGGGGCCCCGTACTGTCACATCGGAGCAGAGGACGCCGGGTAGCCAAATCCTTCACAGTAAGACCAGAAGAGTCAAACTCCACAGAACACGAGTTGTCAGCTGTAAAACGACGAATAGAAAGGAGGTTGTGAACCATAGAGGGTGCAACGAGAACATCAGAAAGACGAAAGGACCCATGGGCACCGGCGGTACCCACAGAGGTAACAGGAAGACACGAACCATTTGCGACCATAATGGACGGGGGGAGAGAAGCAAAAGGAGAATGGACAGAAGAAAGTATACTAGAGTTAGGGGTGGTGTGGTAGGTGGCACCCGAGTCGGCAATCCACTCTAGTCCAATAGAAGGTGTCAAGCCCATGGTGCTGAACGACCGTGCCAAGGATGCCTGATCCCAGCCGGCAGACCCGGGCAGGGTGCCGGGGGAAGTAGCCCACGGCGGTATAGTGGAGACGGCCTAGAGGTGGAGCACCAGTAAACATGGCCGCTGGTGGGCGAATCTCACCCCCTGGAGCGTGGTAGGGCCACATAGTTGCATCCTTTTGCGTACGGAGGGAGTACACACTTTACCATGAAACTCATTTATTTGACATACACCTGCTGGTTGAATTGATTCACTGGAAACTCACACCCTTTTGATTGTTCTTTATTTCAAGATAAGTCTCTTCGGAGGATATGCATTGGCATTTTTTATTTTCTACACAATTACTCCCTATGTTCTTAAGGTGAAGTATCTCCAACATGTTAGAAATGCCAAATGGTTTTCCATTTGAGTTATCTAAAAAACTAATAATAAAGCAAAGATGTTTTAACAGTATTGCTTCAATCTGTTGTTGAGGAAAGTGATTCTATTGATTTGGGCTAACCCTAGAGGGGTAGCTATATAGGTAACCATACATGGGCCTCATGGGCCTAGCCTCATGGGCCTAATACACACATATTCCAACACCCTCCCGCAGTCTGAACTACCGGCGCAGCGGAGTTCCAGGCTGAACAAGAAGAAGAAAGAACACACACATAGCCCCCCACAGACGCAACTAGCCACTGGTGATGTTGAGGCTGGAGCGAAACTCGGTGAAGGTCGAGGACGGGAGGCCTTTGATGAAGATGTCTGCGAACTGGGAGGTGGTCGGAACATGAAGGACCCGGACCTCGCCAAGGGCGACCCGATCCCGGACAAAGTATAGGTCGATCTCCACGTGCTTCGTCCGCTGGTGTTGTATGGGGTTGGTGGAGAGGTAGATCGCACTGACATTGTCGCAGTAGATCAGCGAGCTCCGGGAGGGCGGAGTGTGTAGCTCAGCGAGAAGCTGCCAAAGCCAGGAGGCCTCAGCCACGCCGTTGGCGATAGCGCGGTACTCCGCCTCGGCACTGGACCGAGAGACCACAGGCTGGCGCTTAGACGACCAGGACACCAGGTTGCCGCCCAAGAAGACGGCATAGCCGAAGGTGGACCGCCGAGTGTCCGGACACCCGGCCTAGTCAGCGTCAGTGTAGACGACAAGGTCGGCTGAGGAGGACCGGTGAAGTAGGAGGCCGTAGTCGATCGTGCCCCGAAGGTAGCGGAGGAGACGCTTGAGAGCCGTTAGGTGGGGCTCCCGAGGATCATGCATGTTAAGACAGATCTGCTGAACTGCATAGGTGATGTCCGGCCGGGTGAAGGTGAGGTACTGAAGGGCACCAACAAGACTCCTGTATGTAGTAGGATCAGATACTGGGGGGCCCTCAGCCTCTGACAGCTTGCCCTGAGTATCAACCGGAGAGGAGCAGGGGTTGCAGTCAGTCATCCCAGCCCGCTCTAGGATATCCCGAGTGTACTGCCGCTGGTAAAGAAGTAACCCGGCAGAACGAGGCTCAAGAGAAGAAAAACCTAGGCTGAGCAGGGGTGGCGGCGGAGGTAAGTGGAGAAGGAGCCGCGGCGACCTGCGCCCAGGAGGAGGAGGGGAGAGGGGGGAAGGTGTGCAAGCCCTCAGCCCAGAAGCGAGCAGGGAGAGAGGCCTGAAACAGAAGGGTGCGCACGGTATCGTTGGTGGTGCGAATCATGTGTTCAACTTTATCGTTCTGTGAGGAGGTGTATGGGCAAGACATGCGCAACTGAACACCGTGAGAGAGGAAGAAAGCCCGGAAGGTGGAGTTATCAAACTCACGACCATTGTCACACTGTACGACCTTGATGGTAAGGCCAAACTGTGTGGACACCCAAGTAAAGAAGTGAAGAAGCGTGGAAAACGTATCAGACTTCGCACGCAAGGGAAAGGTCCACGAATAATGCGAAAAATCATCGACAACCACAAGGTAGTACTTATAGCCAGAAATACTGATAACAGGAGATGTCCATAGGTCGCAATATACAAGATCAAAAATGTGGGCCGCATGTGAAGAAGAACTATGAAAAGGAAGACGAACATGTCGGTCCAATTAGCACGCATGACACAAATGCTCAGCATGAGCCCGAATACACGGAATGTCGGAGCTACGACTGAGCTGCATCAGGGCATCACGTCCAGGATGGCCGAGACGCCGGTGCCAAGTAGTAGAGGAGGTAGAGGTGGCGAAGGCAGCTGACAAAACGGACGGCGAAGAAGATGAAGGAGTCGTCGGCGCATGGTTGGCCCCGCCACGGCCCCCCCCCCACGTCCAGTGTCGCGGGCTCAGCGACCGCCACGCCCACCTCAGGACATGGATCACCCGCTAGCGCCCCTTCCCCACCTTCCACCAGGTCCGTGACGATCTTGTCATGGAGGAGCTGACTCAGGGCCTCCAGCCTGGGCCGGCCACCGCGTCGGGATCCTCGACGGCCCTTGCCCTTCTTGGTCCTCCTCCCTCTGGGCCGTGTTGAGAAAAGTGATTCTATTGATTTGGGCTAACCCTAGAGGGGTAGCTATATAGGTAACCATACATGGGCCTCATGGGCCTAGCCTCATGGCCTAATACACATATATTCCAACATCTGCAGTATCAGCCAGAAGAAGACCCTCCTTTTGTTATGTTAAATTTCAAATACTCTCTTCTTTCATTTTGTATACAACTCAATTTGTAGTATCAGCCAGAAGGTGTGCACACAACTCAACTTTCAAACTTTTTAATCTTTGACCAAAAATTGCTCTAAAAATGTGGATTACAAATTTAGCACCATGGGATTCATATTTGAAAGCACTTTCATATGATGTCAATTTCATGGTCATGATAAACAATTAAACATCATAATATATGAGATATTAACGGTCGAAATGTGGTGTTGGCAGGTCAAACGACGCCTTACATTTTGAAAAGGATGGAGTAATACTTTAGCCTTGATTTTGAGTTTTTGACAGCCTTTTTTTGCAGAGTAGTGGATCAACATTATTCAACCTTTCGCTCCTGACATCTGACATGTGGACAGTTGCCATTCGGGTTTTATTCTATCATCAACAGGTGAAAATTCCTGACCCAGAATACTTGTGTGAGATTATTAACATATTACCCAATAATAATCTTACATAGTTTGGCCCAACCCACAGATACACTGGCTGTACTATGTAGCATTTGGAGTTGTGGCCATTGGTTTGATCATCTACTCATTAAAGTTAGTTTAAACTTCCTAGATTATTTTGAGGAAGCCTAACAGAGTTTATTGCTTTGCTTGTACTCTATGAAGTGAAAGTTCTTCAGATGTCGAAAAAGCTGCAAGTACAGAAACAACAGTAAAATATCAGCAGCTTCAGAGTGAGGATAATTCAAAGGAGTGTGGTTCTAGTTCGGGTAGCCAAGAAAGGACAAGTAATGAAGATGTTCACGTCTGCTAGGGGGCAATGTACAAACATTAAGTCACCTCCCAAATCAAATGTGATAACTGGGGATCCATGGAGTGTACTGCTCGATTCATGTATATGAAACTGTCGTTATGCCTAGCAAAAAGACAACCTGGATGTGCATAGAATTTATTTTTATACAGCATTTCAGGAAATAATTCACATTAAATTGAAAAATATATAGGATATAAAAGGAGCTCACGGACTATGGGTTTCCAAACCCATCACAGCTAGTTTGTCTAAGTACTAGTGAAACAGCAACATATTTGGGAAGATATAAAGAGAGGTCCCACTGTTTACTTACTACTAGTTATGAAAGCTCCTTCGAGAATGATTGATACATAGTGTTCAAAGCTTCAGACTTGATAAACAACGATAACCACTTTTGCCTTTGGATGCAGCAATAACTGAAACTAACCACGCCAATGTCTTTCAAGATACTGTCAGTGCATGGCTCAGTACATGAAGGTCTGAACTCAGCAGTGTACAGTGCTCAGCTCAGCTCAGGCCAGCGTGCGCAGACAGAGACACACACCCGCTACCACGCTGCCATTCTGTCAAACAGGTAGTACACGTGCATGTTAGGTTTCATGCACCAACCAAGTGAACCCAAAAGCTTAAGCAATGGGAAGAAGTGGGCAATCCACTAATACTTCACAACACTCCCACTCACGTGCAACCAGAGCAAGGCGCAAACGTGGAAATAAAGAAGGGAGCGGAGGACTTAAAAGATGCCTCTACCAGGACTCAAACTTGAGACCTCTGGCTTTGATACCATGTTAGGTTTCATGCACCAACCATATGAACCAAAAAGCTTAAGCGATTGGGAAGAGGAGGGCAATCTACTAATACTTCACAACAGTGCCAACACTAGCAAACAGGGAGAGATGGCCGACATTGCCCATGCAGGGAGATTCCACGGTGTAGCGCCCTCACAATTGGTACGCCCCTGCATCGGCATGCATACTTATCTCATAGGCGCTGTTGGCAGTTCTAACGCTGCTACTGCTTGACCATTCCCTGATGCTGAATGATTAGTGATTTAGTTCAATGTTTCGTGTTGGCATCTAAGATATCTGAATTACTTGGAATAAGTGCTAACTCACTCCGTTTCTGCTAGGAGTAACATCCAGCCTGAGAGACGAAAGACAAATAAAACATCTTTTTTAGAAAAAGGGAAATATTACATTAAGCGAACGGAAAAGGTCCCAACCTCACATAAAACATCTTAGAAGTCAACTTACCAGTGATATTGTTCAAGGGGACATTGGCTGAGTATTGAATGCACAACCATTTTGTTGAGACTCCATTCACCAGAAATCACCACAAGAGCAGACCCCTGAATTGAAGTGGTGGAACCTGCTGCAATCTCGCATTACAATCTCCCTATCCTCAATTTCAGAGACCATTTTGATCACCGTGTGGCAGTCCCCACACACCCGCAGGTTCTTGAAAATGTGAAGGGGTGCCCCTGGTGGTGTAGCTATCAAACCAAATGTGAGGGCTAGGCGCTCACTGTGCATTACCAGCATAGCTTCCTTCTGCTCTTCTGCCACTTCATGAAGCGCAAAGCTTGTATCAGGACAGTAACCTTCTTGCTTTAACTTAGCTGTCATTGCCCTGAGCTTTGCATATATCTGTTCCGATAAAGGATGCGACTTGTCTGAAGCTATAAAGGAATGAACTTTGTTCTTGATCTGAATCCAGCTGCATCCAGCTTCTTTCTTAACCTTTTTAGTGTCCATGAGCTTCCTCACTTCATCCTTCTCTTTCCACTTCCCTGCGGCCGAATAAATGTTGGAGAGAAGCACATATGTAGCTGAATCAAGAGGTTCAAGTGAAAGCAGCTTCTCCGCAGCCAACTTTCCAAGTTCAACATTCTTGTGAACTTTACAAGCTCCTAGCAATGTGCGCCATACCATTGGACTTGCTGGGAATGGCATGCCTTCCATAAGGCTCATTGTTTCATCCAGCTTGCCTGCGCGGCTATAGAGATCAACCATGCACGCATAATGCTGCATGGTTGGAGTGATCCCGTAGTCTCTGACCATTGAACCAAAGTATTGTCTACCTTCTTCAACAAGACCAGCATGAGTGCATCCCATGATCACAGAAAGGAATGTGACACCATCCATCTCAATGCCCTCAGCTTCCATCTGTCGAAATACATGAAGGGCCTTTTGGCTGTAACCATGCTGTGCGTACCCTGATAGCATTGAATTCCATGACACCAAATCTCTATCTGTTTGTCTCTCAAAGACACACTGAGCACTCTCGATGCTCCCTTTTCTTGCATACATACTAACAAGTGCACTGCTCACACAGAGTGCATCATGGCATCTGTGCTTGATAGAAATAGCATGGAACTGCCTACCCAGGTCAACTCCAGCTGTCGGACTAGCACAAGCATCAATGACACTAGAGATTGTAAACTCATTTGGCTTCAAGCCATGCATGGTCATCTTGATGAATATATTTGTGGCACCATCGCAATCACCAGCTTGGGCATAGCAAGTCAACATTGCAGACCATGAAACAACATCCTTCTGGTCAATCATTTTGAATATAGAAAGAGCTTCTTCAGTGCTACGAAGCTTAGAGTAAGAGGCCAGAAGTGCAGTTCCAACAATTGGTGTACACTCGTAGTTTGTCTTGATCACCTGGGCATGAATTTGGGGAGGCAAGCTGGCCACTGACGCTGTCAGAATTGTCGAGTAGGTGACATCATTTGGAGCAACACCATCTTCTCTCATTCTGCTAAAAAGAGCAGCAGCAAGAGGTATATCACTGTTCTGAATGCACCCATTAATCATAGCAGTCCATGAAACAACATTCTGAGATCCTGACATCAACAAAAATATATCCAGAGTATCATGCAGTTGACCTGCTTTGCTGTAGGCATCCATGAGGGCTGTCATTACATTGCCATACGAATGAAACCCACGTTTAAGAACACTGCTGTGGAGTTGACGTGCCAGGCCAAGGTGTTTGAGATTTGCACATAATTTGATCACTGTTGAGTATGTCGACTGTGTAAGCATGGTAATACTGGATCGTGAATCATGGAACAGCTGCAGGGCTTCAAGATCACGCCCATTCAATACAAGGCCCGCCATCAATGTGTTCCACGACACCATGTCCCTGGTCTCCATCCCACAAAACACGACCCTGGCTTCTTCAACCAGTCCACACTTTGCATACATATTCATCAGAGAATTGCACACAAACACAGTGGAGCAGCAACCAAACTTAACTGATTGAGCATGCACACGCCGCCCGAGATCAACCATACCCTGGCTCGCCACCACTGAGAGAACACTCGCAAATGTGAAAGGATTGGGCCAGACCCCCTCAGCACGCATCCTGAAGAAGAGCTCCATAACATCCAATAACGCTCCAGCCTGGATGTACCCAGTGAGCAACGACGTCCAGGTGACAACATTCCTCTCGGGCATTCCCTCAAACACCTTCCTGCCGTCCACAACACTGTGCCACTTCATGTACATGTCAACAAGAGACGTGCCCACGCTGACGTCGCCACGATCATGCCCGCACCTGACGCACAGGCCATGCAGCTGCTTCCCCAGTACTCTGTCTGGCACTGACCCACAGACTTTGAGGACGCCCAACAGTGCCCCACTGCCAACACGCCCGCCATGGCGGCTGTGCACATCCAAGAAGTGGTCTAGCGCCTGGTGGACCGAACCCCGTCGTGCGTGGTCGAAAAGGGCATGGTCCGGGGTGTCCCTGTGGGGAATTTCGTCGAACGCTTGGCGGGCGCAGGTAGCGCCATTGAGGTTAGCTCGGTTCTCCAATGGAACGGAGGAGGCGAGCGTGGACTGTGACTTCGGAGCCTGTTCCGGGGCCAAGGCCCCAGCGTCCTTGCCACGGAGCTGTGCGAGGCACCAGTGTCGGAGCTGGTGAGTCCTCACGCCTAGGGACAACATTTAAGGCCCTAAATCACCCGCTCAGCCGCTCTGATGCCCCGTCAGGCATGAGCACCGCGCCCGCCTCTGCTACCCTGCCCAACACAAGCACGGCGCCGCCTCCGCTGCCCACCTGCCGGCTCGATTCGTCCGCGCCACCGCCCGCCGGTCCACCGATTTGGCCGCGCACTCACGCCAGCGCTAGGAGAGGCAAGACGAGACAGGAGTGTGTGACGGAGGGGGCGGAGGGCGCCAATCTTCGCCTCCAACTAAGGGCCGGGAAGTCTTACTCCGACCACCCGCCTGGACTAACTGGGCCTGTTTTTATTTGTTTTGTTTCGGTCCAATAGGGATAGTTTGGTTTAGCTGTGGTGCGACTTGCCTATGCGATGTTTTGTCGGTTTTTTTTTTCCTTCCCCTTTTCCTTCTTCGAAGAGCCGAAGCTGTCTTTTTTTTGGAAGGAGATAAGAAATCTCAGCTTTTAAAGAAAGCTATATAAGGCTAATTTCAGATGGAGGACTTCATGTCCCAGTTTTCAAGATTCTATATATTGAAAATAGTGTAGATAAGTTTTATCTCCATAAAACTCATTTCATCCTATAAAATTTTTATCACCTCTCTCTTCATCGATTATATGTCATGTCAGCTTATTTAATGCTACAAAACTCTCATGAAACTCATATTGAGACTGGCCTAACATTTGTGATACATGATTGAGCTAGGGATACTAGCTAACATGGCAGAACAAAGAGTACTCGACCAAACTATTACATAAAAGAAATTTCAACTACATCTGAAAGCACACTGCTCCTCGAGACGAAACTTTTCAGCCATATCCATAAGGTAATGGAGTCATTCAACCTTTGTACTCGAACTTCATCCTCCTCCTTTAGCAAATTACTCCACTTCTGCTTCATTGAAAGAGCAACATACATGACGTCAGTCAGGTGTCCTAGGAACTTCTTTTCGATGGCCATCTTATTTCTAGTGTTCCACAGAGCCCAAGCTACACCTACAATACATGATTAATCTTTGTAGGAAAGTTGTCCTACCTTGCACCCATGACTCCCAAAAGTCTTCCTTAGACTTCAGGATGTCCTCCCAACCAAAAAAATCCTTAAACATGCACCATGCAAGGTTTACTAAATGACAATGAAAGAAAATATGATTTAAAGTTTCTGGTTTGCCACAAAGAATGCAGTTCCCATCACCCTTCCATCCCTTCCTTTTTAAGCATTGAGCATTTTGTAGTCTACCATTCCATAACTGCCGCAAGAAAATTTTATGTTAAAGGAACTTTGCACTTGCAAATGGCTTTTGCAATTCTACTACTAACCCCCTCTTTAGGTCATAAAACGATATCGCGATTTCATGGAGTGCTCTCCACTTTTATCAAACTCTCAATTGATATCACCTTGCACATTATCTTCTTGTTGAATGTCCCTTAGGCTACTCTGTAATGAAAACCATTCCTGTTGATCTATGTTAGAGAACGATCTCCTAAAAGATATTTGCAACTCTCTCTCTTCAAAAAGTAGACCGTCACTATACGGTATGGATTAGAGTAAATTCTGAACAAATTTTCATACTGAATTTTTAGGGGAAAGTCTCCAGACCACACATCATGCCAAAAGAATGTATTCCTCCCATTTTTCACCTAGCTTGTGGATGCCCCTCCCCATTTGAATAAATATTTGACCTTATGTACCCTTGCCATAACTACAAGGAACCCCTTATTGAAGAACTGAAGACATTACCATCTCTCATGTACTTAGCTTCCGGCAGTTTAAACCAAGTATCCTCCGACCCTTTCATGGTCTTCCATATCCATTTAATCAAGAGACATTTATTCATAATTTTGGAATTGATAGCCCCAAAACCACCTTAGTCTTCGGGTCTAGTAACCCTTTTCCATTTGGCCATGTGATATTTAAAATTATCCTCCACTCCTTGCTAGAGGAACTTAGCTCTTTATAGTATCCATCTTTTGATGTGCATCCTTTAACATAGAGAAGCCCATACAATACAGCGGTATACTACTGAGACAAGATCAGTTAGTTACAATTAGCCTGCACCATGTGGTGATGTACTTTTCCTTTCCATTGATCCAACCTTTTCCCCATCTTGGCAAAAATGTTTGAAAAATCACTTATAAACAGGCTATGGTCACTCACCGAAATGCCTAGAGCATCTCCAAGAGTTTGGCATATAGGTTTGACATCCTAAAATTTTTGGCAAAATGAGAAAAATATTTCTCCAATAGTTTGGTATCTAGGTTCGGCATCTTTGACAAGTTGGTAAATCTCGGTCGATTGCGCGCATATATGCGCGCGCGGCACCGGCCGCGCATCGTAGTTTCCTCATGCTTAGCAGGGCTCTTCGTTCGCTTAACGGGGCTCTTCGTTCGCTTAGCGGGGTTTTTCGTTTCGTTAGCGGGTTTTGGGTTTTTGGAAATAAAATTTGCCAAACTGTTGGAGATGAGATCTTTTTTTTTCTCCCCATATTATTTTGGGAGTTGGCAAACAATGAGATTTGGGAAACAAAATTTGCCAAACTGCTGGAGATGCTCAATAGGTATTTAAGGGGAAGACTCCCCATATTGCAATTATCATATTAGCTATCCTTACTTTCTCCTCTTGAGCCATCCAAAAACAAATACCTCACTTTTATAGAAATTAATCTTCAGACCAGAAATCCACTCAAAACAACACCATCTATGTATTGAATATGAGAGATGACCCCCGGAATCAAATTATGTAGCACTCATGTAATATGCTCGTTAAGGACAGCCTTGTCCAGCATTACACTCAGATAGAAACACGCCGGCCCGGGAGCAATTGATGCCTCAGCAAAAATCCCGGACAGGAATTGGACCAACGCCAACCCCCTCAGGAGCCAGGACCTCGGCCCGGCTATAGCTCCACTCCGTACTGCGCGACGGCGACACCCAGCCTTGTCCGCTCTGGCGCTCTCGGCAGCAGTTGCGGTTGGCGGCGTACCAGGTACCACGTACTAGGTCCGGACGCACGCATGCCTCCAACGTCCAACCGGCTAGGCCGCCCGGGCGAGCCTACCTCCACTGTTCCGCGGTCAGCTGCTGGAGACGTCGCCGCCCCCAGCATCACAGCGGACAGCGTCCCCTCACCTTCATCACGGCTCACCAGACGGTGTCCTGGACTCCTGGTCGACGCCGGAGCAGCAGCAGCAGAAGCAGCGAGCGCGAGGCGTCGCTGTCTGCGGACCCGCCCAGCGCCCCAGGGGCCAGGGCCCAAGGTCACGCGGCCGGCCCCGAGCGCGAAAACGCTGTGGGTGTCGTTAGCTTCCGGCTCCCGTTCCAAGAACAGAACACAGGCGGTGGTTGGTTGTGTTGTGTGGTGTTGGTGCCCCTCTGAATCCTATGTTTTTTTGTTGTTGAAAGAAACTCTGAATCCTATGCGAAAATGAAGCCATTTGCTTCCTTGTCGAGCTGCTGCCGCATCGTCATTCCTGTCGCCGGGGGCGGCCGCACGAGATCTGTCGCTTGGCTCCCGCGCGCGCGCTTGTGCCAGATGACAATGCGCGCTTGCCATCTGATTCAGGCGGCGCACAGTCCTAGCTAGGAAATGGGCAAATGGCTGTAGGCCGTAGGGGTATCTGAAAGTGGTGACAAGCTAGCTTTCGGATGACAGCGAATTGCAGGAGTAGAGGGTAAACCGTCAGCTGTAGAGTACGCGGAGTACGTAGTTTTCAGGGTTGGGGCATTCATCAATTCGAATTGGATCCCCCCCCCCCCCCCCCCCCCCCCCCCCCCAATCACTTTCCGCGTACACGAACACGAGGTGTAGATTGCCCGCGCTACTGCTCCCCTGGAGCAGATTTTTCTGTCCGAGCTGCAGTCCGGCCTACTTGTGATTCCGTATTTCCGTGGACAGGATTGCAACACATTTGCTGCAAATGGTTGTGGCTTTACCGGTGCTACCTGACGAAAGCTTCATTGCGCCAGAGAAATGAGCTGCAGCGGCCACCCAGGATCACTGTGACCCTTCCCGTACCAGACAGAAAATGACAAGCATCGGCTGCCTACGCACCAAGTAAAACGTCCGGTGCTTATATTTATATAATAATAGGAGCAATATCCAGTGGCGTTCAAATGTTGTAAGGCATTTTTACACAGCATTAAAAACAGTAACAAAAACTGCTACACCAGATAGCCATTGACAAGTTACAACGACATATAAATGTAGCAGTTTTAGGCTTCTCGTGACAGTTTCGGACCCACAGCACGTGGAGTACTCCCTCTCCCATTTTAAATGTCGTCCTAACAATGTTTTTTTTTGGGTTCAGACCATGTTGCAGGCATATGGACGCGAGGCTATCAAGTTCACGGCACCTTGCGTGCACCTGATAGGAAGCTACGACAACATTTAAAGCGGGACAGAAGGAGTATATATATAGCAATATGACACGGCTTCACCGTTGAAATATGTGTCTAAGTGACACCCATCAGATATTAAACACAGCTACCTGCACAGAAGCTCTTCCTTCAATTTCCCATGGAACCATACATAGGCTATGTTCTCTTCCCTTCCAAATTCCAAGTTTTTTCACTCTCTCTCCATCCCATCAATTTTTGGACGCATGCATGGAGCATTAAATATTGGTAAAATAAATAACTAATTGCACAGATTAGTTATAAATCACGAGACGAATCTTTTGAGCCTAGTTAGCCCATAATTGAACAATATTTGTCAAAGTGCTACAGTTAGAAAAATTCAAACTTCCCACAATAGTCTGCGCTCCACAGTCCACATCACTTGACAAATTAAATGTTAGCTTGTGGAATGCACAAGAGAACTGTCTGCTGATCTTCGTCATTTACCTTGGCATATCTATACTAGAGTAGTACTGTCTAGAGCCGATCCTGGCACTGCAGCAAGAGCAAAGATTGCACCACTGTTGCAGCTTCGGAGCTACCCTGGTATCTAGCCGTTACTGTTCACGATGCCTCTTCTGCGATGAACACCTAGGAGGCTAGGTATGAATGTATGATATGGGTTCATCTCTGATTGGCGTTTTTTTTGTGGCAAGGGGCAGGGAAAACCGCATCTTTGTGTGCTCCGGCCAGCAGGCAGGGACGAATTGCGCCAGCACATCACTGTGTGCAGTCCAATCCCGGCCGATGGATGCGTCAACGAGCCCGGTCGCGTCTGATGGCAAGATCATGACTCGTTACGATTGGGACATTGGGCGGCACAAGTTCATCCGCTTGAGTGTTATCCATCCGGCCATCACCAATTATTTCTCCCCTTCCCGGGAGCGAATCTGTGCCTGCCTGCCTATGCATCTGTCGTGACATTTCTTCGCCCTTCCAACAATCCCCGTTGCGTGCAGGTGCAGCTTCTGTCATGCTCACTGCGTGCTGAATTCGGACGACGCAGATAGCTGCCCACGCGCTCATACGCTCCCTCCACCCCGGAACGATAGTCAATCTATCTAACGGCAGCACTAGGTCCGAACGTTTGGATGCCTGCGTCCGTTCGGAAACCCACGGCCGCTCCGCCCCGACCGCTCGGATTCACGCGCCAGCTCCGTTTTTCATGCTCGCATCCGAACCGTCCACTTCAGATCTGCTGCCCATACTGTTCGGATGACTTGCCCCCGTCTCTTCCACATCGGCGCGACGCCCGTATCTTTCAGGCTGCACAGAAGACTCGCCTCTGCCTCTTCCACGACAGCACCACGCGGCTTGTGCCGCGTCCCCACAACGCTGGTGGCGGCCTGCGCCTCCTCCACGCGTCGGTGGCCGTGGCTTGGCCCTGTCCACCATCATGGACACCAACATCGGCGGTCTACACTTGCAACATAAAACATTAGAATGCAACATACATTTAAAACAAATGAAACATTCGGGATATACGCTCGCAACATGTGTGTGAAACATATGCAACATCCAGATAAAACTTTACAGCATGAAAAAACACTTACTGCAACATAGGACTGAACAGCTGAAACAATTAGAACATACCGTTGCAACATATGTGTAAAAACATATGCAGTATCCAGCTAAAAAAACGATTGCAACATAGTTTAGAAATAAATGAAACATTTTGAACAAACGCTTGCAACATGCTTTTAAAACACTTGCAACATATGCAACATGTGCAACATCACCCGATCTACTTTTGCAATATCTATAAGAAACAACTGCAACATACCTTTAAAATGGCTGAAACACCTGAAACATACATTTGCAATATAGAGGAGGGGAAGTCTGGGTCGGCGACCAGCCGTCGGGGCTAGAGCCTGTGGACGGCAAAAAGTGATAGATCGTTCTTCGCGGTCGAAGCACATGAAGCAAGCCGAGAGAAACCATGCGGAGCAGATCCTGAGCTCTCTCCGGGCTTAGGAAGGGCGCCGGACCGGATGGTCGTGACCGAGAGCGTGTCAATCAATTTAATCCTGAAATTGACAAAGAGAGAAAGTTAATTTGTAATTTAAGGTGAAACATGCCGGTGTTTGTCCAGACAGTCCCAAATATGCGGCTAAGTAGCCGATGAAATAAGGCTATTGACTAGAGAGTCGATATCCAGCATGTTCATGATGTAATGTAAGTAAAACAAGCATATTGACAATTATTATTTACTCAGTTGCATAGTTCTAACTTAGCCGATGATCATGAAAACATGCAAAAGATGTAAGGATAGACGCGTAAGCAAACATGTGAGAGACATACTAGCTTTTAACCAGGACAAAAACAAGTAAAAACATATAAACAGGCAGTACATCCTCAATAAAACAGGATATCGGCTAAAACAGCCGATTCCAGTGACCGTGTCGCACGGCATACGATCGCTTATCCGTTGGATATAAATAAATCTACAAACGACTAGACTCAATCTATTATATCATCAACATGTTAAGTCATCTGATGCAGCATTGACGGTAGGACCCTAGATCGGAGGCCAGCGGTCGATAGATCTACTTATATCGCAAAGGAATCATGAAGGCATGTCATACACGTGGAAGCTCGGGCCATCGGCTAAATAGCTGATGGAGACATAGCGGGTGACTGACGTCATGCTCTTCTTAACAGATAGATCTATTAACCACCAATGTCCAATCTGACACGCTATCAACAGGCCGAGTCGGCTGATGCAACATTGATAGCGGAGTCATACCGGATACCAGCGATCAATGAACCTATCTCCTAATGGAACATGACTTCAAACACCCACCATGTACGATCAAGATTGAGATAGATTAGTCATTAAAACAAGATCTAATCGTCAAGAATTGAATTCAACTGTCATAGTAATCAGCACACGATAGATCAAAATAGATAAGACCAAAGAATCTCAGTCTAGATCGGGCAATTGGTGATATTATGCTAAACAGCAAACTATTTGACACAATATCGATAACTTTGATTAATACCAACGTTTACAAGAGATCAGTCGTCTGTTGCAGCCTTGTAAAAGTTGATACAAATCGGTAACTAATATATACCGTGATTTGTAAGAGATTAGTTGTCTGTTGTAGCCTTACAAATAACAATATAGATCGATAAGTAATTTATACCACGACTCGCAAGAGACCAGCCGTCTGTTGCAGCCCTGCAAATAACAATACAAGTCGTGACGGATACTCACAAACAAGCCGGAGGTCAGGTCATCCGATGCAGCCCTGCTTGCCCAAAAAACTCATCAAAATCTACTCTACTCCTACTTCTAAGGGGTGGCCTGAGCCAAAAAGTCAAGTTTCTTGTTTGGTTGATCGATGAGAGATAGTTTGATACAATGGCCAGGGGTTTATATTTATACCCTAGGCTAATGATGTACAAAACTCGCCTCAAAGAAATATCTAAACAAAAGGAAATATTAAGGTACATGGACTATGGCTTCCCCTTCTATAGAATCCTTGCTGTTGAAGTTTTCTTGACCAACGCGTCTTTGGTTCATCCGGCAAGAGTCCTGTGCAGACACATCTCGCAGAGTATGTATACGAACATGACACTGCCGGCCTTGTATATGCACGTACATGATACGTGTCCTTGCTTCTTTCATTGTTGATGTGCATGTGGACGTCATGTTTATCTCCAATAAAATAATATTTTTCCCCCTTCCTTGCACGTACACCATCAACTAAGGTAGGTAACGTGATATATAGAGTCTGGCTGGCTTCCTTTTTCTTCACGCATGTACAAGCTGATTCTCAATCTTGGTGAAAGGTCCTAATTGGCTAGAGGGGGTGAAACCACTAAACAAACTTGTTAGATAACTAATTGGCTATAAAGCTTTTTACACTAGCTCTAACAAGTGTTGCAAGCCTCCTATCCCAACAATCTAGTTGCTATAATCTCTAAAATAAACAATGGCTAAGTCACTAAGAGCTCTTAGAGCTAGCTACACTAAAGAGCACAACTAGGTGAGAAACTAAGCTAGCAAAGATAAGACAAGCTCTCAAAACTAGTTACACTAAAGAGCTTGTTAAAACTAATTTGCGGGAATGTAAATGAGTAAGCAAGATGATTATACCGCCGCGTAGAGGTGATAAACCAATCAATCGTCACAATATGAATACTGGGAGAATTCCAATGGCAAGAGACACGTGATTTTTCTCCCGAGGTTCACGTGTTTGCCGACACGCTAGTCCCCGTTATGTCGACCGATCCTTGGTAGTTCGGCGGCTAACAGGTGTTACACGAACCTCGTCCACACATTGGACACCGCAAGAACCAACCCACAAGTGAGGTAACTCAATGACACGAGCAATTTACTAGAGCTACCTTGCGGCACTTAGCCGGGGAAGGTGCAATACCCCTCACAAGATCACCAGAGCCAGCTACGAACAATCACCAACACGGGCCGGACCTCCACCGCTGCTCTAAGCCATCTAGGTAGTGACAACCACCAAGAGTAACAAGAAACCCACAGCCACAACGATCCCCAAGTGCCACTAGATGCAATCACTCAAGCAAATACACTATGAATCACTCTCAATCTCACTATGATGATGAATCAATGATGGAGATGAGTGGGAGGTGTTTGTTTAGGCTCACAAGGATGTCAAGTATGTCAAAGTGCCAAGAGAGATGCCTTGGAGCTGGCTAAACACTATTTATAAGCCCCCCCAAAAGAATAGAGCCGTTGGCTCTCTGATTGGGGTCACTGCGCATCGACCAGACGCGCAGATGGGGGGTGACCAGACGCAGACCCCTAGCTTTCGGCCCTCGGATTCGTGCCATATGTCATCTATTTAAATCTGCGCCGCTCAATCACAATGGTCACTTAGACAGTCAACGCTTGAGTCAAACACGACCTAATGCACCGACGCGGAGCACCTGACGCTGCTCAACTCGGTGTCCGATCGAGTACAATAAGGTACTAGAGAGCAATTTTGATGACCTGACGCGTCCGATCGCAGCGACCAGACGCGCGCCCGTGTCCGGTCAACGCACTGCTCAACACCAGGTGCGAACTTTGCTGACGTCACCATACGTCAGGCTACACCTGATGCACCCCCTATGCGTCTGGTCGCCTGCGTCCGATCGCCTCCAAAAAGTGACCTAACGCGCCAGTGCTCCCCTGGCCAGCATTTGGTCAGCGCTTCGTGCTCTTAGGCAACCACGCGCTGCCTAGGGTTACTGACCGGATGCGCAGGTCGGTCTAGTGACCTACGTCTGATCACGTACCAGCGCCTCCTCTTCTTTTTCTAAGTCTGAAATGACTTCACCCTTACTTCTAACTTGCTAACTACAAAGTGTAGAACTTGTGTGCACGTGTGTTAGTATTTTTCAAAGCATTTTACAAGGGTCAATGTTAGCTCACACTAGGTCCTAATGCAGATGCTCATATGAATTCACCTAGTGGTACTTGATAACCATTTTAACCGAGAATTTCTCCTCTTAATAGTACGGCTATCTATCCTAAGTCACTCACACTCTCTATGGTGTCTTGAGTGCAAACAAAAAATGGCTCTATCAATATACCTTTGCCTTGAGCCTATTTTTATTTTTCTCTTTCTTCTTTTCCAAATGATAAGCACTTGATCATCCATGTCCATCATCACCTCCATGGACCATCTTCTAGCTTCACCACTTGGAATGTACCAACCTTATCTAATTCACACACTTAGCATAAAGGTTAGTACTAGGTTTCATCAATTATCTAAAACCAAACTAGGACTTTCAATCTCCCCCTTTTTGGTAATTGATGACAACCTATTTACAAAGATATTCAATAAAATCTTTTTGGATTCATGTTGCTTGCCCAAGCATATTACCATGTGTAATGATTATGGACAAGTTTTATCAACCCAAATTGGTAGTATTAGCTTCTCCTACATATGTGCTAAGAGTTTGGATTTGATAGCTTGCACATATGCATAGATTGAAAGTTTGGGAGAGTAATAGCTACCAAATGATGCTAAGGTGTAAAGAATGGACCTTTAAAGCGTGATACCAATCGGAGTTGCCAATATATACCATCCTTAGCACCATAGTTAGTTAGATAGCCCTTGCAAAACATGAACACTAGATACCTTGTGAGATCAATATTATAAACAAGGCACTAGTACCACTTGTAAAACATGCAAGGCACATCTAACTATCATCCTATGTATGCTAGTTTTCATTTCATCAATCATTTTCTATAATCTAGCATACACCACACAAGCATGGATAGGGAATTTAAGAACTTGTGTCATCCAAGCAAACATATGTAATGCACATTCAAATGCAACATACAAGTTTATGAGCTTGCTCCCCCTACTTATGTGCTTCAACATTTGATTTGTTTGCTCCCCTTATCACACAATCTTTGTGAATTACTTCTCTCCTTTTGGCATCAATGACCACAAAGGTGAGCTCAAATTTTAGATAGGTTGGGGTAAAACCATATGAAGTGAGGATCATTTTTTTAAATTGGTTCAATCTAGATCACTTGCAAAAGATATTTAACTCAGTTTGATAAAGGGCAAGCTTCTTCACATCTCCAAATAAGGGTTATCATGCATCATATTGAATTAAACACTTATAGCTCATTTTTTAGATCAAACACTAGGCCCACAAGCCCACAAACATGTCATATGCTACCACTATATCATGTCAAGCATACAAGCAATAGTTGTACCATACAATCATCAAGTTCATTTGATTTTCGTGAATGAGCCTTTTTGATAGAAATGGCTAGATACACTAAACAAGTCCTTAGCAATGGATTAATGACATGTCAATCAACTTTACTTTGCTTTGCTCGAAGGAGAGGCATGTCATATATGGGGGTGCATTGACACATATTTGAGAAGTCAAGTATGTTTAATTCATTCCTTAGCTTATAAAACCTCTTCTCATCAAGTGGCTTGGTGAAGATATCGACAAGTTGATCATCGGTGCCCACATTCTTAATTAAAATGTCCCATTTTTGTTGGTGATCTCTAATAAAATGATGGCGGACATTTATGTGCTTTGTTCTTGCATGTTGAACCAGATTGTTGGTAAGCTTCACGACACTCTCATTGTCACATAGCAATGGCACTTGTTTGAACTTGATTCCAAAATCATTCAAGGTGGCCTTCATCTAAAGAATTTGTGCACAACAACTACCGACGGCTGTGTATTCGGCTTCGGCGGTTGAAAGTGCAACACTATTATGTTTCTTTGATGACTAAGAAACAAGAGATCTTCCCAATAGTTGACATGTGTCCGATATGCTTCTTCTCTCAACTTTGTATCCCGCATAATTCGAATCGGAATATCCAATTAGCTTAAACTTTGCTCCTTTGGGATACCACAATCTAACATTTTGTGTATGCTTTAAGTACCTCAATATTCTCTTTGTAGCCTTCAAATGACTTTCTCTTGGTGAGGCTTGAAATTTAACACATATGAATACACTAAACATCACATCTGGCCTTGATGCAGTCACATAGAGCAGGCTTCCAATTATAGACCGATACATCTTTTGATCCACCATATTGCCACTTGTACACTATCCAAGTTTCCATTTGTCCCCATTGGTGTACTAATTCCCTTTGCATCCTCCATTTCAAACTTCTTGAGCATGTCTTTGATGTACTTGCCTTGACTCACAAATGTACCATTCTTCGATTGTTTGATTTAAAGACCAAGAAAGTAACTAAGCTCTCCAATCATGGACATCTCAAATTCACTTGCCATCATCTTTCCAAACTTGTTACAAAAATCTTGATTGGTTGACCCAAAGATAATATCATCAACATAGATTTGCAACATAAACAAGTCATTTTCAATCTTCTTGGTGAAGAAAGTGGTGTCAACCTTGCCCATGATGAACCCTTTAGAGAGTAGGAAGTCCTTAACCTCACATACCATGCTCTAGGTGTTTGTTTCAAGCCATACAAAGTCTTTCTCAACTTATAAACATGGTTGGGCTTCTTGTCATCTTTAAAACCAGAAGGTTGCTCAACATACACAAGCTCATTGATGTATCCATTGAGAAATGCACTTTTCAGATCTATTTGGTACAACTTGATGTTGTGGGAACAAGCATAGGCTAACAAGATCCTAATTGCTTCCAATCTTGTAACCAGGGCACATGTTTCACCAAAGTTAAGACCTTCAACTTGAGTGTAACCTTGAGCTAATAATCTTGCTTTGTTTCTTACAATAATCCCATCTTGATCTTGCTTATTGTGAAAGACTCATTGGTTCCAATCACATTATGTCTCTTAGGCCTCTCAACCAATTCCCATACTTGATTTCTCTTAAAGTTGTTTAGCTCTTCATGCATAGCATTGACCCAATCAACATCCTTCAAAGCTTCATCAATCTTCTTAGGTTCAATGGATAACACAAATGAGAAGTGTTCACAAAATAATATCAATCTTGATCTTGTTTGCACACCTCTTGAGATATCACCAATTATTGAATCTAATGGATGATCTCTTACAATATTGGTTGGTTGGAGCACTTCAACTTGATTGCTTGCACTTGGTTGGTCATTTGGTTAAGATGATGTACTAGCCATTTGTTGATCTTGTACTTGAGATAACGAACTAGCTTGATTTTGATCATGAGAACCACTAGCTTGCACATTTGAGTTAGAGAGCACTAGATCTTTGTCATCTTTAACTTCAATCACTTCTCTAGGCCTTATGTCATCAACATCCATTTTCTTCATTGCATCGACCAATTAAGTGCCTCTCACATCATTTAGATTCTCATCTTCCTCTTAGGAACCATTGGTTTCATTAAATTCCACATCATGAACTTTCTCAAAAGTACCACTAGCCAAATTTCAAACTCTATAAGCCTTGCTAGTAGTGGAGTAACCAAGCAAGAAACTTTCATCATATTTCTTCTCAAACTTGTTTAATCTTGTGCCTTTCTTTAATATATAGCATTTGCAACCAAAAACCCAAAAGTATGCAATATTGAGCTTTCTTCCATTCAAGAGCTCATAAGGTGTCTTCTCTATCATAAGATGACAATAGAGGCAGTTACTATAGTAACAAGTTGTGTTGATTGCTTTGACCCAAAATGAATGACTAACATTGTATTCACTTAACATCGATCTTGCCATATCAATCAAAGTTTTATTCTTCCTCTCAACTAGGCCATTTGATTATGGAGTGTACTTTACCGAGAATTGATGCCTAATGCCAAACTCATCATACAAATGATGAACTCTTATGTTCTTGAATTCACTTTCATTGTCACTTCTCACTTTCTTGATGGTGGTCTCAAACTCATTGTGAATTTTTGTAAGTGCATTCGCCCCCGATGTGGGTTTTGGATAATTAATGACAATCAAATTAGGGACTAACATGTTTATCTAAGTGAATACGCAGGTGTTAGTCCGATGAAAGAATTTGAATGGTCACATTTGGTGATGATAGCACCCTCAATTCCATTGATTGGAAAGCGTTCCATCTCAAGTGGATTGATTAGATTTTATATTTTGCCTTGAGTTATAGGAAATGCCGCACTATCAAGAGGGATACAAATTAGGCTATCTAGATAGGGAATTTGTGCTCAATATGTGTTTGATTATGCGTTTGAGAGATACCTTTGCACTCACGGACACTTAGAGAGGTGTTTTATGCCTAGGAGCACCGGTAGTACCGGTGAACAACCGGTAGTACCGGTAGGCATAAATCCCGTCGGTGGTAGTGCTTTAGTTCTGCGAGTTTTTGTTCTAACGGTAGTACCGGTGGTTGACCGGTAGTACCGATCTTGACCGGTGGTACCGGTGAAAGTCCAGTAGTACCGGTAGGTCAATTTCCCGCAAAACTTATCTTCGCTGTAAACTGTACTAGCGGTAGTACCGATTGTTGAACCGGTAGTACCGGTCGTTGACCGGTGGTACCGGTGAAAGCCCGGTAGTACCGGTAGGCTATTTTCTCGCAAAATCTCTAGTAGGTTGACTGTAATGGTTGAAACCCTTAGGACCGGTAGTACCGGTGGGTACTCACCAGTAGTATCGGTACTGTTTCGAAGATAAGAGTATAAATAGCTCTCCCCTTCATTTCTAACCGTTACCCACACCATTTACTCCTACCTACCTTCAGACAAACAGCTCCCAAGCATTGACTCACCCTCTCTCTCTTCCTCTTTGCTCCCAAATCCAATCCCTTGCAAGATGAGTAGAGAGAAGATATTTAAGAGTGGAAAGCTTCGATTCGCATCTTGAGCACTTGGTTCCCCTCCTAGTTGGCTTAGTTTGTGTTTATTATTCTTGGGTTCTTGGAACCTTAGCTAGCTAGGCGTTCTTCATGGTTGCCCGTGTTGTTCTACTTGTGAGGGTACCCCGAAGTGTTTGTATCACCCTTGTATTCTTAGTGGAAATCTTGGGCTAACCTTTGTGGTTGCGTGAGGGAGGCAAGGAGGTGGAAGAGACTCCGACCTTAGTGGTCACCTCAACAACGAGGACATAGGAACTCCTTTGTGGGGTTGCCGAACCTCAGGGTAAATCGTGTGTCCCGCGTGCTTGTTGTTGCTTGTGATTACTTGAGATATTACTTGTTCTTTGTGTTCTTCCTCTGTCCTTATCTCTCTCATAGGTTGTGGGTGCCTGATCTATGATTTGGTGAAGGAACAAGCAAAAGGGAGTTCATTAACTTCATCAACATCATCTTCGGTAGTGGGGTAAAACTCAGATCTGAAATCACAACTCGCAAATCTCTGATTTCGTAGTTTCAGTAGGATACCGGTAGTACCGGTGGTTTGCGTCGGTAGTACCGGTGATCTCTCACCGGTAGTACCGGTCCAAACCAACCGGTAGTACCGGTAGGTATTTAACTTCCGCGTTGAGTTTTTGAGTTTTAGGTTTTTAGATCCGCCTATTCACCCTCCCTCTAGGCCTATTAGATCCTTTCAATTGATATCAGAGCAGGATCCTCGTGATTAGTGCTTCACCGTGTGAGGAGAAACCATGGCCACCTTTGATGATGACACCTTAAACAAGCTAGTTGAGTTGCTTGCCGAAAAACTCAGTGATAGGCTTCTAGAGCAACAAAAAGGGCAAATGAAAAAGATGCAAAATGAGATGAACAAGTTGAAGGAAGCCATGAGCAAGAAGGTTGAAGATGTGGCAAGTGGTGGTGATGGAGATGGTGAGCATGAAGCAATCAAGACACCTAAAGGGTTTGCTCATGTTCCATATGAGTACTCTTCATATAGCAAATCCAATACACTCTTGCCAACCATCAATCTTGGCAAACCACCTCAATTTGATGGAGTTAGATACACCGATTGGGCTCATAGAATGAAGATGCATCTCATTACCGCAAGATGTTGGGAGATTGTGGAAGTAAGTGTTAGAGCTTTGGAAGAAGATGGTGAGTTGACAACCGAAGATTACCTTGACATACAACAAAATGCTACAACTGCCTCCTTGATTCTATCATGCCTCAATCAAGAAGATTACAACAAGGTCAATGGCATGGAGAGTGCAAAGCAAATTTGGGATACTTTGAAGGTATCATTTGAAGGTGACAAAAGTGTGAGAAAGGAAAACATTGAGCTACTCCAAAGCAAAATTGGGAACTTTGCAATGATTGAAGGTGAAACTACCCAAGCTATGTTTGATAGATTCATGACCTTGATCAATAGAATAAGAGCTCTTGGTGACACGTATTGGGATGACAACTCGGCGGTTAGAAAGTTGTGTAGAGTGTATAGACAAAAGAACAACATTCTTGCTTCGGTCATCATGGAAAGACCCAACTATGACACAATGACACCACAAGAGATGCTTGCCAAGTTGAAACACCATGAGTGCTTAGAAGATGAAGCAAAGGAAGCATCAAGTCAAAAGAAGAGTATCGCTCTCAAGCCATCTGATGGTAGAAACAAGAAGAAAGATGTACATGATCCATCAAGTGATGAAGAACAATAAGAAGATTCTGATGAGGAAGAAGCACTCTTAGTTAGAAACTATAGAAAGTACTTGAAAAAGAAGAAGGAAAGGAAGAGAAGTGGAGACAAGCCATACAAGAAAAGGTTTGCTATGGTTGTGGAGAAACTGGTCACTTCATTGTCGATTGTCCAAAAGAGAAGAAGAAGCACAAGCACAACAAAGATGATGACAAGAAACATAAGAGCAAGAAGAGAGGTGAAGCACTTCTTAGGGCAGAATGGGAATCGAACGATGAAAGTGATGATTCAAATGACAAATAAAAGGAGAAGAAGAAGGGTGTAGCAACGATTGCTATTCAAGAGACTTCCTCCTCTCCACCCAAGCTCATCATCGACCATTCCTCATCACCATCACTCTTCGCCGACTTATCTTCATCACCTAGGCTCTTCGGCAATCTCACCGACAACGACTACTATACTCCAACTTGCCTTATGGGAAAGGGGGAGAAGGTACCACACAACTCTTCAACTCACTCTAGTAATGAATGTAGTAGTTGCGATGAGAATGATGATGAACTTGCAAAAAACATGATAAAGAAATTTGGCAAATCGGCCGACTCTCAAATAATAAAGCTAATTCATAAGCTAGAGAAGCAGGAAGCATGCATCGAGTCGCAAGGGGAATTGCTCCTAGCGGAAAGGGAGAAGAACCTTGGACTTGAAGCATGCCTTTCCAAGAAAAGGGAGGAGGTTGAGAAGTTAAGCATAGAATTGTCTTTAGCCAAAGATTCATATGAATATTTGACTAAGGAACATTCTTTGCTTAATGACTTTTTAGCTAGTCTAAAGAATGAACATAGTTTGGTTCAAGAAAGCCTGACAAGCTTGAAAGACAAATATCATACTCTTGAACTAAACTATGACACTCTTTGGAATAGCACTTCCATACATCCTAAGGAATCCGGTGATTCCAATGCTTCAACTAGTGAAGGATGTAAAAGATGTTATAATCATGATATAAGTGTTTGTGCTACTAACCTTGTTGAGCTAGAAAAGAAAGATAAAAAGATTCAAAGATTGAACATGGTTATCAAGAATGATTGCAAGGAGAAGCAATCAACAACCATATACAAGTCATCAAGGCACCCCCTCATCAAGGATGGGCTTGGCTATAATAGGTATGATGGTAAAGCCAATGGAAGGAACGTGATCAATGGAGTGCCTTGTGTAAAGTTCAACAAGGGTGTGGCACTAGATGACCTTATCAACAAGGTCAACAATGTTGCCACCTCTCTAAGCACACTTGTCAAGAACAAGACCAACAACAAGAAGAAGCAAGTGGATGCCCCCAAGCAACAAGTGCCCATTTCACGAAGCTATGCTAGTGATTATATGTGTTGTTGGGGCAAGGATGGCAAGATTGTTGTGAAGTATGTTGGTGCACTCAAGAAGAGGCAAATCATGAGGAGTGTTTGGGTGCCCAAGACTTATATGACTAACCCCCTAGGACCAAATTCTATTTGGGTACCTAAAACCAAGGCTTAATTTGTCTTTGTACGAATACTCCTCTGGTGGAACAAGTTGGGTGCTAGATAGTGGACGCACTAATCATATGACCGGAGAGAAGATGTTCACCTCCTTTCAACCAAATCAAAGTACAAGTGAATGCATTGTGTTTGGTGATAATGGTAAAGGAGATGTCCTTGGTTTGGGTAAAATTGCTATCTCAAATGATAATTCCATTTCAAATGTATTACTTGTGGAAGGGTTAGGATACAATTTGTTGTCTGTTTCACAACTTTGTGAGATGGGCTACAATTGTCTCTTTACCATTGTGGGTGTGGAAGTCTCTAAAAGGAAGGATTCCTCTATTGTCTTCATAGGTCGTTTGAAAGGCAAACTTTATCTAGTTGATTTCACATCTAGTAAAGTGAAGCCCGAGACTTGTTTAGTGGCAAAATATAGCATGGGTTGGCTATGGCATCGCCGACTAGCCCATGTTGGGATGAGGAACTTGGCTAACCTTCAAAGAGGTGAACACATCCTTAGACTAACAAATATTTCTTTTGAGAAAGATAGGATTTGCAGTGCATGTCAAGCGGGCAAACAAGTTGGAGCTAAGCATCCCGTCAAAAATGTCGTGTCAACAACGAGACCACTTAAGCTACTTCACATGGACTTATTTGGACCCAATGCTTACATAAGCATTGGAGGTAACAAATATGATTTCGTTATTATTGATGATTATTCTTGCTTCACTTGGGTGTTCTTTTTGCAAGATAAAAGTGAGACCCAAGTAATCTTTAAGAAGTTTGCAAGAAGAGCTCAAAATGAATTTGAAGTGAAGATCAAGAAAGTGAGAAGTGACAACGGGATGGAGTTTAGGAACACCAACATTGAAAAGTTCCTTGATGAAGTGGGAATCAAGCATGAGTTTTCAGTTCCTTATACTCCTCAACAAAATGGTGTTGTGGAGAGAAAGAACCGAACGCTCATAGAAGCCACAAGAGCAATATTGGATGAATACAAGACTCTGGACAAGTATTGGGCGGAAGCGGTCAATACGGCATGTCATGCAATCAACCGCTTGTACCTTCACAAGATCATAAAAAGACCGCCTATGAGCTCCTTACCGGTAACAAACCTAAGGTACATTACTTTCGAGTTTTTGGATGCAAGTGTTTCATACTTAACAAGAAATCTAAAAGCTTAAAGTTTGCACCAAAGGTTGATGAAGGTTTCTTGCTTGGTTATGGTACTAACGAACATGGCTATCGTGTTTTCAACAAGACCACCGGTCAAGTTGAAATAGTGATAGACGTGACCTTTGATGAAACCAGCGGCTCTCAAAAAGAGCAAGTCAATGTTGACATTGTAGGTAAAGAAGAGCCATCTTCTTAAGTGATCAAGAAGCTTGCTACCGGTGAAGTAAAGCCCGTTGAAGATGATGATGAATATGCACAAGAGCAAAGCATTCATGATCCATTTATGCATCATGGGTCAATAAATGTCCATGATGATGGTTCTACATCAAGAAGTGGACATGATTCAAGTGTTCAAGTCATTCAAAATTCACCACAAGTCGAAGATAGCAACCAAGTTGATAATCAAAATAGAAGTGAAGACAACTTCACACAAGATCTCAGTCTTGATCCTTCAATCAATCAAGACAAGGATGATGAAGATGAGGGTCCAATCCAAAGAATAACTAATGAGGATATCGCCACACTGGACACACCGATGTTATGGTCTTCCCCAAGTTGCAATTTGTTCCCAACTTAGCTGCCACGTCACCCTCGGATTCAGCAGACACGTCATCACTGTTTCAGTCATAACTCTCTCATACGGCATCAAAACGGGGCGTTCTTGGATGCGTTGGAAAGGGGACGATGACGCCGTCGTTTTGGATCTAGTCCCAGCTCCAGAAGGTCCGTGGATCATTCTGTGTGACCATGGCAAGGTGCTGCGTCACCTATTTGGACCAACTTGGCCATGTATCGTGTCGGGCCTTAAGCCCAAGTTGTGGGCGCCCAACCCCTGGCCGTTCCCAACCCTAGGTTGAGTCTTAGACTATAAACACAGCCGCCGCCACTGTTAGATAATTGGGTTTTTATTTAGAGTTTAGTTTTCCATCGAGAAACTTAATCGTTCATTGTAACTGTGGTGACAAATCCTTTTATAGTGATCCAGGGCCCCTGTTCTTGATCTCCTCCACTGTGTCGATTAGTCCTTTGGAACCAAGTTCTCGAACCCTCTACTGATATTCGTGTCATTCATATTTGCAATTTCAGATTACGTGTTTTACCTTCTTGCTTGTGCTCTTCGATTTGCTTGCAGGAAAAGCCTTCTTGGCAAGGTCAATCAAGTTGTGCTTGGTTGATAACCAACGGAGCAGTGGTGTAATGGTTGCAGGGTTCGAATCGTGTCTGATTTGAAGCTAGATCGCCAACGTTGAGATCTCCACCAATTGAACTTACCGGTTACCTCTCGGAAGATCGGGCCTGTACTCATCAAGAACTCAAGTGCCTCACCCAAGAGTACATCATACCATTTGTTGACGTTGAAGATCGCTCCAAGCCAACACACCAGTGAGGGCCTTAGATGCCCAAGAGGTCTCACAAGACCTACAACACAGCAAGAGATGAAGCGTAACTTGCGTAACCGATCTAGGGATCGATAGGGCCGATGTAGAGCTCGTTCTCGGCCGAAACGGCTCCCGAACCACTCCCGGAAGGATCCATTGGGGAGAAGCACATGGAGGATCTCCTAGGACCAGCAAGACCACCTAGGATGCCAACAAATCTCGTGGAGAGGCTTGCCAAACAGCAAGGTAGAGGGTTAAGTGGAGAAAACTAGGGTAAGATAGGAGTTTTGGTTGTTGTTTTATTGATTGGATAGATGGGATCTCAATCGGCCACTATCCTCTCATATATATAGAGGAGGGTGGTCTTATCCTAATAGAAAACCTCTCCAAGGCTTATTTTCTAAGTTTTCCACGTCCAAAAATGATTTAGAAACAAATTGGTTCGAGATCTAAAAGTCAGATTCAGAATAAACACCTACCAGTACTACCAGTCAGGCTCCACCGGTAGTATCGGTAGTTCATTTTCACGCAAAACTGCGCCTTCCTCCGCCAGCCACTAGTAGTACCGGTCTCAGACCGGTAGTACCGGTAGTTCAAATTTGCGCCAAATCTTCTCGGATCGGTAGTACCGGTGATCTCGGACCGGTAGTACCGATAGTTCATATATTTTCTCGGAGGCATAACTCTCTCATCCGGACTCCAAATTGGACATTCCATATATGTTTTTTGACCATCTCGACGAGAGGAACATAATAGTGAAGTCCGTTATACATTTTGACAACTTCACAAAATGGACATTTTTGGTTGTCAACATATGCCCCCCTGTTTTTAGGTTTATGATGCATAAACATAAAAACACTTGATCAAACAAACATAATTAAACCAAACAGCAACGATACCCATCTCATCGGCTGTATGGTGACTAAGGGCGATGTATATATCGGCCATTTTGTTCTAAGGGTGATACATGTATCGGCCATTGTTTGAAGAGCACTTAGGCTTCTTGCCAAACATTTAGAAAATACTTTTTCAAGTATCTCCCGTTGAATGCTACTTTGAGACGTTCACCTTGCAATGTCTCTAGCAAATAGGAATTACCGTATATGACTTTGATCACTTTGTAAGGACCCTCCCAGTTAGGTGACCATTTGCCAAACTGATTGTTCTTCGGTCCAATAGGTAGTATGGTTTTCCACACTAATTCTCCTACTTGGAAAGATTTGCCCTTGACCTTTTTATTGTATGCCCTAGCAACTCGAGCTTTGTCTTTCTCTATCTCTTTGAGAGCCTTTAATCTTACATCAGTTACCTCATCGATGTTATCCATCATCAAATCATGATACACAATGGCTGATAGATTATTTTGTTTAGCAAGCCTGTATGCATCCAAGTTTATCTTGACAGGCAACACGGCCTCTTGACCATATACCAACTCAAAAGGAGTAACTTTTGTAGCCCCATGCCTTGAAATGCGATGTGCCCATAGAGCTTCAGACAAAACTTCATGCCACCTCCTTGGATTCTCCTCAATCTTTTTCTTGATAAGCTTGATCAAAGTCTTATTATTAGACTCAGCTTGGCCATTAGCTTGAGCATAATATGGAGATGATTTGAGCAACTTGATCTTATATAATTCAGAAAAGTCCCTCACTTCCTGGGACATAAATGAAGTCCCTTGATCTGTAGTTAATGTTTGGGGTATGCCAAATCTATGAATGATATGCTCAGTGATAAACTCAATCACCTCCTTGTGTGTCATATTCTTCAAAGGAACTGTCTTAGTCCACTTAGTGAAATAATCTGTAGCAACCAATACAAAGCAATGTCCCTTAGAAGATGGGGGATGAATTTGGCCAATGAAGTCTAGCCCCCAATCGTGAAAAGGCCATGGTTTGATTATGGGATGAAGCATAGCAGCAGACACTAACTGAATATTTCCAAACCTTTGGCACTCTTCACATCCTTTGTTGTAGCGAAAGCAATCGGTCATCATAGTAGGCCAATAGAATCCGGCTCTACGCAATAACCACTTCATCTTTGGGGCCGATTGATGCGTACCACAAATACCTTCATGGACTTCTCCCATAGCTATTCTTGCTTGATCAGTTCCTAAGCACTTCAGCAGCAAGTCTTCAACGGTTCTTCAATAAAGCTCATCATTGTGCAACACATATTTGAAAGCACTTCGCCGAACACTTTTATCAACTTTGACACTTGGATCTCGTAGATATGCCACTAAGGGAGTCCTCCAATCATGTAAATCAGCCCCAACATCACTAGGAGTTTTTCTAGGCTGATTTGAGAGTTCATCATGCACATTGGCCGGGCTAGCCAAAGGGGAGTCGGCTAGGCCGACTGGTAAAGTTGGCCAAGCCGACTGGCTTGCTAGAGAATCAGGGTCGGCTAGACCGGCTAGGGCTATCGGCTTAGCTGATTCCTCCGCACTTACACGGCAAAAATATAAATCTTCATGCATCGGTTGTTCTTGAATATGAAAATTATATCCACCAACGTCATAGCCAGATGCTTGCTGAGCTAATATGTTAGCCTTTTGATTTTCATGCCTTGGAACATGCCGAATTTGAAATTCGGCAAATAAACCAATGATGTCAAGGCAAGCATCGAGACAAGCTCATAGTGATCCTTCCAAGCATTGAAATTCTCTAGCAACTTGCTGCACCACTAGTAAGGAATCACCATAGGCTTCAACATGCTTTACTCCCATGGAGCGCAACATAATCAATCCGAATAATAAAGCTTGATATTCAGTTTGATTATTAGTGCAATAGAAATCCAACCGGCTTGACATCTCAAATTTAGCACCACTAGGGGAAATAAGCACAATGCCAACACCTTGGCCATCTTTGCAAACCGATCCATCAAAATACAATTTTTAGGGAGTAAAAGTAAGGTAATTGATTTCATTATCCAATTCAATACCATGCTCAACAATAAAATTAGTAAGGACTTGTCCTTTTAAAGCTCTCAATGACTCATAAGTCAAGTCATATTCAATTAGTGCGTATGCCCATTTGCCTATCCTTCCACGAAGAATTGGCCGATATAACATGTGTTTTATCACATCGGCCTGACAAGCAACAACACATGTACTAGACAAAATATAATGTCTCATCTTGGAACAAGCATAGTACAGTGATAAGCACAAATTTTCTATATGGGCATACCTTGTCTCGGGATCAAGAAGACGACGACCAAAATAAGCGATTACATATTCTTTACCTTTGTCTTCTTGAGTCAAAACAACTCCGATAATCTTTTCTTCGGCAGCAATATATAATTTAAAAGGAACTCCTCTCCTTGGTGCACGAAGAACTGGTGGTTTTGATAGATATTCCTTTATCTTCTCAAATGCCTCTTGTTGTTCTGCCCCCCAAGTGAATTCAGATTCATCCTTCAGTTTCAATATGGGGGTAAAAGGAATAATCTTCCCGGACAAATTAGCAATGAATCTCCTCAAATAGTTCACTTTTCCTAAGAACTTTTGCAAGTCTTTCTTGCATGTAGTTGCCTGAAGTCCCTTGATCTTTTCTATCCTCTTGGGATCAATCTTTATGCCTTTATCATGAATTATGAAGCCTAAAAACTTTCCAGCCGATACTCCAAAAGCACATCTGAGTGGGTTCATCTTCAATCCATAACGGCGCATCCTCTCAAAAGCAAGACGCAAATCGGCCAAATGAGATTTATGGGCAGCTGATTTAATCACAATATAATCAATATAAACCTTCATAATCACCCCAATTAGATCATGAAAAATCAAATTCATAGCTCTTTGATAAGTAGCACCTGCATTCTTTAGCACAAATGTTATCACAACCCACTCAAAGAGACCAACAAACCCAGGACATATAAAGGCCGTCTTCGACATATCTTCTTTGGCCATGAAAATCTGATTATAACTGGCATTACCATCAAGAAAGCTAATAACCCGGTGTCCTGAAGCATCATTGATAAGCATATCGGCTATAGGCATAGGATATTCATCTTTCGGAGTAGCTCTATTCAGATCTCTAAAATCAATGCAAACTTTGATCTTCCCAGAATCTTTCTTCTCAATAGGTATAATATTAGAGACCCACTCCGCATACCTGCATGGCTGAATGAACCCCGCTTGCAAGAGCCGATTAATCTCTTCTTTAACCCGATCATAAATTGTAGAATTAAATCACCGGGGGTGTTGCTTATATGGCTTGAATCAATCCTTGATGGGGAGCCGATGCTCAACAAGCTCTCGGCTCAGCCCAGGCATCTCTATATAATTCCATGCAAAACAATCAACATATTCCTTGAGAAGCGTGATTAGCTCAAATTTGTAATCGGCTTTCAAGTTTTGATTTATAAACGTCGGCCGGGGCACAAAGCCATCCCCAATATCAACCACTCCAAAGGGTTAGCCGACGTAAATCCTTGGCCCTACTTATTGAGCTCATCAAAATCATAAATAGCTTCACATGCATCGGTCTTATTAGCCCGATACTGTTCAACATGATGTTTTAACCATTCTTTATTAGAATCCATTAATAAAAGATTACATGATGATATTAAACCGATTATCAATCGGTTTTAATGATATAGGAACAAACCCTTGCCTAGTGGCACTAACAAATTCATAGCCAGAAAGATCTTTACTAGACAAGCAACCGAAAACATCATGCCCCCCGAGCGCGGGAGCATCGGCTGTAGCAACGTCAGCCGATGAATTCGAATGCACAATTTCCACAGCATCTCTCACCCACTGAATTAAAAACTGGTGCAAGCTAGATGGCACACAACAATTGGCATGAATCCAATCACGCTCAAGTATTAAATTGTAGCTACCTTGTACATCTACCACGAAGAACGCTGTAGCCAGGGTCTTATTTCCAATAGTGAGCTCCATGTTAGCAATTCCCCTGGTTGGGATGGGAGTGCCTCCTCCTACATCGGTGATGGTCATATTGGTCTTGACCAGTTCATCATCAGTGCCACCAAGCTTCTTGTAAAGCGAATATGGCATCACATTCACAATTGCCCCACTATCCACCAACATGCCATGAACTGGAGCACCATTGATATGGCCCTTGATATGCAAAGGCTTGAGATGGTTAACAAGATATCCGGGCTTCTTGAATGTAGTATCTTATATGGGGAAGTTGAAAACCACAACGGCTGAATCATCCCCGACGATATAATAATCGGCAGACAAGACAACCACATTGACTTCCCTCTCCGGGGTAGGTTCATAGTCAACCATCTCTTCTTCTAGGACCTCAGGAACCTCCATGCCAACCATAGCAGCAACAGTACGAGCAAAGTCATCGGAGGACACCTCAGAGGCCATCGGGACAATGGGAGTCGGCTCAGCCGACTCTGAAGTCGGCTTAGCCGATTCTAGAACTTCTAGAGCAACAGCAGTAGACGAGGCCGGCTTAGCTGCCTCTGAGGCCAGCTCAACTGTCTCTACAGCAGGGTGTGCCAGCTTAGCCGACCCTAGGGCTGGCTTAGCCGGGTTGGCAGCAGCAGCAGCGGCACACCGATCTTCCAGAGGGTTCTTGACTTGTTCGGAGTTCACCACTTCACCCTCCATCTTGGCGAGCTTCTCCCACTCCTATTGCCTGTGCTGAGCACATTGTAACTTGCGCCGTTGAGTTTTATTCAACCCTAGTGGGCACCACTTAGGTTGTAGATACTTGGAATCAATTTTGGCGCACTCCTTATCTCCAGCAACTTTTTTAGGGACGTCATCTTGCTTTTGCGCTGGAGTTTCTTCAATTATAATCGGCCCATCATGGTTAATGACAGGAGCTTCCATAGAGCCGATTGTGATGACTGATTGAGGCCTAGCTCTTGGCGGAGGAATAACAGGAGCCTCAACCTTTTTAGGCACGTAAACCTATCGCATTAGTGCCCTTTCTGAACCTTGTGAAGCCGGAGTCTTAAATGTAATCATCTAACCTTGATTCACGCCGCTAGAGCTCGATTGACCGTTGTTCAATCGGCTAAAAACAGAAGGTTTATGAACTGGACCAGCAGGCTCTTTCCTTCTTTGCTGGCCTTGCATAGGTGCAGGTGGGGGATATGGCACCCAAACTCCATAAGGACCCCATTGTGGTGTGACTGAAGGTGGAATCGGGGGTCCCCAACGAGATACATGAATAGTAACTTTTTGAATTGAAGCTGCTGGTTGCATCACCGTCAATTGCTTAATCTTCTTATCTTCTCGTTTGGGCGGTGTGGATTCTCTTTTTTTAACAACCGATTCTGGGAATCGACCTTTTCTTGCTTGTATTTGGCCATAAGCCTATCAAAAGTGCATGGCGGCTTTGGCACGAATTTCCCTTGGTTATTCTTCTCATTAGTCTTCCAGGTACCAATCTTCGGCCTGTGTGGAATAAATGTGCGCAAAATTTGAACGTCGGAGGAGCCGAGGCTGTTGGAACCAGGGGAGTCGGCTAATCTGACTGGGGCAGTCGGCTCAGCTGACTTGACTGAGAGGGAGGCTGAGTCGACCAAACCAACACCCTGAGTTGTCTTAACCGACTGGCCCTGGTGCTGAGTGAAGTCGGTCTGGCTGACTGCTCCAGTCGATCTAGCCAGCCTCTGCTGTGCCACCACCGTTTCATACCACTGCTGCCTTCTCAAATACTGTGTTGATCCAGCGGTGATCTTTAATTTGTTTTTGCCTTAATCATCCTTTTCTAGCACCACCTTGCGCTTCGAATTCGTTTCAACATTCGGTGCTACACATGGTTCGCCGATAAGCACATTCTTGCCTTGAGTGGTATCGACTTGCTTGGGATGAATCAAAACAGCGGGTGGTCCTGCTTCAATTGCATGCATTGGAAAAGGGACCTTATCAACTTGCATATCAGAAAGACTCAATCGTCCCTCATTAAGAGCCGATTGGACCTGCCGATGGAAAACATTGCAACCATTAGTGGCATGAGAAAAAGAATTATGATATTTACAATAAGCTCTTCTTTTTAACTCATCAGCTGAAGACAATGTATAATTAATTCTAATATAACCGAATTTCAACAGTTCATCAAAGATTCGGTCACATTTAGAGAAATCAAAAGTAAACTTCATCTCTTCACCCTGATTCTTATGAATCGGTTTGAGGGATGGACAAGTAACCATCTTATTCTTTGCTGGCCATTTAATTTCAGCGGGACAAATTTCCTTATTATCATCATCAGAACAATCGGAATGATCATCAACAACATGCACATTATGATGATTAGAATTATAAGTTTCATGAGATTCTTTAAGGCGCGATTCAGCCGAAATGGCCCTTTGCAATAGTTGATTAACATTCACAAACTCATAATGTTCAAGTTTATCCCTAATACTAGGACGTAAACCAGCAAAGCATAAGTCAGTTAAATCTCTTTCAAAAATCATTAAATGAAAGCATCGGTTCTTAATTTCTCTAAATTGTTTAACAAAATCAAGAATAGACTCATTACGACCTTGACGAACCGATGCAAGATGAGACAATCTAGTTTCATGGATGCCGGTATAAAAATGACTATGAAACTTTTCTTCTAGTTCAGCCCATGAACCAATAGAGCAAGCTAGTAATGAAGTAAACCATGCAAAAGTTGTGCCAGTAAGGGACAATGGAAAATTGTGAACTTTCATAAAATCATAAGCGCTAGCTTCACCCAATTGTGCAAGAAATATACTAATATGCTCCATGGTAGATTTACTATCATCACCACGAAATTTATTAAAATCAGGTACCTTCCACCCATCAGGTGCTTTCATAAAATCAAAATGTGAAGGGTACGACTTACGATAAGTAGTCCTACTAGGCTTGATTTGTACACCTAAACTCTCTTCAAGTGATTTAGATAATTTCTCCCTAAACTGATTCAAAGTGTCATTAAAATCAGTAGAGGGAGCAACAGGTGCAGTAGGTGTATCATCAAGTATGGGGTCTTGGCTTGGTGACTTCGGCGGGTTGGGGAGAATGTTTTGCCCCGCCGAAGCTCGACTTGTTGCTAGTCTTTGATCGGTTTGAGTGTTTCGAGCTGAATTTTCACCATATACAACCACTTGATTAGATGGAGCACTTCTAGTTAAACCGGTCTTATCGATTTCAATTGTCGAAGAGACCGATTTGCCTTTATTTGCTGCTGCATATAAACCTTGATTGTCATAAAAATTCAAAGGCATGCCAAATTCAGGGTTTTTAGAAGAAGAATCAACACCAGATGGATTGCCATCGGTTGTTTTTCCTTCTAACTTATCAAAACGGGCCATGATCATGTTTACAGCAATGAGAAGATTATTATCTATTACTTTCTTATGATCATCCATCATATTAGCATAATTGACATGTGTAGGGTAAGGATCGACAATGTCATCATACTTAGGTTCAGAAGATCTTACCTCAGGTGCAGCGGGTGCAGAAGATGTAGAAGTGATCAACTTGCTAAAATCTGGCTCCTTGAATTGAGTGACCTTTTCCCGCTGATCTTTAGTGCAACTATGAAGAAAAGCCTTCAGAACGGCATTGAACTTGGCCTCCATTTGTTGCTTTAGTTCTTCAGGAAGCTCATCAATGTTCATGGGATGGTTGATGTTGCCCTCATGAGGGACTTGGGTCCTATCCCCAGCATCTTCAACATTACTTCCCATGTTGCTGGAAGAAAACTTGATCTTTCGTCTAGCGTTCCCCAGCGGAGTCGCCAAAAAGTATGTTGACGTTGAAGATCGCTCCAAGCCAACACACCAGCGAGGGCCTTGGACGCCCAAGAGGTCTCACAAGACCTGTAACGTAGCAAGAGACGAAGCGTAACCGGCGTAACTGATCTAGGGATCGATAGGGCTGATGTAGAGCTCGTTCTCAGCCGAAACGGCTCCCGAACCACTCCCGGAAGGATCCATCGGGGAGAAGCACGTGGAGGATCTCCTAGGACCAGAAAGGCCATCTAGAATGCCGACAAATCTCATGGAGGCTTGCCGAACAACAAGGTAGAGGGTTGAGAGGAGAAAACTTGGGTAAGATAGGAGTTTTGGTTGTTGTTTTGTCGATTGGATATATGGGATCTCAATCGGCCATGATCCTCTCATATATATAGAGGGGGGTGGTCTTATCCTAGTAGAAAACCTCTCCAAGTCTTATTTTCTAAGTTTCGCATGTCCAAAAACAGATTTAGAAACAAATCGGTTTGAGATCTAAAAGTCAGATTCGGAATAAACACCTACCGGTACTACCGGTCAGGCTCCACCGGTAGTACCGGTAGTTCATTTTCACGCAAAACTGCACCTTCCTCCGCCAGCCACCGGTAGTATTGGTCTCGGACTGGTAGTATCGGTAGTTCAAATCTGTGCCAAATCTTATTGGACCGGTAGTATTGGTGATCTCGGACCGGTAGTACCGGTAGTTCATACATTTTCTCGGAGGCATAACTCTCTCATCCGGACTCCAAATTGGACATTCCATATATGTTTTTTGACCATCTAGATGAGAGGAACGCAATGGTGAAGTCCATTACACATTTTGAAAACTTCACAAAATGAAATTTTTTGGTTGTCAACACCTTTCAACGAGACCATCCCATTGATAACGTCTTGGGAAGCATTCAAAGAGGAGTTATCACAAGGTCAAGGCTTGCAAGCTTTTGTGAACACTTCTCATTTGTATCTCCAATAGAGCCTAAAAAGGTTGAAGAAGCCATTGATGATGAGGACTAGATGATAGCAATGCAAGAAGAGTTGAACAACTTCACTCGCAATGAAGTTTGGACATTGGTGGGAAGACCTAAATAAAATGTGATTGGAACTAAATGGGTCTTCTGCAACAAGCAAGATGAGCATGGTGTGGTCACAAGAAACAAGGCACGGTTGGTAGCTCAAGGATTCACTTAAATTGAAGCCTTGGATTTTGGGGAAACTTATGCACTGGTGGCAAGGCTAGAGTCAATTCGGAATTTAGTTGCCTATGCTGTTCATCATGACTTCAAGCTATATCAAATGGATGTGAAGAGTGCATTCCTCAACGGCCCCCTCTCCAAAGTGGTATATGTAGAGCAACCACCGGGTTTTGAAGATCCAAAGCACCCTGACCACGTCTATAAGCTCAACAAAGCACTCTATGGGCTTAAGCAAGCTCCTAGAGCTTGGTATGATTGTCTTAAGGACTTCCTACTAAAACAAGGGTTTGAGATAGGCAAGGCCAATCTAACTTTATTTACTCGCAAAGTCAATAATGATATCTTTATTTGCCAAATATATGTCGATGACATAAAATTTGGTAGTACTAATATGGCTTTTTGTGAGGAGTTTAGTAGGATTATGACGAATAAGTTCAAGATGTCTATGATGGGAGAGTTGAAGTTCTTTCTTGGTTTTCAAATCAAGCAACTCAAGGAAGGGACCTTTATTTGTCAAACGAAGTACACTCATGACATGTTGAGGAAGTTTGACATGGAGAAAGCCAAACCCATCAAGACACCAATGCCAACCAATGGGCATCTTGACCTTGACAAAGATGGTAAGGTCGTCGATCAAAAGGTATATCGTTCCATGATTGGATCCTTGCTTTACCTTTGTGCCTCTAGGCCCGATATTATGCTTAGTGTGTGCATGTGTGCAAGATTTCAAGCTAATCCAAAAGAATGTCACTTAGTGGCTGTTTAGAGAATTTTGAGATATTTAGTGCACACTCCTAATCTTGGCTTGTGGTATCCTAAGGGCTCCACTTTTGATTTACTTGGCTATTCCGATTCAGATTATGTCGGTTGCAGGGTAAATCGAAAGAGCACTACCAGGACTTGCCAATTTCTTGGTAGGTCTTTAGTGTCGTGGAGCTCTAAAAAGCAAAATAGTATTGCCTTGTCAACTGCCGAAGCCGAGTATGTGGCGGCCGGTGCTTGCTGTGCCCAACTACTTTGGATGAAGCAGACCCTTAAAGACTTTGGTTGTGAGCTAACCAAGATTCCACTCTTGTGTGATAATGAGAGTGCCATTAAATTGGCAAACAATCCCGTAAACCATTCTCGCACAAAGCACCTAGGCATCCGGCATCATTTCTTGAGAGACCACGAAGCCAAAGAAGATATCGCTTTACATCATGTGAGCACCGAAAAGCAACTAGCTGATATCTTCACATAGCCCCTAGATGAGTCAAGATTTTGTGCTTTGAGGAGTGAACTAAATATCATTGATTCTCGTAACGTGGCTTGATATTTTGGACATATTTTGATTGATTCTAGCTAGATGAAAATTCTTTGAAAATGTTGTGTGAGATTTCAAAATCTACTTTCACTTCTCAAGCATGTTCATAGTTTTGTGATGTTTTTATGAAATCTGGACATGCTTGAGTTGGTTCTAGTTCATCATATATGTTCACCAACTCTCTTCTACCTTTTGCTATGCTAGAACCACTGGTAGTACCGACGGGTGACCGGTAGTACCGGTCTCTGACCGGTAGTATCGACCAACCCCCGGTACCACCGGTAGTTCATTTCCTTGCGTCGTCTGTCTGTGGCTATTGACCTCACCGGTAGTGTCGGTGCCCTTCCACCGGTAGTACCGGTAGTGTTAGTTTTACCTGGGTATAAATAGGGGCTGTTACCTTTTCACCTCTCATCTTCCTCACCGTGCCCAATCTTTCTAGGCCGACGGTGCCGTCTCTCCTCCCCCCACTCGATCTCCCTCCTCCCTCCACCACTCTTGCAGATCTTTGAGGAGAAGTTTCCCCTTGTCATGGTGATCGCATGGAGGTGCTTGGGAGCTACCAAAACTCCTTCCCTTTCTTGGATTCGGCCTCCATTCGACATCAAGCATGCAAAGGAAGAACCCCAAGAGGGTCGCTCGTCCCAGTGGAGGTGATGGTGGTAGTGCTTCCCAGACTGTCCGTGGGAGGGTTGCTGCTCGCTCTAGCGGCCGTGGAGGTGGTGGTGGCGGCATTGGCGGCGGGAATGATGATGAGCCCCAGGGCGTGCCTGCTCCTATCTCAAGTATGGGACGTCCCAATCCCCCGTGTCGACATAGTGAGCAAGTTCAGGGTCAGCGTCCAGCAGGTGAGAATCCACAGCTTGCCGCTATGCAGATTGAGGGTCGCTCTATTGACCCTAACATTGTGGCTCAGTCTCCTATCCAAATTGGGCCTGCCACTGCCAACCGGATGCTTCTATTTCATCAGCATGCCAATCCTCAGATGTCCGGTCCTCAAAATCAAGGTGGTTACCAACCCTCTCTTCCTGTTGATTATTCTAAGAGAGCGGGTGATTTGAGGGAGCAGCGTAGTGAAAATCCTTATCAGTTTATCCGAAATCCCAGTGTAGATCTTCGTTTCTGGAGCGCATGCACTCAGATTATTATTACAAGGTTCTTTTCAAGAGTGGGCAGCGTGGGTCTTCACCGCCGATCTTCCAGCATAAGTGGGTGCAGTGTGCCTCTCTTGATAACATGAACAATCCTAATATCCACCGTTTAGTTGCCGATCTTGATGCTTGGCGTTTGCTTCCTCTTATGACCTTTCAGCATAATTGGAATGATGAAATTATTTGTTAGTTTTATGCAACCTTGTGGATTGACTCTCAGAACCTAGTGCTACATTGGCTCACCCAAGGCGTCCATTACAGATGTGATTATCAGACTTTTTCATGCCTTCTTGGGTTTACTTCTGAGGACAGGGCTGCCTCAAGTCTCTTTGACATTTTTCCTGATTCTGTATCACATGATGACTTAGAGGCTGCTCAGGTATACAAGCCTGGTAAGACTATTGACTTCACTACCTAATACAGCAGACACGTCACCCTTGGATATACGTTATGGTCTTTCCCAAGTTGCAATTCGTCCCCAACTCAGCTGCCACGTCACCCTCGGATTCAGCAGACATGTCGTCACTATTTCGGTCATAACTCTCTCATACGACATCAAAAAGGGGCGTTCTTGGATGCGTTGGAAAGGGGACGACGACGTCGTCATTTTAGATCTAGTCCCAGCTCCAAAAAGTCCGTGGATCATTCTGTGTGACCATGGCAAGGTGCTGCGTCACCTATTTGGGCTAACTTGGCCATGTATCGTGTCGGGCCTTAAGCCCAAGTTGTGGGCACCCAACCCCTAGCCGTTCTCAACCCTAGGTCGAATCTTAGACTATAAACACAGCCACCATCACTGTTAGACAATTGGGTTTTGTTTAGAGTTTAATTTTCCATCGAGAAACTGAATCGTTCATTGTAACTGTGGTGACAAATCCTTTTATAGTGATCCAGGGCCCCTGTTCTTGATCTCCTCCACTGTGTCGATTAGTCCTTTGGAACTGAGTTCTTGAACCCTCTATTGATATTCGCATCATTCATATTTGCAAGATTTTCAAATAAAACTCAGAAATTCCTTTGTCAGAAGGTGTGTACCAATGGAAGAAGGAATCAAGATCATTGAAAGATGTCATTCATCACCATATGGAGGACATTATAGGGCATTCCGCACTCATGCAAAAATCTGGCAATGTGGATTTTTCTGGACAACCATGTATGAAGACACAAAAGATTTCAATCGAAGATGTGGAGCATGTTAGAGGCATAGGAACATAAATACACAATGATGAATACTAGCCCGATCTTCCGTGAGGTAACCGGTAAGTTTGACTTGTGAAGATCTCAACGTTGGCGATCCGGCTTCAAATCAGACATGATTCGAACCCTGTAACCGTTACACCACTGCTCCGTTGGTTATCAACCAAGCACAACTTGATTGACCTCGCCAAGAAGGCTTTTTCTGCAAGCGAATCGAAGCGCACAAGCAAGAAGGTAAAAACACGCAATCTGAAATTGCAAATATGAATGATGCGAATATCAATAGAGGGTTCAAGAACTCAGTTCCAAAGAACTAATCGACACAGTGGAGGAGATCAAGAACGGGGGCCCTGGATCACTGTAAAAGGATTTATCACCACAGTTACAATGAACGATTCAGTTTCTCAATGGAAAACTAAACTCTAAACAAAACTCAATTGTCTAACAGCGACGGTGGTTGTATTTATAGTCTAAGACTCGACCTAGGGTTGTGAACGGCCAGGGGTTGGGCGCCCACAACTTGGGCTTAAGGCCCGACACAATACATGGCCAAGTTGGCCCAAATAGGTGACGCAGCACCTTGATGTGGTCACACAGAATGATCCACGGATCTTCTGGAGCTGGGACCAGATCCAAAACGATGGTGTCGTCGTCCCCTTTCCAACGCATCCAAGAACGCCCCGTTTTGATATCGTATGAGAGAGTTATGACCAAAACAGTGATGACGTGTCTGCTGAATCCGAGGGTGACGTGGCAGCTGAGTTGGGGACGAATTGCAACTTGGGAAAGACCATAACGTCGGTGTGTCCAGCATGGCGATGTCCTCATCATCCTCCCCTTCTTGAATTGGAGTCGTCCTCGACTCCATCTTGGCGATGTCCTCATCACACGAGATGCCATGCCACTCACCAACAATCTCCAGATAAAATTCTTTGATGTCTGGGGAATCGACTACATGGGACCATTTCCAAAGTCCAAGCAGTGTGAATACATCTTAGTGGCGGTTGACTATGTTTCAAAGTGGGTTAAAACTCTACCATGTCGAGCTGTAGATTCCAATCACGCCAAGAGGATGTTTGCAGAAACCATCTTTCCATGCTTTAGAGTTCCATGCATGGTGATTAGTGATGGAGGTTCTCACTTCATTGATAGGAAGTTTCAACGCTTCTTACACAATCATGGGGTCCATCACAATGTTGCGACACCATACCATCCTCAAACAAGTGGGCAAGCAGAAACATCAAACAAGCAAATCAAGAACATTCTGCAAAAGACTGTCAATGAGATGTGGACAACTTGGAAGGATAAGCTTCATGGAGCACTATGGGCTTATAGAACAGCCTACCAAACACCTCTTGGAATGTCACCATACCAGCTGGTCTATGGGAAGACATGCCACTTACCTGTCGAGCTAGAATTCAAGGCACACTAGGCCATAAAGAGGTGGAACATGGATTTTGAAGAAGCTAGGGAGAAAAGAAAGATGCAACTCTCTGAGCTTGACGAATGGCGAGAAAAGGCATATCATAATGCAAAGATTTATAAAGAGAGGACAAAGAGGTGGCATGACAAAAGATTGAAGAAGAAGGAATTCAAACCAGGTGACAAGGTGTTACTATTCAACTCTAGAGTGAAGCTGTTCGGACATGGGAAACTACGAAATAAATGGGAATGACCATTCAAGGTAATTGAAGTAGCATCACATGGAGTGGTCACGCTTCAAAACGATGAAGGTAAGCTTTTCAAGGTAAATGGACAACATTTAAAAGATTTTTTTGATGCACAATTACTAGAAGAAGAATTAGACATAGTTAATTATATGAATTTAAAATTACTAAAAGAAAGAAAAATGATACCTTCCTGAGTTCTGCATAGAAATCTTGGGCAACACTCTTGATAATTAATGCTTAATTTCCTAACCCTTAATCTGTTCCATGAGTTTTGTTGTCTATTTGAGTTGTGCAGGAGTTATTAAGGAGAGCCGATAATCAAGTGGATGCTCTATTCACTAGTGGAGCACTGTCTCAATAATCATCATCAATCGATGCTCCACCAGAGGAAGTACATCTTCACTGCCAATCTGCTACACTGCAAGATCGAATGACTATGTCAACATCTAGCTTGGGGGAAAGCACCCCCATGTATCCAGCTAAGTGCTCTCTTCCCTTAGTTCTACCTTTTTCTATATAAGTTTTCTTAATTAGTAATAATAATGGTCTAAAAAATAACTAAAGCAAAATAAAAAGGGTGTATCTAGTTTGCTTATTTTTGTTCTTAAAGAAGTTGTTAATAAAAGAGGACTATCTAAGTAATCTCTTGCATGGAAATGATGAATAGTTGCTCTGCCGTAATTCCTTTCAAGTACCTAGTTTTCAACCTTGAACTCTCCCGAGTTTTGGATACAACTGTTTTGATCTAAGATTTGCTCTGAACCTGAAACTTGTGGGTAGAAAATGCTTGATCTAAGTCTAGGCAGTTGGCGGATATGATATGGGAAGGTTTGAGCTGTTATTTATCTTGTTCCTAGAGATACTAGAGTTCTAGAGATTTTATCTTTTGAAAACATAAAAATGCTATATGATGAGTTCCTGTATGACGAGAGCTTGAATTCCTACCACAGCCATATATATATGCTTGTTAGACTAGGAAAACTTCCACTCATATTTACTACTTATAAGCATTGAGTGTGGTCAAGCTATGTCGACCCTTAGGGATTGGTCAAGCGGTTAAAATCAAGATCACGCACACTCCACCCATATATGCTACTTCTACCCTAGAAGTACGCATCCACATACTTTTCATTTTAGACACATCCCAAAATTGTTCTACTCCTACACTGGGAGTGAGCATAAAAAATTTCCCTTCATCCATTGCTAGCCTTTTTGTTACGCAATAAAGCTCCAAGTATCCCTTTTACTACTACCTCTATCCATATATCCAAAAAGAGGCTTGGGTGCTCTAAAAAAAGAAGAAGAAAAAGAAAAAGAAAAAGAGAAGAAAAGAGAGGAAAAAGAAAAATAAAAGAAAGAGGACAAATGTCCCAACATAGAGAGATTTTGAGCAGCCCAAGTTCTTTCCAAAAATTCTTCAAAGATCAAGAGAGGTGTGTATTTCTTCAAAGGATCAAAAGTAAAATTAGGTATTCACCATTATTATCCCTTTACCCCTTCATTTCTACATACATCTATCATCATCACCATTTGCCACTATCATCATATATCCACTCAAACCATATACGTAGGACCACACACATGCACATCTTGATTTGACTGTATGGCTGGACTCATTCCTCTAGATCCATGGTTTGACTGCATAATAGATGTTTGCAAGTATGTATTAGTTGTCTCCCCACCTATGAGCTCCACATAAGCCTGTTAATTGTAGGATGAGAGAGAGAAGAAGTACACCATTAATGCCTTAGTAAGGATCCACAAATACCACAAATGAGGGACTTGAGAGGGTCATACAAAGGAATTTCTGAGTTTTATTTGAAAATCTTGCAAATATGACAACTCCTGAACATGATCTCGAACAACTCCTATATGTACACTCAAGTGCTCTCACTTATTTTGACTGGACTGTGATTCTCATATATGCTCGTGGTATGAACTACACTGCAAACAGAGATCGGAACAAGCAACCGGATGTTATCCACACAAAGTGTATGTTGGTGGAGCACTCACCAGTCAACTTCCCCGCTTAACAATCGCACAGATATTTATTTTGGAATGGCTGCTTATGTGCATTTCGCAGTATTGTGTTACCATCTGCTATTGTATACTACGAAATGTACATAAGTAGTATTGTAGACATCAATATGATCGACGACTTTATAGTTGAAACTTTTTATTTGTGATCTTTTAGAGGCTCAAATATTCATTTTAAGTTATCATATTATGAAATTCAATTTTTTGAAATGTTCAAACCACCTAAGATGTTGCATGGTCTATACCAAAGTTGTAGCAGTCGATTGCACCTACAACTTTGTTGCTTAAAACTTTCTTATCTGAGATCATGTAGACACCTAAACGTTCAGACATATTTTTATATGAGATCATTTATAGGCCTAAATATTTGTTTTAGTTTTTTATATTTTATTTTTTAAATTTTTTTATAAATGACCTTGAACATTGGCATGATCTATACCATAGTTATAGATATAGATGCTACATATAACTTTGTGGTTGAAAACCTTTTTTTATTTTAGATCGTTTAGAGTCCAAATATTTGTTTTAAATTCTCTGATTATGAAATTCAAATATTTTTTAGAAAACCTTGAATGGAGACATGCTCTATGTCAGATTTGTAGCGTTTGAAGACATTTAAACTTCCTAGTTGAAATTTTTATTGAGATTATTTAGGAGTCCAAGTATTAATAAAACATGGCATGACTAAATAAACAAAAAAAAACATAGGGAGTCCACATGCCATACCTGTCAAAACCACCGTCAAAATTCGAGTTTGAAATTTAGATGTGAAATTTATTCAATTTTTTTATAAGTTAAGAGAGGTAAGTCGAAATTCGAGTTTGAAGGGGTTTTTTAAAAAAAATCGAAGACAAGTTTAGGGAGACAAATATCAGACTTTACTCAAAACTATAATACATAGAAAGGCCCTGAAGGCCTGAACCATATCCTGTAGATATTTCACCCGTATTGAGCAGACAACACATTGGTCTGGGTTTCTATGAGACTCTGGGTGCACGGTTGCTACATCAGCGTTGCGTTGCCCAAAGATAGCGCTCTCCATTACCATGAGAGGACTGAGGACCTGTGACTCTGCAATGTCTTTGTGAGGGGAAAACAAAGAGAAGGACAATCATCAACCTGTAGTTTTCAGTCGTACGAATCTAGCGACAAATGTCTCAGGAAAATACAAGGGGGGTAAGAAAGAGTGATCTGGATCCTCCTGCATATCACACAAGCAATCATAGTGTCGGTAGGCCCCTGCCAGGGACATGTGTTCGTGCTTATCGAGTAATGCAGTCATATGAATTATTCAGATGGGAAGAAAAGTCGCAAAGACGGCGGTCCAATCAAGTTTTTTTTTTGGGTGCAAAAGTAAATCGACATGACCCACAGTAGAAACCGTCTGTCACTGTGCCAAATTCTTCTCAAAACATGACTGAAGCCTGCCAATTTATTCTCTCTAGTTAAATTTGGGTAATGTGTGTTGCATGCATGTAGTAGTATATGATGATACGATTCCTAAGTCCTATCCTGGCATCTGGAGTTACAGAGGGTACACTCACAAGTGTGTGAATATGTGTAGTAGGTCCATGTGGGACGTGCGACGTGCCTGTGTGTCATCCAAGTAGTATTACTAATCAGTAATCAAGAAAATATGAAGGTCGTTTCAAAAAAAAAGTATGAAGGTGATCATGTCAACAAAACCCTCTCAAAGCCTGACTATTGACATCTTAATCAATAATTTCTTCTCATAAAATATATTGTTTAGATTAGATTTGGTCAAATCTTAAAAATTATAAACATCAATAACTGTCAGATTAGTTTTGTTTGGAAACACGTAAGTAATAGGTGTAGATTTGTATTCGCAAAAAAAAGGTGTAGATTTGTATTTTAAAACTTATAAAAGCTAGTAATTTGGAGTACTTTTAGTAATATAATCTAGAAGAAATTATGGTTAAAGATACACATAGAAGACGTGCAAAATCAAATGTGTCAGATATTGTGATCGAGGTAGTACTTCTTTGCTGTTTTTTACAAGCTACGTTGGATTTTTTTTTAAAAAAAAAGTCTTGACAGCTATAATTGGCCATCGATAAAAATGAACAAACTCTTGAGAGGTATAATTGGACATCGATCCCTTGTTCCCTCCAGTTCCATAGTATTTGTCATTTTAGAGAATGACAACCTCCAAAGCCTATTCGAGTACGATTTTATATTATAATTTAGAATTTATACATATAATTTTAATAAATACCTGATTCTATTAAAATACTTTAAGAATTTAAGACCGATCTATTCATGCTATCTTGTTGTCGAAAATAAATATTTTAAGAGTTATTGGTAGTCATTGTTGTACAAGTTTGGTCTCAACTTTATCCAAAATAATAAGAACTAGAACTATGGATGGAGTATATTATAGTCATTAATTTTTATGAATAAATGTCTTATTGAAAGATTAGAAAATATGAATATATAGATATAAATGTGATAGTCTAACATGCATATTATTTGATTAATTGTTAATAAAAACACAAAAGTTTTTTATCAAAATTCTAATGCTCCCTATGAAAAGGAGCAGAGAGAATGCCAAGCTTGCACGCGGATAATAATGTCTAAAGTGTCTTTTTTCTATATATATATATGGCCTTGTTCACTTCCCCCACCCAACCCAAAATATTTCCTCTTCCACCCATCACATCAAATCTTTCGACGCATGCATGGAGCATTAAATGTAGGTAAAAATGATAACTAATTGCATAGTTTGTCTGTAAATGTCGAGACGAATCTTTTGAGCCTAGTTAGTCCATAATTGGACAAATTTTGCCAAATAACAACGAAAGATGCTACAGTAACTTTTCAGCTACTTTTCGCGAAGTGAACACCCTCTCTCTCTCTCTCTCTATATATATATATATATATATATATATATATATATATATATATATATATATATATATATATATATATGCCACATTTTGACTAAAAAACAGGTACTCATCATTTTCTTTCTTTTCATGTAGGGGTGGAGCCAGGACCGGTGCTGCCTAGGCTGCAGCACCGGCCTTGCCTCTAGGTCCTCATATAATCTATAAGAAAAAGATAATTTCAAAATCAAACTTAATCTATCTTCAATTAACTTAGCATCCCTAGTAGTTCAGCATCTCTTTTGTATCTTTTCTGGCTTCGTCACTGTTTTGATGTATATATGACCGTACGAACACACCCTCATAAATCACAACTATAACTAATGAAAAATGGTAAAACATGTGTGTGCTAACATAAAAAGCAATTTTCATGGTTTGGTAACCTCAATAACCTCAGTCGATACTCATACTCGATACGGCAATTTCCTGTACCACTCTCATCAGGCTGTCTGTCTTGTGCCCAAGTAAGCTCCATTCATCGGTCGACACGTATGGAGGTTCTCATTTCCCACATGGAACGGATTTTCCTTTTCCAATCACACGTCCTTATCCGCACAGTACCCCGACACTATCCAACAACTGACGCTCGTAGCACACAGACTAGCCGAATCCGCCGCCTTATACACTGCACCGAATCATCGGGTCCCGTATGCCGTATGGCTCTGTCCGCTCGTGAGTGAGCCCCCCCGCGGAAAAAGCCGATTCGGCACGTGTGCCCGCTCGCTCGCTCCCCCGCGGCACCCGGCGGTGGACGAATCCATCACTGCGTCGGAGGCGGCGGCTGTTCACGCGGTGGACGCCCGGTCGCCCGGTCCTCTCCAGCTTCGTGCGGCGCGGGCGCGGCGCGTGCGGCATTGCCCATTGGCATTTGGCACGAGCCGTGGCCCCGTGCGGCAGAGTGCGGCGTGCGGCCGCCGTCGGGGGCTCGGGTCTGCCGGGCTGGCAGAGTGGCAGCGGCGCGTCGTCGTGCGGGCAACGTGCGATGCTGCCAGCGCCGGACCGCATGGTCCTCTGGCGGGGGGCAGTGCACGCGAGCGAACAGGCAGGCAGAGGCAGCAGGCAGGCCGGCCCCCGGCGGCATGTCGACCGAAGAACATCCGGCCAGAGTGGCAGCCTTGGGGTGGTGTGGCCTCACTTCTTGCACGGTGCATGCATGATGGATGACTGATTGGCTTGGCGAACTGTCGCTCTCCGTGCCCTTTCGTGCAGGCGGTGTGTCGTGTCCGTTCCGTGCTTTACTTTGTTTGGACCCACTTCTAAGAATCTGGTTTTTGACTACGTGGAATCCAAACACGCTAGTGTTCGTCTAGTTTTTAATATCAGTTTGTGTCAGATTCTAAAAAAAACCAAGAAGCTGTTGATATCTAGCTTTTGTCAGTTTCTTGTCACTCACTGACCAATAAATAAAATTAGATTCTTAAAAACCGGAGGATCTAAGGTCACGTTTAGTTCTAGAAAATTTTTGGATTTTACTACTGTAGCACTTTCATTTGTATTTGACAATTAATATTCCATGGTTCGAAAGTTTCGTCTCGCGATTTCTCACTCAACTGTGCAATTATTTTTTTCATCTACATTTAATGCTCCATGTATGCATCCAAAGATTCGATGTGATGGATAAAAACCAAAAATTTTTCAAACTAAACGTGGTCTAAATACTCCAACTAGTTTTTTTTTTTGCTCCGAATCTATATTTTAAAAACTAAAGACAAAAACTGGGATTTATGAATCGAGCCCTTCACGGCACGTCATTCGTGTCGTGCTTGGGCAGCTTGGGGCAGCTTGCCCGACTGGTGAGCTTTACTGGCAGTAGGACTGCGGTCGCTTGTCGGCTCCGGCGATTCCTTCGTCCTTGCAGCACGAGAAACACGTTTGCACGGCAAACCTTTTGCTGATGTCGATCAAGCGCGTACGCGAACGTCGCATTGGTTATATAGTTCAGTTGGCACCTTAAATATCTGTTCATTGTGCTTTCCGAGAAACAACTTTGACTAAATATATATTAAAAAATATTAATATTTATAGTATATAATTAGTATCATTGAAAAAAAATTTGAATCTAATTTTTTGATAAATTTATTTGGAGATACAAATGTTGCACTTATTTCCTATAAATCAAGTTAAATTTATGGTACGCACATCAACGACGATAGATATAAAGAGACGGAAGGAGGGAGTACTACTAGTAGTCAGATTGTTCTAAAGTTACACTGAGCAAATCGAGGACTTATCATCGGGCAAAGCAGTGACCGTGTTAGCTTTTCTAGGTAAATACCACAGGAGTACAGTAGGAGTACTCCCTCCCTCCTATTTGGAGTAAATGTTATTCTCACTTTTGAAAAAGTAAAACATTTTAAAATTTGATCAAATATATATATAAAATGGTACATTGTTAGTATCATTGAATAGACCGTTAAATATATTTTTAGAATTAGCTTAACTGGTGATACAAATCTTGCTAATATTTTTTAGAAATCAAGTTTGACTAGCACGAATCTCGTAGAGACTCTTTTTATGAACCGGATAATGGAGTATATTTCTTAAGGACAACAATTGATACGTAAGTTGAAAAAGAAGCGCATCCCTACCTGCATTGGATTAGATAGAAACCCATAAAAGCTGGCCTTGTAGATTATGGATGAGTACACCCCGGGCAAAGGACCTGGTTGGAGTAGATTATTGCCCGATTCTGGTTAAAAAAAAGCGAACTAAGACCTCTAAACGACGTGCTTCGCGCCCTGCCTTTTCTCCCCGGCCAGGAACCTATTTACATGTGAAAGGAGATTCTCTTCACAACCCTTCGCCCACATCTTTGGCCCCTCATAGCCCGAGCAAGGAGATTGCAGCGGCTGAGATCCAACGAGCGCGACCGAGGGGGCACCGGTAGCAGCGCAGAGGGAGGTGTGGTTGCCTTGTTGCGCCTGTTGCTGGTGAGGGGACATCGCGCCTCAACGTTTCTTCTCGCGTAGAATTGGCATACCAAACGGTAAGCTTTTCATCCACGTGATTCTTATGAAAGCTAGTCAAGTGACGTTGAGATAAGTTGTTCCAACAGGACCTCATAGTAATAAATAAAACCATTTAGCTTTGGCCTCTTTATCCTGCGTTATATAATCTGCTTTTTAATGATATATGAATCTTGGTACTAATCGTTTGTGCAAATTCATTTACACACAATTTACGGCGTAATTCAAATGATTGTTCTAAATAAATGTCGGAGGAATATTTACCTTAGATCAGTCCTAACCCTTGAAATCAGTGGCTGCTAGTTTTCGAACCTTCCACATCATTAAGACATTATAGTAAAAAAAAATCAAAAAACAACATTATTATGGTAGAAACTACAAATACATTCCAACATTACAATCGTTTCTTTCTATGGGTGGTCCTAGTTCGCCTATAAGTACATTTGAAGAACTGAGTTGGATGTATAAATCTTGGTACTAAGCGTTTGTGCAAATTCATTTACAAATACATTCCAACACTTTAGATTTCTCGTTGTCGACGGCCATGTCATTTATCACTAAAAGAATAATACCGTAAAATTCTAAAAGGAATCTAGTAAAATATGAACACCCAAATCAATCCAAGAACCTAAATCCGTATAGACAGGTTTCGCCACCGGCTCTCAGTTCGCACGTCCGGCAAGGCAGGCACACAGTGGTAGCAGGGCTGAGACGACTGCTCCCGCGCACGTGCGGCTCGGCTGTGAGCGGCAGGCACACACATGGGCCTGCACGTATGGCCCCGCCGAGGTAGGCGTGCATGGCGGCGACAGGGCCGGGGGAGGTGAGTGCCCCCAGGCGCGAGCGGCTAGTGCGTCATGTCTACAAGCGGCGGGCTGGCGGGTAGGGCTCGATGAGTCAGGTGCACACCGCATCGGCGGGATTGCGCAGCGGGGCAGAGGCGAGCAGTTTGGGTTGGCCTGACGAGGGCGTGAGGCGCTTGTCGATGTTTTACCACCGATAGCCTGCCACGGGCTTCAGCTGATGCGGAACTCAACGGTGAACGCAAGAGACAATCGATTTATACTAGTTCGGGCCCTCGATCGTGATCGAGTAATAGCCTTTATGTCCAGTCAGCGTTAGTCTTTTGCGTTGGATTGATTGTGTCCTATCATTTTTTTACAGAGGTGCACAAAGTCTCTCTTTATATCAGTAGAGAAGACTATGGTGCGGTTATAATCCTAGTCGGATCCTAAGAAGGTGTCCTGATCTAAATACAGAAGGTACTTTTCTATTGGAGTCTGGCTAGTCTGGCCTATTCTACTTGGATTCAGTATAGCAGTTGCTGCACCCCTTCTTGCTCCGGTTCGTGGGCCAGGCCAGGGCCCATGACTTGTAGTCGCATCGTTGGGGAACCCTGTGGGTCCCGCATCGACAAGCCCTCAAGCATTTTATGGTTGAACACGAAAGCCTCCTTATTTCTCTAGCCTCGCTTGGTGAAACAAGTCTAGTCCGGGTTCTTTCAAAGAGAAGTCTTGAAGTGGTCTTTTCTTGAAGAAATCTCCTAAGTGATGTGCGTTTTTTCGACGAAAAAGTACACTCACTGAGTGTAGCCCCCGAGCCTCTTGCTATTTGGGACAAAAAGTTGGAGGGTCTTGGATTTTGATCGTCGAAAAAAACTAAAAATCTCTTATGAGGATATGTACCCTGCAGCCCCCGAGCATATATCCGGGTTCTTTTGTTCAAGAAGAACTCGGATAGAGGGTCTTTTATCATGTTCTCAGGTAGCCTGCTTTCGGTCAAAGGTAGGTGGTAGGTGGCGGTTGAGTTTAAATGCTGCTCAGTCACGAGTTGTACAGTGTTGGTGTATTCTTCCGGATATACCTTCCTCGAGTATTATGTCTTCACGCGTGGTTGTTTTTCCTTTACTACTTTCTATCACTTCTCTGAATCCTTTTTCAGGTTTGATTTGTTGGTGCACTAGGTCCATGTACGTTGCTCCTTGGCCTATAAATACCCCCTGACAAGCTGCTGCAAACCGGTAATGTCTTGGTATAGATCTTCAAGTCTTGTAGTCATGAATATGATAGTTTGTGAAGTAGAGCAGCCCTCGGACGTGAGTTATAAGTCTTGTATATCTTGCAGTGGGCGGAAGAAGTCTTGTGATAGAGATTAGAGGTAGACTAATCTCGTGGCGGCATTGTGCCAGGTAGTCCATCTTGGCAAGTGAAAGAAGTCTTATGATGTGGGATGCGTTCCCTCATTCAGCAGTTCCGAGTTGACCCTTCCACTCTGCCTTACAACTGTCCGGTGCGGATCAGCATCTGATCCAGGATCACATCGGGCTTGGGTAGACAGATGCCTGTGAGTCTCACCTGGTCCATGTTGTCACGTTGTGCCGCTGACACCAATCTTGGATGCATTGCGCTCCTCCTTTGAAGAAAACAGTGTAGCCGAGTAGAGCGTGTTCTGTCGAGTAGCAACTAGGGGCGCATAGTCGTTTCCAGAGCCATGTTCTTTTTGTGCTCCTTGTTGCTACCTTGTTTATCGTAGTACCGAGTTCATTGGGTCTTATGAGATCTATAATTGTGTATCTCTTGAAGATATTTGTAATAGAAAAAAATCTTGTTTTCTGAGTTGTTGTCTCCTTTTTTGCTTGTCTAAGTGCTTTTAAGTATCATCCGGGTTGTTTATGGAAAATCTGGGTTCTTTGGCAGCATTTTGTAATCTCTTCTGTGTATCTTGCGAATGACGAGTTCTTTCTGAGTTGTACGAGCTGTAACAATTTGGCAACGTTGTAGTGTGAACGGATAAATCTGAAATCTGCATGTTGTACTGTTCCGTTGTGAAAAGGCGTGCAATATGTCGCTTCGATTGCGTCCTACATTCAATGCGTAAAAGGTGAAAATGATCCGTTAGCTTAACGGGCCGTTTGGGCTGCGTTTTACCATTACAAATCTATATAAGGGGCTCTTCTTCTTCTTCTTTTTCATTACTTGCTTTGGCCTTCTAGCATTCTGCCTTCGCAAAACCCTAACCTTCCTTTAGAGCTCTGCCACCGCCATCGCCACAGCTCAAGCGCTGCCACTGCCCACGCATTGTTGTTGTCCTCTCCGTGAGACTAGAGCACCGTCAGTGTATGGGCAAGAAGAAGGCGTCGAGCAGCCAGTCGAAGGAGGTCCTGGTGGACGAGGAGGAGGCGTTCAAGGTGATTGAAAACTAGAAGTTCATCGCCATGAGGGCTGCAGAGAAGATCTGGCCTTCCCCGACTACCATAGAGGATTAGCTGTGGGAGTTGGTCAGCGACGACTTGATCCAGGATCAAGGCTTAGCTGATTGGAAGACCCCTAGCGAGCACCGGGTTCCTTCCCTTGGCCCTGGTGAGATCGTTCTCTTCGTCTCCTTCATCCATACTGGACTCTGCCTCCTAGCATCTCCTTTTTTATTGTTTTCTTCAATACTTTGGTATTTCCTTAAACCACCTTACCCTGAATGTTGTCCTCCATCTTTCAATGTTCGTTCATCTTTGCGAGACTTTCCTTGGAATCCTTCCTTCTATTTTCTTATTTTGCTATTTCTTCCGCCTGAAACCACACCCCCGGAGTGACAGTACTTCTCCTCTTGGTGGTTGTGGGATTCAATTTTGCTAGGGTAAAAAAGGTTTGTTCTTCGATTATGACTTGGTTGATTCTGTCAAGGAGTGGCGTTCCGAGTGGTTTTACGCTAGGAACATGAACCCTCCTTTTGTCGTTCATTCAAACTCCGGTCCTATAGTCAACGACCATTGGGAGAAGGCCCCTCTGATGAGTGAGGAGCTCAAGAAGATAAAGCCATTGCTTGAGAAAATTCAGACTCTGAAGCAGCAAGGCTTGATTGGATTTGGGATTATCGCTAGCTTCCTTCGTTGTCAGGTTCAACCTCTGAAGGCGAGGGAGAACTACGGCTTTGAGTACTCTGAGCTGAGGACCCATCTCGGATGGTTCTGGCTCTGGAGTTGACAAAAGAGGTATTGGAGCGCCTCAAGAAGGTCCTGAAGGGGGTGACCGTCGTCCCTCATACGGTCCCAGAGCACCATGCTGGTCGTCCGCCCCCTTCTGTAAGTTGTTTTGATCTTCGCGAGTACTTTTCTCCTTTGTTTCTTTATTGCGAGTACTTTTTATCTCTCTTTCTTTTGCTTACCTTGTTTTTTGGTTGCTTGTAGGACTTGGGGCGGAATTTTGATGATTTGCCCCCACTGTCCTCCGAGAACAACCATGTTGGGGTGGGGTTGATGAGAACCAGGTGGGATCCTCTGTAACTAGTAAGTCATGTTCTGTCACTATACTTTCTAGCATGTCTTTTGGGGAATTCGGTCATTATGTTGAATATGTGCTGCGCCTAGTTCTTCGAGCTCCTTACACCACCTCCAAGAGGGTGCGGGTGGACGATACTTTCACCAGTGGGTCCAACACCAAGAAGCCCCGTCATCCAAGTACTCATCTAGGTACTTAAGTCACAAGTAGCTTTCTCCTAGGTGAGCGTATCAATATTCTTCACCTTCCTTGGTGTTTGTTTGTGTCCTTAATCGAGTACTTCTTTTCCTTTTCAGATGGCAGCGTGGTCGAGCTCCTCGAGGGTGAGGATGAAGAAGATGGTTCGGCCCTTGCTACTCGTCGATGAGTAGTTAGAGCGTTCGTTCCTGTTTAGTCTTGCGTCTAGTTCTTCTGCTGATTCGTCTCGCCTTCGTCTTTTGCAGTAAGTGGGGGTCAGACTCGAGTTCTGCAGGGACTCAAATGCCAATCTCGCCAACCTTGATGCAGGGTGGCAATGATATTTTTTCCACCGCCATGCCCCCGCCTAAGCCATCTGCTCGGCTTGGGGGTATCAGCCTGAAGAGAAGAACAACCAGGTGAGTGAATTCTGACTAGCTTGTTCTGTCCTTATTCCTCATTTTTCTTGTATATTTCCTTATTAGAGAGTTCTTTGTTATCTTGTAGGCCATCGTCATCACCTTCCCCCAACCCCCAGCTGGCTGGTGCTCCTTCGCATACCGAGTCCCAAGATTCGAAGCGTACAATCAGCGAGGCAACTGTAGGGAAGGCGATTGCCCAGGTTGATCGTGTCGTTGTGGACTCGTCCAATCCTGAGGTGACCATGATCGTGGTAGAGAAACTAGCTTTGGAGGCGGCTAGGGCCTCTACCGCGCAAGACATGGCTCTGGTCGTGGTTTTAGCTCCTCTGCCGATTTCTTCTCCTGTCGGCCACGCTTCAAGCAGTCAGCGTCTGGAAGATGATGTGGTGTTGGAGTTTGATGCCACCCATCGTCTGTCCAAGCTGACCATGGCTTGGGAGAACCTCTTAGCTGGAGCGGCTTCTTTTAGAGAGCAGCTTTAGGTAGGTATCTTCTTTCTTGTTTTTGGTATTTTGGCTTCTTTTACTTTTTTTCTCATTTCCTTCCTTTTTCTATGGGAGAAGTCCTCTCGGGATCACTCTAACTTATTTGGCTCAAGTGAGACTGAGAAGAAGCTAGCCTTTGAATTGAGCTAGCTAAAGGCGGAGCTGGCCAGTAAGGAGCTGGAGCTGGATACCGAGCGCCAAGGGCGCCAAACTTCTGAGAGGGCCCTCCGCGCACAAGTCATTGAGGCAGAGCAGAGGAGGGATGATGCCATGGCCGTCTTGTAAGAGTCATCTAGGAAATCTGACAGTCCTAAGGAGTGTGAAGGTATCCCGAGTTCTTATATGCTTTGTTTCCTTTTGTTGAGTACCATAATTAGGGGTACCTAAATTAGGATGGAAAATCCACCCGGCCCCCTAAAACCAAACATTAATATGCCCTGTCAAAGGGAAAAATCAACTAAACCCACGGGCTAACTCTCCCCTTGTTGGGCCTCTAGCAAGCCGCGTGAGCATACCGGCCCATCTCTCCACTTCATCCGAGGCCTCCCATAAGGGGTCTCGAAACACCTCCGACTTGCCCGAGACCTCAGCGCTGGGGTCTCGGGCACAAGCTAACCAGCAACATCATCACCGCCTTGTTCGAGCCCTAGAGACGATGTTATCTGTCTTCGTCTCGCCCGAGACCGGCCTCTGATGTCGCTCCCCCATTAGCACGCTCGAGACCCCCCATGACGTCACCCACGTTCTTGTGTCCACCCAGCCAGACAAGCCAGGAATGACAGGGGTCAAATCACGACGCCGTCGCCCATAACAAGCATGGGGAAGAGCCGCTGGTCACTATGCCACCCATACTGGCACTATACGCATGATCCATGCCTGTGCGGCGTATGAAATGCCGCTCTAGGCCACTATTCCTTCGAACGGAGCGAGATCACACCATGATTCATGCCTCCGAGGCCTCGGCCCTCTATGCCAGTCAAACCGAAGGACATGCACGTCACCACAGGGACCATCATGACTCTACGCGTCGTAGCTGCGTCGTCCACAGGGCTACGAATGGCAAGACACGTCGCTACAGCATCAAAGGACAGGAGCCACTCCTCCAACAGTGGCACGTCACCGACTACAGGGCGAGAGCAAAGGCCTCAGATCTTCCTTCCCTAGAAAAATATCACGTAGCATGTACATGTAACCCTATGTTCCCCTTGCATCTATAAAAGGGGATGCAGGGACCATTCTAATGAGGAGAAGAATGATGAAGAAGAACAGACAGAAGGCAAATCCATAGGCACACACACGCTCATACACTCTCCACTCACATCTTGAGACCTGGGAGTTCCTCCCTCTCTCACCCGCTTGTAACCTCTACTAGAAGCACTTCAGTGTAAGATAATACAAGACTCTCCTCCCTCACTGGACGTAGGGCATTCTTCGGCCCAAACCAGTATAAATCGCTTTTGTTCTTCTTGCACACTATCCGGATCCCAGACGCGCAAACACACATTACTCGTTGGTGCTAGGACCGCCATTTCTTACGTCAACACCTTTATCTCTTATTTCTCTATTCTTTATTTGTTTGATTTTCTCTAATTGCCTTGATCAGCCCTCCGTAGAGATAAGCAGAAGCTCTTGGAGAATGTTGAAGAGATGAAGATATCGATTCGCTCTAATCACAATAGGGCCAAGGAGGTAGAAACTCGTGCTGAAGAAGAACTCGCTCGCGCCCAGCTGATTAGACTTGGTGCTAACCGGGATCTTGTACAGGGAATGAAAACCATTGATGATTTATCCAAGAAGCTAGCGGTATCTGATCAACGGTTTGCCACCTTATGGAAATCTTTCAAGACCGTTGCCAAGCTTCTTTAGACTCTTGAAGATGATGGAAGGACCTGGGGTGACTTCATCCCGCTGATCCCCGTGCGCCTCCAGAGTTTTGTCAAGAATAGGGTCCAGATGTGCGTTAAGAACGTCTTGGCTCATATCCGGGTTCTTGCTCTGACAGTCTTTCTGGAAAACTTAGAGAGGAAGCCCATGATGACAACTACTTGGATTCCATCGAGAAGGCTGAGCTTGAAGTTGAAGATCTGGCCAGCTTCATCGCTGATAAGCTTGATATTTAGCTCCCTTCTTCTGATGATGAAGCTAACAACTAGGCTTTGTAGTGCCCTGGCACCTCCTTCCTCCTTTGTGAAGATATACTTTATACGTTGCCTTATAAAGAAACTCTGGCTTCTTTGGATACATCTTTACTATTTTGCTTGAATTATTGGAGTAGTCGTTCTTTTGTGACTCTTTTCAAGTTGTTTTCCCAGATCTTGGAATTTTCTTTGGCTATGTGCTGGATATAAGCCTTAATCATTGTGAGCGTATCTAGGTGCTTTAGAGTTATGTCCCTCCAACTGGCTATGCTCTTATTTTTATGTCTTCATGAGTCTTGTCGAGCGTTGGTGCTAGGTCAGTTGGGTTCTTTCGTCCGGTGAGGAATAACTTCGTGATAGGGCGAGCGCTAGCTAGCTCTCATCCGTGCTGTGAAAACAACTCGGGATAGGTCGAGTGTTGGCTTGTTAGCCTTCTTACTCTCATCTAAGCCTGAAAAGGCTTGGGATAGGGCGAGCTCAAGCTTCTTTTTAGCTATTTTGCTCTTATCCGGGCTGAATAACTTCGGGATAGGGTGAGCGCTAGCTGGCTCTCATCCGCTTTATGAAAACAACTCAGGATAGGTCGAGTGTTGGTTTGTCAGCCTTCTTACTCTCATCCAAGCCTAAAAAGGCTTAGGATAGGGCGAGCTCAAGCTTCTTTTCAGCTCTTTTGCTCTCATCCTAGCTGAATAACTCTGGGATAGGGCGAGTGCTATCTAGCTCTCATCCGTGCTATGAAAATAACTCGGGATAGGTCGAGTGTTGGCTTGTTAGCCTTCTTACTCTTATCCAAGCCTGAAAAGACCTAGCATAATGCGAGCTCAAGCTTCTTTTTAGCTCTTTTGCTCTCATCCGGGCTGAATAACTCTAGGATAGGGCGAGCGCTAGCTGGCTCTCATCCATGCTGTAAAAACAACTCAGGATAAGTCGAGTGTTGGCTTGTTAGCCTTCTTACTCTTATCCAAACCTGAAAAGGCCTAGGATAGGGTGAGCTCACGCTTCTTTTCAGCTCTTTTGCTCTTATTCAGGCTGAATAACTCTGGGATAGTTCGAGTGTTGGCTTGTCAGCCTTCTTACTCTCATCCAAGCCTGAAAAGGCCTAGGATAGGGTGAGCTCAAGCTTCTTTTCAGCTCTTTTGCTCTCATTCAGGCTAAATAACTCTGGGATAGGTGTTGTAGATCTTAGTAAGACAAATGTTGATGAGGAATATTATCTTTATTATTTTGATCATGAATCTTGATTATATAGTGTTTTCTTGCTACAGAAGAATCAGTCATGTGCCTTTTAGGCGTAGAATCTTTGTAGCTAACTGATGTGCCATGAATTTTTGACTTGTATCCCATCCTCGGTCATCAGCTCATATGTTCCTAGTTTGGTGACCTTGGCGATGATGAAAGGGTCTTCCCACGGGTTGAGTAGTTTGTGACGTCCATCTACCGTTTGTATTCTTCGCAGTACCAGATCCCCGACTTGGACGGAACGAGGTTGGGTACTTTTATTGTAGTGGCGTCTTAAACCTTGAAGATAACGAGCGGATTGTAGAGTAGCTTTGACTTTAGCTTCTTCTGTGTTGTCTAGCTCTAGTCTTCTGGTATGTTCGGCTTCTCCTTCATCATATTGCTCAATTCTTGGTGATGTCCAGATTTGGTCGGCAGGTAATACAGCTTCTGATCCGTAGACTAGGAAAAAAGTGAGTATCCGGTAGCTCTGCTTACTTGAGTTTGTAGCCCCTATACTACTTTGGGCAACTCTTCAATCCATTTGGATCTATAGACCTCTAGTTCTTCATACAACCTGGGTTTTAATCCGGCTAGTAAGAGTCCGTTAGCTCTCTCGACTTGTCTGTTGGCCTCTGGTTGTGCGACTGATGCGTAATCTATGCTGATGCCGCAATCCTGTGCCTAACTTTTTAATTATATAGCTGTGAAGGGAGAACCCAAATCTGTGTTGACTCGATTGGGCATGCCAAAACGGTGCATAATGTCTTAGATAAACTCGACTGCTTTGGCTGTATTTTACGAGTGGTTTATACTCGATCCATTTGGTGAATTTGTCAATAGCCACAAAGATGTACTCGAAACCGTCCTTGGTTTTCTTGAGAGGTCCTACTTAATCCAGCCCCCAGTAGGAGAATGCCTAAGCAGGCGGGATGTAGATGAGATTATGTGCTGAGACGTAAGCCTGCCTTACTAACATTTGGCAACCTCTACATTTTCTGACGTGCGTCTTTCAAAGCAGTTGGCCAGTAGAATCCGGTGCGGAATACTTTACCGACTAACGTTCTTGAAGCGGCGTGATATTCACAGCAACCTGAGTGGATTTCGTCTAAGATCTCTTTGCCTTTTTCTGATGAGACACATTTGAGGAGTACTCCTAATGATGCGGCTCCTCTGTATAGGTTGTCTCCCACAAGGACATAGTTCTTGCTTCTTTGAATTATCAGAGTAGCTTCTTCTTTATTTGCCGGCTGTAACACCCTAGGTGTTAAGCATGCATTAGCATTTGCAAATCATGAGCATAATCATCATTATGCGTACATAAGCATCACATGAAATAATGAATTGAAACAGATTTCCGAAACATGCATGTTGCAATGTTTTGTTTCAATAGATTTAAGGTTATGTTGATGCTTGTCATGCCTTGTATGTGTTTGTTTGAGTAGAGAAACAACTGAGAAATGTTTAGCAAATGATTTAGAGCAAGTTTTCTATTCAAAAGTTTCTCAAATTTTGCTTTTAAAAATAAGTTAGAAAAATAAGTTTTTGAATTAAAATAAACTTTGAATCTCTAATTCAAAATCTAGTTGGGATCTTAAAATGCACCTTTAAGCAAAGTTGTAGAGTTTAAAATTTTAAACAACTTTTGTTTTGGGGTCAAGTTTTGAAAATGCCATTTTCTACTTCAAATTTTGAATTTGGGGCTGTTTAGTAAATTTTGGATTTGAAAAAGAAAAAGAAAAAGCTGGTTTCGCTTAAATGGGCCAGCGCCTCCCTTTCGTCCCACCCAAGCAAGCCGGCCCGGTCTCTCCCGCACGCCGCGCTCGCGCCCACGCTCCTCCCCTTCTAGCCCAGCTCAGCTTCGCTGGCCTAGGCCCACACGCGCGCTCGCGCCCGCGCTTGCTCCCCGCCTTGCCAGCGCAGCTGGACGCCGCGTGGCACGCTGCCACGGCGGCCATGGGCGGTGGCCACTCCGACCGGCCGCCCTGGCCTTCAAGGCCGGTCCGAAAGCACCTCTCCTCCACTCGCCCCATTCGCTGCTCCTCACTTCTCCTCTTTTGCAGCTGCAGCCACGAGCAGCAACCGTGCTTGCGCCACCGCGGAGCCCACCGGCGCTGTACGCCTTCGCCCTCTCCTCCGCCGCCGTCTCTGCACGTCCATAGCTTCGCCACGACGAGGCTGACCTCCTGCTTGCATTCGCAGCAGCCAGCGACGAGGTACCGGGCCGCTCCTTCGCCTCCGCCATGGCTGCCACGCCACCGTGCCGCCATGGGCGACAGTGAGCCCGTTCCCAAGCTCCCGCAGCCTTGCCGCCGGCACCACTGCATCCGTCTAGCCAAGGGGAAGCCGCACGGGTAGGCCTTGCCACCAGGGACCTCGTCGTCGGCGAGATCCAGGCGGTCAGCGCCTCTCCCCTGCTCCTAGACGGTTGACGGGTGGGGTCAAGTTGACCCCGGGGGCCCAGTGGCAGCGCCTGTGGGAGGGATCCTAGGGTAGATCTAGGGTGCACTTAGCGTTTTTCATGGCTGGTTTTTAAAGGGATTGAAAAATGAATTTTCAGAAATTGTGTAAATGCTTTGAAAAATCATAACTTAGTCAATATGACTCCAAAAATGATAAAGAAAATTTTGGTAGACTTCTTAGGAGTAGATCTATAGTATAAAAATGTTATATGTCAAATTTATGATACTTTTATATAGGGTTTTATTTAATTCTTATAATTGCTATTATCTTATAAAATGCATAGTAAATAGAATAATTATCAGCAAAATATGGTACCTGTTTTGTTGGTCTTTTTATGTGATGCACTTTGTATAAAAAATATATGTCATGCATGTTCTGTAGAAAAATTTTGATGTGTAGTTCAAGTGTCTTTATTGGCTGATTTTTGTTATTTTTGCTAGAGAGAGAATTTTGTATAAAACATGCATATGATAATTTTTGTACAGCGTTTGTTTACTGTGTAGAACATAGGAAAAATACTAAATCTATTGTTTGATACTTTTTATAGTACAAAGTATTTTCATGCTCATTTATATGCCATAGCTTGTCATTTTTGTGTAGGCTATTTTACTTATCCAAATGCCATGAAAATTTTATGGTAGGCTATTTAGAGTAGGACTATGCTACTGTAATTTTATGGTAGGCTACTAGAAATATAGGTTGTTGTTGTAACCCTAGTTTAAATTGAATATAAAATATTATTCTTTATGTATAATTAGTTTAATAATGAAGCTTTGGTGTATCTTTGAAGCATTAAATCACTTGCTGATGTTACTTGACAAGTTAATGTGGTTGTGTTGATAAAGTGTAGTAGCACTTATGTTAGGGCTATATGTTAGTTAGCGTAAAAGTAACTAGAATTAGTAGTAGAAGAGAATGCAGTAGATGACATGCACTAGTAGTAACTTTCTTGGATGATGTTGACTACCTTGTATAAAGGTTTACCTCTATGCTATCCAATCAGGTCCCAATGTGTTCATCTGCATACCATGCCATCATGATCATCACATACCATCGCATCCGATGCACCGTTTGCATATTTACTTATACACTTGCATCATACAGGATCGCAGGAGAAAGCGCTAGTAGCAGTGCAAGAGGAGTAGACCGGGTCCGATCCACAAGAAATCTAGACACAGGAGGTGCCAGAGGTAGACGAGCAAGAAGAGGATCTACCTGAGTGTGTGGACCACCAACCCAGTTCCTTCGAACGAGGCAAGCCCCGGAGCATTCTAAGTCTCTTACTTTATAAAAGCAATTCTTTATATATATGAGTCTTATATAGTGTTGCATTAAGTTATAGGAGTTGGGTGAAACCGTTGATGCAATTATTACTATCCTTGCCTAACTGATGATATTCTTTCCCTGGTAGGTTTAGGATCAAATAACTACTTAGCCCTGCTTAGACCGGTAGCGATCGGTGATTTTCGGTCACCTGCAATTATAGGTGGTTACTGGAATACTTTAGCTATGGAATGGATGAAATCCTGGAAATAACCATGTGTTAATAGAAAATTAGGGACCAGACGGAAAAGTTGGAGGCAACCAGACATGATTCTAGGGTGCTATTAGTTTTTTGTCTGTGTCGGTTAAGGACCGATCGTTGCTCGTCCCTCTTGTCATGTTGAACGCATGCCTCACATTTAGCTGGCCGAATAAAGTACTTTTCGACCACGAAGCTCATGACACTATTTAGGTCAGGATAGACCTAGGCTGGCAGACTGGTGTCGAAGGGGGATAGACGGGGACGCGAAGAGTGAGCCCAAAGTGCGTCCTAGTAGTCAGGTGGTCTCTGGATATTGCAGTCCATGATTGCTATCACGCGATGTTTACCTGAAAAGTGTCATTGGTGATCTGTAGCTCACTTGATTGGTGAGTGTGGTTTGTGTGAGGATTAAATCATCAGCTGGTTAGGAATCGATTCGAATCGCCATCGCTCCTGGATAGTGAGCACTTGACTTGAGTTACGACATCGTAGGAATGATGATGGAACACGGATGGTTATGAGGATAATGTGATAAAGGCTAAACCTGAAATGGTAACTTCATATTATTGGTTAATCAAGTGATTGCTATAGCATAGGTGCTTACCTAGCTTGATGGGTTATAATAAAGATGATGCAAGGTACTTAAAATGGTTTATTCATGATAGCTTATGCTTTTCACAAATGAGTCAGCTAGTCCATTAAAAGAAAGCCTTGCATACCCCTTGGTGTCACTTTATTTTGGTTTAAGATGGGTAAGTCTAGCTGAGTACTTTCTCATACTCAGGATGTTGTTCCCATTGTTGTTGCAGATGGTCAGATGTACTACGGTTATTGCATCAACTGCCTGTACCCTGCGATGGGCGACAACTAGGACCAAGGGCATTGATCGCTCTGTATATCTTATCTGATGCTTTTGTTGGAAATGACTATCTTCTAGCACTGTATTTGAACTAAATGTGTGTGTGGCTTTAAAACTATTTGCTTCTGCTATTTCATTGAGAACTTGGTTTGTAATAACTTTATGTTCTAAACTCTGATGTATTCAATTGTCGTTGCGAACTTTATGTAATATGTGACTGTGGCTACTAAACTTGTACGATCTTGGTTTTGTATGTTGGTTGGTTTGAAATCCTTCATGGTTTCACGGACTACCGAGTTATACGGGCTTAAGTTTGCTAAATTATCTGCTTCGGTGGGTGATTTTCTTACTTAATTTCGTATAATTGGTCGGTTCGGTTACATTGGTAACTTATTTTCTTTGATATAATCGATGAAATCATGTGTCCATGATGTTATGATTACCAAAATCTAGGTTGTTGGTGCTAGGAGTTCAGGGATTATCTCACTGGGTTGTTTGATAGAGGGTGCAGACAACTCCTCTATGAACACACCGGGTAGGACCTTCACTCTGTCTGATCCTAGCTTTGCGAGGATGTCTGCTGCAACGTTTAAGTTACGTAGAACATGTAGAATTTCTAATTCTTGAATGTTTTTCTCTAGCTTGTGTACTTCGGCACAGTAAGCGTCCATGTTATCCTTGGTGCAATCCCAATCCTTATTGACTTGATTGACAACTACTGCCGAATCGCCGTAGACAAGGAGTCGCTTGATTCCAAGGGAGATAGCTACCCAGAGCCCATGGATGAGTGCTTCGTACTCTGCTTCATTGTTCGTGGCTTGTCATAATATCTAAAGGACATATTTTAGTTGCTTTTTGTCTAGAGAGATGAAGAGAACGTCTGCGCCAGCTCTGCCTAGTTTGAGTGATCCATCAAAGTACATCTTCCAATGGTCGAGGATGGCATCTGGCGTAGGTCATTCGATTTCTATCTATTTGGCAACAAAATCAGCTAGGGCTTGAGATTTGATCGCTTTTTGTTAGGTGAAATCAACGTTGAGAGCGCCAAGTTCAACTGCCCTCTTAGATATGCACCCTGTTGTGTCTCTATTATGTAGGATGTCTCCGAGTGAAAAATCTATTACCACAATAATCTTGTGGCTTTTAAAGTAGTGGAAAAGCTTGCGGGAGGTGATCAGGAGGGCATAGAGTAGTTTTTGCACATGCACGTACCGGATTTTAGAATCTGATAGTGCATCACTGATGTAGTAAACTAGCCGTTGTACTTTGTACATGCGTCCTTCTTCCTCTCTCCCCACGACGATCATTGCGCTGACCACCATATAAGTTGCCGCAATATATAGCATCATGTCTTCATGCTTCTTTGGAGGTGTGAGAATGGGCGAGGAGGTGAGGTATGCCTTAAGGCTTTCAAAAGCCTCCATGGCTTCCTCTATCCACTCGAACTTGCCCGTCTTTTTTAATAGCTTGAAGAAGGGTAATCCTTTTTCGCTGAGTCAAGAAATAAAATGATTGAGTGCCACCATACATCCTGTCAGCTTCTGCACCTCTTTAATACAGCGTGGAGGACCCATCTCTATTATGGCTCTAATTTGCTCGGAGCTTGCCTCGATTCCTCGATGGCTGACCAAAAATCTGAGTAGTTGTCCTGATGGTACCCCGAAAACACACTTGTTCGGGTTAAATTTCCACTTCCACTTCTTTAAGTTTTTGAAGGTCTGTTTCAAGTTTTCAATAAAAATATCTGGATCCTTTGTCTTTACAACTACGTCATCTACGTAAGCTTCTGCATTCTCGCCAATCTGCTCACCAAGGCATGTCAGGATAGCTCTCTTGTAAGTAGCACCAGCGTTCTTGAGTCTAAACGACATGGTTTTGTAGCAGTAGGCACTGAATAGGGTAATGAAAGATGTCTTGCTCTAGTCTTCTTTTTTTAATGCGATCTGATGATATCCTGAATAGCAATCAAGAAAAGACAATGAGGCAGATCCCGCTGTTGAATCAACTATGTGATCAATGTATGGTAGTCCAAACGGATCTTTCAGGCAATGTTTGTTGAGATCAGTGTAGTCGACACACATACGCCACTCGGTCGTGTTGTTTTTCTGTACTAAAACTGGGTTGGCCAACCAATCTAGATGAATGATTTTGTAACACCCAAAAATTCTAAACTTTAGGAATAATGAATTTCAAATAAGTTAGATAACAATTAAGGGCAAATTAAAATTTAGAAAAGAATATTTGGTGATGCATTCATGCTGTTGCATTTATTTTATTTTGTGGTGTGGACTTTATTTTATTTTGATTTGGATTTGAAACTCTATTTGAAAAGGTTTTGGAAAATAAACAAAGGAAGAAAAGAAAGAAGAAAAAAATATATAATACAACTTACCTTCTCACCTGGCGGCCCGAAGGCCCGTCGGATCAGCCTGCTTCCCCGCGCCCGCGTAGGAGGGCCGCTGCCCCGTTTTTCTCTCCACGCTCGCGACCACGTGGGCCGGCCCAGAGCCGCGGCAGCCGCGCCCTCTCCCTCCTTGCTTCGCTGACCATTGGACCCCACTTATCGGTCTCGTCTTCTTCATCATGTTCGTGACCGAGCCGGACTTTGCCGCCACCGATCCTTGCCAAATTAACCGGGATCTCCTAACCGAACACGACGCGGTGGAGCTATAAAAGTGAAGCCGTGACCCTCCTCTTTCCGTTTTTCCTCTAAACCGCGAGTTCCACCACGTGAAATCGAGTTCTAGGGTTTGAGGTTGTTGAAGGTCGGCGGTTGAACGGTTGGGGAGTTTCGGGTGGATTGGAGGTCAATTTCTTCGCTTGAGTGAGTTTGTCATCTTCTCCTCTCCCTCCCAATGCTCTTCTTTTGAGTTTTTGTGCTTTGTATCATGGGATTGGAGCTCACCGTGGCCGGCAATGGCGCCGCCATCCTCCTCGAGCCGCATTCTCTCATCGGGTCGTCGTAGCACTCCTAAACCGCATAGATGAGTTCGAGTTTACTTCCTCTTTCGATTTGTGTTGGTGGCGGGGCGAGTTGTGGTCGGAAAAGGTGAGGCTGAAGCTCTCCGGCGAGTTCATGGCGGCGGCCATGGTGGCCACCGGCCGGATGTACTGTAGATGGCCGGTCTCTTTTCTCTCTCTCGCTTGAATCGATTAGCAGCCGTCCGATCTTGTGTCAACGGTCAAGATTAGAAGATACCCCTTCGCGGGGTAAACTTTTTAAAGAGCCCCTGGATTTGTTAATAATTAACCCGCCGTCCATAGCGTATAGTTGGAAATACGTTTTCGTGTTTTGAAAGCGTATTCTCTCCCGGTTAAGTCAAAAATACGTTTTCAGATAATTGCAGTTTTGCCACTAGAATTGTTTTGGTCATAAAAACTTCGTTTTAACTCCGATTTGATCCGTTCAAGTTGCGTTAGGTTCGTATTTGCGAGCTCTACATGTTAGTGTAGTTGTACAGTTAGTTTTGATAATTTATTTTTCGAGGTTATAATTAAGTATTTATTTATCTATAGAAAATCTTAGAAAATTCATAACTTATACGTTTTAACTCCGAATTTGGTGATCTTTGCGTCTGTGTGATCGTAGTAACGTGTAGAAGAGTTTTATAAACTTTTATTACTGTTTTGTTATTGTTGGTGTACTGTTCTAATTTTATCTCTTTGTTTGCTTCGTGTATGTTTGATTGGATGCATGTGTGTTGTTGATTGATGATCGAGTATAGACGGTGAGCAATTTCTTGACGATCAGGAGTATTATTTTGAGCCAGACCAGCAGTATCAACAGGAAAGCTTTGATTAAGGCAAGTATAACATGGGACCATCCTTGTTGTCCTATTCACTGAAATTATTATACATATGCATGTGTCTTCCTTAACAACCATAGAAATTATAATTTAGCTATTGATATCTTGTTTCCTTGTCACCTATGGGTTATGCATTTGGGTAGCTACTGCTAGCGCTTAATTATGAACAATGATCTTGTAATTTGACTAATGGATTATGCAATCAACCAATTAAGATGATTTTATTACTGTTGATGAAAGGGGGCTAGAGCAAGGGGTTATATTGTGCTCTGGTTTCTCTCCGTAAGGACTTACCTGTAAGTGATAACCGGGATATACAGTACAGCTGTGAGGGCTATATGGCTCTAGCTCTAGTTGTTCAAGAGACCTTTTCTAGCTTGTTAGAGGTTACCTTAAATGGCGTAAGGATGGCTTGCCACTTTGGGTGTAGTGCGAGCCCCTGGCCTAGTGTGTATAGGCTGCGGTTGTTGTGCCACAGGGAAGGGGGGTTCTACATCTGCCTGCCGAGTGAATCTAATGGCCCTAACTTGTTAGACGAACTTTTGAATGGCTTTATATGGTCTCTGATGTTTTGGGCCTTGCAAACCCATGCATTTAGAAATCATGACTCACAGTGAAAGTGTACACCTCTGCGCAGAGTTAAAAACTGATATACTAGCCGTGCTCACGGATACGAGCGGCCTTGGGGATTCTTACAGAATAGTTGATCACCATTGTTATATCATGCTTAATTATTGTTGATTATTATTATGCTCATGTTAATGCTATTCATTATCCTTATTACAATTGATCATTGATTCATTAATGGGATTTGGATTACCTTGATGCTACTCAATTGCTAATTATATGATGATTAAAAGCTAAACACAGTTAAACAGTGTCTAGGCTTTTTGAGCCTCATGAACCCTGTGTTATACTTGTTGAGTTCGACATGGACTCACTCTTGCTATTTCCTCAACACTCCAGTGTGTAATAAGATGCTACTCGGAAAAAGGACAAAGGTGTAGTGAAGTTTCCAGAAGACTAGTAGAAGTGCTAGGCATATGTTACCCCCAGTCAGCCGTCCCTGAGAAGAATGGAGCCCGAAGTTTAGTCACCGTTCCGCGATACTCTGATGTAAGTGTTAATATAGCTATGTATACGTTATATAATAACATTGTTTCTAATATTTTTTCATTCTGGCATATGTGTGGACTTTCTGGGCACACATATGATTAGCCTGGTTTTGTTCTTTAGAAAACCGGGTGTGACAGAGTGGTATCAGAGCGGTGTTGACTGTAGGACGTATGCCAAGTAGCACTGGACGCATTTAAAACTCATTTTACGATAAAACTATTTTGTCATCCCTTGACTCATTGATTTTGACTATTCCTCTTCCTTGTCTTGTTGTATCCTCTCCTTGATAGCTTCCTTTGAGCTATTATTTCTTACTCCCTTGGATTTTGTTTTATGTTGTTTTTACTAAAAGTTTTCTGATCTTACCTGGTTCAAAGATTCGATGGCCTTTCATCATCTTCAATGTGCCAATAGGATGACCACCATTATTGAAGAAGCACGTGTAGTACCGATGATGTGATGTGTGCTTGTTTTGCTTGATGTGTTGCTTGTGTGTTGTTCTTGTTCTCGTGTTTCAAAGGTAGGCCCGGAAGGTATAAGTCTTGAGAAGTAGTTCGATCTTTGTTAAGTGGGGTAGCATCTGCTATCAACAACAGCAAGTCCTGAATATCTCAAGCGACGAGGCATGAGGAGGCATGAAGAACTAAAGATCAAACCTTATCTTTCTTGTCATCTTTTGGCTATCCTCGATCCATGTCTTATATCTCATCAACACAAAGCAAAGAAGCATGAAGACTTGAAGATTAGTGTTATCTATCTCTCTAGTGTCTTTGAATCTCGTTTCTACCTTATCCTGTTTTTTTAGAACAGTCTGTCTTTCTTAGTTTATACCTATATTTTTGGATGCCCAAAAATCATGGATAAATTCTGGACAATAGTAGATTTTAATATCTTTCTCTGACCGTAAGAACCACCCTGATAGCTACTATGGTTTGGGATTTATGAAAATCACAAGGCGACGCATCTGTGCTGTCAGCAATCTGGAATAGTTTCTGTTGTGCACAGTTTTCGACTACCTTAACTGCAGAATCTGGAGAAGAATTCTATAAGGAAGTTGTAGTAAATTTGATAAGCTTTCCAACGGTATAAGCTACAATATCATTGGATTCGTAGAACTCGAGATATAACTGTATTTCTGCACTGCTATTTTTCTGCTCGCGAGGAAGTGCAGGTTACTTGTTCTTGCATATGCTCATGAGTCTCTTTGACATGATAGAAGGACACGATAGTAGTTATCACTCAGAAACAAATGCAAGCTATCCTTTGGTGTACTCTAGTTGATCTCTTCTTAAGAGGGTTTGTCGAACTAAAAGATGATACAAGATGGAGGTTTATATGTTCTATTTCGTCACCTGGAAGCATCAGCTAGCTACATGGTTGTAAAGTCACTATCAAGCGCAAGTATCTTTTCTTAGGGTTGGTAACCTGTTAGAACATCTATAAGGATTGTAAGGGTCTAAAGGAGACATTTATAAAGTTGGTTATGAGCTTGTGGCATCATCATTGGATAAGAGTTGCTGAAGGAAAAAGAACTTAAGGAGCAAGCTTATAAGGAGATTGACTAATTAAGGACGGAGTTAGGTCGTCCCCAAGATTTATTAGAAGCTTAACTAGGAAATAGGAAAAATCCCTATGTAATAAGAATGATAGTAGTTGCGAGTCAATTTTAAGTTGGATTGTTTTGAGAGTCAGTTTGTGGTGTGAACAATTGTGTGATTGATGGATTGTTAATGTGATAATGTGTGTTTTGGATCTTTGTAATGTGTGCTGGAGTTTTGTAGACAGGCCTACAAGTTCCATGGTTAAGAATATTAAGTTTGATCAAAATATATTAGTTGGTTATGAGGTGAACATAGTTCTGTCCTTTGCTGATTTTTAGGTCAGTCTGGGATGTTTAAGAAATAACTTAAAATCCATTAATGGGAAATTTAAGAAATTATACTGGGAATAATTAGACTTCTATATCTTTCCAACCCCGTAAGAATTATTTTAATATCTATTAAGAGCTAAGAGATATATCTATTTCAAGTTGGGGTTACTGCACAGTCTGGAATTCTGAAACAGTTTCGGTTAAGTTCAGTTTTTGGCCAATTATTTGACAGATTCAGAAAAAAGTGTTGTGAATAAAAGTTGTAGATAATTTTGTAAGCTTTCCAACCATGTAAAGATTATCTGAATTGGACGTCTGTAGCTCGAGATATAACAGTTTTACTGAGTTACTGAAATTGGAATTTGCACAGAGAAATCAGATTTTGCTTATCTATTGAATTGGAAACCACCTTTTGATGTTAGCGAGATTCGTAGTTTCTTGGGATTAGCTGGATATTACAGACGGTTCATTGAAGGGTTTTCTAAACTTGCTAAACCTATGATATCTCTATTAGAGAAGAATGCCAAGTTTGTGTGGTCAGATAAATGTCAAGCTAGTTTTGAGGAATTGAAGAAGAGGTTGACTACAGCGCCTGTTTTGGTTTTGCCAGATTTGAGTAAGAAGTTTTCTATTTATTGTGATGCTTCTCGTCAAGGTTTGGGATGTGTTCTTATGCAAGAAGGCAGAGTTGTGGCTTATGCATCTAGGCAGTTGAGAAAGCATGAGTTGAATTATCCTACACATGATTTGGAGTTAGCAGCTGTAGTTCATGCTTTAAAGATTTAGAGACATTATTTGATTGGACATAAGAGTGATATATACACTGATCATAAGAGTTTGAAGTATATTTTCACTCAGTCAGACCTGAATTTGAGGCAACGCAGATGGTTAGAGTTGATTAAGGATTATGATATTGAGATACACTATCATCCTGGTAAGGCTAATAAAGTAGCTGATGCTCTTAGTAGGAAAAGTTATGCCAATGAGATACGGATGTTGTCTATGACTAGTGAGTTATGTGCTGAATTTGAATATTTGAATTTAGGAATTGTTACTAATACAATAGAATTAGTGATAGAGCCTACTTTAGAGTAAGAAATTTACAAGGGTCAGTTGAAGGATGAGAAACTGAAGAAGATAGCAGAAGATATAGTGATTGGTAAGTCACCAGGGTTTTCGAATGGATGATAATGGGATTTTGTAGTTTGGAAAGAGGCTGTGTGTATCTGAGGATCAAACTGTTCGACAGGCAATTCTTAGCGAAGCTCATGAGTCAGCTTATTCCATTCATCCTGGTAGTATTAAGATGTATTTGGATCTTAAACAGAAATATTGGTGGGTTGGATTAAAGCGAGATGTGGCTGAGTATGTGGCATTGTGTGACACTTGTCAGAGGGTGAAAGCAGAGCATCAGAGACCTGCTGGATTGTGCAACCAATGAAGATTTCTGAATGAAAGTGGGAGGAAGTTGGTATGGACTTTATAGTAGGGTTACCGCGTACTCAGAGAGGTTATGATTCTATTTGGGTGATAGTGGATAGATTGACTAAAGTTGCTCATTTTATACCAGTCAAGACTAAATTACACGGGAGTACAATTAGCTACCTTGTATATAGAAAGAATAGTATGTTTGCATGGAGTTCCAAAGAAGATTGTATCTGATCAAGGATCGCAGTTTACGTCGCACTTTTGAAAAGCTATGCATGAATCATTGGGAACAAAATTGAATTTTAGTACAGCATATCATCCACAGACAGATGGACAGACTGAAAGGACCAACCAGGTATTAGAGGATATGTTGAGAGCTTGTGCATTGCAATATGGAACTAGTTGGGATAAGAGTTTGCCTTATGCAGAATTCTCTTACAATAACAGTTATCAACAGAGTCTTAAGATGGCACCGTTTGAAGCTTTGTTTGGACGTAAGTGTAGAACTCCATTGTTTTTGGATCAGACAGGTGAATCTCAAGTGTTTGGTACAGATGTTCTTAGAAACGCAGAAGATCAAGTGCGAGTGATTCGTGAGAATTTGAGAGTAGCATAGTCTCGTCAGAAGAGTTATGCTGACAATAGAAGAAGAGATTTAGTTTTTGAGGTAGGTGATTATGTCTATTTGAAGGTGTCACCTATGAAAAGTGTGAAGAGGTTTAACATGAAAGGTAAACTAGCACCAAGGTATGTTGGACCATTTAAAGTTATTACTAGACGTGGGGAAGTTGCTTATCAATTAGAGTTGCCTGAGAATTTATCTGGAGTACATGATGTGTTTCATGTTTCACAACTTAAGAAGTGTTTACGGGTGCCTGAGGAGCAGATACCTTTAGAAGAGTTGACTGTTAAGGAGGATCTTACATATGAAGAGTTTCCGATTAAGATTTTAGAGACTGCTGAGAGAGTTACTCGAAGTCGGATTATTAAGATGTGTAAAGTGCAGTGGAATCGATATTCGGAGGCAGAGGCAACTTGGGAAAGAGAGGATGAATTAAGGAAATCATATCCGCAATTGTTTGAGTAAGCAGTTCAATCTCGAGGACGAGATTCTTTTAAGGGGGGTAGAATTTGTAACACCCAAAAATTCTAAACTTTAGGAATAATGAATTTCAAATAAGTTAGATAACAATTAAGGGCAAATTAAAATTTAGAAAAGAATATTTGGTGATGCATTCATGCTGTTGCATTTATTTTATTTTGTGGTGTGGACTTTATTTTATTTTGATTTGGATTTGAAACTCTATTTGAAAAGGTTTTGGAAAATAAACAAAGGAAGAAAAGAAAGAAGAAAAAAAATATATAAAACAACTTACCTTCTCACCTGGCGGCCCGAAGGCCCGTCGGATCAGCCTGCTTCCCCGCGCCCGCGTAGGAGGGCCGCTGCCCCGTTTTTCTCTCCACGCTCGCGACCACGTGGGCCGGCCCAGAGCCGCGGTAGCCGCGCCCTCTCCCTCCTTGCTTCGCTGACCATTGGACCCCACTTGTCGGTCTCGTCTTCTTCATCATGTTCGTGACCGAGCCGGACTTTGCCGCCACCGATCCTTGCCAAATTAACCGGGATCTCCTAACCGAACACGACGCGGTGGAGCTATAAAAGTGAAGCCGTGACCCTCCTCTTTCCGTTTTTCCTCTAAACCGCGAGTTCCACCACGTGAAATCGAGTTCTAGGGTTTGAGGTTGTTGAAGGTCGGCGGTTGAACGGTTGGGGAGTTTCGGGTGGATTGGAGGTCAATTTCTTCGCTTGAGTGAGTTTGTCATCTTCTCCTCTCCCTCCCAATGCTCTTCTTTTGAGTTTTTGTGCTTTGTATCATGGGATTGGAGCTCACCGTGGCCGGCAATGGCGCCGCCATCCTCCTCGAGCCGCATTCTCTCATCGGGTCGTCGTAGCACTCCTAAACCGCATAGATGAGTTCGAGTTTACTTCCTCTTTCGATTTGTGTTGGTGGCGGGGCGAGTTGTGGTCGGAAAAGGTGAGGCTGAAGCTCTCCGGCGAGTTCATGGCGGCGGCCATGGTGGCCACCGGCCGGATGTACTGTAGATGGCCGGTCTCTTTTCTCTCTCTCGCTTGAATCGATTAGCAGCCGTCCGATCTTGTGTCAACGGTCAAGATTAGAAGATACCCCTTCGCGGGGTAAACTTTTTAAAGAGCCCCTGGATTTGTTAATAATTAACCCGCCGTCCATAGCGTATAGTTGGAAATACGTTTTCGTGTTTTGAAAGCGTATTCTCTCCCGGTTAAGTCAAAAATACGTTTTCAGATAATTGCAGTTTTGCCACTAGAATTGTTTTGGTCATAAAAACTTCGTTTTAACTCCGATTTGATCCGTTCAAGTTGCGTTAGGTTCGTATTTGCGAGCTCTACATGTTAGTGTAGTTGTACAGTTAGTTTTGATAATTTATTTTTCGAGGTTATAATTAAGTATTTATTTATCTATAGAAAATCTTAGAAAATTCATAACTTATACGTTTTAACTCCGAATTTGGTGATCTTTGCGTCTGTGTGATCGTAGTAACGTGTAGAAGAGTTTTATAAACTTTTATTACTGTTTTGTTATTGTTGGTGTACTGTTCTAATTTTATCTCTTTGTTTGCTTCGTGTATGTTTGATTGGATGCATGTGTGTTGTTGATTGATGATCGAGTATAGACGGTGAGCAATTTCTTGACGATCAGGAGTATTATTTTGAGCCAGACCAGCAGTATCAACAGGAAAGCTTTGATTAAGGCAAGTATAACATGGGACCATCCTTGTTGTCCTATTCACTGAAATTATTATACATATGCATGTGTCTTCCTTAACAACCATAGAAATTATAATTTAGCTATTGATATCTTGTTTCCTTGTCACCTATGGGTTATGCATTTGGGTAGCTACTGCTAGCGCTTAATTATGAACAATGATCTTGTAATTTGACTAATGGATTATGCAATCAACCAATTAAGATGATTTTATTACTGTTGATGAAAGGGGGCTAGAGCAAGGGGTTATATTGTGCTCTGGTTTCTCTCCGTAAGGACTTACCTGTAAGTGATAACCGGGATATACAGTACAGCTGTGAGGGCTATATGGCTCTAGCTCTAGTTGTTCAAGAGACCTTTTCTAGCTTGTTAGAGGTTACCTTAAATGGCGTAAGAATGGCTTGCCACTTTGGGTGTAGTGCGAGCCCCTGGCCTAGTGTGTATAGGCTGCGGTTGTTGTGCCACAGGGAAGGGGGGTTCTACATCTGCCTGCCGAGTGAATCTAATGGCCCTAACTTGTTAGACGAACTTTTGAATGGCTTTATATGGTCTCTGATGTTTTGGGCCTTGCAAACCCATGCATTTAGAAATCATGACTCACAGTGAAAGTGTACACCTCTGCGCAGAGTTAAAAACTGATATACTAGCCGTGCTCACGGATACGAGCGGCCTTGGGGATTCTTACAGAATAGTTGATCACCATTGTTATATCATGCTTAATTATTGTTGATTATTATTATGCTCATGTTAATGCTATTCATTATCCTTATTACAATTGATCATTGATTCATTAATGGGATTTGGATTACCTTGATGCTACTCAATTGCTAATTATATGATGATTAAAAGCTAAACACAGTTAAACAGTGTCTAGGCTTTTTGAGCCTCATGAACCCTGTGTTATACTTGTTGAGTTCGATATGGACTCACTCTTGCTATTTCCTCAACACTCCAGTGTGTAATAAGATGCTACTCGGAAAAAGGACAAAGGTGTAGTGAAGTTTCCAGAAGACTAGTAGAAGTGCTAGGCATATGTTACCCCCAGTCAGCCGTCCCTGAGAAGAATGGAGCCCGAAGTTTAGTCACCGTTCCGCGATACTCTGATGTAAGTGTTAATATAGCTATGTATACGTTATATAATAACATTGTTTCTGATATTTTTTCATTCTGGCATATGTGTGGACTTTCTGGGCACACATATGATTAGCCTGGTTTTGTTCTTTAGAAAACCGGGTGTGACAGATTTCTCTTATGAAACCTGCCACCATCAACTTTGCAATCTCCTTTTTAATCGCTGCCTTTTTGTCGGGTGAGAATCGTCGTAGTCATTGCTTCACAGGCTTGGAGCCTTTGTTAACATCAATTCTTTGCTCAGCTCGCTCGGAACACCTGGCATGTCGGCCGGCTTCCAAGCGAAGATATCTTTGTTGTTCCGAAGAAAGTTGGTGAGCGCGAGTTCCTATTTTGCCGAGAGGTGGGCACTGATGGTCACCATTTTGGAGGGATCACTAGTACCCAGGTCGATTTATTTCACGTTGACTTCTTTTGGAGGAGCGAGGATGCTAGGCTTCTTGGCTAGGATCTCTAGTTCTTTCGGGTTGATTTCAGCTGCTATGGTCACTATCTCTTCTCTTTCGCAGGCTGCTTGTGCCTTTGCTGCGATCTGGACTGCTTGTACGTCACAGTCGAAGGCACGCTTCAGGTCACCTCTGAAGGAGAGGACCCCGTTGGGCCCTGGCATTTTGAGCAGGAGGTATGGATAGTATGGCATCGCCATGAACTTGGCTAATGCTGGTCTTCTAAGGATAGCGTGATATAAAGATTCGAAGTCTGCAACCTCAAATTTGATGAACTCTGTACAGTAGTTTGAGGGAGTCACAAAAGTAACCGGTAGAGTGATCTGTCCAAGTGGCATGGCTACCTTGTCGGGTACTATCTCATAGAAAGGGACGCTTGTTGGAGTAATCATCCCGACAAATTTTAGTCCTATCTTCCTTAATGTTTCCGAAAATATTATGTTGAGTCCGGCTCTCCCATCGATTAGCATCTTTGTGACGGTCATACCAGCGATTGTTGGATCTAAAACTAGTGGATAGTGGCTAGCATTCCCCACGCTAGTCCATTGATCCTGTCTTAAAAACTGGATTGGGTACTGCAACCAATGGAGGTACCTGGGAGTAGCTGATTCCGCTGTCATGATGGTTCATAGAGCTAGCTTGTCCTGGTGTTTGCTCCTAGGACCCAGAATTCTAGCAAAGATGACTGCTACTGTTCCCTTTGATTGCTGAAATCCCTTATCCCCTGGGTTGTTCTCATCTTTCTTCTGGTTATCTTCTTTCTTGTCTCCGTTGTTGTCCTTTCTTGTATATCTATCGAGGAAGATGCGGCAATCTTCGGTCATGTGATTTTCTTGAGGGTGCCATATACAATGCATATACTTAATGTCTTCAAACTTCTTGAATTTTGAGAATTTCTTTGATTTGTCAGCCACAGCTACGGTGTTGTCAGGTCCACGCTTTCTGTCTTGATGCCCATTGTTTCGATGGTTTTGCCTCTCTGGGTTGTCTCGGTTGTTTTTATCTGAGAACCTTTCTCGTGTTTTCTCCTCTGCAGTGATCATTTTTTTTACTATGCATCTGAACTCTTCATTGTTTCTCGGGTTCTCTTTGCAGAAGTCTTGAAACTGCCACTTGGCCATGATCCCATGGGAAAAAGCTTCGATTACTTCTCGTTCAGTGATGTCATGTACTTGAGCACGTAGTTCACCAAATCGACGAAAATAATCTTTGAGGCTTTCGCCACCTTTCTATTTGAGTCCCTTCAGTTCTGCATGGGTGATAGGGTGCGTGATGATGCCTACAAAATTTTCACAAAAAGCTCTCTGTAAGTCCCCCCATACCCTAATTGATCTAGGGCTTAGCTTATCAAACCATTGGAGAGGCATAGTCTCTAATGCCATAGGGAAGAAGAGTGCTTTGATGTCGTCATCTCCACCGGCTAGTTCGATTGACAGAGTAGATTTTGAGCCACTGCTTGGGTTCGGTTTTGCCATCATATTTGGAGTGGTTAGAAGGTTTGAATTTGTGAGGTAGCCGTACCGAAGCAAGTCGGCTTGCAAAGCAAGGGAACCTGTCGTGTGCTCTGGCTTCTCTATACTCTGATTTAGCTCCTCCTTCCTGCCAGCTATCATTTTGGTGAGAGTAGTTCTGTGGGGCTATTTGGACGGGTACTCTGCTCCTGCTTTCCCTCGGTTACTCAACTCAATTGCTTTGACTATAGTTCCTTTTGCTTTCTCTATTGTGGCTCCCGTTTGGCCCTAGTCTTTTAAAAGCGGACCTCCTTTGACTTTGATTTTCTTCTTTGTGAGATGCTGATCTTGTGGGTAGTCTTGAGTGGGTCCTCCCATCATGTGCTCTTAAGGCTATCGACTAGAGAACCTCCCTGAGTCGTTCTTGCTCTTCATTGGGGTGAGAAATAGCTTCGAGTTCTTTAACTAGTTCTCTGATCCTATCGTATGGAGAGTTGTTTGCCTTCTCAGCTGTGTTTCTTTCTTCTACTTCTTGTTCTGACTTCTTTCTATCATATTCAGCCAGGTTAGACTCGTATCTTGTCCAGGCTTCTTTGCGTTGCCTTGCGCGGCGTCTACGATCTTCTTTCAACTTATTCTTCCTTTCCCTGGCACGCTTCTGGCTTTTAGTCTCGCCATCGTATTCTAGAGCGTTGGGTGATATGTTGGACTCTGATTCGTCTAAGAACCTAACGTCGGGTGCTTTTGGTGGAATCAGAGGTGGTCACCAAATCATGAATACTTCTCAGGCGTGCGTTGTTTCTGCATCTATGACTACGCCATTAGAAAATGATCTCTATAGAGATGTCGGTATCGTAGAGCGTACTCCCTTCTTGGTAGGGTAGAATCATTGCTACATTAACTAGTCGGATGTCGCCACCTCCGGAGACATAACTCGGCTAGTGGACGAGGCAATCTTGTGGAATTATGGTCAGTACGAGACCTTCTTGGGCTCCTATGAGTGGTTCCCTTTGCACTAATCCGGTCGCTTCTTGGAGTAGAATCTGGCATGATTTCGCCATGTTGTTGAGTCCGAACGGGAAGAGGTCTAATTTTATGGAAGAATTCTGAAGTAAGTTTGAATTGATCTCTTGATGGATTGAAGCTGTATTTCGGAGTGCCATCGAAAAAGAACCCGGTTTGCCATGAAAAAACCCAGATGGGTTTCCAAGGCGGGTTCCGTTCCAGAGTCTGAGTTGAATCCGATTGTCGGCGAAACCTGGATTGATTCAGACATCACGAGATGTGAAAACCTTCCGGCGAAAGAGTGAGGTCTTCCTGGTTTTCCTGATCCTCGAGGAGACATCCTTGGAGCTTGCCTTCATCGTCCACCTTGCAGATTCATGATCTAAAGATGAAGGTTGATCCCATCGAGAAGATCATGTTGTCGAGGTCCATCGAGCTCTCGATCGCAAATCCGCCGAAAGCCCCTACCTAGAGCGCCAGCTGTCGATGTTTTACCACCGATAGCCTACCACGGGAGTACCCGGGATAGTTGTTCAGGCTTTGACTGATGTGAAACTCAATGGTGAATGCAAGAGATAGTCGATTTATACTGGTTCGAGCCCTCGACCATGATCGAGTAATAGCTTTTACGTCCAGTCGGCGTTAGCCTTTTGTGTTGGATTAATTGTGTCGTATCATTTTTACAGAGATGCCGATAGTCTCTCTTTATATCAGTAGAGAAGACTATGGTATGGTTATAATCCTAGTCTTATCCTAAGAAGGTTTCCTAATCTAAATACAAAAGATACTTTCCTATAGAAGTCCGGCAAGTCTGGCCTTTTCTACTCAAATTCGGTGTAGCAGTTGCTGCACCCCTTCCTGCTCCGGTTCACGAGCCAGGCCAGGGCCCACGACTTGTAGTCACATCACTGGGAAACTCTATGGGTCCCGCATCGACAGCGCTGCCCTGCTTCGGCTTCTATTGGAGCAGATTCGAGGCTGCACAACTTCAGACTATTTCACTTTGCAACATGATATACATGATATGCTCGAAAGTGTTGGCAAACCGGCTGAGATTGTTTCTTGATGAAGTTGTGGCTGAGGAACAAAGTGCTTTTGTCCCTGGGAGGGTCATAACTGACAATGTCCTTGTGGCTTATGAGTGCACACACTATTTCAAAAGAAAGAAAGGGAAGTCAGCTGTGTGTGCAATAAAGCTTGATATGGCAAAAGCGTATGATCGGGTTGAATGGGACTATCTACAGCGGATCATGCTAAAATTGGGTTTTGATTAAACCTATTGGCATTTCTTAGCACTACTGCTAAAAATAGAATTACTCCTACTAATAGTAATGGCGCCAAAAATGATATGGTAATTATTAACTTTCATTGTTACAGTAGCCACCTATCAATTAATCTTCATCTCTAATATTAAACTAGGTTGTCATCCGTAGTGAGAAACTTAGAAATATTTGTTGATTCTATCTAGCATTACTACAAGAATAACACTAAATAGGAATCTATTATTTCATGTGACTAAAAAGAATATAAAGATAAGAATGAAAAGAATTATGCAAGCGGACAAATAATTATATCATTGTAGCATTTTACCTAGAGTATTACCAGGTTGTCGATTTATAATTCTACCACTGAGAAGGTATGACTATGAATACAATAGTATTGATAATTTATAAATATGCATGAGAGAATGAACCAATATCATATACTCTACTCAAAACAGGGATAAGTCACACGATAATAAATAAAGATATATAAATGATAAGTACTTGATCAATCATCATGATAAATAAATAGTAACTCAGAGCACTCTAGTTAAGCAATAGGTTAAGTCCAATTAGAATATTAGAAAGATAATTCTTAAGTAGTCTTACTAACATGTCAAATGCTTAGTCTAATTAATTATATCTAGTGATCATAGACAAGTTATGCCACATAAGGAACATCAACTTAGGAAAGTTAGAAATAGAGTCATCCTCTCCTTTGAGACCGGGTTCTACCAACATCAATATTATGGGAAATGGACTATAAAGGACTCAACGTAGTTGTCACCTACATGATCTACCACACGTCCCAGCATATAAGGGTATCCGCAGATAAATAAATATCTAAGCACCATGCTCACATAATGTCTATCACTCACCTGTGGTCCTGTATGGTGAGCGCTATACAAACATATACATGGTTTCTATAATCTAGCTACACTGAATATAAAACTAGAGCAAACAATGAACATTGCATTCAATAACATAAATGATATAAAGCTTAATGTTGACATAAACATAGTAGCAACGATACAATCTCAATGAAATAAAGAAATAGAGTAAAGTACAAGGGATATACCGAACCACGCTCTTACCAACGTCGGAAATCTAAGCGTTGCTTGATCTCCCTCTAGACCTAATCTAACTAGCCTAAGCTCTAATCTAGAGGAACTCTGAGGAACTAGGGTTGGCTCTGGATGAATTGATCTTCAACTAAATAGCTTGATGACTTGATGCTTCAGGAGGGTGTAGGGGTCCTTATATAGCCCTGTGGGCTGAACACAAGCTCTTAGATCAAACCGACTTCAACGTAGGGTGGAGATACATCCTAGGAGGTGGTGGAGGAATACTCCAGAAGCTCGTGGAGGAATTCCCTCATAGGGGGTCGGGCAGCACAAGGGTGGGGACGGGCGTCCCCACCTAGCGGCGTCTCGTCCTCCCGTTCGTTCTCGTGCTTTCTGGTGTCTTCTATAGTCTTCTAGTGTATCCTTCGTCGCGATCAAGTTTTATCCTTTTTCTCAATTAGGTCACCCTTCCTATATTTTCTGGAATAATCCCATGGAAAATAGAGATTCACCAAAACTCATAGAATTTGTCAGTTTAAACCCTAGACCTATGTATATTCTTATACTTGAACCATTTATCTTGTTTATTCACATATAAAATGTTGACGTTATCCACCGTCAATAAGCTCCACCAAGCTTACCCTTTGCTAGTCCCTTAGCAAAGCCAAACTTAGCAAACTTGGAAAAGAACTTGAACATGTTGAGATTTTTAGAAAAACATTAAGATAACTCCTAGAAAGTACACATGCATTCAAACAAAAATTTTACTCCAGATTCTGATTTAACTTCTAAACTTACACATATTACCTTTAACCATGGAGCTTCTTAGCCTTTACTTAGGTCATGAGTAATTGAAAGACAGAACAATCAAGTCAACCACTATGTCTCTAGCTCTTCACTCAACCATTATTCTAGAGTTTTGTAGGTTTTCAAAATAAAACTCAGAGCTTCAATTGTATGACACTCTCAATTCTCTCAATATATGTGGTATTTATGGATCCTCACCAAGGCATTAATGATATTATGTCTTTCTCTTCTACAACTAAAGCTTATGTGGAGCTCATAGGAGTGGAGAAAACATAAACAGAGCATACTTGCAATTCATATATTCTAAAGTCAAACAATAGATCCAAAGAGAGTTAAGTCATACAATCAAATCAAAATGTGCATGTGTATGGAATATAGTGGATATGTGATAGGTGTATATGGTGGCTAATCCTAATTCTACTACTGCTCCTTGAAAACATACCTCTCTTGATAATTGAAGAATACTTTGCAAAAAAACATGGGCTATCTTATTCATCTCTTTTTTTTTCTTCTTTTCAGGAGGGCATCAGAGTACCCATTGTTTATTCTCTTGGACACTTATCTATTTTTTTCATACTTTTTTCTTCTCTTCTTTTTTAATACTTTTGCATAGCCATATGTATCTTTCTGCAATAAAACTTTAGAGAGATAATAACAAGAACTTTGAGCATTTATTTGGGGGCTGTCTTATAGGGTATGTTTTTAGGTGTTTACTCTTAGTGTAAGAGCAAAATATTTTCAGGTGGATCTATATGAAAAAAAAATGAGTGAGCCTACTCTCAGTGTAGGAATAGTGCATATGTAGATGGTGTGTACATGACCTTGATTTTAAGAACATGACAAACCTCTCATAAGGCATCATCAAAGCTTGACCAAACTCAATGCAAAACTTAAAGACTTCAAAAGATAAATCTTCAGAACTCTAGTATCGTTAGGAACAAGATAAATAGCAGTTCAGACTTTCTTATATCATATTCCTCAATTCCTTAGACTTAGCTCAAGCATATACTGCCATAAATTTCAGGTTCAGAGCAAATTCTTTTATCAAATCAAAACTCGGGAGAATTCAAATCTGAATGTTAGGTACTAAAAAGGAATAATAGTTGAGCTCTGTTCATTATTTCTATTGTCAACATTTTATGACTCTTAAAATAGAAAAAATCTAAACACACTCTTTGTTTTGTTTTCAAAGTTTAAGATCACACCTTAATATGTATAACTAGCTAGAATAATTTTTATTCGGTTTTGAATTGTTATTCATCTTTTTATTTCTTTTAACTAGACAAAAAACAAATTCAAACATAATAACTGAACAGGAAAGAAATACTTAGCTAGATACACAGGGGAATGCTCCTTCCCAAGCTGAATGTTGTCATGGTTGAAAATTGAGAAATCTTTAGAGCGAGCTCGTTAGTGGCAGTCCTTCTTATTCCGGCAGAGTGTAGCGCCGACCACCGAATAAACTTACTCAAAGTGACATCCTGCAAAATATACTCCAATAAGAACACCAAAAACTCGAAGCTTTGTTATGACAAGGGGTTAGCGGTCAGCTATTGAGTAATTAACTGATCTTATTGCTTAAGATAGATTTATAAATTGACAGAACTTTGACAGGATGTTGACTTTCATCTTTTTGTGATTTTCTGTTTATAATGCAAAAAAAAATACATATGCAATATATTTTTATTTTCTTTTTATATGCAAAGACAGATGAAAATATTATAAAATACTTTTATTTTCTTTTCTAACATAAAATGCTAAAGTGGAAATAATCTAAATGTAATACCAGAGCAGAAAAGAAAATATGCTAACAGAAAACAATAATTCATGCAATGTAAATTTGGATAATTACCATTATTACCTCATGGCAACGGTACAGAATTTAATAGTCCTCCGGACAGGACTAGGTAGGAGTAAGTACTTACTGTTCAGGTGCAACATCTGATCCTAAAGAAAAATCAGATACTTGCTCTTCTTGTAGCGTTGATGTTGATGTTGTCTTCTTTCTCCATACCTAAGTGGTCTGTGTACCATAATCTGGCTATGTTGATGCAAAAGTAGATCTGCAAACACAAAGGGCTAATACCCGAAATCGATATCCAAAGCGTGCCAGTCGATTGGACCTGTTAATCGACAAGGATGAAGATACGAGCACTTTGGTCCTGACAACAGCGATACGCCCGGAAGTCACGGCCAAGAGGTACTCACGCGGAACTCGAGGATCGCCGAAAATTGCACTGGAGCAACGCAACTCGCCGAATCGATGAGAACTCGTAAAAAAGAAAAATATGCAAATTAATGAAGTCGTCGAAAGTAGATGTAAATAAGAATAAAAGTTGTTTTTGATTTATTGATTGATCTTTTTTTTACATTGCCCTTCACCCTATATTTATATCCTGATCTACAGAAACGTAACTAAATACGACTAGGACACTAAATCCAAATCTATGGAAACACATGACTTTGATACAACTCAGACTCTAATAAACGTATATGAGGAAATTAACTCCTATCTTATTCCATAGTCTGCCTCAGTCACGATGGTATTCTCATCGACCTCCTTTTTATCGGCACAATCCCTGTTCCATCGGCACAATCCCTGTTCCATCGACAGCAGCCTTCAAGTTCCTTCCATCGGTACATTCCCTGTTTCATCGGCAGCAGTCTTCAAACCATCTTTCATCGGTATCGGCAATAATACCCTTAACCTTATTGGTAAAATTTCAATTTGAACCCATACGCCGCTACCACTCATAAGCAAACTCATTTTCATCAGCTATCAATCTACACAATAATCTTTCCTCTGCTGATTAGCCCTTCCTGACCATCTTGACACGTGCTAAAAAACGATGTCAACACATGCCCCCCAATTTCAGAGTATAAGATATTGATGCTCCGAAATTTACTCCAGATAATGTCTGCTATTACCTATTTTTCAACCCATTCTCCAAGCATAACATGATCTGTTACCAGATTTAATCAAATCTAGATCTAATCCATGTATCTCAGTAAATATCGCATATTTTCCAACTGTTTTTTGCCTCAATTACGGTTGAGATACCAAAATAACAATCCATCGGCAAGATCTTATCAAAGCAACATCACCATTTTAGAACTAAAAGATCCTGTATCAAAATATCCTTCAAGTCATGACTACTTGCCATGCCATCAAATCTTCTGTACAATCCCTTGATTGTCGAGCGAACAGTTACCATATCTATCTGAACCACCTCGATCCATCCGCGTACGGCATAGAGATAAGTCAAGAATACCCCTACCCCAAATGGCCTATAAATAGATTTCTCCGAACTGCTCATCTTCTACCTTCAAATTACAACCTTTGGCATTCTCTCTCCGGCGGCAACCCTAACTGCGCATCCTCAACCCACCAGAGCTCCTTCCATCATCATTTTCCAATCTCCAGCTCGTGCCCTCATCCTTCTCGAAACAATGGCGGTCAACTTCAACGTCCCTACGGTTCGTTCTTTTTTTATTACTTTTACTTCGACCCTTCTGGCCCCTTGCGAATTCTTACAGTTGGTATTTTTTTCTACTTCTTCCATTCTCTTGATCTTCCAAACTCAGGAACTACGCAACACACTGGTTATTCCAACTAACCAACCTCCCCTCCATTGCCTAGGTCCAATGGGTGATCCAGATCCAACCGACCTGATCAATGCAGAGGCTAATCGTATTCCCTTCAAAGCTCAAAATTTCTCTTTGAATCTATGGAAAGATACATTTTGATCTTGGCCCAAACCTACCAAAGGGTGGAAAAACTGGTACTTGAGAGTAAACAGATCAATACAAGTGTTCTGGGCAGAACGGAAGATAGATCAATGTATCAGACTATCCATTGCTGATATGCAAAGGAATGAATCCATGATGATAGCTGCTGCTCATTTTTGGTCAGATACCACAAATACCTTTATGTTCGGTCATGGCCCATGTGCCCCTACTCTTGCCGATGTATACATGCTCACCGGCTTGGATATCTCAACTGTCGATGAAGGCCACATTTTTGGCAGAAAAATTGAGTATAGAGTAAATACACGCAACATCGGCGACTGGACAGGATACATCCAAGAGTACCAAAAAACTGGTACTGTCAATCAAAGGGAACACGCCATATTCCTGAACATGTGGCTGGAGAAGTTTATCTTCTGTGGTCGATCGGTAGGACCAACTAACGCCTTCCTCCCATCAGCGAAACTCTTGGCCAACAGTGTCAGATTCCCACTTGGCTGATACCTCCTGAGCTCAACTTACCACCTTCTCCACCAAGCGTCTCAGAAGCTTCTACTTGGTGAACCCATCGGCAATCTGGGAGGCCCGTGGTTGTTCATCAATATGTGGTTAAACGCTCACATGCATAAGCGTCTACAATGGGATTTCTTTGCCCAAGAATTCCCACGAGAGATCGCCGAAGATTACATCCTTGGAGATGATGAATCGGCAACACGCCCTCCTCTCAACTTCGGCGAAGCCATAATCGTCTTTCCTGGAACAGAGTCCAATGAAGATCAAATTGGCAGGTTTTTTCAGAATTTCTACCATGGTCTCCCTCGTGATCTCAGAGCTTGGGTACCCTATATCGATGAGGATAACAAGTTCCCTCTTCTTTTCAATTTTGTCGATAGTGATCTAAACCAAGATAATGATCTTATGATGGCTATTATTACCCCAGAGCAATCCCAGTAAACACATTTGGTAGCGGGAAGAATTCCCATATCACTTATGAATTCTACAATCCATCGGCAGTGTCTCGCCAATTAGCCTTTGGGCAACTGCCAATCAAGCTATGCTTTGCCGATGTGATTAAGTCCAGAGAAATTATTATAACTGGAACTGAATGGAGTAGAGTAGTAAGACTTGCTCCTGATGCCGATATTTCAAATGTTGATCTCTCCGCCTGGTCACCAGTGTCTTTCATCACAGAGTCATATAAGCAATGGTGGCAAGAGTGGAAAAAACAGTTGTTTTCAATATCCGTTCATACATATCGGCACATGATCGATCCCGACTATGCTGTTCCTGATGATGCAGTAAGTTCCTTTTAACTTTCGTCTCTCTCCTTCCTTTTATATGTATATTGGTAACTAATCTTCTCTGAAACAGGCCGATGATCCTGTTTCATCAATAAGCAAAAGTGGAAGACCCTTCAACCTCCACCCTATTTCTCCAGTCTCAATAATTGGCTACAACGCCCCTACCTTAGAGGCCTTAACCTTACAGAGGACTCGCGCCAAAACTATCACCTCCAGACTAAGACTAGCAACATCCAGGGCCACTCCAATGGCTGCTGCTTCAAGCCTAATCAAGGTTTTTAAGGTAATAACCTTGCTTGCTTTGTTTTTCTGTCGATGCACACTATATTAACATATAACTATCAGGATGTGAGAGCTGCAGCTGGATCGTCATCAGCAACTCTTCCAATATCAAGCACCACGACCTCTACTCCTCCTTCAGAGGTATTCTCTTATTTTTACATTTTTTCTGTTAAATATCCAATCTTATACTCGTTTTTGCAGCAACAACGGGCACATCGGCAAGCACACCAAGCATGCAAGCTCCCCAATCAACACATGTCGATGTCCCCCAGCCAATTGTCACTGAGGCCCAAACAAAGCGCAAAGCTTTAACCGATGCTGAAGCTCAACAAAAGCGACAGAAATCTACACCAGCCCCTTCATCCGCTCTAACACCTGTCAATCGACCCACTGATATAATTGAACAAGCTGCTTCTTCTGTACAAGATACACCATCAGCCATTATACCCCAAGGGCCGACTACTGATGAGGTCGTAGAAGACATTCCATCGGCATCCTCTGTCGATCCTTCGCATGATCTTTTTCAAGCCGCTCCCTCAAGCCAGGCTCAAGAAATTGCCCTAAAGCAGGTAAACCGATTAACTGTTTGGTTTATAATATCCCTAGACACCACAAATAGGATTCCTAACTCTCTTTATTTCATAGGAATAAGATTCTCCCGATAGTTTGTTTTCTTTTTCTATCGGCGTCTCCGATGATGACGGAGAAGAGGCGAGTTCTTCCCTGGCATTGGGAACAATATCGGCAGATACCTATGGCAAACTAGAAGTTCTCCTGAATCTGCTGCAACAAGATACTGCTCAACTGGTGATCGATTCAGACCCTGCAAGGACCATCTTCAAAACAATCCGTGGCCAAGTCCCTGCCGATGTTGAAGAAATCATCTTCCCAGCAGTCCATCTAGAGAGCAGACAACTTCAATATCAAAATGTTGTTCATCGTATTGCGACAGAGCAGCTCAAGCTCAACTTAAGGAAGAAATGCTGCAGCTGAAGCAAACTGCCGATGAGAAGCACAAAAGCATCAGCAACTTGCAAGCCTCCGGTGCTGATCTTAAATAGAAAATCTTAGACCTATCGGCAAAAATGGCAGCTCTGCTAGCCGAACTAGAAAAGGTTGAAACAGCCCTGACTCAAGCCAAGCAAGAAGAAGACCAGCTTCCTGACGTTATCAAGGCCCTTCAGCAAGAACGAGACGTCCAAGCTCGCAAGGCCTTGGTTCTCAAGAAGAAACTCAAGCCTGTGGAAGGAAGTGCCGATGAAGATGCCAAGGAATTAAAAGAAACCGATGAAATTCGCCTGCGTGCGATATCGGCTATCCAAGCTTTGTTAAATTAGTGCATCGGTAATGATTGATACTTTGTTTTGACTCTAGCCGATAGGATTGTTATCGGCAATTACTCTTTTATGCATCCATCTAGATACTAGGGTAATATTTCTTTAAATATTTTCTATTTAATGCTCTGGGAAATACAACTCCTTCGAGAGTTTCAAGAATATATGCATTACCAGGAACAGATTGATTTATCCGATATGGACCTTCCCAATTAGGTGACCATTTGCCAAACTTAGAACTTTTAGTCCCAATCGGTAAAATCAACTTCCAAACCAATTCTCCATCGACAAATTCCTTTACCTTCACCTTCTTGTCATACCATCTAGCTACTCTTTTCTTATTCTCCTCGATGCTAACTAAAGCTTTCAACCGATGACCTGCTACATCTTCCAACTCATCCTTCATAAGGATATCATAATCATCGGCTGTTAATTGATCTTGAGAGCGTATTCGCCTAGAACCAATTTTAATCTCCCAAGGTAAGACTGCATCGTGTCCATACACCAACTGATAAGGTGTTACCTTGGTTGCACCATGACACACCATCCGATATGACCACAAAGCTTCATTTAATACTGTATGCCACTTAGGATACTCTTTAATCTTGCGCTTAATGAGCTTTATAATTCCTTTATTAGATGCTTCAGCCTGACCATTAGCCTAGGCATAATACGGTGAAGAATTCAAAACTTTAATCCCCATTCCTATAGCAAACTCATCAAATTCACCCGATGTAAACATAGTGCCCTGATCGGTAGTGATGGTTTGAGGGATGCCAAATCGGTAAACAATATGCTCCTTCACAAAATCAATCATATTAGCTGATGTCACCTTTTTTAAAGGAATTGCTTCAACCCACTTTGTGAAATAATCGGTAGCAACTAGAATAAACTTATGCCCTTTACTCGATGGTGGATAAATCTGACCGATGAGATCAATAGCCTAACCCCGGAACGGCCAAGGCTTAATTATAGGGTTCATAGCCGATGCGGGTGCCCTTTGAATATTACCAAATTTCTGACATTCCTGACATCCTTTAAAATATTTAAAACAATCTTCAAGAATAGTCGGCCAATAATATCCATTTCTTCTGATCATCCATTTCATCTTGAAGGCTGACTGATGAGCCCCACATACTCCTTCGTGAATTTCACCCATCAGGCCTTTTGATTCCTCTATGCTAACACACTTGAGTAAAACTCCATCTATGGTACGGTAATACAATTCATCATTGAGGAGTACATACTTGGTAGCTTGGAACCTTATACGTCTTTCAACCTTTTTAGATGGATTCTTTAAATAATCAATAATTTCCTTCCTCCAGTCATCGGTATCAGCTGCTGATATTAATACTTCTTGAACAGGTTGATATCCTGAAGCATGCTGAGCCAATCGGTTAGCCTCTTCATTATGCATCCGAGAAATATGTTCCAGATGAAAACTCCTGAACCCTTTTAATAATCTCAAACACTTTTCATGATATGAAATTAGAATTTCACTTCGGCATTCATAAATCCCAGTCAACTGATTTATAACTAACAAAGAATCACCAAAGATCTCAACAGCATCAGCATGTACTTCCTTGAGCAATTCTAACCCTTTTATCAGGGCTTGGTACTCAGCTTGATTGTTTGTCGATGTAGCAACAATCGGCAATGAGAACTCATACTTCTTCCCCTGAGGGGAAATTAATACGATACCAAGGCCTGCCCCTTCACCACAAGTAGACTCATCAAAGAAAAGTGTCCACGGAGCAATTTCCAGAGAATCCACCGTGTTGCAATGTTGAGTAATGAAATCGGCCATAACCTGTCCTTTAACTGCCTTAGCCGATTCATAACATAGGTCAAATTCTGATAATGCTAAAATCCATTTACCAATCCTACCATTCAGTATCGGCATTGACAGCATATACTTGACCACGTCATCTTTGCATATGACAGTACATTCAGCCGATAGTAAATAATGTCTCAGCTTAATACAAGAAAAGTATAAATATAGACATAATTTCTCAATGGCCGAATACCTGGTTTCAGCATCTATTAACCGTCTGCTCAAATAATAGATAACACGCTCATTTCCTTCAAATTCTTGAATAAGAGCTGAACCGATAACAGTATCTTCAGTTGATAAATACAATCTGAAAGGTTTTTCATGTTGGGGTGGAACTAACACTGGAGGATTTGTTAAATAACTCTTAATTTCATCTAAGGCTAACTGCTATTCATCCCCCATTTAAATTCCTGATCGGCTTTCAATTTCAATAATGGACTAAAAGCCTTGATCTTACCCGACAAATTAGATATGAATCTTCTGATGAAATTAATCTTACCGATCAAGGATTGTAATTCAGTTTTATCGGTAGGAGCAACAATCTTATTGATTGCCTCAATAAATTTTCTACTAATTTTAATACCCCGCTGATGCACCACAAAACCCAAGAATTGTCCTGCCGATACACCAAATGCGCATTTATTAGGATTTATCTTTAATCCATGTTTTCTTGTGCACTCCAATATCTTCTGTAGATCGGTTAGATGCTTGGTGATGTCTCCAGACTTAATCACTATGTCATCAATGTAGATTTCCACCAACGTGCCGATATATTCATGGAAAATAAAGTTCATAGCTCTTTGATAAGTAGCACCGGCATTTTTCAAACCAAATGTCATAACTATCCACTCAAATAATCTCACATGTCCTGGACATCTAAAATAAGTCTTAGAAATATCTTCTTCAGCCATGAATATTTGATTATAACCTGCATTACCATCCATGAAACTGATAATCTGATGCCCTGCTGCAGCATTAATCAACAAATCAGCAATCGGCATTGGGTAACCATCCATCGGTGTGGCCTTATTGAGATTCCTGAAATCAATACAAACACGATGTTTCTCATTTTTCTTGTATACAGGAACCACATTAGAAATCCACTCTGCATATCGACACTGCCGAATAAACTTTGCCTCAATTAATTTAGTTATTTCGGCCTTAATATCAGGAAGTATATTAGGATTGCAGCAGCGTGCCAGCTGCTGATGTGGCCGAAATCCAGATTTAATAGGCAACCGATGTTCAACTATAGATCGGTCTAACCCAGGCATTTCAGTATAATCCCAAGCAAAACAATCTTTATATTCCTTTAACAAATCAACTAGTTGCTGTTTACACTTGGAATTTAACTTAGCGCTAATAAAAGTGGGACTTGGCCCATCGCCTTCACCAATATCTACTTCTATTAAATCATCTGCCGATGTAAATCCTTGACCTAATTTTCCATCATCGGCAAATCTATCCATTAAAACTCTTCTTCAGAACCGACTGCTTGGATCGGTAGAATTTCGTAATCGGCAACCTTGAGGAACTCTCTTTCCCAAGCTTCTCCTGATATGCACCTAGTTCGCTCATAAGTGTCTGATTCTGCCGATGCGATGATATAAGAAGAATCACTAGGAACAACTTCAATTTTGTCTCCAACCCATTGTATAAGACACTGATGCATTGTATAAGAAACACAACAATTAGCATGAATCCAATCCCTTCCTAAAAGCAGATTATATGCACCCTTGCCATTAATAACAAAGAAAGTTGTCGGTAAGGTTTTACTGTCGATGGTCAATTCAACACACACTGCCCCTTTAGCTGGTGATACATTGCCTTCAAAGTCCTTTAGCATCATATCAGTCTTAGTTAAGTCTTGATCTCCCTTACCAAGCTTCCGATACATCACATAAGGCATAATATTAATTGCAGCTCCTCCATCAATAAGTATCTTAGATACAGGCTACCCATCAACTCTGCCTTTTACAAACAAAGCCTTGAGGTGTTGTCTCTCATCATCGGCAGGCTTCTCAAAAATAGCCATCATTGGATCTAGTGTTAATTGAGCTATTTGGTCAGAGAAAAAAACTTCTTCGCTATTAGATAGAGCCAAAAATTCCATCGGCAACATAAACACCATATTGACATCTACCGATGGGCCTTTATTTTTGTGCCTTATCTGCCACTGCTGATTACCAGATTTCTTATTGGAGGGACTTCCTTCTTGGTAAAAGTCTTTTTGACGCTCTCGCTGTATTTTCCTCTTCTGTGTCTTTGTCAAACCCTCTGGACACCATTGAGGAAGTTTAGTTTTCCACACTGGCTGATAGGTCCTGGTTGTCTCCACACGACGTATATTAGGATCCCTGTAAAATATTTCTTCATCAGGAACTCTTGCATTTGCCATCTCTTCAAGTTCTCTTGGTTTCTCGAAAAATATGCAACGTGTTTACCAAGCCTTTCATATACATTGAGCCTGCCCCCCAGCCGATCATATACTGATGCTCTCCTTCTGATCGGCTCATTAATGGACAAACCTTGATTACCAGATTAAAATCTTCTTATAGGACGATTAACTCCATAATAACCATTGCACTCTGGGCAATCTTCAACAGTAGGTAACTTAATATCTTCCTCCCAATAATGAATAAAAAATGGATAATTCCAATGATCCTTATGCCGATTCCACTCTTCTTGATGTCTTTCCTCTTACTGTTGTCGATATCGGTCCCTTCGCTGACGCTAGCCTTCCTGTTGTCTTTGTTGAGTAATCATGATGCCAGATCGAGGAGGCTTTCCAGAACTGCCACCTTCTGTCAATAGCTCCTTGCCTTTTGCATCATCGGTAGTTATCCGATGTTGGGGATCTACTGATGCATTCTTTTTAGCAGCTTCCGATGTCAACACCTTAATTTTACCTTCAGTATCCAACATATTTGCTGGAAAAGGATGTTGATCAATTTTCATCGGCTTCTGAATCTTGGAATTGCCAAATTTTATTCTCCCAGACTCAATAGCTAACTGTAATTGTTGTCTAAATACTTTGCACTCATTTGTACTGTGTGAAGTTGCATTATGCCATTTGCAATACAGCATATGCTTCAACTCTTCTGCCGATGGGATCACATGATTAGGTGACAACTTAATCTGGCCCTCCTGAAGCAAAAGATCAAATATCTTATCGGCTTTGGTGACGTCGAAAGTAAACTTCTCTGGCTCTTTGTGACCAAAGGGACAAGATATCGGCTTTTTATTCTTAACCCACTCAGCCAAACCGATAACTGGTTCTTCATCCGAATCAGAATCTTCTACTTCTTTGACAAATGAAACTTTCTTATTCTAATTCCTTTTAGGTTCAAAAACCCTAGTGTCTTGATCAGAAATTCTTTGCACTAGATGACTTAGGCTTTTGAACTCCTGAGAAGCATATCTGTCCTTAAGGTGTGGCAACAATCCCTGAAAGGCCAAATCGGCAAGCTGTCGAGCATCCAACACCAGGCTATAACATTTGTTCTTTACATCTCGTAGCCTTTGCACAAAGCCTTCTACCGATTCATCATTGCGCTGTTTCATCTCTACCAAATCGGTAAGCTTCTTTTCATGAACTCCAGCAAAGAAATACTTATGAAATTGCTTTTCCAGATCAGCCCAAGTAATAATAGAATTTGGCGGTAGTGAGATAAACCATGTAAATGCTGATCCAGATAGAGATGATGAAAACAAATGAACTCTTAATTCATCTCTACAAGCTGCCTCTCTACATTGAATAATAAAACGATTAACATGCTCCATGGTTGATGTATCGTCCTGCCCAGAAAACTTAGTGAAATCTGGCACCTTGTAACGATTTGGGAGAGGAATTAAATCATATGCCGGAGGATACGGAGTCCGATAAGAATAGGTATTAACTTTGGGCTTGATCCCAAACTGATCCTTCATAATTTCTGCTATTTTATCGGCCCAAAAAGCATCAACATCTTGTTGACGACATGGTTGACTCTCCACTGGAGGTACTTGCTGATACCCTTCTGCATACCTTTGTGGCCCACGATCTCCAGCAATTGGCATATTTGTCACTATCTGTGGTCCATTAACCTGCTGAAAAGGGTTTATCGTTTGAGCTGCCGATGCTTGATTCTGAAAACCAGCATGCATGTGACCTTGATGAACACCTGTGGCTTGCTGATTTGGCTGAACTGAATGTTGAGTGGGAAACTGCCCTGACCAATTATTAGCGTTCATCGATATAAAATTTGCCGATGGTTGGTAACTTGTTGGCATTGCCGGATAATTACAACTAACTTGAGGTAAAACCTGGACTCCAGGTTGACTTACGATTGGAGCCTTCTGTTGCATCGGTAACAAATTTGCCGATGGACTTGAACTAGATGTTTGACCCAAAGACACCTAGAAACCTCCTAGAGTTGGTTGTACAGTAGTTGCTGTAGTATATTGGGGTACTTAAACTATCGGTGAACCGGCCGATAGTATAGGAGCTTTTTCCGTTGCATCAAACACTTGAGGTGATCCATGATTAAAAACAGATGGCTCTGGAGACATACCATATCCCCACCAATTAGCAGGAGTCTGATTATTCTGTGGTACAGGACCTGATAAAGCCAATGCTGATAGATCTGTATTAAGCTGAACTCGTCATGATAATGCTGAATCCGGACGCATCGGTGTAGACTGTACGTTAGATAAACCTGCTGATACTGAAAGAGAAGAAATCTCTATACCCGCAACGGCCGAGGGAGCCGATGGAGTAATAGCAGATGCTGATTCTGGTTGATGATAAGCAAGCCCAACGTAACGAGGTGATGCTTGCCCTTCTTTGAAAGTTCGAATCACAGCATTATGAACAGTATTGGACAGCACATTGGAATGATTAATTAAAGCATGATTCACTGCAGAATTGACCATCTCTTGAAGTTTACCCGGATTAGAATCAAAGGTAACTTGCTGAGGCAACGGCAAGTCTTGCTTCTGGATGACTTGTCCACTTTTGTTCAAACTGAATGACTTCAAGCAGAGCTGTCTGTATTCTTCCATAGCCCTCTCCATAGCCTGCTTCTGATCGTCCTTAAGATCTTCTTCTGTTACCGCGATGATGTTCCCCGCATTGATCTCAGGATTAAGCATCTTGACTAGATCTGTCCCACCAGGCGTGCCAAAAGATGTGTTGATGCAAAAGTAGATCTGCAAACACAAAGGGCTAATACCCGAAATCGATATCCAAAGCGTGCCAGTCGATTTGACCTGTTAATCGACAAGGATGAAGATACGAGCACTTTGGTCCTGACAACAGCGATACGCCCGAAAGTCACGGCCAAGAGGTACTCATGCGGAACTCGAGGATCGCCGAAGATTGCACTGGAGCAATGCAACTCGCCGAATCGATGAGAACTCGTAAAAAAGAAAAATATGCAAATTGACGAAGTCGTCGAAAGTAGATGTAAATAAGAATAAAAGTTGTTTTTGATGTATTGATTGATCTTTTTTTTACATTGCCCTTCACCCTATATTTATATCCTGATCTACAGAAACGTAACCAAATACGACTAGGACACTAAATCCAAATCTATGGAAACACATGACTTTAATACAACTCAGACTCTAATAAACGTATATAAGGAAATTAACTCCTATCTTATTCCATAGTCTGCCTCAGTCACGATGGTATTCTCATCGACCTCCTTTTTATCGGCACAATCCCTGTTCCATCGGCACAATCCCTATTCCATCGGCAGCAGCCTTCAAGTTCCTTCCATCGGTACATTCCCTGTTTCATCGGCAGCAGTCTTCAAACCATCTTTCATCGGCATCGGCAATAATACCCTTAACCTTATTGGCAACATTTCAATTTGAACCCATACACCGCTACCACTCATAAGCAAACTCATTTTCATCAGCTATCAATCTACACAATAATCTTTCCTCTGCTGATTAGCCCTTCCTGACCATCTTGACACGTGCTAAAAAATGATGTCAAAAGGCTATGTAGCTTCATTAATAGGCTCCTTAATCTTCTTGTCTTGAGTGTCCCATTTATTACAGCGGTATTCATACCTTGATACTTCTCCTGGGTAATCTGTCCATCCATCCTTCAAAGGTTGGGTTGCTTGACGGCGGAATCAATATCTCCCCTATTGCGGTTCTTTTTGGGCTGTTTATAATTAGTATAACTATTAAAGTGACAGCGTACCTTTTTATCTGGGAATTGAAAGTGGACTTGTCCAGATCTAATATAGATAACAGCGTTGGTGGTGTTGAGGAACGGTCTTCCCAAGATAATGGGGATTTAGTTATGAAGGAAGACAAGCTCTGTTCTTGATCTTCTTTAGTAATATCCCTTATGTGTAGATATGTAGTTGATCTTAGTCATGATTACTAAGTGTAATTGCACTAATCAATGTATGCTTTGATTTGTAATTAAGAATGACTTAGAAATTATTCCTCTAATATTCTACTTAACCATGCTAATGCCTTAGAAAGGAGTACTATGAGTGATTAATGATTAGTTATTATGCACCATTCATATATACATTTACCTCTTGACTTACCTTTGTTGCGAGTAGAATATTGGTTATGGTTTACTTTTCCATCAATAGTATAAGTTATCAATACATGTCCTTGCCAGACCTTCCCTGTGGTAAAAAAATATAAATAACGATACCTGAAATACTCCCGGATGAAGTACTACAATGGTATATTATATATGCGCTTGCAGATTCCTTTCATTTATATCTATATATTCTTTCTAGTTACATAAAATAATAAAGAACTATCTAGTATTATTCTAATTGTAATGCTACGTAGTACCAACAAGCATCTCTAGCATCATCACTAGGGATGACAACCTAGTAAAGTAATGTTAAGAGATGTAGACATACATTAGGTGACTACTAAAATAAATAACAAGTTAATAAATACGAATAACCACCACCACCCCGGCGGCACCAGGAGGAGGTCATCACCGGTCCGGACATCACCTCCCGCAGCCGGCCGAAGATACCATGGTAGGAAGGGGAGGCCTGCACCTGGGTGTACACTAGGCCGTTGTTCTCGACGTTGAGCTTGGTATCTACCGAAGTTCCCCACCACATAGGTTGTGGTCGCCGGCGATGCCGTGTTTTAAGTGTTTCAAGCGTTTCAGATTTATGTTTCAAGTGTTTCATGTGGATATTGCAAAAGTAGATCTGCGATGTTGCGTACGCATGTTGCAAGCCTATGTTTCAAGTGTTTTAAATATTTCAGACATATGTTTCAAGTGGTTTATCTGGATGTTGCATATGTTGTTATGGCTTTACACTCATGTTTTAAGAGTATGCTTCAAGTGTTTCAGGCATTTCCAATGTATGTTGCGAGTGTTTCTTCATCTAGATGTTGGAAAAGTAGATATGGATATTGCATATGTTGTTATGGTCATACACGCATGTTTCAATCGTATGTTTCAAGTGTTTCATCTGTTTTCAGATATATGTTGCAAGTGTTTCATCTGGATATTGTAAAAGTAGATCTGGTGTTGCACATGTTTCAACTGGAAGGTAGGTTGCCACGAAAAACATTTGGTCGTCTGAGAAGTGAGAAGGCTTCCTCCTCACCGCTGGTCTGCACCTCCTCCATAGTGGTGAATGCACGCATGGGCGTGAGTGGCCTCTAGCCCGCTGTAGTGGAGCGGTGGTCGGAGAGTGTTCGGAGCTGCGGCTGGTGGCCAACCGAGCGGCCTCCAACCTGCCGCAGAGGAGGTGGCCGGAGAGTGCGCAGAGCTGTGGCCAGCAGCCAGCCAAACGCAATGTCGAAGGGGGATGGATTCAGGGACGCGCGGCCCTGCGTGCATGTGGGCGTCGGAGGGAAATGGAGCAGCAGACACCGGCGTCTGGACGCGGGCGTCCTTCCGGACGTCCGGACACTAGCCACGTCCTTTGAACTTTTTTAAGATCATAATAACTGATCCACTTTCAGCATGTTTCTTTCTCCCCCACCACACGCACACAGATACAAACAAAGGTACTTCACCACTTGTACTTTGGGGTGTTGGAATCATAGATCACAGCAGAACATGATTGGCGTAGCAAAATCTATCGTGCTGCTTGTGCATAACTGTTCGAAAGATAATCGCTAGGAATCTGTCTCACATGCTTGCATTGCATTGACAATGATTTGGTATATTATATGCGCATGACACTAATAAGGACAGCTCGGCAACACTCATGCATGGTGGTAGAAGAAGCCTAGAGCTCTCCTCGTCACACACCTCGTATATGAGTTTAGACACAGCTCGTACTGCACTGATTAATACCAGTGACCAATCATGCTGTTGTTGGTTTGTGGAAACCAACTATGCAGAAATAGAAGCACATGCAGTCGTTAGATGGGGGAGACTGAAGAATCAAGCGGAACTAACAAAATTTCTAGTTCTTTTTAGCTCAAGAGACTACACTATGATCGAAAGTTAGTCGTTGGTGCATAGTTCCCTGATTATTTTTGTGAAATCTATGACACTTGTCACAAGCCCACACACAAGATATATTCCCACTGCTACATACTCCCTCCATTCCAAATTATAAGTCGCGTTGACTTTTTTGGTACATCGATTTTAGAGACATGACAAAGCCTCTAAAAATATTTCTAGATGCGGCTAGATCTAGAGCTGTCTCTAGAAATAGGCGCAACGCTGTAAAATTCATAATATTTTCAAACGAAGTTAGATGAAGACAAACTTTACAGTTGGTGAATTTTCCATTTATATCATTTAGATCTAACAAATTTTGTTTGAAGTTCTCACATTTGAAATAATCTATGGTCCTAAAATTCAGTTTTAAGTGCTCACATTTTGAAATTTAAATTTTGAAATTGACTCGGATGGAGACATGACAAAAGCCAAAGATGTAGATCTCAAAGAGCTTTACAACTTTTTAGTTAACGTTTCATTTGAAATCATTTATCCAAGGAAAAATCTATTTTAAAATTTTCACATTTTGAAATACTATTTTTTCAGATAATCTCGGATGGAGAAATGACCAAAACCAAAGTTGTAGTGCTCGACGATATCTACAAATTCCAGTTTGAACCTTTTTCATTAATTCATTTAGGATTTCAAATATTCATTTCAAAATTATTTAAAGTGAATACAAAATAAATGTATATCTACCCTTTAGTCATAAGTGACTTTAGGTGAAGTGAGCGGATCCAAAGGTGGGGCTGGGGGCTCCAGCACCCCCTTAATGGCTTGATTTCAAGCCTAATCACTGTAGCAAAAGCGTGATTTCACCATTAAATCTTCATGCAAATCAATATCTCCATTGTTTTAGCCCCCCCTTATCCCGCATCGTGCATCCGCCACTGGTGAAGTGTTTAGAGAAACTACACGCAAGGCCATATGTTGTAGGTTCAAATCCCGTTGGCCGCACGTACGTGCACGTATTTCACGTGACTTGTGGTTTCACCGGATTAATTTTTGGCAATTTTTTGGCCTGATTTATAATTTTTAAAAGATTATTTATACTAGTATATTGCCCGTGCTAATGCTACAGTGATATTTAAGACAACACAAATTAAACAACCAAAATGATGTATATGCTTTGATGAGTTTTGAAAAATCATCGATCACATATTATAATATTAGAAAAAAACATGATTTTGATGACAACCGGACACACCAAATAAAGATTACTTGCATGAGAACAATGATATCAAAATATAGTGGATACATACACAGGTCTTTGCATGACAACAAAGATAGAGAATTAACATGAGCCAAAAATAAACTGAAATTGTCACTAAAACTGTAGCAAAAGAGTAAAACTGTAGCAAAAGAGTAATACAGGCAAGCATAGCTCAAAATATGCAGGCAGGCATAAGTCCAAATATATAGTCAGGCCCGTCTCATAGGGAGGTGTAGGCAGTGTGATGGCCGGGGGCCCACGACGCTGGAGGGCCTATGAGTACAGTACATGTATTCAAGTTCATACGGTCCATTTGATTATGCTGCAAATAGTCTGCTTAGCCAGCGCTTCGTATCACGCGTGTCGCATCCCTTTGAGTCGCGACTTCCTTGCCATGGACGCGGTGACGACGTGCTGCTACGCCACTGCAGGCCTGCGACCACTCCGGCGTTCCCCAGGCTTGCCCCGGTCGATCAATCCCCAATCCGTCATCCGATCGTGATCGTATTTGGCGTTCCCCATTCGACCGTTCCTTGACTTCGATGCAGCGGATGCTGGACTGAAGACAGAACTTGGTAAGTAATTTCAGTTCAATTAGGGCCTGGCTGCCTGCACTAATTTTCTAAATTTCTATTCAATATTTTTTTGAACATATTAGATGTTGTCTAAAAAACATTTGTCCAGAGCTTTACATAGGTTTTTCCCAACTTCAAGTAATGCCGAAGTCAGCGAGCCAAATATACTGTCGTTATTTTACCGTTCTTGACACGAACATAATAGTTATTTTACCGTTCTTTGAGCTTCTTTGATGTACTGTCGTTGGTTTTTATGAACTACTAAATATATATTGCAAGTTAGCTCTTATTAGTAGTAATATATACTTCAATTGTTATTATATTAAAACATTGGATTGTCAGACCCTTAATGTCTTGCTTGCACAATGGCCCTTGAAATTGTTGAGACGGCCCTGTATATAGTCTTCGATTTGAGAACGATGAAGTACTATCTCAAGGGTGGTTGTTGCTCAGAGAGCCCCAGTGGCCTCCCTGCAAGTATCATTAAGAATTAAAGCCTGCAATGAAAGAGAGATACCATGTATCAGTCTCATATCTCCCCAGTTCGATCTTCGTGATATTTCTCACCTTTGTGAATTCTTCATGTTCCCGTAAGCTGGCTGCATCAACCTCCTCATGTCCTTGCTACTAAAACAATTGAGGTCAAATGAGCAAGAATTTTTTTTTGAACTGAATGTACAAAGAGGTCATGCTTCAACTAACATAGTAAATGTGTGATGAGTAATAACAATCTGCAACATCGTGAAAGTTAAGAGCACAGGAAAATTAAGATCGACACGAGCCACATACCTTTCCCCAGGAGCCAAACACCTTAGAGCATCTCCAATCGAACCCTCAGATTTTGACCCCTTATCCTTCAAAGTAGGGCTCTCTCATCCAATTGCACCCCCTACTTAGTTGTGAACTCCATCCGATTCCTCATATTTGCCTCCCTGCTTTCTCCCACCTCTATTTAATGCATATCCTGTAACTAACAAATGAACCATTTTTAATGAACCATTTTTAACAGCTATATTTCTAACGTTTATACTTCTAATGTCTACATTCCCACCTCTAGCCATGCTAACACCAACATGTTATCCTCTTTTATACTGAAATATTTTGATCTCTTCTTACTTCCTTTCGTAGACTGAGAGGCTTGTTCAACAACATTTTGTCCTTCAGGTGAGATACCAAAATAAGACACATCAAAATCAACCTCAGCGCTGTCCACATTGCTCCCAAAAACATCATTGAAGCTAGGCATTTCCATCTTCCTGCACTGCAAAGTACATTGCAAACCAATTCAATAAGAGTTGCTGAATGAAACAAGCCAAATCAATTATTATTGCAAAACCAATTTATGCGATGTTCACTTGCACAAACCGTAAAACCATTTATTACATAAATGCTCTCACTCTCTCTTTGACCCTATATGCTCTCACGAAAAGGTTAAAAAATCGTTTGCCATGTGCTTTTAGCTACTTATTTGAACTCTATGTCTCTCACGTTTAATACCTGCCTAGCAGCATAAGCAGCAAGCAGTCGTACTCTGTTTTCTCTGCTATCTACTTCCTGCTCTCCCTCTCTATCATGGTGGATAGCATAGCAGCACAAGCAGCAGATCCCCGTCATCGCGTGTGGTGCTTGCTGCTCAGGCACAAAGCAGTAGCGCGGCGGAGCGAGCTGCCCAACCAGCGCGCGGGCAGTGCTTGCTGCTCCAGCTGATCGTAGCTGTGCCTGATTTATATTTTTTAAAAGATTATTTATAGGAGCATGTTTCCAGCTGTCCCTACAAAATGGTAGAAAACAATTCCGTATGTCATAGAGGCTACCAAATGGTCGGCGCGTCGCCAGCTTCAAGTCTCCTATGTTTTCACACAAGTGCATCCACAAGATTCAAAACTCATGATCTCTCTTACCACTGCACCATATAGTCACTTGTGACTAAATATAGTATCTTATGTTTATTAGTTTCTACCGATTTTTATTGGATATTTTGACCCCTAAAGGTTCTCAAATAAAAAGTTACAACTTAGTTTTATAACTCGTCGGACTTTGATATAGGATATATCACCATTTTAGGTCATTTGAAAATTTCAAAAAAATGATTTTTAAAATATGAGAACTTAAAATATATATTTGAGCCCCTAAATAATCTTGAATAAAAAAAGTTGTCAGCCATAAAGTTCTATATCTCATCGAACTCTACAATTTGATATAAAGTTTATCTTTATCAAACTTTGTATAAAGTTGTGAATTTATTTGCTGGACAACTAATTCCATGGTTGGTTGACTTAGTCAACCATCCCAAAAAATCGATTTATAGGGAAATAGGGACAATTGACTTAATCGACTATTTTTAGGGATGGTTAGCAGCCGTAAAAATATGATTTCTAGGTGCAATGATTTTATATCAAATGTCCCTAAAAATAAGTAGATTTTCAGGAATGGTGGTATTAAAGGCAAGTTTGGTTGTTTTGTTTGGCACTCGGTGGCCTCACCGGCAAGGATGTGGGAGGTAAGATGCTTGTTTGGATATCTGGTTAGAGTATCTCGGGGCTTGTGCTGGCTAGTTTTTCTTTGCCAATGTAAGAGAGTGAAAAAGCTTGTCTAGGCAAGCTGATTAAAAGAACCAAACACAGCAAAAAATCGATTTCAACGAATGGTTAGAAAGCTATAGTGCAGCCCAATATTTCTATAGACAATTTACTATATGAATCATCCTAAAAATTGAAGATGATTGTAAAAAATCATCTATATAGTAGTGCATACATACCTTATTGTTTACGGTTACATGGCTAACCACAGGGGAAAAAATAGCCATAAATACTCCCTCCGTATCGGATTTAGAAGACGTTTTGGACAAGGTTTAGGTCAAACATTGGGAATATAAATCATCAATAACTTTTAAGTTGTTGAGTTTGCAAATGTAAAAATTATATGAATAGATTTGTCTTAAAAAATACTTTCATAAAAGTATACATATATCACTATCCCATAAATATTTTTTTATAAAACACAAGAGGTCAAAGTTGTGTTTTGAAGACCGTGTCGCTGTCCTAAACGACTTATAAATCCGATACGGAGGGAGTACAAGCTATTGTGTTATTGAGCCATATGGGAATGTTCCAAACAACCTAGCACCCTTTGTCCTAAATTATAGTTCATTTTAGCTTTTCTAGATACATAGATTTTGCTATATGAGTGTGGATTTTCAAGGACGGGGTGTAGCTGCGCACTCTTTGCAACATCCAGATGAAACACAAGCAACATCTGCTTGAAACTTGAAACACTTGAAACATGCAGATAAAACACCTGCAACATCCGCTTGAAACACTTGCAACATTCAAATGAAACACTTGCAACATCCGCTATGAAACACCTAAAACACTTGAAACATGCACTTTATTACTGTTGAAACATGTTCGGATTACTATTGAAACATAGGGTGCGTAGCTACACCCCGTAGCACGCCAATATTTCCCTTTGCTACATATGCATGCATAGATATACGATATGTCTAAATACATAATAAAAGTTATGTATATCTAGAAAAGCCAAAACAATCTATAATTTGGAAAGGAGGGAATAACTAACTAACTAACCAAGGCTTGATCAATTTGTTATTGCCAAGTCAAGCTTAGGTTCTGTTGTACTTTTACTCGATACAAAATTAGCACAATATCATGCATGTATGTGTGGCATTACGGATGAAACAAGACGTTTAGGATATCCGGATGTTGTAATCAAAGTAGGACTACTTGCCTATTTCGCACCGCTGATTTTGCTCTTTGATGAAAAACTGAATCTTTGGCAATCGATTGATATTGGCTACCATGAGTAAATGTACATTTCATGGTTTATTATCAGATCAGCTGCCCCGACTGAAAAAATGGGGAAAGTAATTATAATAAAATCATGAAAATTGGAATAATTAGAAGGTATAGAGAGATAATGTGCGGCATGTTTGTGTAAGTTGCGGAAGCTTTACAAGATCATATTAGCACAAATTAATCCAACTAAATAAAACAATTTTTGTGTTTTCCTACCACAACTCAACTGTTCAAGTGCTGCACCGCACATACCCACCACCTTGCGCCATGTTTCTCTTGCTTCTTCATTCTTATCTTCCTTGTTCTCTTGATAACAGGAGAATGTTGATGTCGGATTGATCTCGGGTCACACACAGCAGCTAGGATTAGATCGTCCGGGCCGCTACAGGCCGAAGAACACAGCGATGATATCACACTTACATGGTGAAGAACAGAGAAGTTTACGAGCAAACCAACAAAGGGTAACCAATCGTGCTTTCTTAACAAAGAACAACTAGTTTTCGAGCAAACTAGCAAATGAACCGTTGAAGCTCTCACCCGGGATGGACCCCATAGGGGCAAGAGCATCGCTAGGTTACCCTAGGTCGGCCGGAAGCCTAGGAAGCCATCTTTGGTCGTCGGATCAAGCGATGAACAACAATATAGGGTTAGAAGAGGACATAAAGGAGTTGTAAATATAAAAAGACAGATTGGATTGTTGGATGTTCTCAATCGGTCGTGATCCTCTTTTTTTATAAAGAGGGTGGTCTTGTATATCCCAGTAGGAAACAAGTCTATATCGTAATCTTCAAGTTTCTCACGTCAATAATAGATTCAAAATCGATTTGGAAATCAATCGGTTCGTAATAGGACAGGAAGTCCCAAACTGGCCTGGCCGGTTTTCATGGGGCTGGACAGTCAAACAGGCGGGCAAACGTGCCTGGCCGGTTCTGCTGCATGCCCAACGTAGAAAATCTTTCAAAAATTATAAATAATTCATCCAGACTCCAAACAGGACAAACAATATATGTTTTTTTATCAGTTCGACGAGAGGAACACAATAGTGCAATCCAATCTTGCACTTGAGAAACTTGTCAAAACCGGTCTGGCAAGTTATAATTCACCTGTTCATTGTCGCTAATGAGAAGACAAGCAAGCAATCTAAACATAATTTTTAAGGCATGTCAAGTATCAGTAAAATCAAAGAAGGGTTCCACTATATTTGTTTTATTATAACCTTATTAAGTTTTATTGTAACCTTATTAAGAAAGTAGATGTCACGGTTAGGAACAGGGTGGAGATATAGAAATGATGTACTATATGTATGTCTGTTAGATATTTTGCGTGTCCCCAAACCTTGAGATTAATAGATATATATTAGATAAGATTGGTTAGATGGACATGTATATTATATAAAATTTTGAATCCTTTATCATGTCGATGGGCAAAATTAGACAGACCTTGATGACATCTAAATTGTTTCTCGAAACAACATCAGAATATCAACCCTTTCCCTTAATCACTTATTTACTTGCACGAAAGGCTATTCCATGAGCTCTAAAGTTTTTCCCCATGATTCTTTCTTATTTGGTAACATGTTAAGTATTCATTAAAGTTTGCTTATCTTATCTTTTTTTTTATTATCTTAGATCTCTGCAGCAACGCGTGATGAATTCACCTCGTATATCTTAAAATTACAGCTCGGTACGGTAGCTCGTTTTGATGAAGCAGTTACAAGAACGTCAGAAGCAAAAAAGAAAACCATGCTAAAGGGGAAGAGAGAATGGGCATGAAAGGTTAACGGAAGCAAGGGTCCAATTTAACCATAGAATAGGGGAATAACCGTACAAGTCCTGGCACGTACTATATTGGTCCCGTTCGGCTGAACTGATAAGCCGGCTGAAAAACACCGTTGGCTGATTTGTTGTGAGAGAAAAACACTATTCTGGCTGAAAAAACAAGCTAAAAAAGATAAATTATAAGACGGATGAACAGGGCCATTGTATGATGCAGTACACTCTCCTTGTATAATTTAACAGTTTTATTTAAAATGTCTGCTATCCCTGTATAAAACGCTGCTGTGTGCTCTGAGATTGCCACAGCACAAGCAAGCTCACTCATCACAGACGTGAAGCACCAAGCACCTTATAGAGGCTCAAAGGCACGCGGGCGAAACGCGGAGCGATCGAGGAGCTCCTTCATCATGGTCGCATATGCAACCACGTTATACGTCGCAGCTCAAGAAGCCCTGGCGAGCTCCTTGCAGCCGCAGGTGGTGGCCGCCGTCTTCTTCACGTCAGCCGCGTGCACGGTCGCCCTAGCCGTCCTCCTGGCCTTGCTGCGGCTGCGCCCGCCGTGGTGGTGCGCGTGCGCGGTGTGCGAGGCGTACGTGACGGCGTCGTGGACAGCGGAGTTCGACAACCTCTGCGACTGGTACGCGCACCTCCTGCGGCGCGCGCCCGGGCGGACCGTGCACGTGCACGTGCTCGGCAACGTGGTCACCGCCAACCCGCCCACCGTCGACCACATGCTGCGCGGCCGCTTCGACAACTACCCCAAGGGCGCCCCCTTCTCGGCCATCCTCGCCGACTTCCTCGGCCGCGGGATATTCAACGTCGACGGCGACTCCTGGCTCTTCCAGCGCAAGCTCGCCGCCGCCGAGCTCGCGTCCCCAGCGCTGCGCTGCTTCGCGGCGGGCGTCGTGGCCTCCGAGCTGCGGTGCCGACTCATTCCTCTGCTTCACTCTGCAGCCGGCGGCGACGGAGACGGAGACAGCGGCGAGAGGCTGCTGGACCTCCAGGACGTGTTCCGCCGCTTTGCCTTCGACTGCATATGCAGGATCTCGTTCGGCCTTGACCCCGGCTGCCTGGAGCTGTCGCTGCCCATGTTGGCGTTCGCCGACGCGTTCGACACGGCGTCGATGCTCTCCGCTCGGCGCGCGACGGCGCCCATGCACGTGTTCTGGAAGCTGAAGCGGCTGCTCAACGTCGGGGAGGAGCGGGAGCTCCGCGACTCCATCCGCCTCGTCGACACGCTCGCCGCTGAGGTCATCCGGCAGCGCCGGAAGCTCGGCACCGCCGCCTCGGGCGACGACCTCCTGTCGCGCTTCATGGGCTCCATCAACGACGACAAGTACCTCCGCGACATCGTCGTGAGCTTCATGCTGGCCGGCCGTGATACCGTCGCCTCGGCTCTCACCGCCTTCTTCCTGCTGCTCTCCGACCACCCCGACGTGGCCACCGCGATCCGGGACGAAGTCTCCCGCGTCGCCGGAGACAGAGGAGACGGCCACGCCGGCGCCGCCGACTCCGCCAGCTCGGAGAAGCTCAAGGACATGCACTACGTGCACGCGGCGCTGCACGAGTGCATGCGGCTGTTCCCGCCGGTGCAGTTCGACTCCAAGTTCGCGGCCGGCGACGACATGCTCCCGGACGGGACGTTCGTCGCCAGGGGCACCCGGGTGACCTACCACGCGTACGCCATGGGTCGCATGGAGTCCGTGTGGGGCCCCGACTGCGCCGAGTTCCGGCCGGACCGCTGGCTCCACGACGGCCGGTTCATGCCGGAGAGCCCCTACCGGTACCCGGTCTTCCAGGGCGGCGTGCGCGTCTGCATCGGCAGGGAGCTCGCCATCATGGAGATGAAGTCCGTCATCGTCTCCGTGGTGCAGAGCTTCGACATCGAGGCGGTCGGCCGGAGCTCCCACCGGCCAAAGTTCGCGCCAGGCCTTACCGCCACGTTCGCCGGGGGTGTGCCTGTCAGAGTGCGGCGGCGAGCTCGTGCCAGCGAGCTCCGACCACCACCAAGTTAACGTCACTACGGCACGCACGATTTGCTCGTCGTATTCGAAACAGAGCAAGCATTGGACTAGATGCGTGGGACGCCGTGATGTATGCGTTATTTACTTGTATTCGCGAATCGCGACGACGACACAGTTTGGCGAGTGCGGTGGGTTCTTGGCCTCCACTGGAGTCTGAAGATTCCTCCGATAAGGTCATCTGGTCATGGCACAGCGGACGGGATTAGTCTAATCCGATGCCCGACGGACGGCACTAGTTCTCGCACATGCATAAAAGGGGGCGGCTTAAAGTCGCCTCTGCATGTCAGCATGTGTGCTATTCTTTCCAACTTTCAAAGCAGAATTGTCGAAAAGAAAATTTGCAGATTCAAAGTTGCAGAATGCATGCACATCTAGATGTTCTAGCTTCCTCGTGGACAGGGAACTTCAATTATTGCAAGGTGGTCGGGCAGCGAATTAGATAAATGCAGTTGATGATATTCTTTATTCCAGCTCAGCTCGTTGGTTAGGTTTTTACGGTGGAACCTGTCCACCAGGTTCGAGTTTTGGACTCAGTGTAGCTACCCGTCCAATCTTATGGTTTGTTGTCCTGTCTTCGACAGACGTTCATACTTCATAGTGTGCATGGGTGTGTTAAAAACTGGTGAAACACCTGCATAAAAGTTAAATTCTTTGTAAATATGGGTGAATGGCCCGACCGTGAAGGAAAAGTTAAACTCTTTGTGTAAACTGATAATTTGCTTAATTCCTTTGTTACCACACTTTAAGCACCTAGTGCCAAGTTAAGCATCTTATATACTTCTTCATTCATGTATACAAGAACTAATTGATGCATGTGACGTGGAACAAAACTGATATTTCAGCTAAGCACCCTATTGTACGTTCTTATTTGACTTTAGCTTTAGGATCTCGAATTGCACACGTGTCAAAAATAGATATGTGCAAAGGAACGAAGTATCAGGTAATTAAAAGGAAGAGGACATTTGAACTCAAGGCCTCAACACCATATGTAACAAATAATGTTACAACTTACACGTGTGCATCCATAGACTGTGCATAGAGATAATTTCTAGTACTAGTACGCAGAGAAAAAGGAGGCAATACAATATCTTGACATGTACCTTGAGCTTTTACACAGAATAAATGCACTGCATTCTTTCCTCAAAAAATGACAAAGAAATGCAATCCATTCTTTACCCGGTACATCCGGTGACTACCAAAAATATTCTCGTCGGATGCTAGAGCAGCCATAATCCAACATAATATAATTCTTTTTAGACAAAAAGGTTACCCCTGCTTTTGTGTTTCAAAAAGCAAACAAACATTCGAGTTCAAACAGGTTTATGGCACTGACGCCAGAACACAGTGCAGACTTAGGTCTAGCCAAGATGATTATTACAGCTTTCAAATGCATGAGTATTCTCATTCCTGCTTTCAAACGCCTGAGTATTCTCATTCCTAGCATCGAAGGCGACCAAGGACTGAGCACCCAATAGACCCGACTGTGATGATGATCAACATAGTATAATCTTGGCATTTGTTTGGCACACCTAAGAGTCCAGTAGTTAATAGAACTAATTGTCAACTTGTTGGGCCATGAATTAATTGTTAGTGCACTAGTTACCTAGAATTAATTATTTAAAAAATTATTAATCCACTAGTTACTAGTTCTGGAGACCGTGCTTGTTGGGCCAGCTCGGCCCGACATGCCCGTGCCTAGGCCGATGGACAGGCACAAAGCCCTATTCGGCACGGCCCGGTGGCCCGACATGCCGTGCCCGGTCCGGCCTCATCGGGGTGTTCTTTTATCGGGCCCAGGCCGGTCCGGGCTGTGCGGCCTATTTGGCCATCTATACATCCATCAATTCCCACTGCACATGTTTCAGCTCACAAAAAAGATCAAACTTTTGACTGACCCGCTCTCACTTGCATTTCAAATGAAACCTACATTTAGCTTTGTGGCTTAGATCTTCATATATACTCAAACTAGCAAAGGAAATAATCTGAAATATAAACCTTTTGTGGCAAACTTTTTTTTTGTTTCAGTTTCAAATGCTAAATGTGTCAACATGGAGAGAGAGAGACTGTTTGAAATCAAAAAAGAAAGAGAGATTGTGGTCGCCCTATAAGGAAAGAGCGGGAGATCTTGAAAAAACTGATGTGGAGAGACATGTGATTATTTGGATCTAAAAATAGGAAATTGGGAAGAAAAAATGCTTGCCGGATCCTATGCATGAGCCAGAGCCGGAGGAAAACAGTGCACATGTTCCTGGGCGGCCGGGCCTCATGTGTGGGGCTGGTACTACTGTTGGATCGATCCTTGTACCTTTAAGTACCATGGAGTTTTTTTCTCAGAAACTCTCATGCCAACTGATAGTTGGCATGCATGTGATGACGGCCATGTGCTCCCACAACCGTTGATGAGTACGTCGTTCATCCCCACAGCCCGTTTGCTAAATGTGCACGTTTTCTTTAGCTGGGGAATAAAGCAGCGAGGTACAAAATTATTATTGATCCTAGCCGTCATGTGTCGGGTATCACGTTCGTTTGTTGGGCACAGACTCGAATGCTCGCTCGGTGAATTGATGCTTGAACTCGGGTGAAGTGGAACCATAAAGTCGTAGTTTTTATTGAGAACTATAGTTTTGATATATATCAGGGTAACATATGAGGTCGTAATTTTAAATTTCAAAACTTAAAATCTAAGAACTTAAAACAACGTTTTACAACTCTAACTAGTTTCAAATAAAAAATTTCTCAACTACAAAGTTGTAGATAGCATCGAGGGCCAAATTTTTTATATAAAGTTTGTCTTCATCCTACTTCATATAGAAAAGTTATGGATTATTTTTAGATGCAAGTATTTGCAAAGGCAGGCTCTTAAGTTGTCTCTTTTAATAAATTTTTAGAGATGGACCCTTAGAATGCCTGTTAATAGTGATTTTTAGAAGCATGATCAATTAACACACTACTACAGAATTTAACTTGCGCAACGTTTCACTTTAGGCCTCGGAGGCGGGCGGACATTTGAATCGCCTCGGTTAATACCTGTGATTAACCAAGGCAGACATTTTTATTAACCAAGGTGGTTAAAAATAATCACCTCGGTTAATAGATTAACTGAGGCGGGCAACGTAATATAACTGCCTCGGTTAATAGGCATTATAACGCAACCGCCTCGGTAAATCATTAACCAAGGCGGTTATTTTATAAGGCCACCTCCTAAAATCTGGCCCAACCCGCTACTATTTCGAAGCCCATAACAACCCCTCCTCCTGGGCTTATATAAATAGGAGAGCTAGGGTTTTCACTCCTCACCCTCACTCCCTCTCCCAACCAGCAGTTGCAGCCCCCTCCGTCGCGAAGTCATGAGTCGCGCCCCTCTTCGTCTCTCTCACTCTCTCCGCCGGTGCCTCTCTCTCACTCTTCTCTCCCAAACGCGGCGACCTCCCAGGCGCCCCTCTCCCTCCCACCACGCCCCCTCCCCTCTCCTCTCCCCAACGTAGCGGCCTGGCGGCGGGCAGCGAGGACTACGCGGGCGCGGGCCCGTTTGAGGCGGCGGCGGTGGCGGGCTCCTCCCTCTCGGATCAACCTCCCTCTTGGCGCTACACGGCAGAGGCTGGTGGATCTGGGAGAACCCGGAGCGGATCCGACGGGGAGGAGTTCTCCAGTGGCAGATCTGGCGAGGACGAGTCCACCGGTGGTGGATCCGGCGGGGACGAGCTAGCTGGCGGCGGATCTGGTGGGGAGGAGCTCTCCGGTGGCGGATCCGACGAGGACGAGCCTGGCGGCGGCGAATCTTGCGGGGACAAGCAAGTCGGCGCCAGATCCGGCGGGGAGGACCTCTCCGGTGGCGGGGAGGAGCTCTCCGTCGACCACCACGGTGGCGAGCACGGCCTCGACGCGGCTCTAGCGAGCGAACGCGTGTGACACGGCGTCGCCGCCCCAGCAAACGACAGCGGATCCAGGCCCGATCCGGGCCTGGTTTGGGCTGTGTGTTTTTCTTTTTTTTTTATTCAATTTATCGAGGTGGGCATCAAACCGCCTCGGAAAAGGTCCCATTAACCGTGACCTTTGATCCAAGGTGGTTGTCATGCTCGCCTCGGTAAAGTTTCCTGTAGTAGTGACATGAAGGTGCCTTAGGGCACACGCCCCCTGTTAATTGACTATTAATATAGGCGAGCACCTTAAGAAGACCGCCTCAGAAAATGATTAATAGAGGTGGGGTTGTCTCACCATTTACAGAGACGGTCTTTAGATGTGTCTTAACCAACAAAGTTGCACTCAATACACGAATGGTAGGCTCTTCTTCCTCATCGATTGCACAATATTAAATTATGACATAAACATAGAACTAGAATTGAGACTAACCACAAGAGACAAGATAAACACAACTTAAAAAGAGGTGAACATTTTTAGAAGTCGCTTCTATAAATGGTCAAGCGAATCTAAGACAACATTAACATTTGTTAATCATTTACAGCGGTCAGGGGCAGATATCATAAGTAGTTTGTCTTTGTTAATCGATTATTTGTAAAGACAATATCTGCCTCTAAAAATGGCTAATAACAAAGGCGGGCATTTTAGATTTTGCATCTAGAAATTGATTAAAAAGCACCTAATTCCTCACCTTTTTTTTCCTGTCTCCACCCGTGTATCCCGCCACCACAAAGGTACAAATACAACCCACATGCATGCGGTGACATGATGGCTACTAAACAAATCGATCGATCTCTCAGAAGGCACTAGAACAACGTAGAACCTGATTACCTAATAAAGTGGCGGCAAGCTCCGTCGGATAGCCGTTGGTCGACACTACTCGACACCATGGTTCATGTGATTAATGGTCAGGTGGCATTTATAATTTATAAAAAACGCTGGATGATTAGCTTTCCGAAAGAGAGAATCTCTCCTTAGATCTGCGCGGTATTCTTTTAAGTTTTCCGTGAGGACGAGGGGGGCTTTCGATCATGACTGTACCAGCACCGTTAGTTGTGACGACGATTATACTAGCAGATGCGCGCAACTGACAAAAGCACAGGTGCGAGCGAGATGCCATCTCATCACACACGATCATCGTATATATAGTACCATAATATAAAGTGATTAGTACAGTAGCTTATAAAAACTCGTTGCGTGCGTGGCCCCTGCAAGATTTGCGCTGGATCGCAGTTTAGTATGACTAGAAAACAAGTGTGTTGCATACTCGATCGCATTCTCACCGAACATGGCAATACCGCCGTAATCGTCCTCTGCGTGCGCGCTCCAGTCCACTGGAATACAAAGCAATGCAACAATGGTCCCCTGCCCTGCTGCAGCATGAATGAAATAATCAAATAAAGTAGCGCTACTTTCCGAACACGTGGTGTCGGGTCGAGAACATCAACACCCCGCGCGTGGAGGTGGAGCAGAAAGTGCCTGCCTGATCGAGCACCGCACTTCAAAAATGCGTGCTTACCACTAATCGGGCTGGTGTGACTGTGTAAGAAATCCATTAGTTATGTATTCCTTTTGGCCAACTGCACAAACTAGGTGATTAGTGGCGGCGGCCTGAAGGAAGATGCTCTCCCCTGATCCCCTCCCTCTCGGTCCCACTCACGCACTCTACCAATAAAGTTGTGTTGCGCTGCATTTGACCGGCGTGGGTCGCGTCGCATGGCCGCATGGGGCTGACGAGGGAGTGACAAGAAGCTACTGCAAACGCTCGGCTGATTCTGCACTACTAACATGCAATGAGTAACGGCGTGGATCGGAGCTTTATTTGATGTCGTTCCACACTTAATAGAGTAGTAAGTACTATGAGGCTGTTTGAGATGGCCACACCAAAAGTGCGGCGAGTTGCGGCGGTGGTGTGGTTTCTGGACGCCAAACTCTGTGGCGAGATTTCTACTGTAAAAAAGTTATGGCTGCCTCGTTTAAATTACCAACCAAATAAACACTCCGATTCTCATGAGGAGCTACAACTGTGGCATGACGGTGGATGGCCATCAACCAAACACCCCCTATATATATATATATATATATATATATATATATATATATATATATATATATATATATATATATATATATATATATATATATATATATATATATACTCATAATCAATTTTCTTTCTTCACTTTTTTTGTTTCTTAATAATAACAGTACTTAGGCTCAGCCTTTGAGTTTTCTTTTTCTGGTCTTGTATTGTACAACTTCTGCCGGTTCTCAGCTTTAAGTTAATTTAATTGCAGTAGGGGCTCAAACCCCTTCTGTCTCTTTTTTCTTAAAAACACTTTTTAAAGTTCTGGTTATTATGTCTGCCTTATCTTTTTTTTGGTTGAATTTTGCTTTTTATCTGTTGACAGATTTATTTGTGCTCAATCTGTCAAATTTATGTGCGTCTGATTAGGCTTTAAGACATGTGTTCCCCGTCAGGGATCGAGGTTCGGCGGACGGCCTCGGGGGCGTACTCGACCTGGAAGATGTGCTAGTTGGGGGAGAACACGGTGATCGCGCGGTCATAGAGGGCTATCATGGCCGATTCTCTACCTAAAACTCGACGAGATCCACGGTCCCTTAGTGACATGAGCAACGACGGCGGCAGCTAGGGCACCGTTTAGATGCCAAAAATTTTGCCAAAATTTTTAGATTCCCTGTCACATCGAATCTTTGAACACATGCATGAAGCATCAAGTATAGATAAAAAATAAAACTAATTACACAGTTTAGACGAAATGGACGAGACAAATCTTTTAAGCCTAATTAGACCATGATTGGACAATATTTACCAAATAACAACGAAACTGCTACATTAGCGTTTCGCCAAAAATTTTGCCAACTAAACAGCCCCTAGGGGGAAGAAATTCTTTGGCAACAAGAAGTGTGCGGCTGAAGAAAGGATGCCCTAGGTACAGGCAGGTGGTTGATACTATCTATCAGATTTTGTAATGATCCTATTGGTAAAAAAAGGGATAGATTTTGACATCATAAATCTATCAACGGATGGATAAACAACCTCTTTTTTTGTTTTCAGGAACTAGGGGTGTGTTCACTTCGCGAAAAGTAGCTGAAAAGTTATTGTAGCATCTTTCGTTGTTATTTGGCAAAATTTGTCCAATTATGGACTAATTAGGCTCAAAAGATTCGTCCCGACATTTACAGACAAACTATGCAATTAGTTATCTTTTTTACCTACGTTTAATACTCCATGCATGCGTCGAAAGATTTGATGTGATGTGTGTAAGAGGAAATATTTTGGGATGGGAGGGGGAAGTGAACGAGGCCTAGATTTCTTTTCCATTTGATTTTTCTTTAAATGTCTAATGTTTACAACTACACGACGATCCTGAATTAGTAACATTTATGTAGGCTCCGTTCGCTTCGCTGAAGAGCCAGACCGAAAAATAATGCCGACTGATTTCAAGCAAACAGGGCCACGTATATTTTTTCTGTTTTGGCCCTTGTTTAGATTGAAGATTTTTTCAACCTGATGAATAGTACCACTTTCGTCTTATTTGACAAATATTGTCCAATCGTAGACCAACTAGGCTCAAAAGATTCATCTCGTGATTTTGAACTAAACTGTGTAATTATATTTTTTTTACCTACATTTAGTACTCCATGCAAGCGGCTAAAAATTGATGTGATGAAGAGAGAGTGAAAAAACTTGGAATTTTGAGGTGATCTAAACATGGGGTTGAGCTGGATTTCTTCCATTCCACGACACGAGCGACGGTGCGAGATCCTCGTATCATCGTAAGCTTTTTCGATCAGAGTGCTTGTGGTAGCACGTGACACCTGAACAGCTGCAGCTTTCGCCAGTACGATGACACCTCGATCGAAATGAAGCCGCACGGACGAATCCATCCCAGATCATGCATCAAGGGCAGGGCCATGCAGCCATGCAGGCCGGTTGATCGCAGGCACGAACTTGGATCAGGACCGTCAAGTCGTTAGCATGCAGTACCAGTGGTACTGTACTGCTATCCACCCAGCGAGGCAGCGACGACCCCCCGGCACGGTGGCACCGGCAGCGCAGACGTGGGCGCCGAGTGGACCGATCACCAAATTTCCACGCACGCACCAGCAAGGCAGCAACACTACCACCATAGTACCACTACGCCCGCCGTCCGCTATCAGCCAACCGTAGGCAGGGGTTGCCCTTGGCCCTTGGCCCTTTGCCGTGTGGTCCGTCGCTCGCCGTACCCACGCCGCGCGTACAACACCGTAGCCCGTAGGATAAGGATGCAAGTGCCTGCTGCCAAGCGCTAGGCGCTAGCTAAGTCGTCGAAAAGGAAAAGGGATGATGGCGCGCACGCGTAAAGCCGACAAACGCATGCAGCACACCGGCGGTCACCGAGTCACCGGCCACCGGAACAACGGCTTGCCTGGTTGTACGTGCACGACGTACACACGGTGGCCAGTGAGCGCGCGGTGACCTCCGGTTGTGGTGGCGAGGGGAATGGTTCCGGTGGGGTGTAGTACGTGCTCGATCGGCCGGGTCCGGTTGTGCACGACGTACACGGCGGCAGCCGCGCCGGCATGCACATGATTAGACCGAAATGCATGGTGGCGGTTGTCAGTGGGCAATTAATTTGCCTTCTTTGTCCGTCAAACTGAGTGCCTTGGGCTAGCCAAGCCTGCCGGGTTTGTTTCGGCAACGTACGCTATAGATGCCTACGCCCTGCACCGTGGAATAGAAGAGAAATCCCATTTTTTTTAAAAAAAATTCTTCCGTCTTGTGAATATGCGATCGTGGCTTTTCTTTGGCTCTCGGACTTTTCTTCCACCTCATCCGATAAAGGAGTTGTTCCGCTAATGGTTTTCTGCAGCTGATATATAAGCCGGTTGAAGCTTATTTGTTGGGAGAGAAAAAAACCCTTTTCCATAACTGATAAGTTCAAGCGAACATGTGTAAGTTTGTATTGCTAACCAATCTACTTTTACGTACCGGCTAGTGGAATGTAATCGATCGCCTTTTCTTTTCTCTTACTATTATGGTACTATAATTAATAGTAGGGCATAGGAAGGTGGCCAGGTGCGAATGTGCGTTGGTGCCCACTGTTTGTTTTGTTCGGCCAAGGTCATGATGAATAATATGGAACGCAGCAAGACATCACAGGAGGTCTTTCTTTTTTTTTTTTTTTGATTCACAAATCACAGGAGGTCTTTCTTTAAATGAGAAGAACTCCTCTTTTTTCCTTCTCTCTAGACTAGAAGAGGAAAAGAAATACAGGAGGACTCATATGACCCGTTGATCACGGGCTCTCAGTCCGTGCATGCTCTGAGGCCCAAATACGAGTCGAACACTTGCTCCTCCTTTGCTAGGCCCAAGTCCTCAGGTGCGATTAGCCTCTTGGTCGTGGGCTTTTATTGGTTCAGGGATTCGTCCGATTCGAGCGGCCCAGATTCGGTTTCCCCGGGACCGGGAGGACTGAATCCTGGCCGTATATATGTAACTCTGGCCGCGTTCACTTCCCCTCCCAACCCAAAATATTTCCTCTTACATACATCACATCAAATCTTTCGACGCATGCATGGAGTATTAAACGTAGGTAAAAAAGATAACTAATTGCATAGTTTGTCTGTAAAGTTCGAAACGAATCTTTTGAGTCTAATTAATCCATAGTTGGACAAATTTTACCAAATAACAACGAAAAGTGCTACAGTAACTTTTCAGCTACTTTTCGCGAAGTGAACACACCCTCTATTGAGAGAATGTTCAGGAAACTGCTACCGTCGGCCGCCGCAGGCATATCCGCTTCTTCTCTTCGGTTCAGCTCTCGAGGTACGCGTGCGCGGATCCCAATCTTTCTTCTTCCTCTTATACTAGATAGACTAGACTAGATGCCAAACGATTTTCCTTTATTTGCACCGGAAGCGCAAAACAGAGGTCTTCTGTTCTGCAATTATTCACGATTCCGTGGTAGAATGGGAACTGTTTCAGGAATTCAGGTTGCCAATGAAATTCGTGTTGGTGGATTTGGACCCTATGATTTGTTTGATTATCTCATATTCTCATCGGTCCATCTTTGGCATGTTGCCTCTTCCTGAGGTGGTATAGTATAATATACTCCGTGCCTCCAGGTTCTTCATTTCTCAGGGCTAGCCTTTTCAGTTCGATTTTTTGTTTTTTTTTGCGCGTTTTGGAAGGAGACAGTACATATTAAGCAACGCGATCTTGCAAATTTAGTTATCTTTTCCCAGATAAAGAAACTTGCGCCTTCCAGGGCACGAATCTAAGATCAAAGCGATGTATTTAGTGTCTCTAGGGAGGGTTAGGATTAGTAGGCCTTTCGTGGTTGAGGTGGCTTGGGATTCAATTCGAGACTAAATCCTTAGTATTCGGGTCCAAATCCCTGTATCCAAGCTGCTCTTTAGGTTCCGTGGAGCTGTTGGTATGGCTTGAGGAATGTTTGGAGTTTGACTCACATTTGACAATTACTAAAGATATGGATCCAAATAGATTGTTATAAGTTCTATCCGGGGTGGAGCCAGGATTCAGATATTGAGGGTGGGGGGAGGCCGCTCACTAAATGTCGACAAAAATTATATAGCGCCCTTGCTAGACCTTGTTGTCAGCTTTAAAAAAATTGTGGAATTTGATGCACTATATTACAGGACGGAGGAAGTAAATATCTAAATTGATGATTAGAACTGAAGGGACATTCTTCGTAGATCACATATTTGTTTTATTTAGCCACTTAACATTAGATAATCAAGAAATGTGTTTGAGAAAAGCAATCTAAAATTAGTTTGTAAAGCTTGTTTATTTATAATCTCTAGTGATCAGTGAGAAATAATAAAAAATAGTAGTGAAAGCTATGCAACGTTAGAGGGGGGGGGGGGGGGGCAGGCCCCCCCTTGTCTCCGCCCCTGGTTCTATCTTAATATATTGACGCGGACGTGTTCGATGAAAAAATAGATTGTTATATGCCTACTTGAATTGAACTTGTGTTATTGTAATCTAGTCAATCCTATGATGTGTTTCCTTGTTTTATTATCCTCAATTGCTAAGAGGTAGGATGTCTTATTGATCTTTTTTTTTCTGTCCCACGATATTTAAGTGGCACCATGTTTTGTATATGCTGATCCGAGTACATTTATTTGTCTTTAAAGATAAATATGTTCTAGACATTTCTGCAGTTTTCAGGATGAAGGTAATAGCTGCCTACCTGCTTGCTGTTCTGGGTGGAAACACTTCCCCGACTGCTGATGATGTTAAGAACATTCTGGAATCAGGTATTTCTGCTATTCTGGTTGTAGCTGCCGCTTCTTCAGATTTAAATTTGGTCATAACTTTCTTCTCTCTGTTATTTAGTGGCTGAGGTTGTTTAGTTATCTTGCATGCAGCAAGAGAAGAAGTCTGCGTTCACTAGTGGTTGAGGTTGATTAGTTATCTTGCATACAGGAAGGTGTCCACTAGTGGCTGAGGTTGATTAGTTATCTTGCATGCAAGAAGGTGGCTGAGGTTGATTAGTTTAGTTAAGTCTATTGAGAGTTGGGGTTTGTTACTAAAGTTAGCTTCTGTTAGTCAAGTTAGGGAGTTTATTAGTGTGCTTTGCCGGCCTTATAACTAATGGCCAGCTAAACCTTTGGGAACAAGCAGGAATTGAGTCATCTGTTCAGAGCCTCCTAGGGAGGGCGAAAAGGATCCATTATTCCCTGCCATTGTTACTCTTCTTAGCCAGATTAATAAGGCCAATTCCCCAGCCATATCACATACAAGTTAGAATAGCGCTTGTCTAGCTAGCCACGGTATGGAGTCTGATTTCAAGACGTATTAGACTAGATGATACGATCGTTGTGGAAGTCGTCTAGGTGACCGCACAATAAGTTGTTCATTCTGTCTGCAATGCAATAAATAGATAGAGGAAAACACTTGATGTTGGGATAATTATGTGGGAAAATTATAGTTGTACACTATGCTGGACCTTGTTTGCCTTAACAACAATATCTGTTTTCCTTACAGTTGGTGCTGAAGCTGATGAAGAGAAACTGGAGTTCCTGCTCACAGAACTCAAAGACAAGGACATAACAGAAGTGATTGCAGCCGGAAGGGAAAGGTTATCCTCTGTGACTTCAGGTGGTGGTGCAATTGCCGTGGGAGCTCCGGCTGCTGCAGCTGGTGGTGGTGCAGCACCTGCTGAAGAGGCAAAGAAGGAGGAGAAGGTTGAAGAGAAGGAAGAGTCTGATGAAGTAAGTGTCTCTCACCAAAAAAAGTTAAATCATTAGTTCTACGTCAATCGTCCACCAATGGATAATGTACTTGGTTTGTCTTCTTCTTGGCGCTGAAAGAGTTCCTTTCTAGTTTGGCACAGCAATTGTGATCAGCTGCCTCGCTGTCATTCACTGGCTACATAGCATAACCGCATATGCAGAGGCCTACTTATATTTTAACTCCTAAAATTTCCACTCAGCAAACAACATACTAATTCGTGCCACGTTGTTCCCTTTTATATTTTATTCATTGAATTACTTTTTCTGAGTACTCCAACATCCTTACTGATTGGCAATCTTGCTGAATTTCTTGCAGGATATGGGGTTCAGCTTGTTCGATTAAAGCACACTGGCCGTTTCCAGTTTCTCTCGCGAATGGTCCCATAATATTGGCCGGTGTCCACAAAATAACAGTGTCAATAGCTACTACTCCCTCTGTTCCAAATTATAAGTCGCATTGACTTTTTTTTGGTACATCTATTTTGTTATGCATCTAGATATAATAATATGTCTAGATACATAGTAAAATGAATGAACTAAAAAAAGTTAAAGTGACTTATAATTTGGAACGGAGGGAGTACATACTTATGCTATTTTGCGTGTGAAATACGAGTGTGCATCTTCAGGAATCTTTGAATGGCCCCATAATAATATTGGCAACAATGTATAATAGTATATGTCTAGTACGTACCTTGGTGTCATCATATCTCAGTGTGCATCTTCAAGAATCATATTAGTTAAATGTTATCTATATAGATTAAGTCCTGTTTGGATCGTCTAAGTTAATTGTTAGTTAGAGCTAAAAATTAGCCAAACTACTAGTCTGTGAATATTTGGATCCTCTAATAGGTGCATATACATCCATAATAATGAACTATCAACCCTTATTAGCTAGTTATGCTTGGCTAATGGACTAAGGCCCGTATACGGTCTAAACTTTTTATAAGCTGCAGTAGCTGGAGGGAGTTAGCTAATAGCTTTTTATTCCCCTCAAAAAACTAAAGCTAATAGCTTTTTATAATCTGGGTGGTTGAATGGCTAAGATAAGAGAAAGAATGCCATATCATTGTATAACTCCAGCATATTATAGAATTTGGTAATGCTCTGCCCAGGACGTTTAGGATGGACGGCCCCATTGGTGGGTCGCGATATCTACGAGGCTTTTTTATCCGCTCTTATATCCGCTCCCCTTGAGGCAATGCAGTTTCTTAAAAAAAACATCGCTGAGGGTTCATGACTGCGTTTTGTGATCGCGCTCTACCATGCCTCCCGCCCACCTACCTCTCCGCCGCCGTGCCCGGGCACATTGCGTGCTGCTCTGCGCCCCGTGCCATGCTCCCATCCACCTCGCTCGTCGCAGAAGGAGAGGCAGGGAGGCCTGCGCCTACACCCCCATTCATGCGCTTGGTGGGAAGGGGAGGCATGTGCACTAACAGGCGTCCGTCGGCAGGAAGGGGAGACATGCACACTAACCCGAGCTTGCTGGCTACCGGAGTTACTCACCAGGTAGGCTGTGGCCGTCGGCGACGCAGTGTTTCAGGTGTTTCAGACTTAAGATTCAAGTGTTTCATCTGGATGTTGCAAAAGTAGACCTGAGATGTTTCATATGTTGTAATGATAATATACACATGTTTCAAGCCTATGCTTAAAGTATTTCAATTGTTTCAGATGTATGTTTCAAGTATTTTTAATCTAAATGTTGCATATGTTTGCTATGACTGCACACGCATGTTTTAAATGTTTGTTTTTATGTGTTACAGATGTTTCAGACTTATGTTGCAAAAGTGAATCTGGATATTGCATATGTTGTTATGGCTATACACGCATGTTTCAAGAGCATATTTTAAATGTTTTATCTATTTCAGTTGTATGTTACAAATGTTTCATCTTTAAGTTTTCAAAAGTATATTGGGTGCTGCACATGTTGTAATACACGCTGGTGGCTAGCGGACAGTGGCTTGCCGTAGCCGCCTGGTACTGCTGCTGGGGGTGCCGCGTGGTTCACGTGCGGGCGCGGGATGAGCGCGGCAGTCCTAGTGCTGCTGCGGGGGCGCCGTCGTGGTTCACGTGCGGGCGTGGGATGACGGTTTTAGACGCTGGCGTGCGATGCCAGCGGGCGCGCGATGCGAGCGGACGTCAAGTGCAGGCACGGAGCTCCGACCGGATGGATGCTGCCTCCAGAGCAGGATTTGGCATGGGGGCGAAGGGAGTTGCATGCCTCGAACGTGTGGGAGCTGCGTCCGGATGTTCGGGCGCTAAATGTGCAAGAAACCATATGCGCCTAATATAATAAAAAAATTACTGATTAACCTATGGTTAAAGTGTGGCAATTATTTTTTCATAATAAGAGTGGCAATATTAAGCATTTAACCAAACACAGGCGCGCCATAATCCCTTGTTTCTTTTTTTTCCCCTGAAAGTAGCGCGCCAAAGTCCTGACCATGGGAAGTGGATTGCTTGTTTGATACTAGTACGTTGCGCCTGTGGGGGTCTTTGCCATTGCCTTGCTTGGAGCTGGAGCGGTGCTATCAGCTGTGTGTGGTGAATGGAGCACCAACCTGTTCCGACACCGGCGACTCTATGGCATATTGGCATGGCCTCTACGTTACGTCGAGCCACGCCTCGCGCGCCCGATGGGCACGCCCTGCAGTGCCGCACTGCCGGACGGGTCCGGTCAGCCTATTGGTCGCGCTCGCTCACACGGGAGTGGCGTAAAGCAGAAGGGTCCAACCGTCCAAAGACTCGCAGCACCACAGTCATCACGGATTCATTCATGGCGTCGCGTGAGTACGTGATCGCGAGGGCACCCCCCACGGCCACAGCCACACAGGCAAGCCTTGCGCACGGGACGCGGCACGCGGGCGGTGGTTGGCAAAAGCCAAAGCGTAGGCTTTCGGTCGGTCGCGGCACACCATCGCGTCCGCGGGGAGTAGCGTCGCTTTGGATGCGACTGACATCACGAGCCTCCCCGACTTCTCGAGACCTGAGATGAGAAGAAAGCAGAGAGGGGTGCCGCGGTGAGCACTGTGGGCTGAGGACGCGCGGCTTCGGAGACCAGACCGCTAGACTCCACCACGCGGGTCTCGGCAATGGGGATGGCGGCGGACGCGACGACGGCCATGACCATCGACTTCCTCCGCGCGCGCCTCCTCTCCGAGCGCTCCGTCTCCCGCGCCGCCAAGGAGCGGGCCGACCACCTTGCCAAGCGGGTAAGTGCCCGCGCATTTCGTTGGCTTCCTTCCTTCCTCCTCGCATTCCCGGCTTAGTCACCGAGCCCGTCGCGGCTGCTCTTCAGGTCGTGGAGCTGGAGGAGCAGCTCCGGACGGTGACAGCGCAGCGGCGCAAGGCGGAGCGGGCGGCCGCGGAGGTGCTCGCCATTCTCGACTCCCAGGGCTTCGGCCGCCTCTCCGACGCCGCGGACGATTCGGGCTCAGAGGACGAGGCCGACACGGGCGACCGCGAACCCGGTGCCGCCGAGAGGGACGGAGGCGGCGGGAATGCGGCGGAGGACGCGCTGTCGGGGTCGGAGCTGGGAGCCCCGGCGGCGGCGGCTCAGGCCGGGGGCTTGTCATGGAGAGGCCGCGCCGCGAGTCCCGAATGCGAGAGGCGGCGGCCGCTGCACCAGCAGCACAAGGGCAGGCAGTCAAGGCCGAGGCACGGCCACGGCCACGGTCACGGTCACAGGAGGGGCTACTTTTACTCGCGCGCCGCGGATTCGTCGCCCAAGTACCACCCGGGGCAGTCGTGCCGGAAGATCAAGAGGAAGGAGCTGAGGTCCAGGCGTTGCACATTGCTCAAGTTCCATGCCAATTGCTGGCATGTTGTTTGTGCATACTCCTAAGTTATCTGGCACACTCACACACGTGCTCTTCTGATTGACAGATCTCAGACAGGAGGCGAGGAGGGCAACGACAATGCAGTGGAGAGCACGGAGGGCGGGCAGGAGAGATCAGATTGTACTGTTTGCACCGATGAGCCGGCTGATTTTGATGGCGAGGTGAGTCAGGATTGGCGTGGCTCTTCTAGTAATGGAGGAGTGGAGGATCGTGATGATCGTGCCATGGTATATGAGAAGGATGGGGAGATGGAGAGGGTGCTCGAGAAGCAGGCTGAGCTAATTGGGCAGTTCGAGGCTGAAGAAAATGCTCAGAGGGAGTGGGAGGAGAAATTCAGCAAGAACCGGGATTCAGCTACGGTACACACTTTTCCTTTTGCATTTGACTGGATAAAAAAACAAAATGAGCTAATATTTTCATATTCTGCACTCATTTCTGCTCTCCAACTTCCAGGATAATGTTAACTTAAACAATAAGCTAAATCAGGCTGAAAATGCTTGTGGGAGGAGGGAAACTGCTCGGGTTGTAGATAAAGAAGTGGTTTGTGAACAGGCAAGATCAAGTGACAATAATCTCCATTGCATCAACAACCCCTCTAAATGTCTACCAAACGGCCCTGTTTCAGAATTGCCCCAAAATGTAGCCAAAGATAGTGTTATTGAACAGTGCAAATTTGATGAGTTTGGTCATGATTGTGTAGTCACTGCTGCAGCAGTAATTTCAAGCCATGGTGAACTGCAGGTTAGGAAGGATGTGCTGACAACTAAAAGCTACCCTGAAGGAAGTGGCAATAATCTTGGGAAATCAGCTCTGCCACCACAGGGAAGCTGTGATAGCAGACTAAATGCAGAACATAGAAGGGGCCAAGGGGATGAAAATTCAGACAGTGGTTCAAGCTACCATGTGAATGCTCGATCTTCTGAGCGATACATAAACACATCATCAGTTGGGAGCCCACTGAGTGATACCCCTAAAAGCGAAGTCTCAGAATGGAGCTCCTCATGCTTTCATAACCATACCGATAACCAGCTTGATACACAACTTCAGCAATCCTCAAACAAAGATGTAGGAGGGGTGCTAGAGGCCCTTCAACGTGCCAAGATGTCTCTCAGAGCAAAGCTGAGCTGGCCAAGTCCTGCCAGCCAGAACATATTGACACTTCAAGCACCGGATGATTTTCCAGTCAACGGCATGGAACTTTCACTCATCAGGTCAACCCCTCTCCGTCAGGAAATAGTGGCACTACCAACACCAGCGGACTACCTTAACAGGGTCTTACCACATGATGATGTGAAAGTACCAGTAGGTCCTGCTGGTTTGTTTCGTTTGCCAACAGATTCATTTCCCAGAAATGAGATGGCCTCAAGGGACGGATATGGTTCAAGGTTCAGTTTGACCTCGGTGAGTCCACCCTACGTATGGTCAAGCTACCATGCTGATCATATTATGCCAGCTCTGTCTTTTTCTCACTATGGTTCTGGGTTGTCACTGGATCCATACTATGATCCTCCAAGTTCCATGTTGCTATCCATGCCCACTGCTGGTGGGCGTAGCGTCCCTGTGTCAGATTTCAGAATAGGGGATGGTTCCTTCCTCCGAGAAGTTCCACGGCCTGGCAACTATTAGAGTGATGCCTTCTGGAGACACAACTACACACTTCCAGTATGGTCATGGTTAGGGGAACTCTCAGAAGGTTCAAATGTATCTGTTCATGCTTTGAAAAAACTATAAAAAAAGTTCAATTGTACCTATTCATGCTTCGAATCTCACATCTGTGTTGGTGTTAGCTGCCATTTGTTGCATCGATTTTGCCTTAGGTTTGGTAGTGAACCATGTAGTGTGGCAAACTAAGAACGAGTTCTGTTTGTAAGCAGGATTGGTGTTTGAAATATTATTCCGTCTGTCCGATGTAAGTTATGATAAGGTACTAGGATGGCAATAAAGCTAATTTTTCAACGGAAACATCCTATGTACAAACATTTGCAGAGAGAAATATGCAAGAAACAGGCAAGGACACTGCTCTGAAGTCTGCAATCTCCTGAATCCTTTTTTCTTTGGTTGTACGCATCCATCATGTCAGGTATTGCTCTTTTCATGGTATTTAAGGGTTCTGATCTGTTCTTTTTCTTTATGTCATATATCCCTATATTTTAGGTGGCAAACGTGAGTTTTCCGTGATGGCAAAGGCTCTCTTGCTTCATAAGCTATCTTTGTTTTCCTGCTCATTATAACACTACTAAGGCATGTTTGGTATCATCATCATTATCGTCATAACCCTCCCAACACTCTGGGTGATCTTCAAAATGATTGCACCAAAAGTCACTAAACCATTGTACAGATAACATGAATATACAGGTATGTAAACAAAGTTCTGGCAGGTTGTCCAGTACTCAGAACAAATGTTAACCAAATGAAATGTTGATAAGGTAGTTTGTCTCAGAAAGGATTGCAATGACACATTACACGGATTAATAGCTAGATGATAATTTACATATAGTAACTCTGAAACAGAAAAGTGAAAACTATTGGTTCTTCCTTATGCTTCATTAGTCCTCACGTCTCAGAATTAACAGTCTCGCACTCCATCCATGGTTTATGTTTCCTAAAAAATGGCTATCGTCCGGCAGGAACTAATATGATTCCATGCACAGGTTGAGAGCTATTGATATCATATCACAATAAACACGATGTTCATAAAACTGATATCTTTGTTGATTAGAGTACTTGCTCAGTTGCTGCTGTCTTGCGGGCTTTCGGCCTTGCTACAACATGCAAATGGGGGCACAGAGGCCTTGGTGCCCTAGTCTCCATGTCGAATCCTCGCACACAGACAAATCCTGCGTAAGACAGCCACACTTTACTTGTTTCGTTCAGAAATTCATTGTGGAGTTGAAGCCTAGAAACTGTTTCCGTTCATGTCCTTTGTGTGTATGAAATGTAAGTTTATGAATAAGCATGCACATCAATTCCTTTGTCTCTGCATTCATATTGGCAGTTTTTGTTCTCTAGCATTATCATTCCACTATTACAAAATGCCTCTACTATTCTCAGGTTATCTTAAAAACTTAGATGACTACAGATCAATCATGTAGTGACTATGAACGATTTTCTTCATCACTGAATAGTCACCATGTGAAAATCATGAGAATCTTGTATAACTAGTGAAACAATGTAAACTGAGATTGAATATACTATGGTCCAGAATACTGGTCTATCACAGGATCTGCATTCTGCAGAACTGTCTGATGACAATTGGCAAGATGTTTCCTAGGAATAGAATGTCATGACAGAACGAAGGAAATTATTTTTTCATACCCCTCCAGAAGCATTGTTGTATTTCTTCTGTTGTCAGACCTACATAACCAAAACAACTGTAGTTGGTACCAATACAAATATAATTTCAATGAATTGTTTATGCAAGGGAGACAACCTTTGAATATGGTGGGTACTGAAGTGCCGAAGAAGACCATGCGCCTTTGCAAGTTCCATAGCTGCTCCCTTTCCACATGGATTGGGTTGTGGCTAGATCTGTGGTCAGCAAATACCTGTATGGACAGATACAGTCACAAAAAATGTGTCCATTGAGACAGGAAGCTTAGGAGCAGTACTAGGAGTAAGACATTAGATGTCACTCTGTTTACCTCATTGACTTGAAAGTAAGTGCCATTAAGTGGGAAACTACCCCTCATAGCTGTTCGACAAGGAACCTATTCATGTTCCAATAATTTATCATTAGCTGAAACATGCATGGAATTTCTGTAACCAATAGGCATTATCTATACTATGATCTGTCCATATTGTCTAGCCAAAAAATGCATGTTTAGCTCAACAGGTCAAAATATATGTTGCTCTTCTTCTTGGAAGTGAATATTATGAATTAATTAATAGATCATACGCTGAGGTCTAAACCAAACTGTAGGTATATATACAACAAAAAGGGACAATTTGCTAGGTCAATTGAAGGATGAGCTTGGGGCCACATGTGCACAATATCAATTTTATTTCACGACTCCCATGATCTTTGTTGTGCTACAGAGCAACTATAGGAAAAAAAACAGTTACTTCAGCTAAACCATATTCAGATCAGTTATTGCTAGGTTATAGGATTCCGTTACCAGAATTGTGCCTCTAACATATCTAGATTGGTTTTCTTTCTCTGCAGTACAATTGTGGCACATTTGAGGGTCACAGCATGGTTTTGGTGTCTTGGTGATCTCCTTTATTCCATCTGCAAAGTAGTCATAAATTAGTGAAAATGAACTTAAGTGTGTACCCCATGCACTCAAAGAGAAATAAGCTTGCCTGGTGTCCATATGGCCAATAAGTACGGGGTAGGATCATCAGGTTCCCGTTGGTCAAGTCCTAGCTGTTAATCAATTGCTGGATCAGGAACTATAGTTTGAAATGCTTAAAAAATAAACCGCAGCATCTCACCTGTTGTAAAAGTGGATGTGCATCTGGAAGCTCATACCTGCAAGCACATAAATTGCAGGTAAAGAATAAATCTTCCAGATGCATGGCATTATTTACCACGGACAATAACAATATTAAGTCTAAAGTGGTGCATGTTAAAGCTGAGCAAAAGAGCACTGTAACTAGTTAAAAGGCCATATTGGTAAAAACTAAGGGTGAAAGCTTAAAAAATTATCAGATGCAGTGATAGGAATGCTCTATATCCTTTAGAAAATGTTAAGTTTACTTGATCGCATTTGAGAGGTGCAGAAGACACAAATATTTAGTCTTGCCTTTTCACTACATATGATAAATCATGTGTAAACAATGTCTAAGAGTTTCAAAGTTGAACTTCTATCGCAAATGTGAGTCTCCCCCACAGTTTTTCATAAAAAAGGTGCTATATTTTAGAGATTTTCTTGGAATACTTTAACTCTGATTTTTCATGCGCTTTCACCTGATATTTGCCCAAACAAAACTAATTCACCACTTACACATAGTGTTCTGTTCGAAGCCTATGCACATTCTTTAGTTTCGGTACAGGAATCGAAGCTGCTTCAGTGCTAATAGCAACCAATGCTTTTGCAATATCATCAGACTGGAGTTCGTTATTGCTTTCTTTAATGCAATTCTCCAAGTTCTGTGCAAACGCTTCCATGTTAAGCTTTATTGTTGGGATTTCACCATCTTCATAAAAATCTTCAATATCATTTTCCATGGTTTCTGGAGGTCCTTCCTCTCTTGGACTTGCAGGCTCCTCGATTATTGGCTCTGAGTTCTTAGGAAGAAACTCCTTTGAATGGATACTTCCCTCAAGGCGAGGCAGGTGAGTCGAATTCATAGTGTGCATGCTACTATTCTGGAAAGCAAATTGATTGCTCGACTTCACTAAGCTTTTCTCCTGAGGAGCAGGAAGTGCAAGCCTTGCACTTCATTCCAAATGCAATAAAAGAAAACACGAAATAGTCAATATTCAGGTAAACAGAAGTAAAACTCCTGAGCAAGATCAACTGAAGTAGCTAATATGCTTGAGATGCATACAAAATTGATCCAATTGTGTAGTCTGTGCATAAGGACCTATAGATTCACAACTCCAAGTGTCACATGAAATCAAATTGACCCTGAGGGGTGAGGGCACAGTGCTCTTTTCACCCTGAGCCAGTAGGATATATTGTTATGTTGTTTTAGTGGAGGTAATTCCAGTATCTCTCAGCCAATGGAAGTGGGGCACCCATCACAAGGTTTTTGTGTGCACACTGTGAAAGTTAACTATGCAGGCCAGTTGGTGGGTCTTTAAGTTCAGCAATTGCCCCCCACAAAGCTCTTTTCTATGAGTATAAGCTACTGTGGCAGTATGGTTGAAGGTGTACAGAAAGTGTAACAGTACCTTGCAAAAGCACTTGCAAAATGCTTGCACTCACTCCTCATTGGGCATGCATTGCAATTTGGCTTGCTTTTGGTACAAAAGACCTGCACGGTTGATTGGAAAACATATAAAAGGAACAAGTGGGACTCAAGGCACCTCTTATTTTGGTATTCAACATTCAAGTCTGAGCTGGGACAAAAAGAACAAAATAGAAATAATCTACAACTCTTGTAGATTAAGACCTTAAAGTTCTATAACAAATATAAGTATATATTAATCGTAGGAATTATAGTCTTATAGTAAGCACAATTTTATTTTAAATTAGAGGCATTATAGTTATATAGTAAATACTGTTGGAGAATTTGGTTCATTCCCTAATGGGCTAACCCTAGAAGGGTAGCTGTATAGTTTCCATACATGGGCCTTGCCTCATGGGCCTATATACTTCAACACCCCCCACAGTCTGAACTACCGGCACAGCGGAGTCACAGACTGGACGTGAAAAGAAGTACACACACGAGCCCTCCACAGACGTAACTAGCCACTGGTGATGTTGAGGCTGGAGCGAAACTCGGTGAAGGTCGAGGACGGGAGGCCCTTGGTGAAGATGTCAGCGAACTGGGAGGTGGTCGGTACGTGAAGGACCCGCACCTCGCCGATGGCGACCCGATCACGAATAAAGTGTAGGTCGATCTCCACATGCTTGGTCCGCTAGTGCTGAACGTGGTTGGTGGAGAGGTAGACCGCACTGACGTTGTCGCAGTAGACGAGCGTGCTCCGGAGAAGAGGGCTATGGAGCTCGCCAAGAAGCTGCCGGAGCCAGGAAGCCTCAGCCACGCCGTTGGCGACAGCACGGTACTCCGCCTCGGCACTGGAGCGGGAGGCCACCTACTGGCGCTTGGACGACCAGGACACCAGGTTGCCGCCCAGGAAGACAGCGTAGCCGGAGGTAGAGCGACAAGTGTCCGGACACCCGCCCCAGTCCGTGTCAGTGTAGACGACGAGCTCGGTGGAGGAAGATCGCCGGTGAAGGAGGAGGCCGAAGTCGACGGTGCCGCGGAGGTAGCGAAGGATCCGCTTGAGAGCAATGATGTGTGGTTCCCGGGGATCATGCATATGGAGACATATCTGCTGAACTGCATAAGTGATGTCCGGCCGGGTGAAGGTGAGGTACTGCAGTGCTTCGGCAAGACTCCGATATGCAGTGAGATCTGTCACTGGGTTGCCCTCTGCCTCTGACAACTTGCCCTGTGTATCAACCGGAGTGGAGCAGGGGTTGCAGTCAGTCATCCCAGCTCGCTCCAGGATATCAAGAGTATACTGCCGCTGGTGAAGAAGTAACCCGGCAGGATGAGGCTCAACAGTGACCCCGAGGAAGTGATGGAGCACACCCAGATCCTTCATAGCAAACTCCTGCTGAAGAGCGGTAATGATGCGGCGGAGAAGTGACTCACTGGAGGCTGTGAGGACAATATCATCAACATAGAGCAACAGGTACGCAGTGTCAGTTCCATGGTGATAGATAAACACAGACGTATCTGACTTGGCCTCCACAAACCCCAGTGTCAGCAGGAAAGCAGCAAACCGATGGTTCCACGCCCGGGGGGCCTGCTTGAGGCCGTAGAGAGACTTGTTGAGCCGACACACCATGTCGGGACGTGAAGAGTCAACAAACCCCGCCGGCTGGCTGCAGTAGACAGTCTCAGTGAGAATGCTATGGAGGAAGGCATTCTTGACGTCCAGCTGATGCACTGGCCACCCGCGAGTGAGGGCTAGCGAGAGCACCGTGCGGACGTTAGCCGGATTCACCACGGGGCTGAAAGTTTCATCATAGTCGACACCGGGGCGCTGAGTGAATCCCCGGAGAACCCAGCGAGCCTTGTACCGCTCGAGCGTGCCATCAGTCCGACGCTTGTGTGTCCAGATCCATTTGCCGGTGACGATGTTGGAGCCCGGCGGACGAGGCACCAGATCCCATGTCTGGTTGGCGAGGAGCGCCGCGTACTCCTCTTCCATCGCGCGGCGCTAGTGAGGATCTAGTAGGGCCTCGCGGACGGAAGAGGGTACCGGAGAGATTTGCGAGTCCCCGGACATCGCTGCAAGAGCCCGGGGCGGCAGGGTACCAGCCGCGTGTCGCGTCACCATAGGGTGAACATGACGCGGGTGGCGGTGAAGCAGCGGGGGGTGGTACACCGGCGTCGCGACACGGGCGCCGGGGGCCTCGGCGGCGGTGTCGGTGTCACCGGCGGAGAAGAAGCAGTCGGTGGTAGAGGGGACCCCGGTGAAGAAGGGGCCACCGGTGGGGACGTAGGCGGCGGCTCCGGTCGTGCACGTCGCTGGTAGACGAGCACCGGCTGGGCGAAACGCGCAGGTGGTGCCGGAGTCGACGGCCCAGGTCCCGCGTCAGGCGTAGTAACGGGGGCCGATGCGTAAGGTGCACGGCGCTGGTAGACGAGTGTCGGCTGGGCGAAACGCGCAGGTGGTGCCGGGGGCGACGGTCCGGGACCCGCGTCAGGCGTAGTGACGGGGGCCGGCCCGTGAGGTGACCCCGCTAGTCCCGGGTAGGGGGTGTCACGGGCTTGCGGCGAGCTAGGGCACGACCCCGACGAAGGGCACGGTGGAGCAGTACCTGTAGGGGACAACCAAAAAGATGGCTCGACCACCGCGTCAGTGGGAAACAAGGAGAAGAGGTCAAGATCCGGGGTGGACGGGGGAGTGGTGGTAGAGGAGAAGGGGAAGACAGACTCATCAAACACCACATGACGAGAGATGAGGACCCGACGAGAGGTAAGATCATAACATCGGTACCCCTTGTGATCCGGGGAGTACCCGAGGAAGACACAGAGAGTGGAACGAGGCGCCAGCTTGTGGTGAGCGGTAGCTGTGGTGTTAGGGTAACACACACCCGAAGACGCGAAGGTGATCGTACCGAGGAGGGGTACCGAAAAGAGCGTGGTGTGGCGTGGGAGCTGGGCAGGCATCGGAAGGAAGGCGGTTGAGGAGATAGGTGGAGGTGTGCAAGCTCTCAGCCCAGAAGCGCGCAGGGAGTGACGCCTGAAGCAGGAGGGTGCGCATGGTCTCGGTGGTGGTGCGAATCATGCGCTCAGCCTTGCCGTTCTGGGAGGAGGTGTACGGGCAAGACATGCGCAACTGGACCCCGTGAGAAAGAAACAAAGCACGGGAGGCGGAGTTATCGAACTCATGACCATTGTCGCACTGGACGGCCTTGATGGTGAGGCCGAACTGTGTGGACACCCAAGCGAAGAAGTGGAGAATTGCGGGGAAAGCTTCAGACTTTGCACGTAGAGGAAAAGTCCAGGAGTAATGAGAGAAATCATCAAGCACCACAAGATAGAACTTGTAGCCAGAAATGCTGATGACAGGAGATGTCCAGAGGTCGCAATGAACAAGATCAAAGATGTGGGCTGCCTGGGAAGAACTATGAAAAGAAAGACGGACATGACGGCCCAGCTGACACGCATGGCACAAATGCTCATCGTGAGTCCGAGGACACCGAATGTCGGAACTACGACTGAGCTGCATCAGGGCATCACGACCAGGATGGCCGAGGCGCCGGTGCCAAGTGATGGAGGAAGAAGTGGTGGCGAAAGCAGCTGGCAAAGGGGTCTGCGAAGAAGACGAAGGAGACGCCGGGAAGCGAAGGGTGTAAAGGGGCCCCGTGCTGTCACACCGAAGCAGAGGACGTCGGGAAGCCAAATCCTTGACAGTGAGACCGGAAGAGTCAAACTCCACGGAACAGGAATTGTCAGCTGTAAATCGACGAATAGAAAGAAGGTTGTGAAACATAGAAGGTGCCACTAGAACATTAGGAAGACGAAATGAGCCATGAGCGCCGGCGGCACCCACGGACGTGACAGGAAGGCATGACCCATTTGCGACCATGATGGACGAAGGGTGAGAGGAAGGAGGGTGAACGGAAGAGAGTTTGCTGGGGTCGGGAGTGGTGTGGTAGGTGGCACCCGAATCGGTGATCCGCTGTGGGCCGATAGGAGTTGTCGGGCCCATAGTGCTGAAGGAGTGTGCCAAGGCCACCGAGTCTCAACCGGCTGACCTGGACGAGGCGCTGGAAGGTGTAGCCCACGGGAATGCGGCTGGGTGAAACCCTGGAGAAGCAGCAGCAAGCATGGCGGTGGCCGGTGGGCGAGGCTCACCACCGGGAGCCTAGAAGGGCCACGGACAGAGGTGCCCCAACCACGGGTCGTGGAAGCCAGGACCCCCACCACGTCCTCGTCCGCGACAACGACGGCCGCCACGGCCTCCCCCACCCCCGCTCGGCCCGGGGGGAGAACCCAGAAGAAACGACGGCGGCGTAGCGGACGGACGCGTAGCGGCGGTAGGGAAGACAAGACGCCGTTGCTCCGTCACGGCGATCTGGTGGGCCAGTGCGTTGGCCGGCGTGCGATCGCGCTCCCAGGCAAGGTCGACCGCACGCACACAGGCCTGCCCCTCCGTAGCAGCAGCCCGGGCAGAGACGAGGGCCGCGGTGAGAGCGGAGCTGGGACCCGCTGCCTGAAGGTAGGACGGCAGCGGAGTCGGCGGGGCGGGAAATAGGGTAGCACCCGCGCCGGCCCCAGGCATGCGTGGCAGGGCTGCCAGGACCGCGGCGTCCGGTGGTGGCATGCCCAAGCCAGCTGCGAGAGCGGCACCAGAGAAAACGGGGGGCGCGGCCGGTGGAGGTGCAGCGTCGGTGCCGAGCGGCACAGGTGGCGCGACGGGGAAGAGGGAGATGCCCGCGCCGTGGCCGTGCACGCGCGGAAAGGCTGCCGCTTCATCCTGCAGCAGGCCAACAGTAGCGGTGGCTGCGGCGGCAGCGGCGACGGCCGGGTCCGCGAACAGGCCCGGCGGGGTCGCAGCGGCCGCGCCTGCGCCTAGGCCTGGGCCATCCGCGCTCACCCCGGCCCCCGCGCTCGCGGCCAGAGCGACGGCGGCGCTAGGGGCAGCGGCGGTCGCGAGGGGCATCGGGAGTGGGGAAGAAGGGCCGGCGCCGAGAAAGGGTCGAGGTCGCTGGCGGTCCGCGCCCGCGCCGCCACCCACAAGACCCGCCGTTGCCGTGCCGTGGCAGGAAGAGGTGCCCGCCGCCGCTGGATCAAGTCCGTGCGGGCGCATGGGGGAGGAGCAGCGCTGGGATCCATCGTCGGCGGCGGCGCTGGGGTGGCACTGGGAGGCGGCGGCGGTGCTGGGGTGGCATTGGGAGGCGGCGGCGCCTGCCACCTGCGGCCAGCTGGAGTGGGGAAGGGGTGGGAGGGAGAGGAAGGAGTGGGGAGGAGTGTGGCCAGCCATGCTGCCGGCGGCGGCGGCGCCAGGCACCTGGCGGCGGGCAGAGGAGGGAGAGGAGGAAACCTAGCTGGATACCATGTTGGAGAATTTGGTTCATTCCCTAATGGGCTAACCCTAGAAGGGTAGCTGTATAGTTTCCATACATGGGCCACATGGGCCTTGCCTCATGGGCCTATATACTCCAACAAATACAACTATAAAGTCATATTTGGTTGTACAAAACTACAAATGCACAACCTATTCAGCTAGTTTCAAAAGACAGATGCTCATTAAGTACCTTTCCAAATGTAATCATCTGATAATGTAGCTCATACCTGTGAAAATGTGATAACATTGGTAATTATTACTTGTGGAACTTATTTATGCATGATATGCAAATGCAATTCACGTCGATTTGCAAAACCAAATATTATTCACACTTTGAAGCTTTTTTTTTTGTAACTCACAGTGTCTGTTGATCGAGTTTACAAAGGCGAGGCCAAATATACTTTTGTATAGTTTCCAAGATAGGATATCTGTGAGAAAGCAAAAAAGAAAGTGGTAGAATCAGATTAAACCGAAATGGAAAAAATCCATAAATGACCTAAACGGTATGGACAGTGAAGAACACTTACAGCTCCAAAAGATGTAACTGTAGAGATTCAGGAAGAGGTTGAATGGGCACCCATCCCAGTCTTACACATATACGACCAACATTGGTGTCAACCTGAGTGGTAAAAGCACTGCTATGTAAATATTAAATTTATTAGAGGCAAATTAAATACTCCACAAACAAGTTGGCGAAGGCTAGAGATGAAACCTCCACCAAAAAGGAAAACAACTTATATAAAATATAGAAATGCATTAATAATAGTAATATTAATCTAAAAAGGTACTAATAAAAGCCTAGTTTATGGTTCAAGTATGTGGGTTACTGATTTCCGCACATCTATCAGAGGACAACAGAAATAAACTTACAGGGAAAGCAAGATGATGCAGTGTGAGAAGACGGACACATTCAACACTTTTAAGCCCCAGTCCACGTATACTTAGTAGGTAATCCCTGACATCAAACCAAATATACTTTAATATAAACACTTGGCATTTGGTAAGTACATAAGGCTCGTAAATGCATGTAGTTTCGTAGAGAATCCTTTGCTGTTTTTAGTTTCAACTAAAACTTCTAACCTTTTGTATACTAGTTATAAAGTTAGAATTTCACAGAACTTCAATGTTAGTGCACATTGATGAATTTTATATGCTGATTTTCAATGCTGACATGAAAATGTCGCACCTCTTGCTCTACTTAATTTGCTCACAGACATTAATGATTCTGGTCTTGTGTTCATTGCGACTAAAAAGAAAATGAACAAAAAAAAATACAGCACAAGAAATGTCATCACTGAGAGGTAAGTCGATGTAAACATAGGATCTTACTTCGCTGAGTCTGGGGGAATATATCTTAGCCACTCAAGGTCAATGCTCCCATGATCTCTAACCAAACGATTTAGAAAATTCTGTTACACCACCAGATTTACTGTTAGGAAAATTATAAAACTTCTTATGCTGCAGGAGAAGATATCCTTATGGTAAAGTCATCTAATGATAGAACCTTATGAAAAGCGAGAGAGAGAAAAAGGCAGAAAATTCTGTAACACCACCAGATTTACTGTTAAGAAAATTATAAAACTTATTATGCTGCAGTAGAAGATATCCTTATGGTAAAGTCATCTAATGATAGAACCTTATGAAGAGAGAGAGAGAGAGAGAGAGAGAGAGAGGGAGGGAGGGAGAGGGAGGGAGGGATGGGGGGGGGGGGGGGGTAGAGAGAGAGGTTAAATGTCAACCAGATAAAACATTATTCTGGATTTGCTCCAAACCTACAGAGTATCTTCTTTCAATGTGGCTCATATAAATCACAGTTAATCCTAGTAACTATTGAACTATTACCTGGATTCGCTCTGCTAAAATATTATTCATCCCCCTTTCCCGAATGGCATGAGATATTCTTTGTACATCTGCACACCTTACTGCTTCCCAATCTACAGAGTCTCTTCTTTCAAAACTTCTTTTTTTCATCTGCCCTTCACTATAAGCCTGCCTTCGTAATTTATCCCAGTCAAAATTCTCTGCGTTCTTTTTAGTTGCGGTTCTTGTTTTCTTTGGCTTTGGTGCTTGTGCAGCTGTATCTGGTACTCCATTGTAGGAAGTAAAACCAGATTTCGATGTATATTGATCTTCTTTTCTTGTTGCTTCTACTGTCATTTCATGTGTTGGAAAGACCGATTCATGCTCCTTCAGGTCTGGTGCTTCAAAACTACTCCTTTTGTCATGGTGTAACTTGACTGCATGGTTAAGTTTTTGTTGTCAGACAAATTTCATTTAAGTAATAATGGAAGAAAGAGATGCGTACTGACCTGGAAGTTCTGTGCTTGTTTTTGGAGTGTTCAGAGTGGTGTAAGCAATCTTATTGCTGCTACACTCTGCCATGAGTGCCATGTAGGAATTAAATGGCATGAAAAGACGACTCGTGCCATTTTTCAAGTTTGGTGACGCAGAATCTGAAGGACTGTTGGAAGATGTTGAAGAAACATTTGTCTCATTTCTCAATTTCAGTTGTTGAGGATCAACAGTCAAGAAAAATGGCATTGCAGAACTAGAAGGAATCTCAGGTTTACCAAATCCATAATCATTCATTGCAGCCATTTGGAGTCTGTGGCATTCAATTTCACTGGCTGTGGCATCATTTCCTGTTAATGACCTTCCCTGATCGAAATTGCTTCCCAGTGGCTTATAAGCTGCAGCAGAACCACCACAAACAAAATTTCTAGGTATCTCAGAACTCAAAGATAATCTTGATTGAATAGTTTCTGAAGTTAAAATCTGGGAGGATGAGATCTTCTGGATTTGTATCTGCTGCACGAGTTCTGTAGATGCAGTTAATTCAACTGAGGAGAAATCTGGTAGTTGTTCTTTATGTTCTGTACCTCTCCCTTGGTGATTGCAAACACTTCCATCTTTTGATTTGTAATCAAAGGAATAGGTTTCACCTTCAATCAATTCACTATCCCTAGTATTGTCCTTTGCCTCCATGTGTGTCTTCTTGTAGGTCATTGATATCTCCTCACAGCCCACTTCTAGATCAGGTCTAGCACCATTGTAGAAAAGGTCAAACACACTTTTCTCTCCTACTAGTGCACTCGTGCTGGTAGTTTGTTCATTGTCTTCTGTGGTAGCATCATCCTTACAATTGTTGTTGACTGACCGTGAAGGAAAACTTGCGGCAAGGGCCATATAGGCAGAGCTGTTGTTTTCAAAATAGTAGTCATAAAGAGAGCTCGTACGTAAGATATATTGTTGAAGACACCTGTTGTGAATGTCATACCTTGAAAGATGATCAGCTACATTCTGAGTGAGGAACACTCCTACTACAGAGTCGACTACAGATCCTTTCCAAGGAGAAAAGCGCCTGTCCCCTGATAAACAAGTGGTTGAGAAATTAGCCACAAGCTTCAGCCATGGATTCAAGTAAATTCCAAATTGTCACTCGTAGACGTCATGTTCTCGCACTTCTTTCCTGTATAACTATATGGTCAAACCGAGAACAAGAACCAAGTCTACACTGTTGCAATCATATGATTTCACTTTCACATAACTAACACTTCAAGTGGCAATATATTGCTAAAGATAAACTTGAAAGTAAATCACATGCAGGATATTTTTAAAATTAGATTGTTCAATAATAAGAAAAGCGGAACATTTCAAAGACTATGCAAACTGGACCAGCCTAGCAGGAACAAGGCAGCATTGTATTAAGAATAAATAGGCACCCAAATTTGAAATCAAAGAGGGCTCAAACCACACCCACTCCTCCAACCCACTGAGCTATAGGCTCAGTTCCTATTTCAAGGACTATGTAAACAGATACTCTTTAGCTGGCATGTCTGAGACAGGTGCTAATAGCAGAAAGGGAAACTTATTTTAGCATATACTAAAGACATTCGACTTATTTACAGCAGTACCTTGAACGAGTCGCATGCGTGCTATAAACGAATTAGCACGGCCTTGAAATACTTCTCTTTCTTGCTGCCACCATCTCTCCTTCTTAACATCAGTCCCATCAGGCTCAGCTGATTTCCCCATCAAAAGGTTCCAAACCCTCGTCGTCTCAAAATCCAAGTCAACCTTAGCTCGAGGCCGCTGCTTTTTTACTAACTGCAAGGGCCTTTCATATGGAACCATCACCGCACCACCGTATGGGACAAGAGCATTTGAAGGACCATATGTTCCCTCAAAAGAAATAACAGCAGGTGCGGTCAGAGATAGATGCATCTCAGTTCTGTGCACCTGTTCAGTATTCAAATCAAGATGCTTCAACTTTGATGCAACTCCTTGAAGGTAATCCATATAGGGTCCTGTTGATGTATTTGCTGACCTCCCTTCTGCTATTTCACAATGAGTATCAAAGTTGATTCTTTCATTGTCCAGGGTCTGAGGTGAAAAGTTTGGAGAACTCTCTTCTGATATTTTGGATCCATTAGATGCACCATAAAAAATGCTTCCAGCTGAAAGCCTGTTCTTGAGCTCATCATTTGGTTGAATGGAACTGGAACAGTGCGGTCGTGCCTTTTCTGAACGTTTTTTGGTCATAAACTTAATGCAAGAACTTTTATACAGAGCATCCATGCATGGCTGTGGCAGTCTTGTTGATGCTTGTGGAGTATTATTCTCAAGATCCATAATAGAAAAGAAGGAATTTCTGCGGAGCCGGGCAGATCGCTTCTTCTTTATTGCACCAGCATGGAAAACTGCTAGCATCTCAGCTGCAGTCCTCAAGACAACAGAGTCCCGTGTGCCAGGTAGGGAACCATTTCTATGGTGTGTGGAGTTCTCCACTTCCGACACCTTGCCCATCTGACTTCCTGTGGGTTCCATTTCAGGTAAAGACCTAGCTGAGGAAATTAGACCATCTGCATCCGAATAGTTTAATTCCAAGTCTTTTTTGTTCCCCTCTATTATGGGGTTTACCACCCTTTCCTCAGTAAACAAACTACACTTACTTTTGCCATCAGGTTTGCAAGTTCTTCCCAGATTATCTTCTTCCCTTGCTAGTTCAGTACTAAAAGGCCCAGAAGTTGCAGTTGAATCTTCTTGTGTAGGTTTTGGCATCTCTGGCAAATGCATGTACTCATCTAAAAATTTGTTCAGTCTGAGACTCATGTCGAAAGCTAATTCTCCTGGTGAATTCTCCATACCTACTTGCAGCGCATGTCCAGTCTGCACTTCTGATTCTGAGTAGAAAGAACTTTGAGCATGGCCAGATTTCTCATAGTTGTGATGGTGTGAGTTGGTCATTGACGAATGGCCTCCCTGCAATCCTTGTTCTTTGTATTCAAATTGCAGACTTCGTCGAACTGATGCTGTTCTGCTTCTAGCTGCAACTCCTGTTGCTCTAGAGATTGATTGATCACTAACAGGACCAGAGCACTTTTCCAGAGAGCTGAGGTTTCTTTTCTTCCGGACATAACTTCTCTTGACCTTTTGATTCGGAGATGTTCCATCTGGTGTTGAATCAGGTTTTTGGACTTTGGCTAGCTTATTCTCTCTGATTACCTTTGGTCTATGTTTTTTCTTCCGAGCCTTCATTTTCGGTGCTGGGGTTTCCTCATTCCTGAACATTTCAGTTTCCTCAGCACTTGCTATCTGCATCTCAATTTGAGTTAGTGTTTTCTCCTTGGGTACAGTTGGTGTTGACAATGGTGTGTGTTCACTTTGATTGATTTGTGTCTTGAGCCTTTTTTGCATAGATTGGTACATATGAATGTTGTCATCAGTGGTACTTTCTGCAAGAAGGGTGGTTGATTCTTGAGAATGTTGAACTCGTGTTTCCCAGGTAGTTGCAGGAATCACTGATTCCAAATCATTGTAGCTGTCGTGGAAAATTGCTGTTGCTAATTGTGGAAGCTGGCTAGTTTCTATTCCATTTTCAGTCTTGGATGCTTCATCATATAAACAATTCGGCCGAAGATGCTCTGAATTGTATTTATCTGGAGTGGCTAGCTGTGAAGAATTCGTTGTCATATCACCTGCAACGACATTTGATGTTCTTCCAAGTGACAAGACATTATTCCCAGCAAGCCAAATGGAAGCTCCTTCGGAATATATAGAACAACAGCAAACAAAGAGCGTTCAGTGCATTCATAATGTATGATAATACAGCCACAGAAAACTGAACTAACATGACACCTAGAAAGAATAATAAGATGAGGACATGCTTACCCTCTGAAACATCAGGCAAGGCAGTGGTGGCCGACGGTGGCAACTGCGCCCTCGAACCCCTTCCAGTGAGCTGCCTATGGAACACTATGATATTAATAGGCACCTGCGTGCAACCCCTAGGCATATTCCAGGATGGCTGGATGCAGGGGACGTCGTCTTGTTCAGTTGCTCGGCTTATCGGACTCAACTGAGCAGATTGTGGAGCAGAAACCTCTTGAATGGTATTCAGGACAGATGTCGAGCATGGGGAGAATAAGACCTGAGAGGCGATCGAGCCGGTGTTGCCTGCTGCAACTGGAGCCGCAAGATTGTGACAGCCTAAGTTGGGCACCCCAGCACTCAGGAACAGAGGCCTGTTGCCAGGGGTGTTTGGATCGCCTCTTTCCGCAGACATGGCCGCGTCAAATTTACCGCGTCTTCAGGAGTTGCGTTCAGTTTGCGCCTGAGGGTGAATCCTTGCTTCTTCCAGAGCCTGCACAAAGAACACTAGAACAGCATCTGCATAAATAACATGACATATAGAACGGAGCTAAAACATCCCTAACCCCTGGGGAAAATCACACCAAAAGCAATTGATACAAAGTTTGTAAACTGTTTGCATCTGATAATCAAACCTGTAGTACTCAAGCGGTCAAGCCGGATTCATGTTACTGAACAGAAAAACAAAGACGAAAGAGATGAACAAATTATTCCAGCTGGTTGCCTAAGGGACAAAAGGACCAGGGGCACAAAATCCCACGCAAGAAAAGGCTAGAAGATTCCTTCATATGCTTGTTCTAGCCAAAAAAAAAACGCAGAGTTTAAGTGCAACAACCATGTTTCCTTCGAAAAAATGGGAAAAATAAAAATCCCCCTTGCTTGGTGAAAAACTGAAAACTCGATTTTTATACTGCTCTCAATCCGAAGGCAGGCATCAGTAGGCATGTATAAACTTGTAATTATATCAGATCCGATGACAATTAGCCAAATAGCTTAACTTAGGGATTGGGAGCTCGGTTTCTCACAGAAGGAAGGGAAGAAAAGGGGTGCGCATACCTGGTGGGTGCTCGTTGCCGGCGAAGGTGCCCACGAAGAACTGACCACCCTAGGACGGCGGCGGCGGTCGCCCAGTTGTCCGCACGAGAGAGTGCGCTCACGCGCACGCGGGGTGAACGGGAGAACAAAAGGCAGGGGTGAATTCCGGGGATGTTCCTGGATGGTGATAGCTGCGCCGTTGTGCAACAACGCGGCTGAAACGGTGTGTGTGGATCATGTGATCTTTGAATGTGCCTTCTCTCGTGCGGCGGCACGATAGTGTACTGGATTCATGGTCGCCAGAATTTCCGAAACTCGGAAGAGGTCCGGCGAGCGGTGACTCGCAGAGGAAGCACCGCCGTGGGTGTGGGGGGAAGAACGGACGGAAGCAGACGGCATAGGTTTTTAAAAGATGCGTTTAGCGCTCAGACGTAGGTCCGAGCGCTAACGGTAAGTTGAGACAGTCCGTGGACCGTCCGAGCACTAACGACGATCGTTCGATCGTCTTTAGATCCTGTTTGGTTAAGTCGTAGATTTTGAAAAAAAACTGCTATAAGCTATAGTCTATAGAAAAGCTGCTGTGAGCTGAGAGTCATGGGAAAAACTGAAAGTCGTTTGAAACTTTAGGCTGGGTAAGAAATGTCTATAATACCTCTAAAGGCTCGAGGGACTATTTATATGCAAATTGCTCGTAAATAACTGTTGCACTCACTTATTTGCATGTAAATAATTATTTTGGAAAGAAAAAAATTATTTATTCTAAGTTTTTTATCATTCAAAGTGATATAGTCCACATAAATAAAACCAAAAGATAAGGGCTTATCCAATTATGTTATCTCTAAACATAACTATCCTCCTCTCGTACTAACCAAAGCATCAGCTATTCTACTACGAATGGTATTCATGGTATCCTCATTCTCAACATCTTCACTCTCATCTCCCTGTGTTTGTGTTGTGCCACTTGTCTCTTGTACCAAGTATTCCTCATCAGCATCACATCTCTTGGATTCCTTATCACGTAAATTGTTGTCATGGATAAAATTATGCAATACTAAACAAGCAATGATGATATGCTTCTGAGTACTAGTTGAGAAACTTGGTATGCCCTTCAAAATACGTCACTTCTCCTTCATTACTCCGAAAGACCGCTCAATGACATTTCTAAGGAATGAATGCAAGAAATTGAATACCTCATACTTTCCTTGGGGTGGTCCAGAACGATTATGAAATTCTGGTATATGGTATGTGCTTCCTTTGAAAGGGGCCAGATACCCTATTCGGTTTGAAAAACCAGAGTCCATGAGATAATATTTTCCTACAAAATCAAACCAGTATAAGCAAATAATAAAACAAGTACTTTACTGCTACCTTAGTAAGGATATGTGCATACCTTTAGGAGGCATGGGAAATGAAGGAAAATTTGTCAATGCATGATTGAGGATACGTGTGTCATGTGCACAACCGGGCCAACCAGCAACTGCAAAGATAAACATTTATCGAAGATTGAGGTACCTACGTTGCAGATCCGGTCACTGGAGGCGTAGATCGATGAAGCTGAGGCCGTTGAAAGGGGCGCCGAATGTAGGTGCTGCGGTTGGGTGCGGTTCACTCGCGAGCTGGGCAGGGCCGAACTAGAGCGGAGAGGAGCGAAGAGGACCAATCTTGCGCCGCAGCAGAGAGGAGGGATGGGGCGGGGTCGGCGACTCCGGGGACCAGCGAGGAGCTGGGCAGGGCCGGCGAGCACCCGGCGGCAGGGGTTCGCGCTGGACCAGAGAGGCCGGGACGGGACGGGGCTGGCGATTCTCGGCAATGGAGAGGACTGGGACAGCGATGGAGAGGACCGGGCGGCACTGGAGGAGCCCGGGGCACGACGGGCTAGATGTGCCGCCGCCAAACCCTAGCTCTGCCTAGGCGTAGCCACTTGCGGACGGATGGGCTCGGAGTCGCGTAGAAGGGAAGAGAAGGGAAAAGAACGAAACATTTTCTTCATAATCGATGACAGTGCAGGTAATTTCATTGAAAGTGACCCCTCCACAGCCGATGAAAGCATCCTCTCCCCAACTGTGAAAATTGAACTACATGAAAGCTGGCCTTTCCAAAAGCTATTATGCCAGTAGGTGCCCTTTGGTTAGCTTTTGGGCTTTTGGGAGTAAAAGCTGAAGCCAAAAGCTAAACCAAACACCCCATTAGCTCTCAATATTTTCAATGGTTTGCTTTTCTTGGTTACGACCTCACCAAAACGGTAAAAGTCTACGTAACTCCCTAAACTACGGGTGGTTGTCTATTTCACTTCCTCACCTATAAAATTAGGTATTCTACTCAAATTACGGTCTAAATAACCCCCTCTAATAGTTTTAAAGGTGGTTTTTCTCACATGACATATTAAAAAGTATATAACCCAATAACCTATCAAGGGTCGACTGCATGATCCCTCAACTATAAAACATGATATTTATAGCCTGTAGAGCATCAAATAATATTCAAATGACTCACTGGATGGTCTTTAGGGTAGTTTGGACACCATATCCCACCACGCTAGCCTAAACACACACTACAACAAACCTTGTAATATGTGACGGATTTAAAGAACGCCACTAACAGTACACCAACACAAAGCAATGCATATTCTGACATGGTGGACATCCAGTCCATGACCTGATATCTGCTGGCGTATATAAAGGAGCCCCAAAACCTAATCCCACTCTCACTTCCCCATTCTCTCGCCAGCCGCCGCCCCACACCAGACCATTGTAGCTGCCTACCATGCCCATCCCACCTCATCTAGTGGCCTCCACTGAACATGACCATCATTTGAACATCATTAGATGATTCAAGGGCTACAATATCATACTTTGTAGTTGAGGAGGTCATGTAGTCAGCCCTTGATATGTTAGGGGTTATATAGAATTTTAAATATGCCACGTCAGCAAAAATCACATGAGGGGGTTATTAGACAGTTTTCAATAGTTTGAGGGGTAGATACCTGGTTTTATAGGTGAGGGGTGAAGTAGACAACCACCAATAGTTGAGGGAGCTAAGTAGGCTTTTTCCTCACCAAAATCCTTTAAAAGCTACTATCCAGATAGAAGTCTAGGGCCTCTTTGTTCGCCTAGACATGTTTAATTTGTGCGAATGAGTTGGACCAGGATGTCCCTAGGCAACCTCTAGGGACATAATTGGACTTGTTCGGTGGTCATGTCTTAGATAGGCCGATGACTTGTTTATTTGGTTACATAAGAGGTAGGTCCTAGCATAACTACCATCAACCACCACCTAGTGATCATGTTTGTTTTGTCTTAATGGAGCATGATATGCTCACCCCTGGTTATAATCGTGGATGTACTACCCAATATAATCACCTCTCCTATTCACAAATTCATTGGCCAAGAACAATAATATGAATAACATAGGTAATTAAGCTTATCATAATTAAGGTTACCACGCACATGAATACAATACCACCTACCAAAAGAGGGATTAAGAACTTCAGTACTAGTGTAAACATAGTGTTGACAGTAGATAACAAACATTATAAACCATCAATATAACTTGTATAAGGGCATAAAAGTAATTACCAACAAAGGTTTAGGGGTTTAAACTAACAAATTTCATGAGTTTTGGTGAATCTATATTTTCTGCAGGGTTTATCCAGAAAACCGCCAAGGTGGATCTATATGTCATAATTAATCATGCTTAATTGTGGCATAAACAACTCTAGAAGGTTTTAAAGGACACCACACCGCGGCAGAGGGCGACAGGCCACCAAGTGGGGCTGGCCGGTCCCACCTACAGACCAGTCGGTCCCCCTGGCCCACCGTCAGCCTCTAACTCATTATGTCGGTTCTCCATCGCCTCCTAGGTTGTATCTACGCTATCCATTCAAGTCGGTTTGATCCGAGGGCTCAGGATTGACGCTCCAGCCTATATATACCAGCCCCTGCCACCCTTCCCATCATCAAACACTGATCAAGTCATTTGAGAAGACATAAACCCTAATTATCCTCAGAGCTCCACCATATTCTAGGACATAGCTAACTAGGCTAGATCTAGAGGGAGGCAAGCTTCACTTAGATTCCTGATCTTGTCAAGAGCGTGGCTTGGTATAGCCTTTGTACCCTCCTCTCTCGTTTGTAGCTCTCATTACTTTTATATGTTTGCTACAATTGTTATGATAATGTTCTTCATATCATTTATGTTCCTAGTTATAATGTTCATCGTCTACTTTGATTATATGCTTAGTATAGCTAGATTATCATTATGTTTAAGCATAAGTTCGTATAGCGCTCGCTCTAGTGTACACGAAGTGAGTGGTCGACATTGTATAAGCGTGGTGCTTATGTGTTGTTTACTTACGGATGCACCCTATATTACGTGCCATGTGGTAGATCACGGATGTGACACTCCCGTTGAGTCTTTTATAGTTCACTCCCTGAATATAGGACAAGTAGGATCTAGTTACAAAGGAAGACAAACTCTGTTCTTAATCTTCCTTAGTAATATCCCTTATGTGTAGATATGAAGTTGATCTTAGCTATGACTATTAGGTGTAATTACACTAATCAACGTATTCTTTGACTTGTAATTAAGAATGATTTAGGAATTATTCCTCTAATATTCTACTTAGCCATGCTAATGCCATAGAAAGGAGTACTCTAAGTGATTAATTATCATTTATCATTACTTATCATATACATTTATCTCTTGACTTACCTTTGTTATGAGTAGAAGTTGGTTATGGTTAATTTCTCCATCTTGCATATAGGTTATCAATATATTCCAACTGCCCGTCCTTCCCTATGGTAAAAATATAAATAACGATACATGGAATACTCTCGGGTGAAGTGCTACAATGGTATATTATCTGTGTGCTTGTAGATTTCTTTCATTATATATTATATCTAGTCACATGAAATATTAAAGTACTCCTTAGTGCCATTCTAGAAGTGGCACTAGGAAGTATCGATAAGCATTTCTGGCACCATCGCTAGGGATAACAACTTAGTAAAAGTGATGCTAAGGAATGTCAACAACATTAGGTGGCTACATAAATAAGTGACAAGTTAATAAATACCAACACATAGCAAAGTCCACATATTTCGAACGCAAGAGTTCTAAACATTACAATTACATAAGCCACACATGCCCAGCCTCTTCCATAGGGCACATAGAAGGATGCAAAGTATAACAATGGCGGCCTGGTTAACATCATTATCCTTGGACCCCTTATCGTCTCTAGCACCATCAACAATCATCTGGCTCATCCTAGTGCAACACAAACCCATTCATGTTGCAAGTCCAGTGGCCAAACACACTAGCATCATCACCAACCTGACCCCCCAGCTACAACATCACCTTCACCAGATGCCACACCACCATTAGGAGCCTACCGACCCCTACAACCCTAACAGGCACAAAAACCCTATCCATCCTAAGGTTTTGCAGCAAGATAGCATATAAACTTGAACCACAATTTTAAACACATAAGACACACAAAAACTTCAAGACAGTTAGCACAAATAATAAAAAGCTCACTGACGAGATCCTAATATATGGGTATGTAAAGCCTCAGGATCAATGGTTTTCGACCAAAGAGACCCCCCGACCGACCCTTCTAGGATCGCTCGGGGGCTTGTACGCTCACGCGCACCCTCAGACTGAGAAACCCGGCCGAGAGCACGCTGCGGCCTCTGCTCAGGGCTCAAGGGCTTGCCCGAGCCTTAGGCTCCCGATCAACAAAAAGTCCAAGCCCGGTCCTTGGCTCTTGCTCGGCCTACGACGCCAGCCAAGGCCCGAGGGCAAGAAGACATGCCCCGAGCCATCGAGGCTTGGGCCCCCTCCCCCAACGCTACACCTTGGGCGTGGCTTCACCAGTCACTCCCCCGATAGGGTCACGCACAGGGCATGACACAAGAAGACAAGCTCCTCCTTGGCCTCTAGGGGCTTGGGGGCTTCTGAGCCCACACATCAGGCCCTCGAGCTGACCTCCCTCACCACCAAGAAGACTCCAGAAGGTGTGCCTGGGGGAGGCCAGTCCAAGCCAACACAGCCTGACACTTAGCGTGTTAGAACAGGCCAGTTGGACGATGTCCAAGGCTTCTTCGACTCCACGACATCGCCACGGTCCACAGAGCGCCGCTACAAGACACTCTTGGACTCCAGCGCATGTAGACCATAGGCTCAATCCCCTAAATCGCCATGTACCCGACCTATCTTGATATATAAGGGGTAAGGTCAGATCCGAGGGAAGGGAGAGCACGATCCCAGACAGACCATTCCATTTCTTACTGATCCATTTCTGCTCAGCACCAAGAGCAGGCAACCCAGAGAGGGGCACCGAGAGCTCCTCCACCGTACCAGTCGTCTTCCTCCTCCCCGATGAGGGGAAGGCTCCACTGGCAGTGAGGCAACCTCAGGATTAGCACCGAGCTAACCCCCTACCAAATCTCTCTCTACCTCCTATACACTCTGTTGTAACCCCTGATTTTGGGTGCTCTTAAGTATAAGGATCATCAGCTGTTGGATGTAGGGTATTAATCGGCCTAAACCAGGATAAATATTTGCATCCTCTCTTTGATTCTTATGTTCTTAAGTCCACTCGAGCCACCGGAGACACGTACTCTAACACTGATTTGAACAACAATGCTTGCTACGGTTTTGACCCTGTGACACCCACTTTAGTGCGTTAACTTAATTTTACAACAATACATGTCTATAAACCCTTGCGAACACATGTGTGGCATCAATGGCACCTATATTATCGGGTATCAAAATACCAGGGTACCCAATAGACGGTGAAATAAAACACCCTGTATGATTGTTAAAGCCCCACCGTAGGGCCCCGGTAAAGTCAACTCACCGAAAGCGTGGACAGCATGTCAGTTGCTTGCGGCACAAATGACAAACTCCATCCCACCCGAGCCTTGCGGAGAGGTCTCGGGCGAGATGAGTGCCTCGGGCGACATTTCTTCGCCTCGCCCAAGCCCCTACGACGTCATCAAAAGCGCCTGACCCCCTCAGCTTACTTCCGCCTCGCCTGAGGGACACGTGTAACCCTCTGGCAAGACGGTGAGCCACGGGGACCCTCCAACCGTGGCACCCGCTCCCACCGATGGGACAAATATGACCGTGCATAATCAATAGGAGCACGTGAACCACACCCTGACTCAATATGACCCCGGTCATTCCACCACCACGACATACATACCGCTACAGCGATAGGGGTACCGATCACTATACCACCTAGCCCCCTCTCTACGCAAATCCGGGCACCCATGTCGCCAGTCCTTAATGGCACAAAGGCGCACAGGACAAGGCATGGCCACAACACGCAGCACCAGCAGATGGAGAGGCCAAAAGATCAATGCCTGTTGCATCTCTGCGCTACAGGAGAACTATTCTCACTGGATAAGGAGAAAGAAGGCCACACCTGAGGCCACCTTTGTTGTTTTTCTCTTTCATTTTCACCTCTTTACCACGAATGTAACCCGATCCCTCCCCTTAGAAGCTATAAATGGGAAGGCAGGGGCCACATCTAGAGGCGGAGAGCAGATAGATCGAATCGACTAGAGCTCACCGCAACCAAGCAATCACACATCCACGCACCACCCCTCATAAGAGACCTATGATCTGCTCCCTCTCTTGAAAGCTTGTAACCCTTACTACAAGCACTCTGGTGCAAGGCAACACGAGCAGCAGCAAAACCCACTGGACGTAGGGTCGTTCATGCATGAACCAGTATACATCCTTATGTCCGCTTTGCACACCATCTAGGCCTAGACGCACAGATACAAATTTACTCATCGATCTATTTAGACCCTCGGTTCTCTAGACACCGACATATATATAGTCCTAGACACTAATGCAACATGCACAAGTCAAGTAGTGTACAATTAATTGACCCTATAGTGACAAAAAAAGACCATCAATATTGAATTTACCTTAAAAAGGGTTCCATCTTTGGCTTCCAAATATTTAGGATGAATGTTAGTCCTAGGTGTCATGATCATTTCACTTCTAAGCTCGTCAACAGCATAGAGAATCTTATGGAAGTGCTAGCTAATATTTATGGGCCTTCTAAATGCTTCGTAAATAACCCTAAACATCTTATCTCATTATAACCAGACCAACAACATGAAGAAACATTGAAACTTGTTCCTCAATAGGAGAATTGATGCTATTGGCTACAAGGCCCCCTTGCCTAAATAGTTTGCACAAGGCAAAGAAAAAAGAAGTTCTAGTTATTCTCAACATGGCTCGACACTTGGCATCGATAGAATTATATATTAACTGTAGATTCTCATGCCTCATCAGCAAGCAACCAATGACCATAGACTAATGGATCAAGGGCAAAATTTTAGTTTAGGCAAACCCTTGATGACCTCAAAATGTTTTGTACTCATTCAACTGTACACAAGGGGACTAGGATGCAAGCCATGACTGCCTCTATGAAGAAGCCACCCAGTGGTTCACCCTACATCATCAACCAAGAACAAAAGAAGAAAGGAAGGAGTGAAAACAATCTATACCAATAAACCCTAACTCAACAAATCAAATCCGAGCAACAATAACAACAATAGAACATCAACCCCCTAGTACAACGGATTCACCAAGAACGACTACATTCCCCCATTGATTTGCCATGCGGCGCCCACAAATCTAGAGATTCCATCCCATAATCAACTAGAACCGAATTATAGCATACCCAAACACACGAGGAAGGAAGATGAGCAAGATTGGGGACAAGGAGGCCGATATACACGACAAACACGAGGGCTGCAAAGGAAGAAGAGCAATGCGTCCACAGAGTCAAGTCGGTGAAGAAGAAGTGGCGTGACCCCTCTGGTCACCTATATGGGGAATGGAAAGGGCCCCTAAACCGCGACGGCGAGGACACCCAACACACGCTTTGCCTCCATGCACCGTTGGGCTAGCACCTCAAGGGGTAGCACTGGGAAGAGGAGTACAGAGATACGAGCGAAGAGAGGATGGAGGAAGCAAGACAATTGCCACTGCATAAAGGGAGGTAACCCTAGCGTGTGTCACGACTTTCACCTTCTTGAGCGATCCCATCCACCCATGTCCGCGCCAATTTTGGCCCAAAGGAGACAGAGGTGAGCTGGACAAATGAAACCCACTTTCATTTCCCGGTGCCCAGGCTCATGGTGCTTAAGCACTGTACTGCCTGAGCTCGGGAGGCCATCCAAGCAAATAAACATGTCCAGTCCAATCTCTCATCCAGACAAGCAAACATGCCACTAACATCTAATGGATCTTTTATTTTACTTGCAAACATGCTCGTGTTGTAACGAGACATACAATTTATTTTACTTGTGATGATGATAATAAGTTAGCTATTTTTGCTAGATTTATTGAGCTTTAACCTAATCTTAAATCAAATACTAATATCTAAGACCTATAATTAATGCTAGTGCAATAAAGTATCATATGAAAATTAACACTCTCTTACAATTTTAAAGGTCCTTGGACAAGCAAGATAGCAACATCCCATTAATTTTTATAAGCACCCAATAAATGTTTTTAGGCAATATCTAACATAAAAATATATATACATAATTAAAAATATAGAACAATATATCACAATAATAAATTAGCAATAAAAGTAAACAATAATACGAGAAAAACAATTAAACAAATAAGATACAACTACCTACGCCTAACTGATGGCACGTAGTATTTAATAAATACTAATAGAAGGGAACAAAAGCCTAAAAGTTATATAAAATGATAAAAGCGGCCCTAAAAGGCCTAAAGAAATAACAAAAGGAAAAGCAATCGGTTGAATGAACACAATAGCAATGGACTGACCTGATTGGTGATCGTGAATTGTGATTGGTTGATGGAGTGATCACTAGTGCAGATATGGGTAGCAGTCCTGGTAAGAAAACCCCTCCAATCCTGGTTTTACAACTAAGACTGCGAATCCAGAACTAAAGGCCCGCCTTTAATCCCGAGACGGCTAACCAGGAGTGAATGGGGACATTTAGTCCTGGTTGGTTATAACAACCAGTACTAAAAGGGTCTCCAGCCGAGGCCCGAGGGCGCTCACCTCTAGTCCCGTTTGAGGACTAAATGGCCCTTTTTCCTTTTCTCTTTCTTTTCTTTTATGGTTTCTTTTCCATTCAATTTATTTTTGTTTCAAATAGTTTTCGAATATGTATTATATCTACATCCGTGAATAAGAATGAATCTAATTAATAAGAGCTTGTATATTACAATGACCATCCCCATTCATCAAGTCATACAAACTATAATAATTTAAACCAAGTCAATACAAACTAGATGTCCAAGTACACACCAAAGTTTATGCAAACATAAGTAGATGACCGCATAGTTTGATTGTTGGTATTTGTTAACGCACAAAGAAAAATCCATAAGCGCTCGGATGTTGTTGTAGTTTTCACCCGGGAGTATTCTAGAGTATCATATTTATCCATAGGAAAATAATGGTTAAGGAAGTTGATAGTTTACCATCATGTATCTACTAACTAATATACTATCTAAACTAAAGTGGGGATAAGTGTTGTTTATGATAAGAGTTATGAATAACGACTCACATGTAAGAGAATTACATAATAAATGAGTAGTCTAGCTAAGTTGAGAGGACAACGGGTGAGTTTGAGGTTCCTAAATACTTCTCTATTACTTTGGTTTTATAGGGTATAACTAATCATAGGTAAATAAAGCAATCATACAATAACACTTTGGAGCAGCAGTGCCTTTTCGACTCTCAAGGGGAGTGAGAAAGTGTAGTCAGGGGAAGGCCGGCTAAAGCTCTACAAACACCAACCGTAACGTGGTGGATTACAACGGCCTGATAGAGCTGTCACCTCGGGGCTACCACAACTAACCTTAGGATTGGGCGCAATCTCAGGTAGCCTATAGTCTAGACACCATGTCTACACTATTGATTACTACTCTAATCACTTATAATAATTAGAGCACTCAATACGAGCGGAGATCCCATGCCAAAGTATGAAAACTATACTAACCAATCACATGAAAGGCATACAAGCAAATAGAGAAGATAAATATATTTAAGCATAAATCTTGCAAAGGTAAGATACAAAGATATACCAGACCTTTGAAGATTTCTCTAGAACTTGAGCATGACTCAATTCTCCCTAACTCTCAACTAGAACTAATCTACTACATTGGAGAGTCTAACTCTAATTCTCCTAGTGTTGTGTCTTGATCTGAAGAGATGAATATGAATTAGGGTTTTAGGGATAGCTCCAAGGAGGGGGTTGGTGCAGGTATATATAGGGGAGATGGAGTAGAGGGCAAGGAATTGCCATGTCATCAATCTGCGTCACCTCTCTCGACCACCGTTGGATAAACTGACCTAAAACCATCAGAATCAATGGTGTAGATTGTAGGAATGAGTACGAGGCAGCGAAGGGTGAGTGGGCCCGCCGGCCCACTATGGTGCCCAATTGGCCCACGCTTTGGCGTGGTGTCTTCTGCAACCTTCTAGAGTTGTCTTTCAAAGTTTTTGTGAGTTGAATCACTTGTTGTCGTCAGTTTGCTTGTTTGGAGTATATGACAGTGGTTCTGAGGCTATTTTTTTTTGGATAAATCCTCCTACATATAAATATTCACCAAAGCTCGTAGAATTCATTAGTTTAAAACCCTATTCCTATGTTTGGTAACGGAATTAAGCATATATGCAGGTTATGTTGACAATTTATAATTGGTGTTAGTGACCACCAACAAGCTCCTCCACACTTAACATTTGCTAGTCCCTGAGCAAAGCCAAACTCCGTAATGGATCAGGAGTTGCTACAATACTTTCACTCCTCAAAACTACACATGTGTTCAAACAAAAATTCTCATCCAGATTAGAATAAACTGATCTGACTTTCAGACTTACCTATATTACCTTCAACCATGGGACTTCTTAGCCTTTACTTGAGTCTTGAGCAATTGAAAGATAGAACAATCAAGTCAAGCACTATGTCTCAAGTTCTTTGTTCCACCATTGTTCTAGAGTTTTTATAAGTTTTTAAAATAAAACTTAGAGATTCCATTGTATGGTACTCTCAAGTCTCTCAATATATGTGGTATTTGTGGATCCTCACCAAGATAATAAAGATGTTATGCCTTTTTCTTCCTACCACTAAGGATTATGTGGAGTTCATAGGTAGGGAGAAAGCTATAACATACTTGCAATGCATATATTATAAAGTAACACACTGGATCCAAAGAGAGGTAAGTCGTACAATCAAATCAAGATGTGCATGTGTATGGATATATGGTGTCTAATCCTAATTCTACTTTGCTCCTTGAAAACATATCTCTCTTTTCAAATTTGGAAACATTTGCTAGAGAACAGGGGCTATCTTATTCATCTTTTTTTTCAAGCGGACATCTAAGTACCCATTGTTTTAGATATCTCGGACACTTATCCATTTTTTGTCAACTCTTTTTTCTTTTCTTTTCTTTTTTTGAATAACTTTTGCATAGCCCCATGTCTCTTTTCTGCAACAAAACTTTGAGAGAAATATCAACAAGAACTTGGAGCATTTATTTGGTGGATAGAAAACCTAACATGTTTTTGTGTTCACCCCCAATGTAGGAGTAGAACATTTTTGGGTGGATCTAGATGGAAGGCATGTTTTTGCGCCTACCCCCAGTGTAGGAGTAGTGCATATATGGGTGGTGTGTACGTGATCTTGATTTTAAGATTATGACAAACCTCTCATAAGGCATCAACAAAGTTTGACAAAACTCAATGCAAAAGCAAGCAGCATATATATGAATGTTTTTCTAGCCTAAATAACATATATGGCTCTAGTAGGAATTCAAGCTTTGTTATATAGGAACTCATCATGTAGCATTTTTTTATATTTTTCAAAAGAAATCTCTAGAACTTTAGTGTCACTTGGAACAAGATAAACATTAGCTTAGATCTTCTCATATCATATCTGTCAATTACCTAGACTTAGATCAAGCATATGTTATCCACGAGTTTCAAGTTCAGAGTAAATCATTATATCAAAATAATCTTAGCCAAAACTCGAGAGAATTCAAGGTTGAAAACTAGGTACTTGAAAGGAATTACAATAGAGCAACTATTTATCACTTCCATTCAAGAGATTATTCTGAGTCCTCTTTATTTACAAACAACTCTTAAAAATAAATTAAAGCAAACTAGACACACCTTTTATTTTATTTTTTATTTTACTAGATCACACACTATTTCTATAGCTATATATTTTTATTATAAAGAGAACTTTTTATTTTGTTTCAGCATCATTTTTTAACTATTGAAAAGAAATCAAATTAAAACAAAAGGAAAAATGATACTTATCTGGATACATGGGGATGCCTTCTGCCCTAAGCTGGTTGTTGTCGTGGTTGCTCAATGAGGTGGCCAGATGTGGAGATGCTGGGATAGAGCCTCCCAATTTTAATTTTGGCGTTACTGTTGTTGCTAGAGGTTATCCATCTCGTGTCCTATACTTACCTGCCATTGTATATAATTATATAACGTACCTTGTATGGCGGTATTTGTCTTTTCAATGGTTGCGAGTCTATTGTCGTAGCGGTGGTAGGCCTCCTAAGAGCCATGATACCCTCAGAGTCATGATACCCTTGGCTAGAGGAAAATATGCGTCCTCCCTGATGCTCACTTGAGATTGCTTCATAATCTTACCCTTGATTGTTGTAGAAGTTCATTAATTGGGTACTTCGGTTTGCTCTTAAGGATGAGGATTCTTGTGATGGTGCCTCCAGTAGTGGCGCTTTCAATGGTGGTGCCACCCTCCTCTGTCAATCCTATATTGGTTTCGAGTTTGATCTTGGTTTGATAGGTTCACCCTTCTTGACATGTTCTTCCTCCTTGTTCAGCATTTTGGAGTCAACTATCCAAAACTAGCAACATCTTGTGTGCATCATTATTGCCGGTTCAAAACTTTCTCTTGTATAATTTGGGAGTTCAACTCCCCCACACTTTGCTCGAAGTGTGTTTTGCTCATGAGGACAAGGTAGAGATCAAGTGCATGGGCTCTATTGGTGAAAAATCACCAATAGAACCAAAACTTTATTTATTTCTCTCTAGCCTTAGGCACATCGAATCATGATAGGGTTGATGTTATGTGCATTGTTTATTTTTACAACATGGGTGATAAGATCAAAATGATGTAGCATTTTGACTATGACAAAAAGAGTGAAGTTGTTTAACCTATGGAAGGATTGCCCATCTTTATAATGTATCAAACTTTACATGATTATGATTATCATCCTCTAAGGGTAAGATATGCAACATTTTAGCTCATTTGGTTAAGACTATAAGATCAAGAAAATGGTGCTATGAACAACTTACGAAACAAGACATGTTGAGTTAATCAGGTTAGATTAAGCAAAGTTGTAACTCGAACATATTTGTTTCTTTATGTGCATACTAAGATTAAGAGAAAAATAATGATCACTTACCTTAAGATGTTATCTTCATTATTGGAGCATGATAACACCATGTGATGAAGAGTAGATGACTTGTGGTGGTCTTCACTTCCTTCTTGAAGCTTTTCTTGCTTAAACTGTTCATGAGCATCTTGTCTCCCATGTCGCACTCCTTTCTCATTCTTTTGTCATGCCATCTTTTGTTCTTTCTTTTGTGGATCTTGTGATTCTATTTGAACCTTCTACTCTACTCATTGTTTCTTCGCTACAAAGGATTAGTGGACAACACATACCTAAAGGAATATACAAATGATTCAAAACAATGATAGTGTTATCATAGAGCTAAAGGTCATATGTATCCTATGTTTTAAATAATGTGCCTTTATTATTCACCACTACTTCAATCTTTCAACAAGGCTAAGGCAAAGATGTGTGAAATTGTTTTGAAAAATACCCCTAACCTTGATTTATTTTTACGAATGATCTCCAAACATTTCTAACAAAATTTGAATATTTTCCTATAAGGGTTAGTCCACAACCGAATTCTATACATGTATGTTTTGATTTAATGATTATGTTCAAATAGTCTTCCAAAGCATACTTATAACAGAACAAGAAAGCTTAAAAAGACTAAAGAGATTCATTCAAGTAGAAACAAGAATATGTATGATGATCCAAAGTGCATGATTATTTATTTTTTTACTTGTTAGAGATTTCATAGGCTGAGCACATCATAAAGGTAGAGCTGACCAAAGACAAATTAGCAACATGACATGAGATATTTTTTGAGAACTCTATCCCCCACACTTAAATTTGCAGAATGCAGAATCAAGCTTGGTTGATAAAATTCTCCTGTGAATGTGATTCTATGTTGCATAATGCTTGGTTGGATATACCTTGTGTTTTCCTTCATTTTATTGAAATGATTAGTGACAAACATACTTGAAGGAAGGCTTATCTGATTTATCTGTTGCTGAGAGCTCATAGTCCGTTGAGCAGGACCTTTCCTTGTATTAAGCTTTGTCTTTGCATTATCCGATGCAGATACGAACAATTGCATGCTCTTTTTCTATCAACCTGTCTTGATTTTTATTGATTCTTGGTTGACAAATTGATGTTCATTGGAGATGTAACTCAAGTTTCTCCTTGATTGTCTTCGTCTTCTAGCGGCATGGCAGAGAGCTATTCTTCTTTGTTTGTTAGCGATATGCCAGCCGTCTTGATGGTCGAAGATGGAACCTCACTAGTACTTGCATGGAAGCTTCATCTGCAATAGCTTAAGGATGTCTTTTGTGTGATTATGGTCATTCACGGCCTTACAAGACACCATAGGCAGACCACAGATCGAGAATGTACACTATGATGTGGTGGCATCCCGTCATCTTGGTCCTTGTTGCTGATGTGCGAGATGGTGTTTGTTGACGGTCACTAACGTCAATTATAAACCGTCAACATAACCTGCATATGTACTTAATTCCATCATCAAACTTAGGTATAGGGGTTTAAACTAATAAATTCCACGAGTTTTGCTGAATCTGTGTTTTCAGCAGTGTTTATCCAGAAAACCTCCAAGGAGGACCTACATGTCAGACTTAATTACATAAATCCGCTGCGAAACCGACTCTAGAAGACTCCAGAAGACTCCAAGAGGCAACCCCTGAGGTAGACCCCTAGAGGTTGCTAGGTGGGGTTGGCTAGCCCCACCATGGTGCCGCCCGGCCCCCTGTGGGCCTCGCTGTCAGCCCGCTTCTAGAAGGTTCCTCCACCGCCTATTAGGATTGCATCTACGCCGTTCCTTAAGTCGGTTTGATCTAAGGGCTCACTGCGGATACTCTAGCCTATATATATAGCCCTGTACCCCCTCCTTGAGGAATCCCTAAAAACCTAATTCATATCTCTCATTCAGAGATCAGGGTACACTAGGAGGATTAGTCTAGACTCTCCAATGTAGTAGATTAGATATTCAGGAGCGAGGGTCAAGTTTTGGATCTTGTCTTGGAGGCTTGACAAAGCCATGTACCTTCACTTCTTCATCTTGTAAGTCTTGTTCTTAATTTATCATACTCTTATCTATATGGCTATGCTTACTTTCAATTTATATCTTGTTTAGTTATGGTTATCATTACTTTTGTGTGCGGGTTCATAGAGCGCTTAGCCTACTAGTTTACCGGTTGGGCTAAGTATCCGAGTCTCATATAAGCATGGTGCTTATATGATGCTCTACCTATGGGTACATCCTGTTCTCTGGTTGGGTGGTAGCAGCGGGTGGTGATAGCCCCATGCATTCTTTGTAGTCTACTCTGAATTGAGCAAGTTCTTAAATTGTAGGACCATAGTCGCATCGGTAGAGTTATCTATATTGGGTGCTCTGTTGTCTAAGTGGCATCCCAAAGTGCACAAGAGTAGAGTTAGTTCTAGCTATAGTTGGATATATATACATGGACCATGTAATAAGAATGTCATAGAAATCTACCTTACCCGAGTTAACTAGTTTATGTTATCATAGTGATCTATCCCCTGAGTATCATTATCCTTAATTCCTATCATTACCTTTACTCATTCCTCTAGCTATGCTAGTATGTTGACTGTTGGGGATACATATCACGATCCCTAAGGATGAAGGTTTAATAAGCATCTACACTAACCCAGCCGACAGTTAAGGATCATGAAATAGACTTATCCAACCCCTTGAGGGGAAATCCGCCTCGCCCGACCCTGAGGGCAAGGCTTTTGACTTGTCCGACCCTAAGGGAGTAGGTCCTAGCTTAGCCGACCCTAGGGCCGTGCTCTCCACCTCGCCCAACCCTAAGGAAACTGGCCCCGCACCATTTGACCCTGCGAATGGGATTTTTGCCTCGCCCGACGAAACTTATGCAAATAGACCCTCGGGCAAGGGTCGCACGTGTACCAGGAGGCCATACCAATCCTAACCACTTCGGATGCAACCTGCACGCCTCAGAATGACCCAAAACAGTGATGGGCCATGCTTAGGCACCCACAATGGCCCAACAGTGTGGAATAGGATGGAACTATGCTGCCTAATCCCTGTACAGTCCGAGTCGCCATCGACTATTTGACCTCTCCAACCCCTGTCATGGGATGGGGTGCCTTGTCTAGGTTGACCGAGAACGCAAGTTGCTTCAGTGATGAACAGGACCCAGGGATGACGCACGTCTCCATCCCCCGCACAACCAATGAGACCCACGAGAAGAAGAGAAACGACGCCGTAGACCACCCCTTCTTTTTGTTTTTCTCTTTCTTTTTTTCTTCTTTTTCTCTTTTCTCCCTTTGCTTCCCTTGCCTATAACTCGCCTTCCCCTTCAACTATAAAAGGGGAGGCAGGGTGCCCCATGCAGGGCATCACAAGACAAGCAAATTACAACCCTTTTCAACATGCACAAACACACTCATCCCACAGAGACCTAGGAGCCAATCCCTCTCTCGACCGTTTGTAACCCCTACTACAAACTCAAGTCCAAGTAACTGAGTCGCTCACCACTGGACGTAGGGACGGTCCACCCGAACCAGTATACATCATCATGTCCTCTTTGCACACCAGTATAGATCCTCATGCCCGAAGTTATTGGTGTAGATCTTGAACACCGATAGTTGGCGTGCTAGGTAGGGGAACTTTGCATGTATCGACGTCATCACCAGGCTTTGGATGGCCAATCGTGGCATCAGCTGGGTCCCTGAGGCGCATGTGCGCTTTGGAAGCCTGGATTTCATCATCACCACGGAAGGAGGGCTGGTGAGGGCTCTCACCCCCAGCCTCCTCCTGCCACCGGCCTCGACGCCATCATCGAGGCTCTCTAGGAGCTACAGCTGAGTGCTCCGGGGGTCCCACCCCGAAGTGCCACCAGGTCCTCGACTTCGACTTCGGGAAGTTAGAGCGCCAGCTCGCTGTCTATCTCGGACCTAACCCATCCTAGGAGGACCTGCACGCTCTCACCTTCTCCTTCATCAATGTCATGACGTAGCTCGCCAGCGGGGAGCTAATCTCCCCATATGTCCTCACCCAGGATGCCTCGGTGGCATACCCATTCGGCTTGTGCAACGCCATGGAGACTATTGCTAGTTTCATGGTGCAACGCCTTCATCCCCTTCCCATGGGCGGCAAGTTCGTCAGGATGGCGGACTACATCGTGGACTCAATCCATGACCTCCTAGAGTCGGGCTCGGGGATGCTCTTCGATTCTAACTCTAGCGAGGGGAGCCATCACCCCTCATGGGAGTGTTTCATGGTGGAGAACTCAAACGTTCATGTCTCGAGCGCCAGCGACTCTAGCAAAACCCCTGAGAGTTCCCCGTGCGTGCGGTTGCAGGAGGGGTGAGGGTCCCACCTTCGACGGCGGCAGCCTTAGCCCCACCATAGCTGGGACGACCGCTGATGGAGCAGTTGTAGGCGCGGTAGCATGAGCTCGAGGAAGCATGCCATGGGCTGGAGGAAGAACACGCTCAGCTCAAGCGTGAGATCACACAAAGCCGCGCCGAGGAAGGGCACGCACGAGCCAGGGCCTATGACGTTCACCGGCGGATCGTGGAAGATGGCGATGGTCTTCCGCAGTTCACTCGGGCCAGCCAGAACATCGCCGTGGTGGCGGCCTTGCTCCAAAGGCTTCCTGAGCCAGCGAGTTGCTTGAACGCGTGGTAGAGTAGTAGGCGAAGAGCTCACTGTCATGACGGCGCGGGCCCAACGCCAGCCACCGTGCGTCCATCGGGTGGGATGACAGAGACACGTCTGTCAACCAGACACCACGTGGGGTGGGGGCTGCCAACCTGCCCCCGATATAGGAGCATGTCGGCCCCATCCGTGATGCTCATGTCGTCCTGGACGCCCGTAGGCGCAGAAGGGATGACAGGAGGTAGGACGCCGACCACGGGTACCACCCTCATCGTGGCGGGCGCTACGATGCCAATGAGGATGTAGCCTGAGCTCCCCACTGCCGGGCCCTCAGGCTTTCGCCTGGCACATCCTCTGCGTGCCATTCCTATAGCGATATCGCGCACCGACAAATGTCCTCAAATACTCCGAGGAATCGAACCCCGACCTTTGGTTTGAGGAGTACCAGCTTGCCTGCCAGGCCGGTGGCGTAGATAATGACTCCGCAACCTCCCCTTGTTCCTGGCCGACTTGGCTCGGACATGGCTGGAGCACCTCCTACCCAACTCCATTAAGGATTGAGCGGACCTGAAAGAGATCTTTGTGGAGAACTTTCAGGGCACCTACACGCGTCCTAGGAACTCCTAGGACCTCAAGAACTATCGGTACAAACTGGACGAGTCCCTCCATAACTACATCCAACGTTTCTCCAACCAGTGCAATGAGTTGCCCAACATCGCTGATGCCAACATCATCAATGTGTTCCTGTTCGGGACTACCAACGAGACCCTGGTTCACAAGCGGATTTTTTTTTATTTTTAAACCTTTTTTATTTAATATTTTAATAATAATCGCTTCTATTTTTTTTGTGAATTTAACCCTTTTGGTCGCGCCACATGCATTGGCGCGGCAACATCCGATACGTTAAACGGTGTTTCTGACGTAAAAAAACGTTGTCACGCCACTCCCACTAGCGTGATAGTATTATTCTGTCGTGCCACCGGGAGTGGCGTGACAAGACAAAACATTTAAAAAATCATAACTCTTTGATACAAAGTCGGATGAAGATAAAATTTATATAAAAATTATAGCTCTCGATGAGATCTACAACTTTGTAGTTTTAAGTTTTTCATTTGAGGATGTTAAGATGTTCAAAAAAATTAATATAAAATTTCAGGAGTATAATAACCGCGTACAAGTGCTCGTCGCATTAGAAAAATAATATCGTTTTTATAAGGTGTCAAATGAAGATACTTTCTATATAAAAGTTATAGCTCTCAATGAGATCTATAATTTTCTAGTTTTGAGTTTTTACATTTGAGATCATTAAAATGCACAAAAAAATAATATAAAAATTCCAGCAGCATAATAATAGCGTACTAGCGTCTGTCGCATTAGAAAAAAGAATATTGTTTTTATATCGTGTCAAATGAAGATATATTTTATATCAAAGTTGTATTCCTTAGTGAGATCTACAACTTTATAGTTTTGTGTTATCACATTTAGAGTTGTTAAGATGATAAAAAAAATAATATAAAATTTTAGGAGCATAATATGCTGCTAAAACTTTATGTTAGTTTTTAGAGTATGTTAAGGAACTTAATTATGAAAACACAAAATTATAAAGTTGTAGATCTTACTAAGGGCTATAGCTTTGATATAAAATATATCTTCATTTGATATCATACAAAAACAATATTATTTTTCTAATGCGACAAGCACTAGTACGCGATTATTATACTACTGAAATTTTATATTATTTTTTCATGTATTTTAAAGATCTCAGATGCAAAAACTCAAAACTATAAAGTTGTAGATTTTATTGAGAGCTACAACTTTCATGTCAAAAATATTTTCATTTGACACCATATTGAAACAATATTATTTTTCTAACGCGACAAGCACCGGTACGTGATTATTATGCTCCTGAAATATTATATTAATTATTTGAGCATCTTCAAATAAAAAAACTTAAAATTACAAAGTCGTAGATCTCATCGAGAGCTATGATTTTTATACAAATTTCATCTTCGTCCGACGTCGTATCAAAGAGTTATGATTTTTCAAAGGTTTTATCTCGTCACGCCACTCCCGGTGGCGTGATAAAAAGTACTGTCATGCCATTGGGAGTGGCATAATAGCGTTTTCCACATCGGAAATGCCGTCTAACGTGACGGATGTTGCCATGCCAATATATGTGATGAACAATATTATTTGGTCGTGCCACCAAAAGGGTTAGATCTAACAAAAATTTTAGAGTGGTTATTATTAAAATATTAAATAGAAAATGATTAAAATATAAAAATTCTCCTTCACAAGCTGGGGCGAAAAAGTCCGTGGACCACCAAGAAGCTCCTCGACATCACCACCAGCCACGCCTCTGGCGAGGACGCATTAGGGGCGATCTTCGATCGCTCGAAAGGCAAGGGAAGCAGGACAAGGACGCTGACGAAGGTGTCTCCAACGACTCCTACAAGAAGAAGAAAAAGAACAAGCAGCGGCGCGAGGGCTCGCTCGTGGCCGCTACTGAGCCAAAGGGTGAGAGGGCGCCCACTAAAAGCACCCCAAACCACTTCGAGAAAATGCTCGAAGGACCGTGCCCGAACCACGCCTACCCCCGTCAAGCACGTGTGCAGGGACTGCGGGCTCATGAAGAAGTTCTTAGCCGGTGGCTCCAAGAAAGGGAAGCAGAAGAAGCCCGACCCCGAGGAAGACGACGCCGAGGGGGAAGGCGGTGCCTTCCCGCATGAGACCGGCTGCCTTGTGATTTTTGGCGGGCTGGAGTCCTATGCCTCCAAGCGCCACCAAAAGCTTGAGCGTTGGGAGATTTACAAGGCTGAGCCGGCTACACCCACCTTCCTCAAGTGGTCCGGATCGTCCATCACCTTTGACTGGTCCGACCACCCGAAGAACATTCCACGACCGGGCTGGTACCCACTCGTGGTTAACCCCATTGTCGACACAAAGCGGCTCACCAAGGCGCTAATAGATAGAGGTAGCAGCCTCAACATCATGTACGCCGAGACCCTCGACGCCATGGGCATTAGCCGATCGCGAATCTGACCGACTAGGGTGCCCTTCCACGGCGTCGTGGAGGGGAAGCAAGTCATGTCCCTTGGACAGATCGATCTGCCTGTCACTTTTGGGACTCCGTCCAACTATCAGACGGAGACCCTCACCTTTGAGGTGGCCAGGTTCCACGGGGCCTACCATGCCATCCTAGGACGCCCATGTTATGTGAAGTTTATGGTCGTCCCTAACTACACCTATCTGAAGCTAAAGATGTCGGGCCCGAACGACATCATCACGGTTGGCACCTCCATCCAGCACGCCTACAAGTGCGATGTAGAGTGTTGTGAGCTCGTCTCGGCAATCATCGCCAACCACCCGCATCATTCTCCACGCCCATCGTGTCCCATCAAGGGGTGTGCGCACGTGACCCCTAGGCGTCCTCTTGAGAAACGCACCGAGAAGCGGTTCGTCTCCCTGCCCAACAGGCCTGTCCCACAACAGGTAAGATGGGCAACGGAGCCGAAACACGCTTATGGCCCATCAAGGCCCAGGAGTTCAAAGGCTGGCCTATCAATGGGCTCGATAGCCACTCTAGGGCACCCCGTAAGAGTGAGGGACAGAAAGGGATGGGCCCACTAGCAGCCAATACCTCGATGCACGAGCACCATAGGCATCCCAACCCGCGTTCGAGTATTGATTAGGATATGGTCCATTGTTTTTCCTTGAAGAAAGGTTGCGAGCCTTCAGGACCAGTCGAACAGACCTAGAAACTATATGGACTGGTGTTGGTATTTATTAATGTATACTAAGTTTATCCGCAAGCGCACAAATAGAATACCAATGTAGCACTTGACTGGAATGACCCAACTTTAATATTGAACCCAAAGGATCGGATGGAGGGATCTTGATCTTGGCTTAATCCCTGAGCACAATCAAGGATGAGACGCTAGAAGGTTGAGGGAGAAAAACTAGGGTTGTCTAGTTCTACTTTTAGGGAGTTTTGCAATTACTGGTCCGCTAGGGGATTACTATGGAAGAACGCAAACAAAGTATGAATCTACCACGCAACCAAAATTTCCTGCTAGGCCTACAGATGGGAGGTGGACTATAGAAGACTCAACAAGCCTGTCACCCTCGTGATCTACCACCGATCCAGAATATAGGGTGCATCTACAAGTAACCCGAGCCTAAGCACCATGCTTACACTATGAGTTATACTCTAACCTAATGCATTAGATTAAAGCATTCAAAAAGAGACTTGTAAACCATAAGAACAATAAGAACAATAAAACTCACTGACTAATAGAAGTTGATGGCCAAAGAAATCTCTGATCCAAGCTCCTGGAGAACTTGAATCTGCAGGTACAAGCCGTAAAAGGAGCACCGACAGGCCCGAGGCTTCCTCTAGATCTTCTACCTCTCTCTCTCTTCTAGTTCTAGTTCTAAAACTAGATCTAAACCTAACTAGAGGTGTACTAGTCTTCTTCTTGATTGCTAGGCTCTGAAGAGGTGATCCATTCAAGGGACCCCTCTCCTGAACTTGACTAGAGATAATGAATTAAAGTATCAAGGTAGGCCTCAGGGGGAGGGTCTGCCTCTGCTTATATACCCCGGTGGGATGAACCGCAACCCTTGGATCAAACCAACTTGAAACAATGGTCAAGATGCGTCGTAGAGGTCGGTTGGAGGCCATCATGCAAAGATGGATGATAGGTGGGCCCCAGCTAGGCTGGCCGACCTCACATGGCAGGCCGGTCAGCCTGGCTCAGAGCCAGGTGGCCTTCTCCTTTGCTCTGGTGTCCTCTGGAACCTTCCCGTCAATTCTTGTGGAATTTCGACATGATTTGATTTGGTTCCTTGACTCCTACTCTTCCTTGACTATTTCTAATTCAATCCCTAGAAAATCACAATTCACCAGAGCTGTGGAAATTGTCATGTTAGTCCATAAAACTCTTGCTTGGTGACGGTTTCAGTGTCTTCTAGAGTGTTCCAAAGCGTATTCATCGGGGACTCTGTCGTCGGGACTCTAATTATAGTGAATGATATATCCATTTCGATCGTCTCGACGAGCTCTTTGCAATGGTATGCTCTAATTCATCATTTGAGATGCTTTTATATGTAGAAATATTCAATGTCTGTAAAACAAGTAAGATCACCAAAACTCATGGAACTCGTTAGATTTAAATCAAATCATAGGGCACTTTGGTTCATTTTAGTTGTTGTTGGACATTAGTTGATGATTTATAATAGGAGTTAATTACCGTCAATAACTAGCCATCATAAATCTGGAGTTGATCACTAGCTGATCCTAGCCAGAACCTCACAAACAAGACGCTGGGGCCCCACTCGAACTAGCCCATTAACAGCTCACCGAACACCCCGACTCGCCCAATGAGGAAAGCGTGGCATGGCTCAACCCTCTGTTTTTTCAAAAAAAAACACGCGAGGGAGAACGATTGCAAGACGAAATGACCCCTCGGACGGATCCCTGCAACGCACAGGAGCTCAGGGCTTGAATTCACAAAAGATACCAACGGCGCAGTCATAGACCAAAGAGCGAGAAAAGCCTCTGAAGGAGTGCCCCACCCCGTTAGAGGCTCAGGGGATACACCTGGTAGGTGCGCTCGCACACACCCTCTGGCAGAATAAAACCAACCAAGGACGAGGATCTTGAAGGTCTACCTATCCTAAAGCCTATGAAGGAGTGCTCCACTCCTCCAAAGGCTTGGGGGCTACTGTCAGGGATAAATATCACAGTCCCTAAGGATGAACGGTTAATAAGCATCAACACTAACCCAACCGATGGTTAAGGATCACGAAACAGACTTATCCGACCCCTCAGGGGAAATCCGCCTTGCCCGACCCCAAGGGTGAAAGGTCTTGATGGCTAGAGGGGGTGAATAGCCTTTTAAAATTTTCTACAAAGACAAGCTAAACAAGTTTATCAATATAACAAATAGCGAGATGCGAGTTTTGCTTAGCCTACGGGGTGTTTGCAAGCCACCTAACCAATTCACAATTCTAGTAATTGCACTCAACCGCACAAGTCAAACCGAGAAGGTAACTACAACTACAACTAGCAAACTACACAAAGGAGCTACTAAGACAAAGCTAACTAGCTAGCAAAGATAACTAAGAAAGTAATGCGGAGTTGAGTTGGGAGAGTTTCACCGAGGGGCGAAGTATTGAGCCAACCAATATGATCAACAATGAATACCAAGATAACCGAACACCGGGATCAATCAATCACAATATGAAAGTGATGACACGAAGATTTATCCCGAGGTTCACGTGCTTGCTGGCACGCTAGTCCCCGTTGTGTCCCTCTTCACCATGTGGTTCGGTGGCTAATCGGTCTCACACCGAGCCTCTCAAAAGGCGCCACAAGAACCTACCAAATGGCAAAAGGTTGCAATGACACAAGCAATTCACTAACGTTGCCTTTGGCGCTTTGCCGAGGTAGGCACAAACCCCTCACAATCACCGGACGTGGCCAAGAACAATCACCAACTCTTGCCAACGCCTCCAAGCTGCTCCAAGCCGTCTAGGTGGCGGCAACCACTAAGAGAAACAAGAATCCTACAGCAAATCAACCACCAAGTGCCAACTAGATGCAATCTCACAATGCAAATGCACTTGGATCACTCAATCTCACTTCGAATATGCAAAGAAGCAAGAGAGATGAGTGGGAGGGGAGTTGCTTAGCTCAAAGTGCTCACAAGTATGTCAAATGTCCAAGAGATTGAGCCTTGAGCCGGCCAATGAGTATTTATAGACGTACCCCTTCGAATATAGCCGTTAGAAACTTGAAACATCCAAAGTTGCGCTGACTGGACACGCTGGTCAAACTGACCGGACGTGCCGATCACACAACGGCTAAGTCGCGAAGCACCGACCGGACGCGCTCCATGCAACGACCGGACACGCTAGGATCGATCGGATACGCTGGTCCCATAACTAACCGGACGCGCTAGTCAAGCCTGAGTAGCATATAATGAAACAGCGACCGGACGCGCTGCAGAACTGATCGGATGCCACAGTGCCAGTGTCCAGTTGGAGTCTAGTAAGCTCCCTAAACGACCGGACGTGTCCGATCGACAGTGACCGGACGCGCCACCATGTCCAATCATCAAACTGAAACACGCGCAGACGCTGAATACTGACCGGACGCGTTCGGTCAAACAGAGACCGCGTCCGGTCACCTCTGTGACCTCCGTTCGCCTCCATTTGATTTCTGACTTCTGGCGTAGTGGAAAATAGTCGTTTCAACTCCTCGAAAACGCCTAAACCCTCTCTACCGCTCAAACTCCACCGCCTTCGCAAACGTGCTAACACCACCAAAGTGATCTCGTCATGTGTGAGTATGTTAGCATTTTCACAATCATATTTCGAGGCGATATTAGTTCTATCCAAATGCATATGATTATGAAATGCACACCTAGAGGCACTTAGGAGTTCAATAGCCGCGTCATTCCCCTCTTTATAGTATGGTTATCTATCCTATAATGTAACCACACCCACTAGGTGTCTTGGTTACTAAAACACAACCCTTAAGCATATACCTTTGCCTTGATCACGTAGGGTTGCGTCCAAATCCAAGTGTGGCCATCATGATCACCATGTCCATCTTGCCACCAACCTTGGAATGTACTAATCCTCATATGCTACATACAACTTAGGCATATGATTAGTACTTAGGCATTGTCACTAATTACCAACACCAAACATTGGACTTTCAATCTACAAGGCTTCTGACTCGCCTGACCCTAAGGGAGTAGGTCCCGGCTTAGCCAACCCCGGGGCCATGCTCTCCGCGCCTGGCCCCAAGGAAACCGGCCCCATGCCATCTGACCCTGCGAATGGGAGTTCCGCCTCGCCTGATGGAACTTATGCAAATAGACCCTCTAGCGAGGGTCGCGTGCATACTAAGGAGGCCGTACCGATCCTAACCACTCCAGATGTGACCCGCATGCCTTGGAATAACCTAGAATAGTGATAGGCCATGCTTGGGCACCCACGATGGCCCATAACGTGGAATAGGATAGCATTATGCTGCCTAATCCCCGTACGGCCCGCGTCGCCATCGACTATTTGACCTCTCTAACCCCTATCGCGGGATGGGGCGCCTCATCTAGGTTGACCGGGAACACATGTTGCTCTAGTGACGAACATGACCCAGGGATGACGTACGTCTCCATCCCCCGCACAACCAATGGGACCCATGAGAAGAAGAGAAACAATGCCATAGACCACCCCTTCTTTTTGTTTTTCTCTTTCTTCTTTTCCTTCTTTTTCTCTTTTCTCCCTCTGCTTCCCTTGCCTGTAACTTGCCTTCCCCTTCAACTATAAAAGGGGAGGCAGAGCGCCCCATGCAGGGCATTGCAAGACAAGTAGATTACGACCCTTTTCAAAATGCACAAACACACTCAACCCACAGAGACCTGGGATCTGATCCCTCTCTTGACCGTTTATAACCCCTACTACAAACTCAAGTGCAAGTAACATGAGCCGCTCATTTCTAGATGTAGGGACGTTCCACCTGAACCAATACATCCTCATGTCCTCTTTTCATACCATCTGAGCCCGGATGCGCATACAAGTTTACTCGTTGGTGTAGATCTCAAACATCGACATTGACTGATAGCTATTCCTTTACTATTCAATAAGTCTTTACTCCATTGTTTTCCTATGGTAAAATATAAATAATGATACCTGGAATACTCCTAGTAAAATGCTACAATGGTATTCTATGCGCTTACGGAATCCTTCATATTCTATTTGAGTTAATAAATACCAACAGTGTCTTTGAAGGTGATGAAAGCAGGCATTACATTGGATGATATGAGGTGAGTTGCTCCATGCTTCTTATCAACCTCCTAACTTGAGTCCTAGAAGGGCGCAATGCTAGATTGCCTTTAACGTTACTCATGACTAGTTGATTTGTCCGTCCACTTCCTATGAGTGAGTGCTTCTATTGTAGATCCTTTTTGTGACACTCGTCTCAATTCTCTTTGTTCCATAGCTGATGTGGTGGTTCGTCTTGGGTATGTAGGCATATCTTACATTTATTCATCCCTGCAAAATGTTAGTGGACACATACCTGAGGGAATACAATAAATGTGTAATGCGGGTTGTTGTCCATAATTTTTGGGGTTTCCATCTATGCTAATGAAGAGATGGTTTTAGGATTACTTCAGCATAGATTTTATTTATCATATTTTTATATAAAGTTTATTTGGTTGTTGTATTCTAACATAGTTTAAGGCAAAGGTAACTTGTAGCAAAAGATAAAGTGAATGAATTTTGATACTTACAGTTCTTCCATTCATGATGAATGAACTGTGTCTTCCTTGCGCAAGGTTGTTGGAGTTTATCGCTTACTTTGATTCATCTTCGATGTGAATTTATCTTAGGATTTCTCCAGATTGGATTTGAGAGTTTTCTACAGGAGTTAGGCCAACAAAATAACAAGTATCTACACAAGTAATTTTTATTTCAATAACCAAACTAGACTCCATGTCTAATTGGATTAAGGAATGCTATTTAACCTAAGCACCATGCTTAATTTAAAAGCCAATGGAAGTATGTCGGGTACTTCCAAACTAAGGCATGCTTTAGCAAACAAAAGTAGCATTAAATGATTAGAGAGATTTACTCAAATAGAGATAAAAGAGCATGATCACGGTGAGGATTTTTTTTAAATGCAAACGACATGGATGTATGCAAGGAACTAAACATACAGTGGATTTGATATGAGATAACTCAAATTAAATGGAGTGGATGCATGGATTATTCAAAGTAAACATGCAATGGAATGCAATAATTAAAAGATAACTACTCATCAAGTTTAAAGTCTATGAGCAAGACTATCTCACCTTCCTTGATCATACTTATCATGATTCACAATTTGGGATTTGTGAGTAGCACAGCTTCTATATTCATCACTTGAGATGTGATTTGAATTCTTGTGATGATGACCTTTTCTCCAATCTACACATGGTTAGAACAATATATATATGTATACACAAAGCTGTGAGATGGCAGGGTTCCAGAGCTGATGGATCATGAATGTTTAGGCTCCCTAGGTTCTTTAATGTTTCTATCATCTTTTTTTCTTGTGGATGCTTACCAAAAGGTCAAAACGGCGACTGTTATCCTGTCTATTCCATAATTTAACAGAACAGGAATAAGCCTACTAAAGCTAGTGGTACACTACATTAGCAGACATCAAGATCATTATTAAAACCTTTACGTCAATTGCTTTCCCGGCAACGGTGCCAAAAAAACTTATTGGTATTTATTAACGCACATAGAAAAATTCACAAGTGCACGGATACCGTTGTAGCTTTCACCCGGGAGTATTTCAAAGTATCGTATTTATCCATAGGAAAACAATGGTTAAAGAAGTTAATAGTTCACCATCATGTATCTACTAAGTAGTACACTGACTAAACTAAAGTCGGGTAAGTGTTGTTTATGATAAGAGTTATGAATAATGACTCACACTTGAGAGAATTACATAATAAATGAGTAGTCTAGCTAAGTTCAGAGGACAACGGGTGAATTCAAGGTTCCTAAATACTTCTCTATTACTTTGGTTTTATAGGGTATAACTAATCATGGGTAAATAAAACGATCATACAATAACACTTTGGAGCAGCAATATATTTTTGATTCTTGAGGGGGTGGGAAAGCGTAGTCAGGGAAAGGCTGCCTAAAGCTCTATGAACATCAACCCTAACATGATGGATTACAATGGCCTGACAGAGCTGTCACCCCTGAGGCTACCATAACTAATAGTAGGATTGAGCGTAATCTCAGGTAACCTATAGTCTAGACACCATGTCTATACTATTGATTACTACTCTAATCACATATAATAACTAGAACACTCAATACGAGCGGAGATCCCATGCCAAAATATGAAAACTATACTAACCAATCACATGAAAGGCATACAAGCAAATAGAGAAGATAAATATATTTAAGCATAAATCTTGTAAAGGTAAGATACAAAGATATACCAGACCTCCAAAGATTTCTCTAGAACCTGAGCATGGCTCAACTCTCTCTAACTCTCAACTAGAACTAATCTACTATATTAGAGAGTCTAACCCTAATTCTCCTGGTGTTGTGTCTTGATCCGAAGAGATAAATATGAATTAGGGTTTTAGGGATAGCTCCAGGGAGGGGGGTAGGTGCTAGTATATATAGGTGAGATGGAGTAGAGGGCGAGGAATTGTCACGTCATCGATCCGCGTCACCTCCCTCGACCATCGTTGGATAAACTGACCTAAAACCATCTTAGAATCAATGTTGTAGATCGTAGGAATGAGTACGAGATGGCGGAGGGTGAGTGGGACCCCCTACTAGGCCGGGCAGCCCACTATGGTGCCCAATTGGCCCACGCTTCGACGTGGTGTCTTCTGGGACCTTCTAGAGTTGTCTTTCGTAGTTTTTGAGTGTTGAATCACTTGTCGTCGGTTGCTTGTTTGGAGTGTATGACAGTGGTCCCAGGGCTATTTTCTAGATAAATCTTCTTGCATACAAATATTCACCAAAGCTCATGGAATTTATTAGTTTAAAACTATATTCCTATGTTCGGTGATGGAATTAAGCATATATGCAGATTATGTTGACGGTTTACAATTGGTGTTAGTGACCGTCAACATTGATTACGTTGTATTATGAACTCGGCGAAGTGTAGGTCACCGATGTGGTATGATAAAATATCATTGATGTAGAGCAATGCACTAAGCAGTGCACTCTCCTTTGTTTCACAAGTACGAGCACAGGGTCTGTTAATGAAGATTAGCGTGGTCGAGAAGTGGTGGGTCGGATGATCCCCTCATAGTCACAAGCAACTTTTCCTGAAATCCTTCTGTAGTGAGTGTTGGTTATTCATTGGCATATTTCCAATCATAACCAAATCGATACATTATCTGGTTTAGAATAGCTTCAAAGCTGCATCCTGCGTAGGTTAAGTCATAGTCCTCAGCCTGTAAGTGTTGACAGAAAAACAGATATGAGAACCAAGCTTTCTTCCAACATAACAACAAATTAAGCTATGAGTTCCACTTTGACTTTACCACATTATTTCGGTTGTTTCGAGCAAACCTTGCACAAAAGCCTGAAACATCATGATACCAGCCCTCATTTATAGCTTGTATCATCATATCATGGAGGATAATGTAGGCAGGTTGTACCTATTATTCACAAGCTTGTTTAAACATGCCATGTTAGCATATTTTTGTGCACTAGTCTTGTTGGGTGCCTTGGCTCCCATTTCTGAGATTTGTACAACACCTCTACCCCTCCTAACAGTGATGGAAAAATGAATTTGACATTGGATGAATCATCCATTATCTACATCAAAGCTTTCAACATCCACTCCCTCAATCCTAAAATTTGAGTGTCTCTTCAAACCAAACGATCAGGTCAATTACCTATGATACATTTAAGAATCACATATATATACATATCCAAAAATATATTTGTTAAAGCATATTTAAAACATATTAATTTATTGAATACATATATTGTTGATTACTATGCTGGGATGATTGAACTGTACATTCGGCAACACTGGGTCGAATCCCCAAGTAAAACAATAGCCCCAACCTGGTTGTTCTGGTGCAGGGAGACGTCCAACCACCTCTTCCCAATAAAGTCAGTATATCAAAATTCATATATGTATATGCAAAGTATTAAATTTATATAACTGAAGTCAATATTTTTCATATACCAAAATGTATATCACTAAAGTCAATATATCAAAATTCACATCACTAAAGTCAATATATCAAAATTCATGTATACAAAATCTCCAAATGCATATCATTATTGAAGTCAATATTTTTCATATAACAAAATTTATATATATACAATATATCACCAAAACCAATATATCAAAATTTATATCACCAAATTTATATCAAAATTCATATAAAAATCTGAATGAATTCAAACACTAATCACTTTCTTGACACAAGATATTATTCAGAAAGTGGAAGATTTCATAAAGTGCATAATGTCTAGGTGACCATTCTGGACAAATCAGTAGAACTGAATTGGATTAGTTTCTCACCGAGATAAGCAACAAAAAAACTCACTGAGATAAGCATCAAGGTTCACTTTATTTTCATAAAGCATATTTTTTGGCAATGCAATTTTCCCTGAAGGGATACATGTATACACTTCTAATTAAATCAGATCTGAATACAAATGACGGCAGGGTTCGGGTGCTCGATTTCACGCAGCACGAATGATAGAGAAGGGTGGGTATACCTATTGGGTGCTCGTCATCGACAAAGGGCCAACAAAGACCTGAGCACTTGGCGTGCGACGGCAACACCTTCTCCTCCTCCAGCGACGCGAGGTGATGGTGGCATTGATCCGAGGAAGGAACCCATAAAGGGTGTTGGTGGCACGACTAGTGGTGGCGATGGACTTCAGGACGTGCGGCGGCTGCGGCTGCGGTGGTTGAGGCAGGGTCGTCGGACGAGGCGAGGAACGGATAGAGCACATAGGCGTCGACGGCGTGGCTGAGCGGGGGCCTTATCGACGTTGGCAAGGAAGGGGGGCGCGGTGGAGATGAGAGCGAGGCCTGCTAGCCACATGCGTGGGGACGGTGCGGGGATGACGGCAAACTGTGTTGAGGAAGGGAGGCGCACCGGAGACAGGGGCGAGGCCGGCCAGGAACACACCGCGGGTGGCGAGTGCGGCCGATGAGGATTTAAGCGACATGGCGGCAGATCTGATTCGACTTCTCGATAGCGAGGATTGAAACAGATCGAACAAACAGGGGAGGAATAAGAGAAGGCACACCCGTATATATATAGGATTGGAACCTTTAGTCCCGGTTTAGCCACAACACAGGACTAAAAGTCCTTTAGTCCTAGCTGGTGGCTTAACCCGGGACTAAAGGCCAGAACTAAAGGACTTTTAGTCCCGGTTTATGGCTGAACCCGGGACTAAAGATCAATTTTGGCACGCCCCAAAACTGCGGCCTACCCGACCGTTTTGTTTCCTGCCCAGACAACAGTTTTTGTTATATCCTTTTACATAAATAAGTTGACAATTGGAAATTGCGTATCAAAAAATATAGCTCCAAAAATTGCAAAACAAATTTGATTGCTTCGTTTTGCTTTCATATATACAAGAAAAAAATTCATAAATTAGTGTATGACATGCTATAACTATGCTTTCAATAGTTTTGCTTTCATATACAATTGTTAATTCTTTTATTTCATTAAATGTTTAATAACATGCTATAAACTATAATTACATTTTTTATAATGGAAAATGTAGTATTTAGTTAAAATCTTATAAATTATTGCAGTTTGAAATGTTTGAGGTGCATACAACGTTGAAATGGACTAGAGGGGCCCTTTAGTCCTGGTTTTATGATATGAATTTTGATATATTGTATTATGAATTTTGATTTATTGTATATATGAATTTTGATATGAATTTAATGATATATTGAGTTTAGTGACATGTACTTAGTTAAAATCTTATAAATTATTGCATTTCAAAAAGTTTGAGGCGCATACAATGTCAAAATGGACTAGAGGGGACCTTTAGTCCTGGTTTTATGATATGAATTTTGATATATTGTATATATGAATTTTTATTTATTGTATATATGAATTTTTATTTATTGTATATATGAATTTTGATATGAATTTAGTGGTATATTGAGTTTAGTGATATGAATTTTGGAAACTTATGGAACATAAAACACGAGAAAAATTTTGTACCGTATACAGCACCGAAATGCATGAGAAATAAATATAAGTCATACAAATATCACCATACAAATAAACCTAATTAAACATAACCGTTCAAATAAACATTAAACATAACCATACAGTAAACCTAATTAACACATCAACCTTGCAAACCGGCTGCAACTCTAACTTGTCTCCACTACTAGTAGTGTATGTCTCGGATTGTGTAACCATAGTTATTATCTATGTAATTCAATGCCCACATTAAAGCACTCTCTCTTGCCTCACAACGGCACGGACATGGTCGCCCATAGATGTAACCTACCATCGGACTATTGATGGCCTGGTTCTATCAAATTTTCAGGCAATAGTGGTGTCCACCTGTGGTATACTGGCCCAGGTGTTCCACGTAGTCCTAAGCGTACCCCAGTCACTGAATAGCATGCTCTAGAATGGCCTGCAAGCCACATGCATCATAGGTAAAATCATGGAGCAAATTCTGCGAGCAGGGAAATGAAAAATATCAGGAAGCACTCATATAACAATAAGAATAAATAAACATGACTCTGATATCATACAAGACCTACCACATCTATTTGGTTGAATCTCGCCATCCTTTTGCTTACTTGCACCACGTCCAGTTTATGCTCACGTTAAGCTTGTATCGTGAAGTATGACAAATCAGGAACTTGATAGCCAATTCACTCAAGTGACTATAAATAGTGTAGCACGACATTGAACTCGGTGCCTCTCTGGTTCGGTGATTGTCGTCCCCTCTGCACGATGTCGTGGCTATGCTATGGCATATACCTAATAGGGATTTCAAAGGCAATATTACACATTCATAACTCACCACCTTCATCATTCACGACCTCACTTGTCATGGTTTTGAAGATGCCCCACACCCTAAGCAAGAATAGTGCTAATCTCAGCCACTCGATCGGGGATATAGTCTGTGATATATGCAACAATTATATTATGAATAATGAAATCTATATATGAAAGAATCATACTAACATGCAAAACTTAGATGGTGAAAATATTTCATACTATAGATGGATCTAGAACCGGGGAACAGTCCTATTGGCGGTGGCACGAATGAAAGATCGCTAGGGTGGAAACCGGGTCCTGTGGGAGGAAAAGTCCGCCGCCGTTCATTATGCCTAAATAAACTGAAAAAATCCAAATAAATATAGAACCCCCATATAAATATACCATGCAATATATTAAAGAAACATATATATAAAAAACCACAAATTTCTCTATATATAGAATCTCGTATAAATATACCATGCAGTATATTAGAGAAACAACTCTTTCTTACTTTCTTAAAGGAGTTTCTTACCAGAGTGAAACAAAACTTAAGTGTCGGTGTTCAGACCGAGGGGGGTCCTAAACCAACGAGTAAATGCTGCGTGACTCTTTTCTGGATGGTGATGCAAGGAGAACACACGGGGGTTTATCCTGGTTCGGGCAAAAGAAGGCCCTACATCCAGCGGGGGGGAGAGGTTTGTATTTCCTTGCACCAAGGTGCTCGTGTAGGGGTTACAAGCAGGCGAGAGAGGGTGTCGAGCCCAAGTCTCAAAGAGAAAAAAGGAGAAAGGCCGTTGCCTGAGATGTTGATCTCTTGCTTTTCGTTGTTCGGTCGGGTGGTTGGTTGTTTCGTCTTCTTTTTGTTCGTCTGTTCGTTGGTTGGTTCGTTCGTCCACCCCCCTCTGTCGAACCCTGGCCTACCCTTTTAAAAGGCGAGATGAGGCCAAGCCAAGGGGAGCCTTGAGGTGATGCTTTGTCGATTCCTGTTGAGTTGACTGTAGCGACATGCCTTCGGAATGGCCGGCCATCCCTGGGTACCCTGACGTTGTGGGAGACAAGATGGCGAAATGACCCAGAGCGCCATGCCATACCGTCCTTCGAACTAAGCCGAGCGTCGAAGCTGGGTCGAGGCCGGGTCGAGGTTGGATGGATAAGGCCGAATCCCTGATATCGCGGGGAACGGACCTTGTCTTATCCTCCCTCGAGGGTGATTGATGGTGAACAGTGTGCGGTAAGGTGGGTACAGTGACGGGTTTCACCTCCCATCACGGGATGGGCGGTAAAACAGTGAGACTCGACGTGGGTATTGTTCCCACGTTGGTCCATGCCGCAGCCATGCCGGTAGGTGGTAGTAGGTACCCGCATTGAATGCTATGGCTTTCATCCTGGGGTAGGTAAAGAAAACGTGTCAAGGAGCCGGGGCGCGGTCGAGGCGCCCCGTCGAGCGGGCCTCGTATGAGTCGGAGCCGGGGCGCGGTCGAGGCGCCCCGTCGAGCGGGCCTCGTACGAGTCGGAGCCGGGGCACGGTCGAGGCGCCCCGTCGAGTGGGCCTCGTACGAGTCGGAGCCGGGGCGCGGTCGAGGCGCCCCGTCGAGCGGGCCTCGTACGAGTCGGAGCCGGGGCGCGGTCGAGGCGCCCCGTCGAGCGGGCCGCGTGATACTCGGCCAAGGTGGGCTATCTTTCATTGCGGTTTCGGTTATGTTAGTGTTTTGGCGATAGCTGTGGGTACCCCCGTACTGTTGGTACCGACAGTAGCCCCCGAGCCTTTGGGTGATTGTGTGATCACTCTCCCAGAGGTTGGTCAGAACTGGAGTCATGGCGTCATGATTTTTTCCGGTGGGGGCGCGCGAGCGCACCCGCCGGGTGTAGCCCCCGAGGCCTCGGTGGAGTATGGAGACTCCTCCGAGGTCTTGTACGCGTTTGATTGGGGAACGTTTCGTTGCGGTCAAGCCCCCGAGCCTCACGCGCGCGAGGTCGATCAGGGTCCTGGCTGTCTTTCGCTGTGCGACCCTCGCGCTCCTTTTTCGAAAAAAGGAGGAGGGGTGGAGAATGTCGTACTACCCTCGTTTGGGCCCGAGTTACGACTATCTCCGGTGAGTTGCTAGCGGGTGAATTCGAGTGAGAACCCGTGCCCTGTTCGTTAGGGGTCGGCTAGTGGCCCGGAGGCGCCCTAAAAAATGCCAAGAAGTGGTCGTGTGGATCTCGATTCCCTTCGATAGGATTCGAGGACTCGATGCCTCCCCCGGAGGGATTCCTATCACAACCTTCTCCTTCGGCCTCGAATACGTCCTGGGGTGCCCCAAGAGCGCGGCTCGAGCCCTTGGCCATGTACGAGCGCACCCTGGGTCGTCCCTAACTCTGTTGCTCGAGGGCAGCTGTCGAACCCCGTTCGAGGGCCAGCTTTTGCTCCCTCGAGACTTATTGCGGGCTTCGCACCCATTTTTGCGGTCGGGACCCCGAGCCTCGCACACACGAGGTCGATTAGAGTCTCGGCCGTCTTTCGCGACCCTCACGCTCCTTTTTCGAGAAAAGGAGGAGGGGTGGAGAACATCGTACTACCCTCGTTTGGGCCCGAGTTCCGACGATCTCCGGTGAGCTGCTAACGGGAGAATTCGAGTGAGAACCCGTGCCCTGTTCGTTAGGGGTCGGCTAGTGGCCCGGAGGCGCCCTCAAAAATGCCAAGAAGTGGTCGTGTGGATCTCGACTCCCTTCGACAGGATTCGAGGGCTCGATGCCTCCCCCGGAGGGATTCCTACCACAACCTTCTCCTTCGGCCTCGAATACGTCCTGGGGTGCCTCGAGAGCGCGACTCGAGCCCTTGGCCATGTACGGGCGCACCCCGGGTCGTCCCTAACTCTGTTGCTCGAGGGCAGCTGTCGAACCCCTTTCGAGGGCCAGCTTTCGCTCCCTCGAGACTTATTGCGGGCTTCGCACCCATTTTTGCGGTCGGGACCCCGAGCCTCGCACGCACGAGGTCGATCAGAGTCCCGGCCGTCTTTCGCGACCCTCACGCTCCTTTTTTGAGAAAAGGAGGAGGGGTGGAGAACGTCGTACTACCCTCGTTTGGGCCCGAGTTCCGACGATCTCCGGTGAGCTGCTAACGGGAGAATTTGAGTGAGAACCCGTGCCCCGTTCGTTAGGGGTCGGCTAGTGGCCCGGAGGCGCCCTCAAAAATGCCAAGAAGTGGTCGTGTGGATCTCGATTCCCTTCGACAGGATTCGAGGGCTCGATGCCTCCCCCGGAGGGATTCCTACCATAACCTTCTCCTTCGGCCTCGAATACGTCCTGGGGTGCCTCGAGAGCGCGGCTTGAGCCCTTGGCCATGTACGGGTGCACCCCGGGTCGTCCCTAACTCTGTTGCTCGAGGGCAGCTATCGAACCCCTTTCGAGGGCCAGCTTTCGCTCCCTCGAGACTTATTGCGGGCTTCGCACCCATTTACCACGTACCTGGGGATATTCCGTTGGCCGAGCGCGTTTTTTCGGGAGACGAGATCGGCGCGGTAGCGGCATATGGTTACGACGTGGGGAGTGGCCACGTGCCCAGTTCCTGCGAGATATAAGGAAACGGTTAGGTGAGCGCATTTAATGCGGGAAACTATTCCTACCTTCTCGCGTGGCCGTTGGGCTTCCGTCTGGGCATATAAAGCTAAGGCCTAGGGGTCTACGTTCCCCACCGATCGCTTTCGTCCCTGCAATCCTTTGCCTTAGACATCCCCTGCCACATCGCGTTCTCCGCCCGTATCGCCGCAGCCACCGCATCCTTTCCTTCCATCCCCCCTTCCGACGACATCGATGGCAGGAAAGAGCCAGATCCTCCCTGTCGACGACTGGGCCGCCTCCTCGGTGACGGAGAGGAGGTTGGAGGAGTTGGTCGAGGACGGGCTGCTGCGGCCGAGGATGAACTTGTTGCAGCTAGAGTGGATGGCGCCGCCCCCTGCCCATCGGGAGCCAGCGCCCCCTGAAGGGTACGTGGTGAGCTTCGTTAGCTTTCATGAGTGGGGGTTTGGCGTGCCGGCGTCGGTCTTCATGCGCGCGCTCCTCCACCACTACCGGGTGGAACTTCATCACCTTTCCCCCAACGCCGTCGCGCAGGCCGCCATCTTCGCGGCGGTCTGCGAGGGCTACCTCGGGGTGGAGCCGCAGTGGAACCTGTGGCTTCACATTTTCAAGGCCGAGCTCTTCGCCAAGAGGGCGGGGGAGAAAGGCGTCCTGTGCGCGGCCCGAGTTGGGAGCTGCGTGCTACAGGTGAGATCGGGTCGGACGGATCTATACATCCCGGCCCGCCTCATCTCCTCGAACAGTGGGTGGCACGAGGGTTGGTTCTACCTCCGCAATGATGAAAATCAGTTGCTGAGGTACACCGGCCGCGTGCTGACTGCTCGAGAGGAGCATTGGTCGTACGGAGTGCCCGAGGCCGAGAAGACGCGCTTGGACCCGCTGCTGGCGGCGCTGCAGCAGCTTCGCCTTCGGGGCCTAACGGCTGCGGCGGTGGCTGCGGTCTTCCATCGCCGCAGAGTGATGCCGTTGTGCCGGCGTCGTCTCCGCCTAGACCAGATGACTCCGGAGGCGAACCTGGAGGGTACCCGGATGTCCCACAAATCCCTCACCCTTGAGGAGGTCCTTCGGCGGGCTCGCCGGATGGTCGGGAACTTCAAGGCCTACCGAAGGGTGCGAATCCGTGGTACGTATCTCGGGGCTGAGGTATTGCTATTCTTGTTTTTCTGTGGATTTTGCTGATGTGGTCGAGGCCGGCGTGTAGGATTTGTCGGCGTTGCGGGAAACGCGCCCACCAGTCCAGGAGGACCGGCCCGCCCGGGAGGCTCGACGCCTGCATGCCTCCCAGAAGAAGCAAACCAAGGAGACGGCCAAGAAGCGGGCGGTCCGCAAGGCCAAAGAGGCGGAGGCGTTGAAGAAGCGTCGGCGCCAGCAGACCATGGACGGAGTGTCCCTGTCGCTGTCACCTTCCGAGACGGTCTCGGGGGAGGACGACGGCAGCAGCGACGAAGATGATGATGCCCTGTCACGGTATGAGATTGCGACCAGGCTGGGCGACCTTCCCGACATTCGCCCCCTGCTGGAGCCCATCGGGAGGGCGTCCTCCTCGGTCGTCGTGGTCGAGGAGGTCGAGGGGAAGAAGGTGGGGAAGGAAGCCGGGCCCTCGACGGGAGGGGCCGTTTTACCCCAGTCCCGGCGAGAGGGGTCGACGGGGACGCCCGCACCAGCCGAGGCTTCGCAAGCTCCGGCAGGGGCGGAAGCGGCGGTACCGGCGTCGTCATCGGCGGCGGCGCCGGCGGGCGTAAGGACCCGAGGCCAGCTGGCCTTGGAAGCACAGAGGGCGCAGGGCGGTGTACCGGCCGGGGCTCCCAGGAGCGCTCGACCTGCTGGTGAGGCCGCCGCGAGGCCACCAGCGGCCGTCCCGGGAGGCTCGAGCCGCGCGGGGTCGAGGTACTTGGTGCTGATTTCCGGGTAAGTATCTCAGCTTGGTTGTCCTGCCTTTCCCAAAGTCCGTTGACCGACAATTCTTCTCACTTCGCATGCTGAAGCGGAAGGCGGAGCCGATGGGGCCTACCCCTGTGAAGTCGCTGCGAGCCGGCGCCGTTGTCCTCAACCGGACGGCGGAGCAGGACGCGGCCTGGGTCCGTCAGGTCGAGGCCGCGAAAGGGCGCCTGCGACAACGGCAGGGGTCAGCCGATGCCACGGCGGTTGCCGGCCCGGAGCCTGCCGTCGAGGGGTCCGAACCGGTAAAGGCGGCGGCGCTTGACGTAGTCGAGGCGGGACCTAGGTCATCGGGGACGGCCGAGGCTGCCGTCGCGGTCGCGACGGGCGAGGCACCCGTCCACGACGCGGAGCGGGCGGGTGCTGACGTGACCATGGAGGAGGTCGCGTCGGCGTCAGGGCAAGAGACGGCCCGGGCGAGGGGGTCGTGGCCGCAACAAGGCCCGTTGGCAGAGCCAGCGGGCATGGTGGAGGTCGGGGCGGTCGAGCCCCTATCCGGAGCACCGGAAGAAGAAGCGCCGGTTCCGGAGGTGCCAACGGTCGAGGCGCGGGCACCGGCGCCGTCGTCGGTCGAGGCGCCGGCTCCAGAAGCGCTGGCGGTTGTAAGTGCCCGCCCTCACGTTCCCCTCAACAACATCCCCCTGGACAAGGGAAAACAAGCGATGGGGGTCGAGGGGTTGAGGTCGCGGACCAGGCCGGTGTCGCGACGGCCGTTGGAGAGGTGGATACCGCGGGCGAGGCTGGTCCTTCCGCGGGACCGGGAGACGCCCCGGCCGGGTCATCTTCGTCGTGGCCCGACATCGCCGCGCTGGCGATAGCGCGGGCAGAGACGGAGCTGCCGAGGTGGGGGGCTGTCCCTTCAGTTCAGGGACGCTACGAACCCCGACGCCGAGCCATCTTTGTCTTGAGCGACAAAGACAAAGTGCACCGATGGGAATACCTCGAGGGCGTCCGCTAGCACCTTGACCGGTTGCTCCGAGTGGCATCCGGTGCCGTGCGGAGTATGGGGGATGCCACCGAGGTATGATCGACCCGTCGGCTTTCTTGATGTGTTTTTTCCTCGGATTTGTGACCTTTTCGAATTGCGTTCAGGAGCTGAAGGAGTACTCCCGCCGCAAGTCGCTCTTCATCCAGGACGAGAGTGGCGTGTGGGGCGCGCTGTCCCAGCAACGGGTCCTGGTCGAGGAGGCCTAGAAATAGCTATCCAATCGGAACGCCGAGATGGCTGAGCTGCGCGTCGCATACGCCGTGGTGAAAGAAGAGGCGACGCAGGCATGGGCGGCCGAGGCCGTGATGCGCACTAGCCTGGACAAGGCTCGAGAGGAGGCTGCCCAGGCGCGCAGGGACCTCGAGCCCTTGTCTGCGCGGGTGAGGGAGCTCGAGGAGGATGTTTCCCAGGTTGGCCTTCAGCGCGACGCCTTCCACACCGAGATCACGACGCTGCAGGGAGCCGTCCAAGAGAAGGACGCAGCTCTCGAGTCTGCTCGGCAGGAGGTCGAGGCGCTAAAGGCAGCCATCCGTGACAAGGACAGCGCCTTCCTGGGGCTCGAGCGAACGTGTGGGGGGCTCCGCGACGAGGTCGTGGGCCTGCAGACCCACATCGAGGGTAAGTGTGGTTGTTATAGTCACGACGTTGAAGGCCCCGCGTTGGGCACTAATTTGTTTGTCGTGTTTCAGAGCTGGAGAGACAGAACCGAGAGGCCCAATCGTGTGCCAACTCCTTCCAGAGCCTCTTCAAAGCCGAGGTCCGGAGGACCCAACTTCTCCAGGGCGCAATCACCACCGTGTGTGATGGCCTAGGGGTCGAGCCCGACACCGACACCGGGGAAGATGTTTCGGGGAACTCCTTCGTCCGACGGATGGTGGCGCTGGGCCGCCTTGCCCGGGAGAAGATACGGAACGGCCTCCATCATGGCGTGAAGAGGGCGCTGGCCGTCGTCCGTTCGGGGTTTGTGTTTGACATGAGGCTCGTTGCCGAGGGCTTCATCACAGACCCCGATCGGACAGACGAGGAGAACGAGGATGCCTGCGTGGAGCTGATCGAAGCCACCGAAGAACCTGGAAGTCGTCTGGCCTCGCTTTTTGAAGCCGAGGTGGTTCCGCCTGCCGACGACGAAGGCCTGTGAGCCAAATCTGGGCATGAAGGCCCATGTAATAAGTTAGTATTTCGAATTTTGATCGTGGTGGCCGCGGAGGCCTAAAAGACTCGAAACATAAACCGGTTCGTGGTTGATTCAGTTTTACTCGAGCTTTTCTTCCCTTTATCGCACGGATCGTGTTCTCGCGTGATTTACTTAGCGCGCAGCTACATCCTTTGGCGTAAGGGAGCGAGTGGAGGTACCGTAGCCTCGGAGGCGTAAGTGATCTCGCGGCTCGACTGCCCTCGAGCTTCAGGGTGATGTTGCAGCCTAGTAAATCGTGTGAGAGCCTGATCTAAGCGACAGGGGGTATGTTCTTTTTTAATTTTAGGAACCGTTGTTTAGATCTTCTCAGCGTGAAGGCGTACCTCTAAAAGGCGTAAGGGTTGAGTGGAGGTACCATAGCCTCGGAGGCATAGGTGATGCTCCAGACTCGAGAGCCCTTTCGAACCTTAGGGTGCTCTTTCAGCGAAGTCGATCTAAGAAGCGGTTCTTAAATTTAAAAAAGAGCATAAGTTTTTTCGGGGACCGGGGGTTCCCCCCTTGCAGCCCCCGAGGGAGGGTCGACTCTGGGAGTGCAGGGTCGATCCTTTCTCATTACGAAACGAAAAATTTTGAACATCGCTGTATTCTTTATTGACGAAAAAGGAAATACAGAGCCTCGAGGCTTTTTAAGGAAAGAAGCGACGTAGCTGTTCAATGTTCCAAGCGTTGGTGAGGATTTTGCCCTTCTCGTTGGATAGCTTGTAGGTGCCCGGCTTTAGTACTTCTGCGATGATGTATGGCCCTTCCCATGGTGGTGTGAGCTTGTGCCGTCCCTTGGTGTTCTGGTTCCGCCGTAGCACCAAGTCACCAACGTTGAGGTCACGCTTGCGGACGTATCTGTCGTGGTAGCGTCGGAGACCCTGCTGGTACCTGGCAGAATGCAACAGAGCCACATCTCGGGCTTCCTCGAGCTGGTCGAGGGTGTCCTGTCTTGTGGCGTCGTTGTGTCCTTCGTTGTATGCCTTCAACCTCGGGGATCCGTATTCTATATCGGTTGGTAGCATAGCCTCAGACCCATAGACTAAGAAGAACGGAGTGAACCCCGTGGCTCGACTTGGCGTTGTTCTTAGGCTCCACAGGACCGAGGGTAGCTCGGCATCCCATTTTTTTCCATGTTTGTTTAGTTTGTTAAAGATTCTGGGCTTCAGGCCTTGTAGAATCATGCCGTTGGCACGTTCCACTTGCCCGTTTGTTTTTGGATGAGCCACAGCCGACCAGAGCACCCGGATGTGGTGGTTGTCGCAGAAATCCAAAAACTTTTTGCCAGTGAACTGGGTGCCATTGTCTGTGATGATACAGTTAGGGACCCCGAAGCGATGAACAATGTTAGTGAAGAAGAGTACAGCTTGTTCGGACCTGATGCTGGTGATAGGGCGGGCCTCGATCCACTTGGAGAATTTGTTGATTGCGACGAGCAAGTGGGTGAAGCCGCCAGTCGTCCTTTTCAGTGGTCCAACAAGGTCGAGCCCCCAAACGGCGAACGGCCATGTGATGGGGATAGTTTGTAGGGCATGTGCCGGAAGATGAGTCTGTCTCGCATAGTACTGACAACCCTCGCAGGAGCGTACTAGCTTGACAGCGTCGGAGACCGCGGTCGGCCAATAGAATCCTTGTCGAAAGGTGTTTCCGACGAGGGTTTGAGGCGCAGCGTGGTGACCGCAAGCCCCCGAGTGAAGATCGCCGAGCAGATCTCTGCCTTGCTCTTTCGTGATGCAACGTTGGAGGATACCGGTAGGGCTACGACGGTAGAGCTCCCTGCTATCGCCCATGATCACAAAAGTTTTGGCCCGGCGTGCGATCCGTCGAGCCTCAGTCCTATCCGAGGGGAGGTCCCCTTGGATGAGGTAGTCGAGGTACGGGACGCGCCAATCAGGTTCGAGGTCAGACGGTGGCGTCAAATCTCCCACCTGCATGGCTTGAGCCCCGGTCGAGGGGGCTTCTGCCTCAGGTGGAGGGTCGAGCGACGCCCTGTTGACCCCCCCGTCTGGCCTGAGGTCGACGGATGGATGCTGAAGGTCTTTCACGAAGACATCCGGTGGAACCGTGGCTCGACCGGACGCGATTTTTTCCAGTTCATCAGCGGCCTCATTATACCTGCGTGCGATGTGGTTGAGCTCGAGGCCATGAAACTTGTCCTCGAGGCGCCGTACTTCTTGGCAGTAGGCCTCCATCTTGGGGTCACGGCAGCTCGAGCTCTTTATCACCTGATCGATCACGAGTTAGGAGTCGCCTCGGACGTCGAGGTGTCGGACCCCGAGCTCGATGGCGATTCTCAACCCCGTGACGAGTGCCTCGTATTCGGCGATGTTGTTAGACGCAGGGAAATGAAGCCGAATGACGTAGCGCATGTGAACCCCGAGGGGTGAGACGAAGAGCAAGCCCGTGCCTGCTCCCATTTTCGTCAATGACCCATCGAAGTACATGGTCCACAGCTCCGCTTGGAGCTGTGCATGAGGGAGTTGTGTGTCAGTCCACTCGGCCAGAAAATCTGCTAACGCCAGTGACTTGATAGCTTTTTGCGGCGCATAGGACAATGCCTCGCCCATGAGCTCGACCGCCCATTTGGCAACCCTACCCGAGGCTTCCCGGTTCTGGGCTATCTCTCCCAAGGGGAAAGAAGAAACCACAGTAATCGGGTGACCCTCGAAGTAGTGTCGGAGCTTGCGCCGTGTCAAGATGACAGCATATAGCAGTTTCTGGATCTGTGGATATCGACACTTTGTTTCAGAGAGCACCTCGCTAACGAAATAGACCGGCCTCTGGACGAGCAAGGTGTGTGCCTCCTTGGCCCGTTCGACAACCAGGGCAGCACTGACTACTTGTGATGTCGCGGCGACATAGAGTAGGAGTGGTTCCCCCGGGGTCGGAGGGACGAGGATCGGTGAGCTAGAGAGGGTGGCTTTCAGTTTCGTGAGAGCCTCCTCAGCTTCGAGGTTCCAGGAAAAATGGTCCGATTTCCTCAAGAGACGGTACAGAGGGAGTGCTTTTTCGCCGAGGCGCGAAATGAAACAGCTGAGTGCCGCCAAGCAACCTTTGACTCTCTGTACGCCTTTGAGATCTCGGATGGGGCCCATCTTGGTTATTGCAGAGATTTTTTCAGGGTTGGCCTCGATGCCACGTTTAGATACGATAAACCCTAAAAGCATACCTCGTGGGACGCCGAAAACACATTTCTCCGGATTGAGTCTGATGTTTTTTGCCCTGAGGCACTTGAATGCAACATTGAGGTTGCTGATCAGATCGTCGGCACGTTGGGTTTTGACCACGATGTCGTCGACATAAGCTTTGACGGTCGACCCAATGTGCTTCCCGAAAACATGTTGCATGCATCGCTGGTACGTTGCCCCCGCGTTCCGAAGACCGAAGGGCATCGTAACGTAGCAATACATGCCGAATGGGGTGATGAATGAAGTCGCGAGCTGGTCGGACTCCTTCATTTTGATCTGGTGGTAGCCGGAATATGCATCTAAGAATGAGAGAGTTTCACATCCTGCGGTGGAATCAACGATTTGATCAATGCATGGCAAAGGGAAGGGAACTTTCGGACATGCTTTATTTAAACCAGTATAGTCTACGCACATCCTCCATTTCCCACTCTTTTTTCTAACTAATACAGGATTAGCTAGCCACTCGGGATGATGAACCTCCTTGATGAACCCGGCCTCCAACAGTTTGTGTATCTCCTCGCCGATGACCCTGCGCTTCTCCTCATCGAAGCGGCGCAGGCGTTGCTTCACCGGTTTGGATCCGGCCCGGATCTCCAAGGCATGCTCGGTGACTTCCCTGGGTATGCCCGGCATATCCGAGGGACTCCATGCAAAGATGTCGACGTTCGCGCGGAGAAAGTCGACGAGCACTGCTTCCTATTTAGGATCGAGGTTGGCACTGACGTTCAGCGTCCTCCCTTTGGGATCAGCGGGGTCGAGGGGTACGAGTTTGACGTCTTCGGTGGGCTCGAAGCTGCCGGCATGGCGTTTTGGGTCGGGAATCGTTTTGGCGAGACCGTCGAGGTCTGCAGCCAAGCTTGCCGACTCAAAAACAGCCTCGCCGTGCTCGACGCACTCGACGTCGCACTCGTAGGCATGTTCATACGAGGGCCCTACAGTGATGACACCGTTTGGGCCAGGCATTTTGAGCTTAAGGTAGGTGTAGTTCGGGATCGCCATGAACTTGGCGTAGCATGGGCGTCCCAGGATAGCGTGGTACGTTCCACGGAATCCGACCACTTCGAAAGTGAGAGTTTCCTTTCGAAAGTTGGCCGGTGTGCCAAAGCAAACAGGCAGATCGACCCGCCCGAGGGGTTCCACCCGTTTCCCTGGCACGACTCCGTGGAAGCCCCCGACGCTAGGCTAGAGGCGCGCTCTGTCGACCCCCAAGAGGTCGAGGGTCTGAGAGTAGATAATGTTGAGGCTGCTTCCGCCGTCCATGAGCACTTTGGTGAGGCGTGTGTTGGCGATGACGGGGTCAACGACGAGTGGATAGACCCCCCGGGTTGGGGACGTAGTCCGGGTGGTCATCACGGTCAAAAGTGATGGCCACCGCAGACCAATCAAGGAAACGGGGTACTGCCGATTGTACGGAGAAGACCTCGCGCCGTTCTCGCTTGCGCTGGCGCGCAGAGAGGTAGGTCGAGGGCCCTCCGTAGATCATGTAGCAGTCGCGGATCTCGGGAAATTCCCCGTCCTTGTCGTCACCCTTAGGGTCCTCCTCCTTGTCGTCCTTCTTGGCGCCGGCACCCCCGAAGTACCTGCGCAGCATGTGACAATCCTCGAGGTTATGGTTAGTGAGTCCCTTGTGGTAGGGACACGGCTCTTTGAGCATTTTGTCGAAGACGCCCCCGCCGGGGGGGCCTCGAGGTTTCTTGTGCTCGGTAGCAGCGACGAGCTCGTCGGTCGGGGCCTCGAGCTTGCCCTGTTGGCCTTTCTTCTTCTTTCGGTTGTTTCTCTTGGGGCCTCGGGTGGAACTCGCGGGGTCGTCGACCTTCTGCTCCCCCCTCGCCGGCTCACCGCCAAAGATTGCACCAACCGCCTCCTCGCCGGCGGCGAAGTTTGTGACGATGTCCATCAATCCGTTGGCAGTGAGCGGGGTGTTACGGCCCAACTCCCGGACCAACTCCTTACAGGTGGTACCGGAGAGGAAGGCCGTAATCACGTCGGAGTCGGTGATGTTGGGGAGCTCGGTGCGCTGCCGGGAGAAGCGCCGGATGTAGTCCCGGAGGGACTCATCTAGTTTCTGCTTACAGCCCCGGAGGTCCCACGAGTTGCCGGGGTGCATGTAGGTTCCCTTGAAATTTCCCTCGAACACCCTCACGAGATCGTCCCAGTCGTGGATCTGCCAAGGTGGGAGATCCTCGAGCCAGGCTCGGACGGTGTCGGAGAGGAACAGGGGGAGTTGCCGAATGATGACCCGGTCGTCGGTGGCCCCGCCCAACTGACACGCCAAGCGAAAATCGGCGAGCCAAAGTTCGGGTTTGGTCTTGTCGTTATACTTGGTGAGAGTCGTGGGGGGACAGAACCGAGCCGGGGGCACCGTCTCACGGATAGCCTTACTGAACACCCGAGGACCTGGGGGTTCGGGTGAAGGGCTATGGTCTTCCGAGCTGTCGTAGCGTCCGCCCCTGTGGATGTGGTAGCCTCGAGCTACACCGTCACCGTGTTTGCGCGTGCGACGCTCGACGATGTTGCCACGGGTGTCTCGAGGCTCGCGGTCGTTGGCGATGGGCTCAGGGGCCGGTGCTACCCGGTTTCGCCGGGCAGGCTCGGGATGAACCGAGGCTTCTCTCTCCTATCGGGAAGGCTCGAGGGTCCGCTCCGAGGCTGCTTCGCGCCGCCTCGAGGCAGAGCTCTCGGCCTGCTGCATGGTGGCAGTCTCGAGGAGTCCTCGGATTTCGTCTCGAGCCCGACGGGCGTCAGGGTTTGACGGCTCGGGCAAGTTGCGCAGGAGCATGGCGGCGGCGACGACGTTTTGGCTGGCTCGAGCGAAAACCGGAGGGTCGACCGCCCGGTCCTCGTCGATGCGATGGTTGACGTCGCGAGCTCTCTCATGAGCTCTCCCGCCAAATACGTGTTCCGCACGCTCACGCTCGAGGGTTTGCTGGAGAAGATCCAGGTTTTCCCGTTCCTCGTCAAGCTGGTCCTGCAACTCGCGAATCTGTTCGAGCTGCGCTCCTTGATCCGCAAGGAACTGGGGCTCGTTTCGCTCGGCAGGAAGTTCGACATGAGGGGGCGTGTGCCTTCCTTCGACCGACTCTTCGTCCTCTAATTCCGAGGTGCTTTCAACGTCGATGTTGAAGCACTCGTGAGTCAGATCATAGGTGTCGTCAGCCGAGTCGGAGTCAGGAGCGCCAAAGTAGTAATATGACAGGGGAATGTGTGGTCGTTGCCAACCGTCACCGCGGTGACGATATGAAGAAGCAGTCACACGAGGCTCTGTTTCCGGTGTCTCGGTAGAGTCCCGATAATCAGAAGCCGGCGTGGACGCAACGAGGTCCAGAGTGGAGCGTGGATGGTGTCCGGGGAGTTCCTCATAAGCGCTCATGCGAGTGCTCACGGAGGATGCATACACCCGGGCAACCGAGTCCAGCCCAAATGGGAATGGTGATGGGGACGTCGCTGCCCGTGGCGAAATAGATGCTACGAACAGTGGTGTCTCACCGGACGGGGGAGCGGCGGGATTCTTCATCGGCACGCCACCCTCAGCCAGGCTCGTCCTTCCCAAATCTTCCAAAAGGAGATCTAGGCTGGCGCCTGTCTGGGGGGTGCCGGACCGGGGGATCCCATCGCCCTCCGCCAGGTGGAGACGGTGGTTGTACCGGGCTCACCGTCGCCAGGCGGCCCGCGTCCGCCTGGAGCGACGGTGCCGGTTGACTGCTCCCCCGGGCTAGGAGAGCTCATAATCCTCGTCGGTTGGGTGCCTGGGTGGAAGTAGGATCATGTCGTAGCCAGAGCCGAGCGACATGAACTCCAAACTCCCAAACCAGATCACCGTAGCCAACGGGATCGGGCGTTCGGGGTTAGCCATCTAGGAAGAACGGCGACAAAGCGAGGTTTGCACGCAGCGCTCCCCTACCTGGCGCGCCAGCTATTGGTGTTCGGACCGAGGAGGGTCCTAAACCAACGAGTAAATGCTGCGTGACTCTTTCCTGAATGGTGATGCAAGGAGAACACACGGGGGTTTATCCTGGTTCGGGCAAAAGAAGGCCCTACGTCCAGCGGGGGGGAGAGGTTTGTATTTCCTTGCACCGAGGTGCTCGTGTAGGGGTTACAAGCAGGCGAGAGAGGGTGTCGAGCCCAAGTCTCAAAGAGAAAAAAGGAGAAAGGCCGTTGCTTGAGATGTTGATCTCTTGCTTTTCGTTGTTCGGTCGGGTGGTTGGTTGTTTCGTCTTCTTTTTGTTCGTCTGTTCGTTGGTTGGTTCGTTCGTCCACCCCCCTCTGTCGAACCCTGGCCTACCCTTTTAAAAGGCGAGATGAGGCCAAGCCAAGGGGAGCCTTGAGGTGATGCTTTGTCGATTCCTGTTGAGTTGACTGTAGCGACGTGCCTTCGGAATGGCCGGCCATCCCTGGGTACCCTGACGTTGTGGGAGACAAGATGGCGAAATGACCCAGAGCGCCATGCCATACCGTCCTTCGAACTAAGCCGAGCGTCGAAGCTGGGTCGAGGCCGGGTCGAGGTTGGATGGATAAGGCCGAATCCCTGATATCGCGGGGAACGGACCTTGTCTTATCCTCCCTCGAGGGTGATTGATGGTGAATAGTGTGCGGTAAGGTGGGTACAGTGACGGGTTTCACCTCCCATCACGAGATGGGCGGTAAAACAGTGAGACTCGACGTGGGTATTGTTCCCACGTTGGTCCATGCCGCAGCCATGCTGGTAGGTGGTAGTAGGTACCCGCATTGAATGCTATGGCTTTCGTCCTGGGGTAGGTAAAGAAAACACGTCGAGGAGCCGGGGCGCGGTCGAGGTGCCCCGTCGAGCGGGCCTCGTACGAGTCGGAGCCGGGGCGCGGTCGAGGCGCCCCGTCGAGCGGGCCTCGTACGAGTCGGAGCCGGGGCGCGGTCGAGGCGCCCCGTCGAGCGGGCCTCGTACGAGTCGGAGCCGGGGCGCGGTCGAGGCGCCCCGTCGAGCGGGCCTCGTACGAGTCGGAGCCGGGGCGCGGTCGAGGCGCCCCGTCGAGCGGGCCGCGTGATACTCGGCCGAGGTGGGCTATCTTTCATTGCGGTTTCGGTTATGTTAGTGTTTTGGCGATAGCTGTGGGTACCCCCGTACTGTTGGTACCGACATTAAGAAACAAAAAATAAAGTTTGGCAAAATTATTAATGTAAAACAATCAATTATAAAAAGCCATAAATTTCTCTGCAATATATTAGAGAAACATATATATTACATAGAAATGATGTATATATGAATAAAATTAAAATCCACCATTATTATTCCTAATTAAAAAACCACAAATTTCTCTATTTATTTTTGAACCATGAAATGAGCTACATCATTAGCGATGAAAGATTAGAAGATGAAGTTGCTAACCTTTAGAAAGTAGAATGGATGGGAGATTGAAGATCTTCGACATGAGCTAGCCAGTGGCCGAGAGAGCAAGAAATTGCTCACCCAAGCAAGAAGAACATACACAAGGCAAGACCAACTGATGAATTGGATGTGGCTCGGGCTAGGGGACCATCGTGTCATAGAATAAACTCGTATATATAGTGGGGACATTTAGTCCCAGTCGATGGAGCCGATCGGGACTAAAGGTCATCCCTGGTTGGACCCACCAACTGAAATAAAAGGGCAGGAGAACCCGTAGTCCTGGTTGGTGGTTCCAATCGGGATTAAAGGGCAACCTTTAGTCCCGGATCAATTAAGCCACAAACCGGGACTAAAGGTCCGTCCTGCAAAAGCCTACTACCCTAGCCATTGGGCCACCAATCGGGACTAATTCTCCTATTACTCCCGGGCCCAATCTTGGCCGACCAAAGATGGAAAGTCTATTCTCTACTACTGGATGGGCATCTAGATGTCCGCGATCTTGCTAAATTCTCACACTCACATGTCCGTTTGTCCACAGTGGGCAGTAGCAGCGGGCACTCCACACTCGTGCAACTAGGCAAGAATATGATCGGTTGATGTGTTGAGGCATGATGTGTGGGGTGTTGGATGAGGCCATGAGAAAGACAAACGACATCGATCAAGAATAGGAAAATATGCTAACCCTCAAAGCTCTCATGGACTGCTGTACTAAATACATGACACTACTACACAACTGCCCTTTCGTCGATCACCCAAAATGCCTTTAGTCTCGGTGATTTTGGCGACCGGGACTAAATAGAGCTTTAGTCCCGGTTGGTGGTCCCTCGCCGATGGCTCTGTTGTCAGGCGCTGTCGGGAGGGACCTTTAGTCCCGATTGGTAACACCAACCGGGACTAAAGCCCTGCCTTTAGTCCCCGGTCGGTGCCACGGACTGGGACTACAGCTTTTGTCTCAGTCCGTGGCACCGACCGGGACTATAGGACTAGCTTTAGTCCCGGTTGGTATTACCAACCGGGATTAAAACCTCCCCCTATAAATTGAACCTCCCTCTTCTTCCTCCCTGCCCGAGCTTGCCTGAGCCCGAGCTTCCTTGTTCATCTTCTTGTTGCTTGTTCTTCCATTGTCCTTGCTTGTCTCATCTATGGCGATCAATCCACTTCAAACGCTTCTACGCCATCGTCGATTTGTTTGAAAGGTTGTTAGCTTCATCCTCCTATGTTTTAGCAGCACCATATGTAAATCCATGTTGTATATGACTATTTTATTTCATATTGCTAGCTTCAATCACTTTTCATGTTTGAATTTTTATGAACGATGCTAATTATAGTACCTAAAAAGTAGTATACACATATAATGTTTAGTTCTATTATAGACTTTTTAGCACACTTTTTACGTTAATTTGTTCACGTTCTCATTTTAAAATATTAAATAATGTTGATTCTTTGTAATTTTGAAACAAATTAATTTTAACTTTAAAAATTCTTCAAATTAATTATATTTAGAGATAAAATTACACCTTTTAATAGAAAAATACAAATTTTATGATTTTGTTATCTTTTTATTAACGTCCACAAATTAATTTTATGAAATGATGAACCACTTATAAAATTTTGAACTCAATTAGATAGGTTGTGCTGCGCTCTTTTTCTCATGCTGGGCTTTTAATTATGTGATGCCATATAATGTAGATAATGACACGCAATTGGATGTACAATGCCGATTGCCGCTCCAACGAGTTCACTGAGTGCATGCGAGAATTCTGTAGAGTGGCAGAGGAAAACAAGCGGGATGGTTTTATGTGCTGCCCATGTGCCGTGTATATGAATTTGAAAGAATTTTGTAGCTCAAGAAGTATTCACTTGCACTTGTTCAAGTCGGGTTTCATGCCAAACTACATTTGTTGGACCAAGCACGGAGAGACCGGGGGTTATGATGGAAGAAGGTGAAGAAGAACAAGCGGACCCTGATGATGTTTTTGCTCAATACTATGTACTTCGCGATGGAGGAAGTTGAAGAAGAGGCGGATGCAGAAAACAGTATCGCTGAAGATGATGATGCTCTTGGTGATGTCATTCATGACGCACAGAGAGATTGTGAAAGTGAAAAGGAGAAGGCTAAGTTTGACCAAATGCTAGAGGATCACAAGAAGTTACTCTACCCATCGGCCGAAGATGGGTAAAAAAAGCTAGGCACGACACTAGAGTTGTTACAATGAAAGACAGAGAATGGTATATCTGACAAGGCATTTGGGAAATTACTGAAGATCCCAAAAAAGATGCTTTTGAAGCCTAATGAATTTCCCACCACTACATATGAAGCAAAAAAGATTGTCTGCCCTTTAGGATTACAAATCGAGAAGATACATGCATGTCCTAATGACTGCATCCTATACCGTGGCGAGCACAAGAATTTAGATGAATGCCCTGTTTGCCATGCGTCATGGTACAAGATCTTGCAAGATGATCCTGGCGATGTTGAGGATGAAGAACGTCCGAAGAAGAGAGTCTCTGCCAAGGTTATGTGGTATGCTCCAATAATTCCACGCCTAAAATGACTGTTCAGAAACAAGGAGCACGCAAAGTTGTTGCGATGGCACAAAGAAGACCGTAAGGTGGACAACATATTGAGACACCCTGCAGATGGGTCCCAGTGGAGAGAAATAGATAGAGAATTCCCAGACTTTCCAGATGACGCAAGAAACCTAAGGTTCACATTGAGTACGGATGGATTTAATCCTTTTGGGGACCAGAGCTCTAGTCATAGCACTTGGCCCATTACTCTATGTATCTACAACCTTCCTCCATGGTTATGCATGAAGCGGAAGTTCATTATGATGCCGGTGCTCATCCAAGGCCCGAAGCAACCTAGCAATGACATCGATGTCTACCTAAGGCCATTAGTTGAGGAACTCCAGCTGCTATAGAGCAAACCAGGTGTGCGTGTGTGGGATGAGTACAAACAGGAAGAATTCGACCTGCGAGCATTGTTGTTCGTGACAATCAATGATTGGCCAGCTCCAAGTAATCTTTCAGGACAGACAAATAAGGGATATAATGCATGCACCCATTGTTTTGGTGACCTTGAGGCTGTTTATTTAAAAAAAATCAAAAGGTCGTGTACCTTGGCTATCATCGATTTCTTGCTAAGAACCACTAGTTGAGAAAGAAAGACAAACATTTTAAAGGTACGATAGAACACTGGTCCAAGCGAGGCAACCGAGATGGGGCAGAGGTATTCAAGATGGTCAAGGATTTGAAAGTAGTGTTTGGAAAGGGACAAGGCAGTGAACCTGTTCCAAAAGATGCTTCGGGGCATGCCCCAATGTGGAAAAAGAAGTTAATATTTTGGGAGCTACCATATTAGAAATACCTTGAGGTCCGCCACTCGATGACGTGATGCACCTGACAAAGAATCTTTATGTCAATCTCCTAGGGTTCATGGGTGTGTTTGGAAAGCCTAAGGATACCCTTGAGGCACGAGAGGACTTGAAGCGCATGAAAGAATGAGACAACCTGCATCTAGAGAAGATAGATGTGGACGTCATTACTTAAGACCTGCTAGCTACACTCTTAGCAATGAGGAGAAGGAAAGCATGTTTGAGTGCCTAAGCAGCATCAAAGTCCCATCTGGGTTCTCCTCCAATATAAAGTGTATAATAAATGTGCCGAAGAAGAAATTTGTCAACTTAAAATGGCACGACTGCCACGTGATTATGACACAACTGCTTTCGGTTGCCTTAAGAGGAATTCTACCTCCACATGTACGTCTGACTACCGTGAAGCTATGTGCATTCCTCAATGCAATTTCTCAGAAGGCAATCAATCCTTTTGATCTAGCTACTCTACAGAATGATGTGGTTCAATGTCTTGTCAGCTTTGAGTTGGTGTTCTCTCTATCCTTCTTTGATATCATGACACATCTCCTAGTTCATATGGTCAAAGATATTAATATCCTGGGTCATGTGTTCCTACACAACATGTTTCCCTTAGAGTGATTTATGGGTGTACTGAAAAATATGTTCACCAGCGGGGTCGGCCAGAAGAAAGCATTGCCAAGGGATACGGGACAGAGGAGGTCATTGAGTTCTGTGTGGATTTCATTCCTGACCTTGACCCGATTGGTCTTCCTGAATCACGCTATGAGGGGAGACTTGGTGGAAAGGGTACACTAGGAAAGAAAACATATATCAGCCAGGGTGATGATTCTTTCAATAAAGCGCACTACACGGTTCTTTGAAACTCCACTGTGGTGGAACCATATATTGAGAAACACATGAATTTTGTACGATCCAAGAATCTTAGGAAGAATGAGGCTTGGATTACACGTCATCACATAGAAACATTCGGTGATTGGTTGCAAAAAAAATGCCAGGGTGATAAAACTATTGGAGATGAACTGTATTTGTTAGCTAGGCAACCAGCGTGGCACGTCCTCACGTACAAAGGGTATGAGATAAATGGAAATATATTTTACACCGTATGCCAAGATAAAAAGAGTACCAACCAAAACAGTGGTGTCCATGTGGATGCTACGGAACCGAATGGGAACATACACACATATTATGGTCACATAGAGGAGATTTGGGAACTAGACTATGCACATAATTTTAAAGTCCCTCTATTTCGATGCCAATGGGTGAAGATGAACGAAGAGGTATCAGTCGATAAGGAGTATGGAATGATAATAGTGGACCTCAATAATATTGGGTATAGAAATGATCCATTCGTCCTTGCTGCTAATGTGAATCAGGTGTTCTATGTGAAAGACATGTCTACAAAACCCAAGAGAGGGAAACACGATGAGAAAAAAACCAACGAGCCAAAGCGCCACATAGTTCTTATAGGGAAAAGAAACATCATGGGAATTGACGACAAGTCAGACGTGTCAGAGGATTATGAAAAGGATGAACAAATCCCAACCTTCTGTGTGGCTAAAGACCCAAGCATCCTGCTCGCTGCTGAGGACACTCCATGGTTACGGAATGATCATAACCAAGGGCATTACGTCAAGAAAAAGTTTACCACTGTGCCCGCTTGATATAGGTAGTGAACTCAAATTAATAATGTGTATTTGACATCTTGTCTAATATAATTGTAACATTATGTGTTGAAAATTCAAATTTGAGTGGTTCAAACTTTGCTATATGTGGGAATTGTGGATTTTCAACTACACTTTGCCAATACTTTGTCAAATGCAAAAATAGTCTATATATTAAATGTAGATCTTGATGAGTGGAACAATATTGGTATTCGTGACTTTTCTAGTCGAGACCATCCAAGGTTCCGAAAACCGGCGTTTGGCTATGAATTCTTTCAAAATTCAAAATTAAGTGGTTCAAACTTTTACAAATGAAAAGTTGACCATTATACCATATGTAGGTCTTGATGATTGGAACAAACTTTGTATTCACGAGTTTTCCATTCGAGACCATCCAGGGTTTGGTCAAAGTGTGTGTTTCTAAAAAACCAATGTTTTGACTTTGGTCAAACTTGGTCAAATGACCTATTTGATGACTTCAAATGAAAAACTTTTGAATACCAAGTTGTTAGAACTCATCAAGATCTACATTTGATACATGGACCATATTTTCATCTAGATAAATTTTAGCAAGTCCCAGGCACATGTTTTCAAAATCAAAGACAGTTTTTGGTCAAACTTGGTCAAATGACAGACTAAATGACTTGAAATGAAAAACTTTGGAATACCAAGTTGTTAGAGCTCATCAAGATCCAAACTTTTTATATAGACCATTTTTTCTATTTGAAAAAGTTTAAATAAACATTACTCACCAAATCTTGAATCTCACACAAACTATATGAAACTATATGTGGGAATTGTGGATTTTCAACTACACTTTGCCAACACTTTGTCAAATGCAAAAATGGTATATATATGAAATGTAGATCTTGATGAGTGAAACAATATTGGTATTCATGACTTTTCCAATCGAGACCATCCAGGGTTCCAAAAACTGGCATTTGGCTATGAATTCTTTCAAAATTCAAAATTGAGTGGTTCAAACTTTTACAAAATGAAAAGTTAACCATTAGACCAAATTTAGGTCTTGATGAGTGTAACAAACTTTGTATTCATGAGTTTTCCATTCGAGACCATCCAGGGTTCGATCAAAGTGTGTGTTTCTAAAAAACCAATGTTTTGACTTTGGTCAAACTTGGTCAAATGACCTATTTGATGACTTCAAATGAAAAAAAAAACTTTTGAATACCAAGTTGTTAGAGCTCATCAAGATCTGCATTTGATACATGGACCATATTTTCATCTGGATAAATTTTAGCAAGTCCCAGACACATGTTTTCAAAATCGAAGACGGGTTTTGGTCAAACTTGGTCAAATGACAGACTAAATGACTTGAAATAAAAAACTTTGGAATACTAAGTTGTTAGAGCTCATAAAGATCCAAACTTTTTATATAGACCATTTGTAATATTTGAAAAAGTTTAAATAAACAATACTCACCAAATCTTGAATCTCACACAAACTATATGAAACTCTATATGGGAATTGTGGATTTTCAACTACACTTTACCAACACTTTGTCAAATGCAAAAATAGTCTATATATGAAATGTAGATCTTGATGAGTGGAACAATATTGGTATTCATGACTTTTCCAGTTGAGACCATCTAGGGTTCCAAAAATTGGTGTTTGGCTATGAATTCTTTCAAAATTCAAAATTTAGTGGTTCAAACTTTTACAAATGAAAAGTTGACCATTAGACCAAATGTAGGTCTTGATTATTGGAACAAACTTTGTATTTATGAGTTTTCCATTCGAGACCATCCAAGGTTTGGTCAAAGTGTGTGTTTCTAAAAACCAATGTTTTGACTTTGGTCAAACTTGGTCAAATGACCTATTTGATGACTTCAAATGAAAAACATTTGAATACCAAGTTGTTAGAGCTCATCAAGATCTACATTTGATACATAGACCATATTTTCATCTGAATAAATTTTAGCAAGTCCCAGGCACATGTTTTCAAAATCAAAGATAGGTTTTGGTCAAACTTGGTCAAATGACAAACTAAATGACTTGAAATGAAAAACTTTGGAATACCAAGTTGTTAAAGCTCATCAAGATCCAAACTTTTTATATAGAACATTTTTTCTATTTGAAAAAATTTTAAATAAATAGTACTCACCAAATCTTGAATCTCACACAAACTATATGAAACTATATGTGGGAATTATGGATTTTCAACTACACTTTGCCAACACTTTGTCAAATACAAAAATGGTCTATATATATGAAATGTAGATCTTAATGAGTGGAATAGTATTGGTATTCATGACTTTTCCAGTCGAGACCATCGAGGGTTCCGAAAACCAGAGTTTGGCTATGAATTCTTTCAAAATTCAAAATTGAGTGGTTTAAACTTTTATAAATGAAAAGTTGACCATTAGACCAAATGTAGGTCTTAATGAGTGTAATAAACTTTGTATTCATGAGTTTTCTATTCGAGACCATCAAGGGTTTCAAAAACCGACGTGTATCTCTAAAAATTATAACTTTTAAAATTTAGACAATTAATGTCGCGCATTTGGATAATTATTATTGAAGAAACAAAAGTTTAACGTCCAAATGACCGAAAAACAAAGTTTCTGTCGAAAGCCAACAATTTTATATAATTTAATTGCCCATTATATTTTGCATTAACACAATATTCATTATAAATAACATTTATTTTGGATAATATGAATTATTTGAAAAAAAATAGTGTTTACAATTTTTGTAATGCACAATAGAGTCAAACTAAACTAATGTGTATTTTTGAAAAAATTTATGATAAATATTTAATTTACTATGCATTTAGAAAGATGAAAGAAAAAAAGGTGAAAAATAAAATTCGCCAAATTCTGGTGCCTAAACAGACGCCAAGCGCCAGAATTTGGTGGAAGGACCTTTAGTCCCGGGTGATGGGGACGTGATTCCTGATCTTCCGTCATGTTCAAGATAACTATCGATTTGGTTGGAAGCGACACACTGATTCGGCTTCAGATCACAAAGACTCGAACCCTGTAACCTTAGCACCACGTCTCATCTGGTTATCAACCATGTCATAATCCGGTTGACCTCGCCACGAAGGCTAATCCCTGATGCGAATCGAAGAATACAAGCAATAACAAAATAAAATGCAACTCAATTGAAGTGACAATTGCACATGAATGATTAAACACTCGAAGTTGGGGTCTCGCAAACCGAAAGACGGCGACTGTCAATGGATAGAATAATCTAAGCAAAACTCAAACCCTAACATAGGCGGTGGCTACTGATTATAAAGCCTAAGGGGCATCCAAGGACCCCTACTCATGTCGCTAAGAAGTCTCGACACGTTACAAGGGTCAAACGGCCCAAAAGACGGCGACGCAGCGCCCTGACAGATTCTAGATGTCAACTTGTTTTATCGATTCTCATTGACTCCAATAGAATTTGGGCCTCAAACTAAAGCCATTGATTATCTTATGAAATTACCTTTCCATCCATATATGGATCATCGAAAATGGAGTCCAGATGCGTTCTGTGCGTCCGTTTTACTACAGACTGGTCCTGAAGCCCGAGATGGACTCGAACTTGATATGGATTGGGCCTCCAACTTGGCTCTGACGCCCTTGCTTGACTCCTAAGGTGGTGGACAAGGAGGAGGGAGTCCTTGGGCATCTCTTAGGTGTTCTCCATCTTCTTGGGACGTGCTCCAACCTAGGCCTGGGTCCCAAGTGTGAATAACAAGCCCGCGACAACGCTATAGCACCCCACAGAAATAGCGGTGGAATGTCTCAATGATTTCGAGGCCTTTACAATGTGATATTGAGGTGAGACTAGATCTATTTGAAAGCTTATCAAATAAGCTTTCCATCAAGTGCTCATTGACCTCAATCGCACTCTGGATGGATGAGTTATGGCCTTCCCAATGAAGCACTATGGGCTGCCGACGAATCGAAAGTTCAACTCTGATGGACTTATACTTTGAGACACATTTGTACCTATATTCAAGTAACGACATGTACATGTGGAACCAAATGAATTATATCCAAAATTACTATGCAAATATAGGAACGAGTGCACCTTATAATCAATGGTCGTATCTGTTGGTGTCATGTCCTCATCACCGGATCTGTCCACTACCCGGGACTAAAGGGCCTTTAGTCCCGGTTTAGTCCTGGTTCGTGGCTGGAACCGGGACTAAAGGCCCTTTAGTCCTGGGTGGTGGCTAGACTCAGGACTAAAGGTCCCCTGGTCTATAAAGGCAGGGCATTTTTCCTCCTCCTCCCCACCCGCGTGCACACATGAACCGTCGCCGTCCTCCCGAGCACTGCCGCGCACCGCCCCGAGCACCGCCGGCACACGCCCTCGTCCGCGTCCGCAGTTTAGGAGAGTCTCCAGGTACGTCCGCTTCCTCGTCCGCTCCAATGTCGGCCAAACCCAGGACGTCCGCCGTCGCCGCCTCCAGTCTGCTGGCGGCGTCCTGCTCCTTGAGCGACTCTGCCTCCTCTCTAGCACTCGCTGCGTTCGCTGTTGTTGCCGCTGTGCTCATGTGGATGCTCCAGAGGATTGTCCAGGGCTTGGAGAGGATGCGAGAGGGAGGGAGGAGCAGGCCGGGGAAGTCCGCGCCACCGCGGACCTCGTTGGTAATGAACTCCGGCCGACCATTATCGCACAGGCATGAGTAGTCGTGTGAGATGGAGAAAGAAGAGGCCTGACGTACGGCCCCCGCATGTCAGTGAGAGGAAGAAGGAAAAAAGGAGATGGGCTGCCTGTGTTGGGCCGGCCCAGTAAGAAAGAAGCGTGCGCTGAAAAACATTTTTCTTTTTCTAAAAAGAATTACTGAATTGCTTTTTGTCATTTTTGTACAAGATTTTAGGAGTGCAATAAAATTATGAAAAATTTTATGTAGACTCTCTATGATGTGTAATATCTAGGAAAACTATTAAACTTGAAATTTGAATAGTTTTTTTCCATGAGTTAAAATTATCTATTTTAATTAAGAAATATTAATTTAAAAATCCTAAAATCTTCTAAGTAGACTTTTCATGCCTAGGTCTAGCTTCACAAATATTTTGGTACTATTTTGATAAATAGAAATTAGATTCTTAAGTTATGCTCTAATATTTAATTAATTAATCATAAGTTTATCCTAATGATTTAGGATTTGTGTGAATTTGGGATTTAGTGATGACATTGGGTCATTAACATGTGATGACTCTTGGCACTTTAATTAATTGATTGAGTTTATGATTAACTTGTTAATTAAGAATTGTTACCGATAATTAATGTGTTTAACATAGATCATTAATGGTTAATGATTTCTTGTGTATGTAATTAGTGGTCTTGTGATAGACTTACTTGTTATTAGATGTAACCTCTTGGGTAAAAACAAAGTTATGGTTAGTTAACCTTTAAATTAACCTTGTTGGCTTGTAACGGTACCACAAAGGAAAGTTGTACTCAAGTAGATAACTTAATCATGATTTGTAAATTTATTGTTATTTTTCTGCACTCTGATGTAATGTTTTGTAACAAATGTTGTAATATTGTAGTTACTCCTTTGTTGATCCTGTGTGAGTTGTAAAATATGGATGATTTCTGTTTCCCAAGGACACCCCACAGACTTCTTAAGTTTTGTGGTACACATATATGGTTGTTAGAGGTCTTTAAGACGATGACAAGTACATGTGGGCCATATTATTTAGGAGGTTCTGCCACAACACACACACATATATTAATAATGTGATATATATAAATGTGTTATTATATTTCATATGTATTAACACACACTCTTATAATACATTTGTTCCCCCTTTCTTCCTACTTCTAGATCGACGTCTCTCTGCCGCCGTCACCGAAGTCCCCGTCGTCTCCGCACCGACCGCCGTCTCTCCGACGTTGTCTCTCCACCGTCTCACCGGCTTCAAAATACAGGTATTGTTTAAATTAGTGCTATAATTAGTGGTACAATTAGTGGTATAAATTAGTGGTATATTTGTTAGCAAATGATGTTCATAATTAAATGACATACACTAAACCCTAAACCCTAAACCCTAAACCCTAAACTATAAACCCTAAACCCTAAACCCTAAACTGTAAACCCTAAACCCTAAATATTTTTGTAGAAATGGCCGACCTAAGAGAAGACGAAGAAATATTGTTGAACATGATCCGCGATAGCGCTGAAGAAGGTCGTTATGACGATCGTGAAGATGATGAGAACCCTGAGGGCATCGATGATGGTTCTCAGTACTTGGTCGACCCAAATGACCAAGACAATGTTGGCGAGGTCTATAATATATGCAGCCTCCTATGTTTATATACATGAAATTCAAAAAAAAATCCTTTTTTAATTGTCTTGTTTCTGCCTACATAGCCCTCTGTCTCAACGACAACCACGGGGACCAGCAGAAAAGTACGAGGCCCGAAGAAGCCGATGGAGGGCTGGTTGGTTATCACGGATTCAACGAGGGAACAGGCCAGCCACGTGGACCACATGCAAGGGCCTTTGTCAACCACTTAGGGTACCTTGGCCGGGATAGGATCCCGATCAATGTTCGTGAATGGAAGAAAAATAAGCAACGCCTAGAAATCAGTTATGTCTCCGACCGTAATAAGAAACTAGTTTGGGGTGACGTGTTGCAACATTTCACGCTAGACACAAATGATGAACAGTTGAAGGAAGGAGTTCGGGATTGGTCTATGAAGAAGATGGCCACACAATTCCAGTGCTATAAGAAGAATCTATATAATGACTATATCAAGAAGAACAAGACTTCGGATTTCAACTGTAGGCACTTTGTCAAGCTGTGGTCGTTTTGGGACGAGTTTGTACAGTTCAAGACGTTGGAAGAGGATCAGCAACGGGCGAGAAGGAACCAAGAGAATGTTCGACACAAGACCTACCACCATATGATGGGATCAGGTGGCTACCCTACTGCCATCCTAAGTGGAAAAAAGCCGAGCAAGAGCTAATTGACAGGGGGTTGGTGCCATAATCCCTCGACTAGCCTGAGCGCGCCAAGCACTAGTTTTTTGCCCACGTAGGCCGCCTGGACCTAGAGACCGGAAAGGTCATGTATGGGGAACGCATCCAAGCTGTAGCAGAAAGATTTCATCAAGCCCGCTCCGTCGCTCAAAGTGGAGAGCGGCAGCCGAACAGAGATAAAGATGAGCTGACATATGCCCTGGGGAACCCTGAGCACGGTGGACAGACAAGATGCTATGGCTCCGTGTCGTGGGAGCATGCCTTCCCTCAGGACAGAGAAACTTATAGAAGCCGCTAGAGAAAGAAGGAAGAGGACAGGGAACAGCTACGCAAGTTGGAGGAGGCTATTATGAAGACCAGTGAAGTGGCTCGTAAGGCACTAGAGCAGGAGGAAGCGCTTAAGGCCACTATAAATGAGCAAATCAGAAAGGTCGTGGAGGAAGTTATAAGTTCCTGCCTCCAGAGCTTGTCATAACCGGCTGCCAACATCAGCCCTGGCTTAGCTCAGTTGAAAAGCAGTTGTGCTTCTACGGAGGTGCCTGTGAGGCAAGATGATGACGCAGGGATGCGCTTCCTAGTGGATGATGTCACCGCTCTGTTGACGTCCTATGAGCTGAATATTCTAGAGGGGAATGCCACAGTCAAGGTGGCTACCGATGTTGTATCTCCTACCAACCCTACCAAGACACCAAGCATCCACTCGGTCACAATACCACCTGAATATGCTAGTGCCTTAGTGGATAGAGTGGTCAAAGACCATGAAAATGTGGCTCTGGATATCGAAGGTGGTGATAGGGAGAAGACCCTAGGTGAAGCGGAGAAGACATGCATATGTTGGAAGAAACGGTACATCATTATTCCTAGGACACCACCACCACAACCAAACCCTAGGTGTGGATGATTGTGAACGCAATTGCTTTTCAATAATTATGTACTGTATCTAATTACGGTTCACTCATGTATATACCTTGTTCGTTTTTTTAAAATCCAGGACCTCCCTAAGTCCGTCTATCCATTCACCACATGACCACAGTGTCGTGGGACATGATGACGACGACGATTTCATACAAGACAAGGTTGCATCCCCACCGCTGGCCGTATCTCCTCCACGACGTACTCCAATACCGCCAGCGGCCCAATCTCCTCCACAACAGCAAGCTCTAACCGCGCCGCCGCTGCCTCCTCCAATGCCGACAACGGCCGCCTCATCGGCACCGGCTGGTCCATCGAGGAACAAGAGGCCTGTTGGCCCATAGAGATCGGTCCCACCACCTCCGCCGAAGAAACAAGTTGTGGTCACGAAGATCCCAAAGATGACCAAGCTTTCATACGAGAAGACTGATGAAGAACTTAATGCTTCAGTCAAGGCAGAAGTGAAAGCATTCTTCGAAAAGACCAAAGCTGACGCACGAGCAAAGCAAGAGAAGCCATACCTAATATATCCTCGTGTAAAGCTACATCAAGTGGTGCAGGCTATGCAAGACGAGAAGCGTGCCGCTAGTAAAAAAACCAGTGCCGCCACTATCAGACTATGAGCGTACTATCACAAAGAAAATCAAGGAGGACAAAAGGAAACATAAGGTGTAACACCCCTAGGTGTTAAAGCATGCATTAACATCCCAAAGCATGGTCATTTGCATCACATTCATTTTATCATCACATGTAATATAAGTTGAATTTAAATTGAAGTGTGAAAAACATCTGTTTGAACCCTAAATTTGTGCATTTTTGCTTGCTAAGAGTGGTAAAACTTGTTTGGCTAAAATTTTAAATGACTTAGAATTAATTAGCATGATTTTTGGAGCAACTTTTGTATTCAAAATCTCCCCAAATTTAGCTTTTAAAAATATTCTAGAAAATTGAGTTTTTATTTAAAAATTAGACTTTAAATCACTAATTCAAAATCTGTTTAGAATTTTGAAAAGTGCCCTAAATGAAAGTTGTAGAGAATTAAATTTTGAACAACTTTTGTTTTGGGGACACCTTGTGAAAATGCCTTTTTCATCTTTAAAATTTGAATTTGAATCAATTTAGAAAATCTAGAAATTTATTTAGAAAAGAAAAATAATTTTCCCGACCTTAACGGGTCGCCGCCTCACTTCCCGGCCTGCTTGCGAAGCCAGCCTGGCCCGCGCCAGCGCCCGCTTCCTCCTCCCACCCACGTGCGTGCGACGCCGTGGCGCTCACGGCAGAGTCTGCCCGCCCCGTGTCGCCCGTACGCCGGCGTTGGCCGCCCCGTGGCACCCGGTGGCCCCCGCAGCTGCGCTCTCCTTCACCCATGTCTCGGCACCCCCGTCCACGTCCACTCACTCCTCCTCCCCTCCCTCAGCTCGCCAGCCGCAAGAGCAGAGTCTGCGCACCGCCTCCGCCCCGTGGCCGAGCACACGCCATCGTCGGCGCTGCTGTTCCGGCCACCGCATCGCACCATCGACGTCTCCATCTTGCCCCGAGCTCCACCTTTCCCTCGCGCAGCCCGTGCTCGCACCAGTTGCCCGTGGTAAGCCTCCCCTCCGCGTGAATCGCTCGTCGGAGTTCCAGCCGAGCTCACCGGAGTGAGCCGCTCCGTGGAGCTCGCCTCTCCGCTCCACCTTTTGCCCTTCTTGAGCGCGCGTCTTGTTCGCCTCGACTCACTGGTGCTCGAGCACCCTTCCGGTGACCGTGGCATGGTCGGGGATGGCCGGCCGGCGACCACCCGCGCCGTCGCTCCGCCATTGGCGACAACAAGCCTATTCCCGAGCTCCTCCGGTCATGCCGTTTGCACCAACATGACTGCCTTGGCACGGTGATCACGATGGTGGTGACCTCACCGCCGGCGAGCTCACCGGCGGCGAGAACCGCGCGGTCAGCTCCTCCCCCGCCTCTGGGTGACTGACCCGTGGGGTCACGGGTCCACCTGTCTGTCTCAGTGTGTGCTTGTGTGTGCACTGCACCGAGTGCATCTAACGTTTTCCGCGGCTGATGTTTAAAAGGAATTCGAAAATGATTTTTCAGAAAATATGAAAATGGTTTAGAAATTCATAACTTGTTCATTTTAGCTAAAAAAATTGTGAAACAAATTTTGTAGTGTTTCTCATAAGTAGGTCTATGATCTAAAAATATTGCATGTCAAGTTTGAAATACTTTTCTGTAGGGTTTTTATTTAATCACTGAAATTGCTATTTTCTTGATAAATATGTAATAAATCATAGAAAACTCAGAAAAATATGGTTCCACTTGCAATAATTTTCTTCTATGATGTACTTTCTAGGAAAAATATGTGTCATGCATGTTCTGTAGAAAAATTTTTATGTGTAGTACAAGTGCTTATTATTGTTAATAATTGTTAATTTTAATAGAGAGAAAAATATGAATAAAACATGCATATAATAATTTTTTCTATAGTGATTGTTTATTGTGTAGAATGTAGAAAAATGCTAAATCTATTGTTTGATACTTTTCGTAGTATAAAGTATTTTCATGTTCATTTTTAGGCCCTAGCTTGTTATTTTTGTGTAGGCAGTTCTCATATTCCAAATGGAATGAAATTTTTGTGGCATGCTAGATTAGATGATAGTAAGCTACTGTAATTTTCTCAGATTTTTCTGTGCTATAAAAATAGGTTTTGCTGTTCAAACCTAGTTACAATTAGAGTTTAATTAACCTTGTTAATGCATGACTAATTAATAAGATTGCTTTGGTGTATCTTTGAAGAATCTTAGATTTATATGGTGACTTGGCATGGTAGAGAATGATTGTAGTAGAAGCATACTAGTACATGTCTTGGATGATGTTGACTACCTTGTAGAAGAGTTGTATTCCTACGTTATGCAATAAAGTAAACCTGTTCATCTACATCTCATTCATCATGATCATTACATGTCATCTCTGTAATGCACCTAGGTATGAGCACTTATACATTTCCATCATACAAGATCGCAAGAAGTAACTCCGGTAGCAGTTCCCGAGGAGCCGAAAGAGCAGCCCGAGGTGCAAGAGCAGGAGGTGCCCGAAGCCGACGAGGAGGTTGGTGAGGATCTTCCAGAGTGTCCCGACCACCGCCCGAGCTCGTTCAAAAGAGGCAAGCCCTAGAGCATTTTCTCTCCCGGTTTGCAAATATTTGATTAATGCTTTACTTTAACTGGTGCATTACGTTTAGGAGTTGTTTGCAACCGTTGCTGCATTATACCTTGTTTATCCTGTTCTACCATATCCTTGTTACCTTGGTATTCGTAGTCAAGAAATGCTTAGCTTGCTTAGACCGGTAGAAGTCAGGTGATTTCCTGTCACCTGCGAGCTATAGTTGGTCACCTGGATCTGTTTGAAAAAGTATGTCATCTGAGAATAACTAAGTGTTAATGTGAAATTGAGACCATACGGAGACTTACAGGGTTTTAGACTGTAGTGTTTTCTGTCTGTGTCGATTAAGGACCGACCGTTGTTAGGCCTCGAGTCATGTTGAACGCATGCCTTACATTTAGCTGGCCGAATAATGTACCTTTCAACCGCAAAGCTGGGAGATTATTCGGGCCGAGTGGATTGCTTGCAACGCACTATACCGGAGCAGGTGTGGTAGGACATAGGGGCGCGATGATAAGGCCAAAGAGCAGTCGGACAGCCCCTGAGTACATGTGGTTCCTGGCAAGCTCGAGACTTTACCTGAATGGTTGACTCGGTGACCAATACCTCACTTTAGCAGGTGAGTGAGGTTTGTGTGAGGAATAAATTACCAACTGGTAAATAATCGATTCGAATCGCCATCGTTCACTGGATAGTGAACACTTGACTTGAGTTACTTCATCGTAGTAATATTGATGGAACACTTGGACAGTTATATGGAATATGACATGATGAGAGTTGTTAATGATCTTAGTTATCCTTACCTATTTAATTACATGTTACTCTAGTACAGGTGCAAATATAGTTGACAGTGTAATAAAGATTTAACTTGATGCAAAGCTTCTGGAAAATATTCTCTAAATACTAAAAATGCCTTTTTGCAAATGAGTCAGCTACCCTACTATAAAGCCTGTCATGATCCTTGGTGTCTTTTATTTTTGGTTATCTCGGGTAAGTCTAGCTGAGTACCTTCTCATACTCAGGGCTTTGTTCCCACTTGTTGCAGATGGGCAGATGTATTACGGCTACTGTATCAACTGTCTTTATCTTGCGATGGGAGAAGCTTAGGACCATAGGCAATGGTCATTCACTACGTATCGTCTGATGCTTTTGTTGGAAATGATCCTGAGCTGGCACTTTATTTCAAACTCTGTGTGAGTGTGTGTGGTTTGAACTAAATGCTTCCGCTACTTTTATTTGAACTTGGTGTGTAATAACTATGTTTAAACTCTGATGTATTTGCGACATGAACTTTTATGTAACTTGTGGTGGTGACCGCTGAACTTATTACGATCTTGGCTGGTGTGTAAGTTGGTTTGAAATCCATCGTGATTTCATGGACTACCGGGTTATACGGGCTTAAGTTTGCTAAATCGTCTGCTCGGTGGATGATTTTCTTACTTAATTTCGTATAATTGGTCAGTTCTGTTACAGCTAGCATCGGAGCATGGTTTAGTGTGTTTACTGTTCATAAGTGTATTTAAAACAAAAATGTGTTTGAAAAATGTGATTTCTAAACTAAAAGTGCGCCAGTGGTCATATCCTTTATGCCCAGTAAGGATTCTAGGTGGCTTATTTAAGTACTGACTTGGGGTTCTTGCACCATATTTCTCTTTTGTTGCTCATACGGCGTGCTATTGTATGAGTGCCACTTAATTGAGTGGTAATGTATGGATCAACTGCCTCTACACCTTGGTAAGTGTGAGATGTGAGAGCATGATCGGATACACCGCTGATCTAGGGAGAGTGCTTATATGATACTGGAGTACTTACATGTTTTCCGCATGTTTTTACAAAAGTGTCGCATGTGTGGTTATTCCGTCCGTTGAGGCGATACCGTCAATAGGATGATGTTTTGGGTAGTTACTACCGTTATACATGTATCTGGGGATTCGTGTAGAGCGTGTCGATAGATTTACTGCTTTCATGCATTCATGGGTAATTGGGCTAAAATGAATCTTCTGCAGGTACATAACAACGTTTCTCGTGTAGAACGTATTAGTTACGTATATGAGAGATCGCCTGTATGCCACCGAATTCATCGCTAGATATTATTTATTTCATGAGTTTGTGAGAACGTAAGAAACGTACATGCATCATATTGCTTGTGCATTTCATTCATGTCATGCATTCCTCCCCTTATAAATTGATTATCCCCTTTTGATAAAAAATATATCAACTTAAAATGTGTTCTCACCGGATAATCAAAACTTTTGCTATAGATGGCCCACACAAAGCAGACTGCCCGTAAGTCCATAGGCGGAAGAGCACCCCGACACTAGTTGGCCCCGTGGGAGCGCCGCAGCACGGACACCTTTCTGAGCGAATTTGGCATGCCAACCTTGCTTTGGAGAGTGCTCCGTGATGTGGGGTACCCGGAGGGTCAGGAGCCGGTGTACTCTTGGAGTGAGAGCCAGTTAGCTAAGGATGGACTTGCAGTTGTGGAGATCATAGTCCCTGCTCTTGGTGATGCTCCAGAGTGGGATGGTTGGCACTTGGAGTTTAAGGGACGCACTCCGGTTGAGGGTGCAGAGGGAGCAGCTTTTCGTGTTATCAGAGACATAATGAGCAAATTTCCCAACGAGCTGGCAGCAGCCTTGGCTGACACTTTTCCTAGAGATGATCCTTGCGATGCTATTTGGGTGCAGCCGTAAGGAAGTGCCTTAGTCAGAGGCCCAAACGAAGGACAAGCTAGTGACAACCACGCTATGAGTGCTATGTATGCAGCTATCAGAGCATACCAGGGTCTTGAGTGTACCTATTGGATGTTGACTGGTTTGCATGGTGATGATCGGCTCAAAGCAAGAAAACAGAAGAAGAAGCAGGCACGTGCTATAGCTAGTTTGCAGGAGTAGTTGGCTGACATGAGCTTGCAGCGAGACCAGGCTCTAGAGAGAGGTGATAGTGCTCTGTAGCGAGTGCATACGTTGACTCAGGCCAACAATAATGCAGATCGCACGATTGGACAGTTGGTTCAGGAGAGGAATGAAGCCTAGAACGAGAGGGACCTTCTGAGGCAGAGGGTCGAGGAGCTAGAGGAGTATAACATTAACTTGCATGAGGAGTTTCACGCGCTCTACAACAGGATTGGCCCATATGCTCCTCCAGACACCACCGGTATGGACGTCGACGACGACGAGGACGAGCCTGCAGTTGCACCTGCCGACGACGACGATGTCGCTACTGATGGTAGCGATAGTGATGTCTCTGACCCCGACGATAGCCCCGAGGAGTAGGCTAGTTGCCTTGCGTTAGCTACTAGGCCCTGTCGCGATGACCTTTCTTTTGGCTTCATGTACCTTGATGTATCTCGTTTCGAACCTTGAGACTTGGTAGTATGTTGGAACTTGGTTGGTCATGCGATACCTGAGCACATAAAAGTCCAGTGTGTGTATGCTGGCAATTTAGTTGTATGGACGCGATGTTTGCAGTCGAAGTAATTTAATTAGTGGTGTTGTTTTAATTGGAATGCGATTATTGTGCCTCTGTTTTATTGTATGACTTGTTCTCTCCAATGAATTCAGTATGACATAATTTTTCATTCACTCACAATTACTATAGCTTCACTTAATCATTACTTGTCGTTGAAATATGCAGATGGCAAACACTTGCCGTGCCACATATTAGGCTGCTGAAACTGGTGGTAATGGTGTCGGGGCAGGTGGGAGTGGTGAAAAAACATCAACCATAATGAGCCACACCCAGAACCGCATTTGCCGCCTCCTCCACCGCTCACTGTAGAGGTATTCTTTGCACAGCTTCTTGGAAGTCAGCGCAATGCCGAGCAATCACAGAAAAACATGGAAGATTTTCTGTGTACCATTGTCAACAATGTTTAACGCGGTAATAACCAAGGTGGTGGCAATGGGGTGAATCAGTACAGCAACTTCAAGGATTTTATGGACACCAGGCCACCAATTTTCAAGGAAGCAACAGAGCCACTTGACGCTAAAGAATGGATCAACACCATGGAAGATAAGTTCCATGTGTTGAGGCTGACTGAAGTACTGAAGATAGAATATGCTGCACATCAGTTACAAGGACCAGCAGGGATGTGGTGGAAGCATCATCGCACCCCTTCCCTTCAAATGCTCAGATCTCGTGAAGAGAGTTCACTGAAGCCTTCCGTGGAGTTTACATTCCACCAGGGCTGGTCGAGATGAAGTTAGGAGAGTTCTTGGCTTTAAATTAGGGCACCAAAACCGTGACGCAGTATTTGCATGCCTTCAACAACTTGTGTCATTATGCTCCCGACATGGTTGACACAGATGCTAAGAGAATTGCTAGTTTTAAGAGAGGGTTAAGTCCGAAGATGATGAAGCATGTGGGTACTAATACCCGCGCCAGATTCAATGACTTCATTAGTGATTGTCTGAAACAAAAGAAGAATAACAATGCGTACACTGCATCCAAGACTCGCAAGAGGGCCTTTGAGTCAGGACCATCACAGCCAAGAGTTCTCACTGCTAATTATTCTGCCTATCGTGCATCTGCACCAGGTGCAAGGTTTAGGCCACCACAGCATAAAACCCAGAACTACAAGGGACCACAGAAGCCATACAAGATGGCCGTGCCGCCAGCAAGGACAACCGCAGCTGTGGGACAAGGCAACTCTAAGGGAGCTATAGGATCTACTGGTACAGTGAAGGGACCCTGCTACAATTGTGATCAGCCAGGCCACTTTTCAAAGTTCTATCCTTACCCACCCAAAAAGAAGCAACAGACCTATAATGCTCGGGTACACCACACCACCATGGATGAGATTTCTGAGGGAGAGCCTGTAACCGCTGGTAAGTTTCCTGTTAACCAAAACCCTGCATATGTTCTATTTGATTCTGGATCATCACATTCTTTCATGAGTCAAGCATTTGCACGGAAACATGAACAACTATGCACAGATTTGAGTTATGGTTACCGTATAAGTTCAGCATGGGCTGATGTTTTAACCAATCAGATAGTTAGAGGGGCAACCCTTGAATTAGGTAGTCAAAAGTTTTGAGTGAACTTGATAGTTATGCCTAGACTAATTTTGGATGTCATCATAGGGATAAATTGGATAAAGGATTGGGGAGCAGTTATAGACACAGGAAGTCGGGTACTTACCCTTAAGGATCCCTAGGGAGAGGGTACTTTTCAGGTACCATTGCCCAAAAAAACAGACCTTGTGAGTGTGACATGTGCTATGGAAGTCATTCTGATCCATCAGATTCTGGTAGTGTGTGAGTTTCCGGATATGTTTCCAGATGAGTTACCTGGTCTTTCGCCAGATAGGGATGTTGAGTTTGGGATTGAGTTGATCCCCGGGACAGCTCCAATTTCAAGGAGACCTTATAGGATGCCTCCGGATGAGTTAGCCGAGCTAAAGAAGCAACTAGAGGAATTGTTGGAGAAGGGGTTTATCCGACTAAGTAAGTCTGAATGGGGATATCTTGCCTTGTTTGTGAAGAAAAAGAAAGAGGATACTTTGAGAATGTGTGTGGATTATAGGCCTCTTAATGATGTAACTATCAAGAATAAGTATCCCTTGCCTCATATTGATGTTTTGTTCGATCAGTTAGCCAAAGCCAGAGTGTTCTCCAAGATAGATTTAAGATCGGGTTACTATCAGATAAAGATTAGGCCACAAGATATATCGAAAACCGCCTTTTCCACCAGATACGGGTTGTACGAGTATCTTGTTATGTCTTTTGGCTTAACAAATGCTCCTGCATACTTTATGTATCCGATGAATACGATTTTCATGCCAGAGTTGGACAAGTTTGTGGTTGTGTTCATTGATGATATTCTAGTGTACTCAGAGGACGAGAAAGATCATGAAGAGCACCTAAGAATTGTCTTGACTAGACTTAGAGATCATAAGTTGTATGCTAAGTTTAGCAAGTGTGAATTTTGGTTGAAGAAAGTTCCTTTTCTTGGTCACATTCTGTCAGAGAATAGAGTTTCTATAGATCCGAGTAAAGTGCAAGAGGTTATGGATAGGAAGACACCAACCACAGTTTTGGAAGTTAGAAGTTTCTTAGGATTAGCTGGTTACTATCACCGTTTTATACCAGATTTCTCGAAGATTGCCAAGCCAATGACAAGTCTACTATAGAAAGATCACAAGTTTGTGTGGACAGAGGAGTGTGAGACAGCTTTTCACACCTTGCGGAAACTGTTGACCACTGCTCCAGTTCTAGCGCAACCGGACATTGAGAAACCTTTTGATGTGTTTTGCGATGCAACACCCTAAAATTTTGGATATTAAAAAAAAATAGGAAAATATAATTTTTATACAATTTTGTGACCATGCAAATTTAGAGTAATAATAATTTTTATTAACTTAAAATCAAATATAAGAGTAGAAACATATTTGTGCACTCATGCTGTTGCATTTAAATTTTTGAGATGAGTGGTTTGATTTAAATTCAGATTAGGTTTTAAAATCATTTAAAAATGCTTTGAAATAATTGAAAAGGAAAAAGAAAACGAAAATCTTCATTTCCTCGTTTTCGGCCCGGAAACCCAATTTCTTCACCGTGGCCTGCTCCAGCTCTCCGCCCGATCCGCGTCCGCGTGGGCCGTCTCCGAGCGCGCGTAGCATCCCGCCTTGGGCCGAACCCGGCCGCTGGCCCAGCAAACCGCGCGAGCGCCGCGTTTACCTTCCTTCCCCGTGCGTCACTAACCGGTGGACCCCGTGCGTCAGGAGATGTCGTCTTCCTCCCCAAGCCACCGTCGAACCTTCCTTTCCTAAACTACCGAAACCGAATCCTCCCCTCAATCTCCCATTTCCTTCCGTGGAGTCGCCTTCGGGCTAAAAAAACCGAGCCCCTGATCCTTCCGCTCCATCTTCTTTCGACGTGAAGCGCCCAAAGCATCTCGAGGAAGCATCCCTCGGATCTCCGACGAGACTGGCCGCTACCTCGAGCACCGCGGCCACTTCGGGACAGCTCTACCCTCGCAATCGACCTTGGTGAGATCGCATTGCCTTGCACTCCATCCCGGTGTTTTTCTTTCACGAGATAACGCTGTAAATCGAGCTTTCGCCTTCTCCGGCGATGGCGCCGCCGTGGGAACGCCGTCGTGACACTGTTCCGGCCGGAGCACCACCGCCCGTCCTCCCCGATCCAATCTGGAGCGTCCAAATCAAATCTAACGGCTCAGATTTGGTGATACCGGTTCGGCTGGTGTTTTTGTTAAAGAGTCCCTGGAAATTTTAAGAATAGAACCCGCAGTCCAAAGCGTACTTCCGTATTGCGTAATATCCGTTTGAAAGCGTAGTTTGATCTCAGTTAAGCCAAAATACGTTTTCAGCTATTTACAGTTATGCCACTGAGTTTGTTTTGGTCATAATTCATTCGTTTTAACTCCGATTTGATCCGTTCAACTTGCGTTAGGTTCGTAATTAAGAGCTTTACATGTTAGTAGGACTGTTCAGTAGGTTTGTGATAATTTATTTTTGAGCTTGAATTAAAGTAATTATTTATCTATAGGAAATCTTCGAAAATTCATAACTTCATCGTTTTAGCTCCGTTTTTCGTGATCTTTGCATCTGTGTGATCCTAGCGAGTTGTAGATTCATTTTAAAAACTTTTTATCTTATTTTATTACTGTTGGTATACTGTTCTAATTATATTCTTGTTTGTTTATGCATGATTTTTCTGGATGAATGTTGTTGCTATTATTGATCGAGTATAGACGGTGAGCAATTCGTTGGAGATCAGGAATTTTACTACGAACAAGATCACCAGGACCAGTTTGAGAAAGGCAAGTATAGCATGTGATTATCCTTGTTGTCCTATTCACATTAAGCAAATAATATCATTATGCATATATTCCTTGTTAAGGATGACTTAGAGTTGATCTTATTCCTTGATACCTATTATACTGCATGGATTAGTATTGCTAGTGCTCAACATGAACTATGATCATGTAATTTGACTAATGGAATATGCAATAAACATTAAAAGATTATTTTATTACTGTCAAAGGGTACTAGAGCATGGGGTTATTTGGTGCTCTCGTTACTCTCCATAAGGACTCATCTGTAAGTGAAAATCTGAGATTTATAGTACAACTGTGAGGGCTAAAATGGCTCTGGCTTTAGTCATATAGAAAGAAGTTTTCTAGCTTGTTAGAGGTTACCCTTGTGGCGCAAATGGGGTAGAGCAGACTGTGGATCCCTGCGTGGTGAATCACACATACTGACTTTGGAAACCTAGCGGCCCTAACTTGTTAGACGAACCTTTAAAAGGCTTCATAGTGTTTCCCTGCCTGCTCACCTTGGAAGTGTTTTGGGAGTAATTAACCCGGGCATATGGGCAACATGACTCACAGTGAAAGTGTACAACTTCTGCAGAGTGTAAAACTGTTATAACAACCGTGCTCACGGTCACGAGTGGCCTTGGACCCTTATGGAATAGTGGATCATTAATAATGAATATGTTTTTGCTATTCGTTAATCATTTCACATGGATCATATGTTTATTGTTACATTGAGACACTTTGATATCATTGATATACTGAATTAATGCTAATTAAAAGCTACATGCTAATAAACCTATGTTATGCCTTTGAGCCTCATGAACCCCATGTTACACTTGTTGAGTACGAGATGTACTTACGCTTGTTTATTTTTCTTACTTGGATAAAAATCCTAGATGGGTAACAGATGGTGCAAGTAGTGACTACTTCTACTTTCTGGAAGATTACTAGACTTGCTGTCAACCAGTCAATGTGCCTGTGATTGGAGCTACCACGAGAGTTTTTATATTTTACTTCCGCTACATTATTGTAAAGACTATGAGTTATTAATTGTGATGTAATAACATTTGTGATGATACATCCTTTATAATTTGTTAACTTATGTGTGATTGATCTCTGGGCACACATAAGGGTATGCACTTCATTTGGTCGTTAAATGGGTGTGACATGCGACGCATCAAAAACAGGATTAGGTTGTGTTCTTATGCAAGAAGGAAGAGTCATTGCTTATGCCTCCCGTCAGTTGAGAAAGCATGAGATCAACTATCTGACACATGATCTTGAACTTGATGCCATAGTGCATGCATTAAAAATTTGGAGACATTACTTATTTGGTAATGTGTGCAATATTTTCACCGATCACAAGAGTCTCAAGTATATCTTCACCCAACCAGAGTTGAACATGAGACAACGAAGATGGTTAGAGTTGATCAAAGATTACAACTTGAATGTGCAGTATCATCCTGGAGAGGCCAATGTAGTGGCAGATGCTTTGAGTAGAAAGTCACATTGCCTGAATGTGCGACCTTTGCTCGAAGACGGTTTTGATCTGATGCACCCTGCCATGTTACATAGTATTCAGATTAGTTTCTCTTTGGAGAGTAAGATAATAGAATGCCAGAAAACCGACAAAGGGATATTCCACATCAAAGAGAAAATTAAAGAAGAACCATCCAAGCACTTTAGAGTGGATGAACAGGACGTGTTATGGTTTGACGACCGTCTTGTTGTTCCCAAGGATCGGGGGCTTAAGAATAAACTTATGGATGAGGCTCACCTTTTGAAGTTATCTATCCATCCCGGAAGTAGCAAGATGTACCAAGAACTAAGACCTCGTTATTAGTGGACAAAAATGAAGAAAGAGATTGCAGCATATGTGGCCAGATGTGACACATGTTGTAGGGTAAAAGCTATTCATATGAGACCTGCCGGATTGTTGCAACATTTATCCGTACCTAGTTGGAAGTGGGATGATATAAGTATGGATTTCATCACAGGTTTGCCCACTACTCAGAAAGGACATGATTCGATTTGGGTAATCGTGGATCATCTTACAAAGACAGCTCACTTTTTACCTATCAAGACAGATTATAGACCACCTCAATATGCCGAAAAGTATATTGCTAAGATTATGAGATTGCAAGGCATACCAAAGACTATAGTGTCTGACAGAGGGTCACAATTCACTGCTCACTTTTGGGAACACTTGCACAAAGGATTAGGAACTAGTTTGATTCGTAGTACTGCCTATCATCCTCAGATAGATGGTCAGAACGAAAGAGTTAATGTTGTTCTAGAGGATAGGTTGAGAGCCTGTGTGTTGTCTTCCAAGGGTTTGTGGAAGTCATGGTTACCATTAGTAGAGTTTTCTTACAATAATATTTATCATGAAAGTATCAAAATGGCATCATTCGAAGCTTTGTATGGCAAAAAGTGTAGAACACCACCAAACTGGATCGAGCTAGAAGAAAGAAGATATTATGGTATTGACTTCATAGAAGAAGCCGAGAAGAAAGTACATATCATTCAGCAAAATATGAAATTAGCTCAATCACGTTAGAAAAGCTATGTGGATAGAAGGAGAAGACTGCTTGTGTTCGAAGTTGGTGACTATGTTTATCTGAAAGTCACGCCAATGAAGAATAAACGGTTTGGAGTACGTAGAAAGCTCGCAGCCAGATTTGTGGGACCATACAAGATCTTGGAAAGAAAAGGTCCAGTAGCTTATAAGTTAGAGATACCTGAGACAATGGGTGCTATATTCTCAGTTTTTCATGTATCTCAAGAGGTGTTTGCGTGTTCTAGAGGAAAGAATCGAACCCCGAGGCATAAAGCTCAAGTCAGATTTAGTATATCGTGAGCAACCAGTTCGAGTTTTGGACTCTAAAGAGAGAGCTACTCGAAACAGTGTGGTGAAAACATATAAGATACAAGGGAGCCATCATGATGAAGGAGATGCAACTTGGAAAACGGGTGAATATCTACGAAAAGCTTATGAAGATTTTTATAACTGGTTCGTAACCCAAATCTCGGGACAAGATTTCTATAAGGGGGAAGGGCTATAACACCCCTGGGTGTTAAGCATGCATTAACATCCCAAAGCATGGTCATTTGCATCACATTCATTTTATCATCACATGTAATATAAGTTGAATTTAAATTGAAGTGTGAAAAACATCTGTTTGAACCCTAAATTAGTGCATTTTTGCTAGCTAAGAGTGGTAAAACTTGTTTGGCTAAAACTTTAAATGACTTAGAATTAATTAGCATGATTTTTGGAGCAACTTTTGTATTCAAAATCTCCCCAAATTTTGCTTTTAAAAATATTCTAGAAAAATGAGCTTTTATTTAAAAATTAGACTTTAAATCACTAATTCAAAATCTGTTTAGAATTTTGAAAAGTGCCCTAAATGAAAGTTGTAGAGAATTAAATTTTGAACAACTTTTGTTATGGGGACAACATGTGAAAATGCCTTTTTCATCTTCAAAATTTGAATTTGAATCAATTTAGAAAAGTTGTATATTTATTTAGAAAAGGAAAATGATTTTCCCGACCTTAATGGGCCGCCGCCTCACTTCCCGGCCTGCTCGCGAAGCTAGCCCGGCCCGCGCCAGCGCCCGCTTCCTCCTCCCGCCCGCGCGCGCGTGACGCCGTGGCGCTCGCGGCAGAGTCTGCCCGCCCCGTGTCACCCGTACGCCGGCGTTGGCTGCCCTGTGGCGCCCGGTGGCCCCCACGGCCGCGCTCTCCTTCACCCGTGTCTCGGCACCCCCGTCCGCGCCCACTCACTCCTCCTCCCCTCCCTCAGCTCGCCAGCCGCAAGAGCAGAGCCTGCGCACCGCCTCCGCCCTGTGGCCGAGCACGCGCCATCGCCGGCGCTGCCGTTCCGGCCACCGCATTGCACCATCGACGCCTCCATCTTGCCCCGTGCTCCGCCTTTCCCTCGCGCAGCCCGTGCTCACACCAGTTGCCCGTGGTAAGCCTCCCCTCCGCGTGAATCGCTCGTCGGAGTTCTGGCCGAGCTCACCGGAGTGAGCCGCTCCATGGAGCTCGCCTCTCCGCTCCACCTTTTACCCTTCTTGCGCGCGCGACTTGTTCGCCTCGACTCACCGGTGCTCGAGCACCCTTCCGGTGATCGTGGCATGGTCGGGGATGGTCGGCCGGCGACCACCCGCGCCGTCACTCTGCCATTGGCGATGGCAAGCCTATTCCTGAGCTCCTCCGGTCATGGCGTTTGCACCAACGTGACCGCCTTGGCACGGTGATCACGATGGTGGTGACCTCACCGCCGGCGAGCTCACCAGCGGCGAGAACCGTGCGGTCAGCGCCTCCCCCGCCTCTAGGTGACTGACCCGTGGGTTCACGGGTCCACCTGTCTGTCTCAGTGTGCGCTCGCGTGTGCACTGCACCGGGTGAATCTAACGTTTTCAGCGACTGATGTTTAAAAGGAATTCGAAAATGATTTTTTAGAAAATATGAAAATGGTTTAGAAATTCATAACTTGCTCATTTTAGCTCCAAAAATTGTGAAACAAATTTTATAGTGTTTCTCATAAGTAGATCTATGATCTAAAAATATTGCAAAATACTTTTCTGTAGGGTTTTTATGTAATCACTGAAGTTGTTGTTTTCTTGATAAATATGTAATAAATCATAGAAAGCTCAGAAAAATATGGTTCCACTTGCAATAATTTTCTTTTGTAATGTACTTTCTAGAAAAATATGTGTCATGCATGTTCTGTAGAAAAATTTTTATGCGTAGTACAAGTGTTTATTATTGTTAATAATTGTTAATTTTGATAGAGAGAAAAATATGAATAAAACATGCATATAATAATTTTTTCTATAGTGATTGTTTACTGTGTAGAATGTAGGAAAAATGCTAAATCTATTGTTTGATACTTTTCATAGTATAAAGTATTTTCATGTTTATTTTTAGGCCCTAGCTTGTTATTTTTGTGTAGGCAGTTATAGTACTCCAAATGGAATGAAATTTTTGTGGCATGCTAGATTAGATGATAGTAAGCTACTATAATTTTCTCAGATTTTTCTGTGCTACCAAAATAGGTGTTGTTGTTCAAACCTAGTTGCAATTAGAGTTTAATTAACCTTGTTAATGCATGACTAATTAATAAGATTGCTTTGGTGTATCTTTGAAGCATCTTAGATTTCTGTGGTGACTTAGCATGGTAGAGAATGATTGTAGTAGCAGCATACTAGTACATGTCTTGGACGATGTTGACTACCTTGTAGAAGAGTTGTATTCCTACGTTATGCAATAAAGTAAACCTGTTCATCTACATCTCATTCATCATGATCATTACATGTCATCTCTGCAATGCACCTAGGCATGAGCACTTATACATTTGCATCATACAGGATCGCAAGAAGTAACTCCGGTAGCAGTTCCCGAGGAGCCGGAAGAGCAGCCCGAGGTGCAAGAGCAGGAGGTGCCCGAAGCCGACGAGGAGGTCGGTGAGGATCTTTCAGAGGGTCCCGACCACCGCCCAAGCTCGTTCAAAAGAGGCAAGCCCCGGAGCATTTTCTCTCCCGGTTTGCAAATATTTGATTAATGCTTTACTTTAACTGGTGCATTACATTTAGGAGTTGTTTGCAACCGTTGCTGCATTATACCTTGTTTACCCTATTCTACCATATCCTTGTTACCTTGGTATTCGCAGTCAAGAAATGCTTAGCTTGCTTAGACCGGTAGAAGTCGGGTGATTTCCTGTCACCTGCGAGCTATAGTTGGTCACCTGGATCTATTTGAAAAAGTATGTCATCCGAGAATAACTAAGTGTTAATTTGAAATTGAGACCGGACGGAGACTTGCAGGGTTTCAGACTGTAGTGTTTTCTATCTGTGTCGATTAAGGACCGACCGTTGTTGGGCCTCGAGTCATGTTGAATGTATGCCTTACATTTAGCTGGTCAAATAATGTATCTTTCGACCGCGAAGCTAGGAGATTATTCAGGCTGAGTGGATTGCCCGCAACGCACTATACCGGAGCAGGTGTGGTAAGACACGGGGGCGCAATGATAAGGCCAAAGAGAAGTCGGACGGCCCCCGGGTACATGTGGTTCCTGGCAAGCTCGAGACTTTACCTGAATGGTTGACTCGGTGACCAATACCTCACTTTAGCAGGTGAGTGAGGTTTGTGTGAGAAATAAATTACCAGTTGGTTAATAATCGATTTGAATCGCCATCGTTCACTGGATAGTGAACACTTGACTTGAGTTACTTCATCGTAGTAATATTGATGGAACACTTAGACAGTTATATGGAATATGACATGATGAGAGTTGTTAATGATCTTAGTTATCCTTACCTGTTTAATTACATGTTACTCTAGTACAGATGCAAATGTAGTTGACAGTGTAATAAAGATTTAACTTGATGCAAAGCTTTTGGAAAAGATTATTTAAATACTAAAAATGCCTTTTTGCAAATGAGTCAGCTACCCTACTATAAAGTTTGTCATGATCCTTGGTGTCTTTTATTTTCGGTTATGTCGGATAAGTCTAGCTGAGTATCTTCTCGTACTCAGGGCTTTGATCCCACTTGTTGCAGATGGGCAGATGTATTACGGCTACTGTATCAACTGCCTTTATCCTACGATGGGAGAAGCTTAGGACCATGGGCAATGGTCATTCACTACGTCTCGTCTGATGCTTTTGTTGGAAATGATCATGAGCTGGCCCTTTATTTCGAACTCTGTGTGAGTGTGTGTGGTTTGAACTAAATGCTTCTGCTACTTTTATTTGAACTTAGTTTGTAATAACTATGTTTAAACTCCGATGTATTTACGACGCTAACTTTTATGTAACTTATGATGGTGACCGCTGAACTTATTACGATCTTGGCTGGTGTGTAAGTTGGTTTGAAATCCATCGTGATTTCACGGACTATCGGGTTATACGGGCTTAAGTTTGCTAAATTGTATGCTCGGTGGATAATTTTCTTACTTAATTTCGTATAATTGGTCGGTTCTGTTATAGAAGGCGGCCAAGAAAGATGTTGCACAGCTCGGCCAACAAGCGCAGCAATTAGTGCCGCCACTAGTGGTTGAGAATCAATATGGTTCCAACATGAACTTGATGCAAATATCGGTACCTGATGGTGTGGACTTAGATGAACTCGCCAAGTGGATGAATGTGACTGGGCTTTCCTTAGAATAACTTCTCGGTCGAGAGGAACTGATAACTGTTAAAGAGGCCAAAGTTGTTGATGAATGACGGAGGAAGTACGTATATGGCAGGAGTCTATGCGACCCTACAAAGGTAAAAAATCTTGGTACACAAATGTATAAGTTACACGAGTACTACTTGAGATTCTGTGCACAACATCAAAGTGAACAATATCTGGGTGTCCAAGTCAGAGACCGTCACTACTTTCGTGGAGATGACGTCATCTGGGTACAGTTTAGTGAAGTACACCAGCTTCTCTATATGGATGCTCTTGACAAATCTCTCATAAGCTGCTACTGTCTGTAAGTGATTCTTCCTTTTAATCAATAATCTCACTCTAGCATATGTACGTATTCATAATAACTATGCTCACGATATGCAGACACATGATGAGAGAACTCAGATTGAAACAAGACGATCGAATTGGTTTTATCGATCCGTATGTCGTGTACAAGGACACAAAGACTAAAGATCCAATCAATCTGAAGATCAAGGAAATGGAGAAAAACCTCCGGAGGTTCTTTTATAACCAAAGACATAAGGAGTTGATACTCTTCCCTTACAATATGGGGTAAAGTGTTGTGTTATATCATGTCTTAGTCAATCCAATATATATATATATATATATATATATATATATATATATATATATATATATATATATATATATATATATATATATATATATATATATATATATATATATATATAAGTTGACTCTATAAACAAATGCAGGGATCACTGGATACTCATTGAGATTAAGATCAAGGAACAAACTATAAATATGTGGGACTCAATGAGAAAAGAGCTGGCAATGTACCAAGACATGATCTAGAGGTAAGTTCTATCATTCGTTAATTATCGTTGTCTGCTCCTTTAATTTACTATGCTATACCTAATCAACGACTGACTTATTGGGCAGGGCTTGGGCTTGGCTACAACAAAGATATCGTACATATCTGAAAGTGCCACTCCCCCTCCTATTCTACATAAGTGGGTGTCCAGACAACCGTACGAAACCAATTTATGTGGATACTACGTTTGCGAGTACATGCGGTGTAGCAAATTTACACCTGCTAAAGAGATGCTAAAAGTAAGTAACATGTGTATACAGTAAATTCATATCTTATTTATTTGTTGAAACTAAATAAATCTTATGTATATTAATATATTTTCCTTTAATTAATGCAAATGGAAGGAGTGAGAATTGAAAGAACAAGTGTTCAAGCACACAATACTCGTCACAATCCAGGAGACGATCGCAGGTTTCATCAATGATCATGTCATCCCGGAAGACGGCGAGTTCCACCACAACCCTAGGTTGGATTTGAACAGTTCAAACAAGAACGAACACTTGTATGAGCTTTGAGTGGCGGGCAAACATTTGTGTAACTCATTAACCAGTGGTCGAACACTTGATTACTTGTATATTATTATAAATGTAATGTGTATGTACGTATATGTATAGCTCTATATATAGTTTCATACTTTATTTGTGTGCAATAATAACGCTCTCGTATAGGTGCAACGTATATGGAGCAGCGAAGAATAAATTGGAAAACAATATAACTGAAAACCAAAATCAATAATGAATTGGAAAGAAAAAGGAAAAAGAAAAAAGAACCTTTAGTCCCGGTTGGTAATACCAACCGGGACTAAAAGGTGCTGCACCACGTCGATGCCTGGCAGCACCTTTAGTCCCGGTTGGTATTACCAACCGGGACTAAAGGTCTCCCTTTAGTCCCGGGCCTGAGAACCGGGACTAAAGGTGGGACATTTAGTACCGAAACCTTAGTCCCGGCTCGCAGTCCGAGACTAGAGATCCTTTTGAACCGGGACTAAAGCCCCGTTGTGCAGCAGTGTGAGCCTCCAACGCTTTACCATAATTGCTATATATATCTACTACATAAATATATATTTATGGCCCCTAGTGGTTTTAGCAGTCGCACCTCCGATCACACTCTATAGAGGTTGCACACTTTTACCACGAAGGTTTGTCATGGTTGATTACTCCCATATCATATTTCAAGATGTGTGGCTAGATTTTACTACAGGGCCTTTACAAAGCCGCTCTGAGCCTATTTAACACCTACACTATGGTTTCACCCCGTACATAAGTCAAAAGACTCTAGGGGAGCCCCTTTGCCTTGTGCCACTTACATCGACTTGATGCTAACAAATCTTTGATGAAACTAATTAATAAGCTGGGCCCATAGCCCATTAATTGTCATGAATGTGTTGTTAAGCTAGGTCACAGGCTTTTAGAATGGATCCTTAGAATCTATGGAGGAACTAGAACAAACCCACACTACTACAATAAACTTATCAGAGGCAGGCATTTTTCATTTTCTGAGGCAGTCAAATGCAACCGCCTCCAACTAAAGGTCACGGTTAATTTGTGAATAACGGAAGTGGTTGCCATGACCGCCATGGTTAATCGATAAAAAACAAAAAAATCCTCAGCCTGCTAGCAAGCCCGTTCCAGAGCCCACCAGCGAGCCCGTTCCAAAGCCCAGTAGTCGGATCTGGCGACGCAGTATGCCGCTGTCACCTCCTCGCTTCCTCGCCGGATCCGCTAGCTCCCTGGTCCTCCTCACCTCCACGCCAAATCTGGGCGCGGTCAGAGCAGGGGACGGCCCGCTCGCCAGATCCGGGTATAGCACGCCGAAGAAGAGAGAGAGGAAGGGGATCTGCAAAGAGAGAGGGAAGAGTGAGGAGAGGAAGAGAGAAGGAGATGAGAGCAGACCTACCTCCACGCGCGACCAGCCCCGCGCCGCCCGCCACCGCATGGCCCCGCATCGTCCGCCACCTCGCGTAGTCATGGAGGAGGGAGGAGAGGAGGAGGCCGGGGTGCACGGCCCGCCTACCGCCAGGGCGCCGTCAATATCGAGATCGAGGGAGAGGGACGCCGCCACTGCGCCTCCACCGTCACTTGTGGGGGATAAGGAGGGGGAGGGGCGCGGCGCTCGTGGTGCGCGTGGAGGAAGGAGGCGCGGTCGCAGTGCGGAGGGAAAGGAGGGGGTGCACGGTCGTGGTGCGGATGGAAAGGAGGGGGCACGCGGTGCTAAGTCAGGGCTAGGGGCGGCGGGATGAGGGGAATGAGTGAGTGAGTTAGGGTTTGTGAGGATTGGTTTATATATGCTGAGCGCAGTATAGGGCCGAGATGGGTTGTCTGGGCTCCGAGATGGGCCAGCATTATTGGAGGCGGGCCTTATAGTGCGCCCGCCTCGGTTAATGTATTAACCAAGGCGTTTGCGTTATAATGACCGCCTTGGCTAATTCAATTAATCAAGGCGGGCATTTTAACGTGCCCACCTCGGTTAATCGATTTTGCGAGGCAGACCGCCTCAGTTAATCGTAGGCATTAACCGAGGCGGTTACAAACGCCGCCCGCCTCCAAGACCCATTTCAAAATGCCTCGCATAAGATTTTTTTGTAGTAGTGCCCGCAACCATCCACCATGTCAACATCAAAACCATAACCATATCCAACATTTCATATCACAAACTAAACGCAGCGAAAACCAACCATGTTGTTGGACTCCCTATTCTCCATGTTGCTAGAAACACCACTAACCCAAGTTGCATAGATCATTAGTCAAAGTTAGCATTAAACCCATCCCAGCCTAATTAAGACTGCAAGCTAAGCATGAACCCATCCAACCAACCCTAATTCCAAGGATAATATCACAAATTCTAGTAAACGCTAACATATGTTCATGTCTTGACTCTGCATGCAACTAAATGTCTAACCATTCTAACTCAAAAAATAAAAATAAAAATGGGTGCAACGGTCAAGGACACTTTCCTCCAAATGCTGATTAAACCTTCCAACCCTTCTTCTAAATCAACCTCTGACATCTTCTATTCAACCTGCACAAACACAGTAAATAAACCTAAAAATAGGTAACGCTGAGATAAATTTGAGAAAGACATGGTTTAGATGCTATGAACAAATTATGAATATACTAGAAATTTGATTGTTGAAGGAAAACAAAGTGTATATGACATCAACATGATGTAATGCTAACCTCAACAAGGCATGAACTGGACATGTTTTGGTGTATATGGGTTTAATGCGCGATTAGTTGTTGTATATACGCCGGCCAGGTTGAGCACTAGGCCAAGGGTAGAAGGCTAGGCACGTCCTGGCATCATTGTTTGATTCACATGTTTCCGGTGGACCATGCTTTGTTGAGCTGTTGATTGCTCTCTGGGATGAATGAGCACTCACAAAGCAGAAAATCAGCCTCACCGCTCACAAGTTGCACCTCCTAAGCTAGGCTCGCATGAAACACATTTCATTAACGTTTCTGCCGAGCCAGGCCGGGAGATTGTTTTTGGGCCTGTTTGGTTGTCTGTATGTCCTCTAGCCAGGCCTGTCGTGTGCAGATCCAGAGCGCGTTTGGTTGTCTGGGCGTGCCATCAAGAAAGACAGGCCGAGCGCACGAAAACGAATGGAAACGGACAGAAAATAGTTCTACCGTTTTTATTTTTATATTTTTTTTACGGAAACGGGAGCAGGAGCCGGACAACCGGGAGCGGAAACGGTAGCGGGATAAACGGTAATGCGAAAATGGATAAATATGATCGGAAAATAGACGGAAACGAACGGTACACGGGAACTTAAGCCGGAACTACATGTCATGTATGACAAACCAAAGGGCTTGCTACGGTACTCACAAATAAATGTGAGCCGTCGATCTAGATGATTTTTATCGCATATTACATTCTAGGAGGTAATAGAATAAAGAAATATATATATTAGCAAAATAGGTAAAATATCTTCCAATTAGATCTAATTTTCATATCCTATTAGATCTAGCTTGCATGCATGATGTAAATTGTTCCTATATTTGTGATAAAGTGACATATCATGCTAAGATGATTTTTAAACTTTTTTTGTAACATTTTTTTAAGATACGTTTGCGTGTACGTCACTTGCTAAAATACATGTGTATATTCATGCTTAATCTTTTTGTGCTTAACCCTTTTATGGTAGGCAGCTTTCACGCATAGCACATAGAAAAAAGAGACATTTGACACATGTTTTTGCGTAACATATATACATACATGTACGAGACTCTTTTTTTTTGTTTGGTTAAATACATATACATGTACAGTTACGAATAACGTTATGTTCTGCATGCAGCCGAACAACGCAGACTGCAGAAGCAAGTCTGGCTGACCACCCGCTCACGGCACAGCTCGGCTCAACGCCCTCTGCGCTTGTCCCGGTGAACGTATAAACGGGATGAAAACGGGAATATCCCGGTCACAAACGGGATACCGGCAATACGGACGGAAAAACGCTCAACTGTTTTCGGTCCCGGTCCTGGTGTATCCGGTCCCGTTTTCGGTCCCGTTTCCGTTTATCCCGTAAAAAACGAAAACGGACAGAAAAATACGGTATACGGATGCGGATGGAACCGGATTCATCCCGTCCGTTTTCATCTTTACAAAGGGGCGCTCCGAACCAGGCCCAAGGGAAACGCCAGAATTGGCCTTATCCAGCGAGCTAGGCTCACGCCGTGCAGGATTAGCATGGCTAAATGACATCATTAGCACATAATTAGTGAATATGGAGTGATTTTAGAAAAAAAAAATAGCAAATTAAATTTTCTTATGACATAATATCATAAATAATTAATATTTAAGTATTTATTTTGACACATTCATGTTATATGATTTACTCATATAGGCAACCGAACCAGCCTACTTGCATAAGGATCCAAACAAAAGAGCATACATGCGCTCAGCCTGGCTACGGTGATCGAGCCAAGCCCATGGATACGGACCACGCTAGATAAATGCGAGCAACCAAACATACCCTTCGCACCAGTTGGGTCAAATTGGACTCTTTTCACAAGTAACCAAACAACCCGAAACTATATCTCCGGGGCCTGGTTGGGCTATATACACCCAAACCCAACCTCATGCCGTATGGCTTCCGTACTTGAAAAAGGTAGCACATCACATGCACGTCATTTGCTGCATGCTACTGCTTGACCACTTGGTTCATGAACAAGGATAGATTTTTTTCCTTTTTTGGCGAGGAACAAGGGTAGAATTAGTATAAGCAGGAGATTTGTTTTTGTTCATGCAAGTCAGGCCGCAGCTACTATATATGGCGCACTGGCTGGTGAGATACGGAGTATGTTATAAATGATATAAGGGCAGGGGAGAAAGCAAAAGAGAGAGATAGGGTGGCGAGGTGACTTCTCAGACGACGACAGAAAGAGAGAGAGAGAGGGCGGCAGCGCGTCCTTTGATGCAGCAGTCTGTCCTCAGCAATTGGATGGATTGGAAAAGTGATGTGCAAAAAGAGGTCACAATCACAACTGCTTGGGGATTCCTTTTTATATACGGAGAGTGGGAGAGGATCTCGGAGGAATCAGGCATGGGCGCATGAACGGTGATGGTGGCACTTGAACGATTTTATATCCTTGTTGATGGGAATTGAAGACAGATTTAACGGGGATTCGGTTTTGCTAGATATATAGTGGCATATACTAATCCACAGGGTCTCAAGAGACGGCCATAGTGGACAGCTGCTAGGAACGGCAGCATGCCACACGGTGAGATATGATTGTCGGACTTGTTCCAAATTCACTCCAGGATATAGGCCGGGCTTCTGACGGAGCGAAGTGGAGGCCCGTAGAAACCGAAGGCTGGGCCGGAGTTCAGATGACATTCTGAAGGTATCAAAAGATTCTCTTGTCTGTTTGAAAGGTGATCTTAATTCTGCAAAGTTATATGTCCTTAGAGGATGTACTTTACATGGTTCTGATTCCGCTGTTGCTGCTGTTACTAATGATGAACCTAGTAAAACTAACCTTTGGCACATGCGTTTGAGACATATGAGTCACCATGGTATGACAGATTTGATGAAGAGAAACCTGCTGAAAGGCTGCACTTCGAGTAAGATCAAGTTTTGTGAGCATTGCATTTTCGGCAAACATAAGATAGTACAGTTCAACACTTCTATTCACACCACCAAAAGTACTCTTGATTATGTTCATGCTGATTTATGGGGTCCTTCTAAGAAGCCCTTACTAGGTGGTGCTCGTTACATGCTTATAATTATTGATGATTACTCTAGAAGGGTTTGGCCTTATTTTCTAAAACAGAAAGATGATACTTTTGCTGCTTTTAAGAACTGGAAAGTCATGATAGAAAGATAAACTGAAAGGAAGGTAAAATTGCTTCGTACTGATAATGGTGGAGAATTTTGTTCACATGCCTTTAATGATTATTGCAGACAGGAAGGCATTGTTAGGCATCACACCATACCCCATACTCCACAACAGAATGGTGTGGCTGAACGAATGAACAGAACCATTATCTCCAGGGCCCGTTGCATGCTGTCTCATGCAAAGGATGAGCAAGTGTTTTTGGGCTGAAGCTGCTAATACTGCCTGTTACTTGATAAACAGGTCACCTTCTATTCCACTAAATAAGAAAACTCCTATTGAGGTATGGTCTGGTACGCTTATTCACAGTTAAAAGTTTTTGGATGCACTGCTTATGCTCATGTTGACAATGGAAAATTAGAGCCTAGAGCTGTTAAGTGTCTTTTCCTTGGTTATGGTTCGGGAATCAGAGGCTATAAATTATGGAATCCTGAAACAGGGAAGACTTTTATGAGTAGGAGTGTTGTATTCAATGAATCTGTGATGTTTACTAACAGTTTGCCCTCAGAACATGTTCCAGAAAAAGAGTTGCAGCGTATGCGTATGCAGGTGGAGCATGTTGATGATGATATAGGTGTGCAGGTGGAGCCTGTTGATGAGCAGGATGACCATAATAATGATGTTGCTGATGATGATGCTCATGATGATGTTCAGCAAACTCCTCCTATTTTGCAGCTAGAGGAGGAATTACCTATTGCTCAACGCAAGTCAAAAAGGACAGTTGTACCTCCTAAACGTCTTATCGAATAATGTAATTTGTCTTACCATGCTTTGAGTTGTGCTGAACAGGTGGTGAATGTTTATGAGCCAGCAACCTATAAAGAAGCTGTTTGTTGTGCTGATAGTGAGAATTGGATTTCTGCTATGCATGAGGAGATGCAGTCTCTTGAGAAGAATAGTATATGGGAGGTTGTATCTTTGCCTAAGAAAAAGAAGACCATCAACTGCAAGTGGATCTTCAAGAGAAAAGAGGGTTTATCTCCAAGCGAGCCTCCAAAGTATAAGGCAAGGTTTGTTGCAAAAGGCTACAGTCAAATTCCGGGTGTTGACTATAATAATATGTTCTCTCCAGTGGTAAAACATAGTTCAATTCATACTTTCTTGAGTATTGTTGCTTCACATGATCTTGAGCTTGAGTAATTAGATGTGAAGACTATGTTTTTGCATAGAGAGCTAGAGGAGGACATATACATGGACCAACCGGAAGGGTTCATAGTGTCTGGCAAGGAAAGATATGTGTGCAAGTTGAAGCGCTCCTTGTATGATTTGAAACAGTCCCCTCGTCAATGGAACAAGAGGTTTGATTCATTTATGTTGTCACATAGTTTCAAAAGATCTAGATATGATAGATGTGTTTACATCAAGCATGTTAATGGATCACCTATATATTTGCTGGTATATGTTGATGATATGTTGATTGCTGCCAAGAGCAAGATTGAAATCACTAAGTTAAAGAAGTTGTTAAGTAGTGAGTTTGATATGAAAGATCTTGGTAGTGCTAAGAAAATTTTTGGTATGGAAATTAGTAGAGACAGAAAATCTAGTTTGCTATTTTTTAGTCAACAAAATTATATCAAGAAAGTTCTTCAGCATTTTCAATATGCAAAATGCTAAGGCTGTTAGTACCCCTATTGCACCTCACTTTAAGTTATCAGTTGCTCAGTGTCTTAGTACAGATGCAGAGATTGAGTACATGTCAAGGGTTCCTTATTCTAGTGCTCTTGGGTCTTTGATGTATGCCATGGTTTGCTCTCGTCCAGATTTGTCATATGTTATGAGTCTTGTTAGTATATATATGTCTAATCCTGGCAAAAAACATTGGAGGGTAGTTCAGTGGATTTTCAGGTACCTCAGAGGCACAGCAGATTCCTGTTTGAAGTTTGGAAGAACTGATAAGGGTCTCATTGGTTATGTGGATTCTGATTATGCTGCTGATCTGGACAGGCGAAGATCAATTACTGGTTTATGTGTTTACTGTTGGCAATTGTGTTGTGAGTTGGAGGGCTACGTTACAGTCTATTGTTGCTTTGTCTACTACTGAAGCAGAATATATGGCTATTTGTGAAGCGTGCAAAGAATTAATATGGTTGAAAGGTTTGTACGCTGAACTCAGTGGAATTGAATCTTGCATAAGTTTGTATTGTGACAGTCAAAGTGCAATTTACCTCACTAAAGATCAGATGTTCCATGAGAGAACTAAGCACATAGATATCAAGTATTATTTTGTGCGTGATGTGATTGAAGAAGGTAAGCTGAAGGTATGCAAGATTAGTACTCATAATAATCCTGCTGATATGATGACAAAGCCTGTTCCTGTTGCTAAGTTTGAGTTATGCTCAAGCTTAGTTGGTTTAATTGAATAGTCCAAGAGACTATTGTTGGCACCAGTGATTTTCTATCTTTGTTGTTCAGGATGATGGGTTGATTTATGATACAAGATGAATTTGTCTCAAGATGGAGTTTGTTGGAGCTGTTCCAAATTCACTCCAGGATATAGGTCGGGCTTCTGACGGAGCGAAGCGGAGGCCCGCAGAAGCCGAAGATCGATGCCGCGGCTGGTGAGAGGGAGGAAGAGCTAGGGCTGGCGGTTCATGCCACGGATCTACCCGCTTGTGGTCTGGCCGCACTGGATCTGGTCACCGTCTTCTCAGTCAACTTGACGAGTTGGGAGCAGGTGGGCGGACAAGGAAGACGTCGATCCCCGACGCCGGAGATGAGCTGGACGCTGAGGTATGCATTATTATAATATGGAGAAGGCCTGGTCGACTGTTGTTTTGGGCAATTCACGTGCAACAAAAAATAGGCTCAAGAAAAATAAAAGAGGAAGGGCCAAAAGATTTGTAGAAAAAAGAAAGGAAATTTGATGAGATTAAGTTACAATGACAATTATTGAACTTCAACAGATTTGGCCCAATATTTAAAAGGAATTTAATTATGATTTTGGAACTACATTTAAAGGAATTTAATTATGATTTTGAAACTACATTTAAAGATTATATTCAAAATAATTTGAAACTATGTCTTTGTATGGTGCTTCTACTCCTGCTATACAATGCAATGGTGATTTTACCTCCATTTTTCTAACTTTGTAATTTTGTCCTCATAATTTTGATTTAAAGCTTCTATTTGCCCCTAGGAATTGAAATTAGTACCATATAAAAAGACCAAAATACCCTTACCTTATCTCTTACTTTCACCCAACTCTGATCCAAAATCCTCACCCAAGCAGCCAAGCGCGGACAGCGGTGGCGCATGGGCTGGACACATAGGGATGTTGTTGACACTGAGTTGAGATCTAGATCACACACCAGCAAGAGTGGGTACACCCTAGGTTCAAATCAACTTATCACATGCAGCAAACAAACTCTAGGATCGACGAAACCGATCTAGAGACCTATTAGGCCGATCTAGACCCCGTCCTTCGCCGCAAAAGCTCAGGAACACCTCCGAGGAGGACTTGTCAAGGAGATGCACGCCAGAGGTTATTCAGAATTGGCAAGGCCACCTAGAATACCAATGAATCTCTTGGAGAGATGCAATGAACAACAAGAGATTGGAAAAGGGCAAAACTTGGGTAATAGAAGTAAAAAAAGACGATTGTGTGTTGGATCCTTCAATCAGTCGTGATCCTCTAATATATATAAAGAGAGGGGTGGTCTTATCCCAATACGAAACAAATCTAGATCATGATCTCCATGTTTCCTAAAATCCTACACCAAAACATGTCCAAAACCGATTGGTAACCAGTTCAGACTTGAAACAGGGAGATTGGCTTGGCCGGGTCCCAAACCGGCCAGACCGGTTTTGTCGGGCTCAGGAGGCCGAACATAGTAGGGAGAGCAGGGGGACTGGCCTGGACGAGTCCCAACAATGGCAGAAGGCGGCGCAGGGAGGCTGGCCTGGTCAATCCCAAACCATCCAAGCCGGTTTCATCGGGTGGCGAGGGAAGTTGAAAGCCCTAGTTTGGTTTTGGATAATTGATGAAACCTAAGTGGACTAATCCTATGCACTAAGTGTTAAAAATGAGATAGGTTAGTCCAAGTCCAAATGATGGAGCTAGATGGCACTCATGTGGTGGAGATGGCCAAAAGATTGCTATCAAGTGCTCCAACATGGAAAAGGGGAAAGAGAAAAACAAAACCCTATGAAGCTTAAGGCAAAGGTATAAATAGGGATTTTGTTTTGCCAATCTAGACGCAATAGAGTGCATGATTGGATTTAAGATAGACGACCGTACTATTAAGAGGGGAGATCTTATCAGACAATTCGGTCATCTAGTGCCACTAGGTGTTGGAAAACTATGCATATGTATTTAGGCCTAGTGCATAATGGATAGCATGCAAAAACTTTTATGAAAAATGTTTTTAAACATGCTAACTTGGCTCTAATATGTTTGTGAAAAATATTTGAGAGTTAGCAACACTTGCAAAGGTGAGTTCGGGCTCTTGATGCTGCCACCAGACTGCCTGTCCGGTGGGTCCGGACAACGTCCTTGAGCTGCTACTCACGCACGCGTTGGCCTAGCACGTGTGTGTCCGCTGTGCATCAGACTGCGCAGTCTGGTGCCATCGAACTGCGTAGTCTGGTGCCATCGGATAGGGCGTTCTGTGCTCCAGACAAGGCCGCCGCCGCTTAATACCCGTGGCTGGCAAAAATGTGAACTTCAGTGACTTGGTCACCAGACTGGCTGTTCGGTGCGCTGGACTAGGGCACCGCCCTATATTTCCAGATAGGGAGGAAAATAGGATTTTCATAGACAGTGTTCACCGAACCAGCTGTTCGGTGCCTCGGACGTAGCCAATAGTTTGATTTTTTTACCATTGGGCTAGCTATTGGGAGGTCACTAGACAGGGTGTCCGGTGCCACCGCCACTGCCTGCTACCCACGTAGATTTTTGCTCCAAGGGGTAACGGCTCTATTTCATGGTGGAGGTTATAAATACCCTCCTTGGCCAGCCATGCCCACTCTCTTGGACCCCCTAACTGCTGAGCAAACCTATTGGGAGCAATAGAACACAATACACTCACTTGCATCACATGGGATCACATTTGTGAGTAAGATTGAGAGCCTCTAGTGCATTGCATCAAGTTCTTGCATCTTGTGGCACTAGTTGGGCATATTGGGCTGGTGGATTTCTTGTTACTCTTGGTGATTGCCGTCACCTAGCCAGCCCAAAGCTTGGAGGATCGTTGAGCGGAAGGTGGTGATTGTTTTCGGCTCCGATCGATTGATTGTGAGGGGTTCTTGTGCCTATTCCCTGCGGGAGCCGCAAAAGACAACTCCAGTAAATTGTGTGTGACTAGTGTACCCTCTCTTATGGTTGGTTCTTACGGTGCCCATGTGTAGGGCTAGGCGTGTGATGCCTATTAGCGCGTGAACAACCAAGTGAGTGTGTCGTGTCACAATGAGGACGTAAGTTGCCGACAAGCAACTGAACCTCAGGGGATAAATCTTGTGTCCAATTGTCTCTTGGTATTCATTTTGTTGACACTTGCCTAGTTTGGTATATCGCTCTATCCCTTGCATTTCAATTCCTAGTATATTTGTGTAGAGCTTGCTTGGTTGCCTTGTGTAGCTAGTTGAGTAGCATAGTGTAATTAGTTGTATCTAATTGTTCTTTCTTTGCTAGCTCTCTAGTTGTAGTCTTAGTGACTTAGCTTGTTTGATTGTGTGTATGATATATATATATATATATATATATATATATATATATATATATATATATATATATATATATATATATATATATCATAGTAATTAGCATTCGGTAGGTGGCTTGCATAGCATTTTATAGAGCTAGAGCAAAATTACTTATCGCCATTTGTGTGTAACACTTTGCTCTAGTTCTTTGTATAATTTTAATTAGACTATTCACTCCCTCTAGCCATTTAGGATCTTTCAGAAACCCAGCAGGGCGCGCGGGCAAGCCAGCCTAGCTGACTAGGAGGACTGGCTAGGCCGATTTGTCAGAGTCAAACGTCGTCTTCTCGCCCTTTTGCTTCTGAACGTTCATACAATGATCCAAATATATTTTTATGACTATTTGATCACCAAAAACATTGTCTAAAAGTCCTTTTCATGCTCTCGGCCATTTTTTATGGTCAACAGATGCAGCACGCCAAGCAGGCGCCGTAGGCACGCGGGTAAGCACATGCTGCTAGTAGGGGATCGGACGCGACAGGTAGGTAGTTCTAGACCTCTATAACTTCTAGAATGTTGGGTGGTTCTAGAGCTTGGCATGACATACCGTCGGCTGGAATTGTACTCGTTGATCTCTATGAATACAATATGTTTGGAATCATATCTAAAAAATATGGTTCATTGATTTGTATGAATATAAATTCATATCCACACGGATTCCCCTCACTCAAGCAAATTGTGTGAGGATGAGAGTTGCAATTGAGCCATCTTATTTAGTTATATGACTCCAAGCATCGTATATACCTTCTTTCCCCTTCAAACAAATTTCATAATTATGAAATTACCCATATATTACTTCATAAGATTTTTTGTATATGTATTTATGAGATTATTTGTATGTGGATTTATGAGATTACTTGTATATAGCTTTACGATATTACTTGTATATGGATTTACAAGATTATTGCATGCGGATCTACGAGATTACTTGTATCAGTTTTATTAAATTATTGTATGTGGATTTATGAGATTACTTGTATGTGGTTTTATAAAATTATTGTATGTGGATTTGTGAGTACTTGTTCGTGGTTTATAAGGTCATTGTATGCGAATTTATGAGATTACTTGCACGTGGATGTATAAGACTACGCCAGAACAGATAATCATTGTCGGATCAAAAGCCCCCATCACTGCTGGAATTCATGCCGACAAAGGTTAATTGACAGTGATGGGTGGCATATCGTTGTTGGGTTAGTGACCCGATAGTGATAATAGGAACAACACTGTTGGGCCAAAGTATCACCCGGCAGCGATACTCATGGCTATCACTGAGACGTATATCAGAAACCGACGGTGATATGCAGAGTGCCACTGTTGGTTTAGGCCATGACCCGACAGTGGCACTCATGGCACCACTGTCGGATCTATGCACACCCGGCAATGCATTGTTGAGTGCCATTGTAGTAGGTAGAATACATCATATATAACTACACACCAGACAATTCTCATTGACATCACATTTCTCACAAGGTAGAATACATCATATATAACTACAAAGGTCAAATTAACAAGTAGCTACAAAATGAAGTCCTTACAAACTAAACTAAAGTCTCAGTACTATTAATTACTCTCTTATACTATTAAACCATTACAATAAACCCAAGTCTGATCAGTATTCACACCCACTACTCTTTCACCTCACACTACTCTCAGTTAGTCTCTTTCACCTCGTGCAATGACGTAGTCTATGTAGCGAAGATCCCCTATTGTATATGATGTATATCAACGAATGGATTAGTGCCCTCTCCCTTGCCTCAAAGGAACAAGCACACAATCTATCATAGAATGAACAAGCTGGAGGCTCATCAAATAGGCTATCACCTACAACAAAATTCAAGTAACCTAGCAATCCTTTTGTTGTGGTCCTTAAACCTGCATAGTACTAGCAGTACCCAAGTTTCTCCGTCACATGAGTTAGATGGCTTGGAAGCTACATGCAGCGTATGTCGAAACATGAAACCGAACTTGCAAGTGGTGTCATGCAACAAATAGAATGTGAGCTGTGTTAAATGGAAAACTAACATATATACACATGTGAGCACCACTTCCACTATACCACATCTGCATCGTTGTCCCTAGTAGTCAGCTCACTAACTGCTGCCACATTTGCAATGCCCTTGTCTAAAGCTTCACACCGAAAGTATGAGAAATCAGGAATTATGTATCCATTGTTGCCAAGCTCATTCAGACACATTCTCATAGTATTTCTCTCAGCAATTCTTTCATTTAGTGCACCGTTCCCGCAATGCTAATTTCTAATATCTCTTTAGGCCCATCCTATTTTGAAGGAATGTTGAAAGATACATTACAACCAAATCCCTCTCCATGATGGGTGATGAATGTTTGATGCCTAATGTCACTAACGCCGAGAAACCATAGTGTATCTGCGAGCCATCTAATCAGCTCAATCATCTTAGGCAAATTACAAAAGTGTGTTAGGATGAAATAGAATATACATTAAATTGAGCGTAAGAAAAGATTAATGCTTACTATGGTCATAAACGGGAATTGTGCTGGCTACAAATTTGGCGCAAATGGCGTAGTTCCAGGGAGGAATTCAGGTGCCCGAGGAGGAAGTGGGGCTGTGTGACTAATCATGAGCACACAAGTTATGTTTCTCATAGTAATCAGAAATCGCTTCCATAGTTATGTAACATTCTCCGACAAGACTAATATTGTAAAGAACTCTGACAAGACCAATATTGTAACATCCTCTTCCGGCTCACTGTTCACTGTATATCGTAGAGTGATCTCAGAAAGGTGAAAATTAAAGCAAGAAGGTGTGCCCTATGCTAGCACACAAACATGGCCAAGTGGGTTTGTTGCATGGCCCATAAAAAGAAACAACATTTGTTTATTTTGCCTCTAACATCATTTTCCTCTAACTCATGTCCAAACAAACATTTCATCTTCACATCATTGCCTATACAACTCTACATCTATCTGTTTAACATCACATTTGAATATAACTGCAGCATAATCATATTATCTTCACATTGCAATATAAAAAAATCTCGAACTTCAACCATAAATTTCAAAAAAAAAAATCAATGTAGTTCCACAACATGTAAACTATATATTATGAAAACATAAACATGCTGCTAACTTAGAATTTAAAAAATCAATGGATAATGTAGGTTGGACGGCTCACTAAAAGATGAGGACGTGGGTGGTGGTGCTCCTGGGGATGACGATGTAGGTTATGCATGCACCATCTCATTGTACGATAAGATGATTCATATATTGATGCATCTATAATATATTTTCCCCGCTATAAGGTTAATTACCATCATGGAAAGGTCAAAATAGACGTACAAGATCTTAAGGCTAGCGCCCTCTTTCATGAAACAAGTGACAAAGTTTGTTGGCAGTGCTTGTAAGCATGCGGGCGAATCTACGGGGAATGACATGCTTAGGACCGTCGCTTCCACTAATCTTCTAACGGAGGCGGGCAGGTTACATTGCCTGCCTCCGTTAATTAAATTAACGGAGACGGTCGGCTTAAGGTTTTCGCCTCCAGAAAGAGTGCGATTAACAGCGACAATAAATAAAAAACAGACACCGCATCCGCCTCCAAAAATCCAAAATGACTGTCTTCGATAATGTGTATAGCAAGTGTGGTCGTCAAATCTTCACATCACACCACCTAAGATTCTTATAATTGCGTTCGGTTCTACCCGGTAACTGTTTAAAACTTTTCTTGCTACCACACTCTGTATACTATTAGTTATGGTAAAGTTAGACATCAATCATATAGATTTGTCTTTAATGTTAGCGATGTGTGTGTGGTACCACACAAATATCCTAAGTTGAGGCTGGATCAACCGAAGAATACTATCATGGGACTATTTTAAGTTATCAAGCGGTATTTTTAATCCTAGGCGTTCGATTTTAGACGCTATAAGGCCGATTGGTGCTGGCTAGCTAGAGTTGCTTGGGCCAAAGGTCCAACCAAACACAGTGAAATGTTCCTCACATTTTTGGCCATGTGTACTTTGCTTCAGCCATCAAGAACCCAAAGTACTGCGAACGAGCTGATGGCTCAGCGGAGCACCTGCAACCTGAGTTCAAAGACTGCTCGACATAGGTTTTTCACCAGGGTATTTTCTTATTTTTGTTGTAGCTTCAAACACGGATGTTCCACAATAGTTAAGGTGTTAGGTCTGTCACATTTCACATTTGATGTCCATTGATCTTTGAATACCTTTCAGCAACGTGTGTCTTTAGATATAGGTGTAGGTCTAATTTGTAAATTGTGTATATGTGGGTGTGGTGTAAATTTGTGTATAAGTTTAGGCCAGTGAGGGAGGGACCGAGGTTGAAAGGGGGGGGGGGGAATCACCCCAACATTTATGTGCCCCGTAATACACCTCCTCAATTAGCTACTTTATATTCCAACTTGCGAATTAATAATGGTAGTTGTGAGTTTAAAAAATAATGCTACTTGTGCTTTTATTTTTATCCTCTCTCCATATTAATCTCTAGTATCATCTTATATAATTAAGAATTAGTCTTCCTATTGTTTTCCCCATCTCTTTCATCCCACAGTACACTCTCTAATCGTCTTATATAATTAAAAATTAGTCTTTCTATTATTTTATCCATATCTTTTATTCTTTATATTATTACCTACTTCCTCCGTTTAAAATTATAAGACATTTTATCATTTGTAGATACATAACTTTTGCTATGCACTTAGATATACACTATGTCTAGATACATAGTAAAAAAATGTATATAGAAAATTTAAAACGTCTTATAATTTAGAACGGAAGGAGTACCAAACATCTAGTTCATCCCTATAGTACAACCTCTAATTAGCTACTTAAGTGTAATTAGTGCTTTCTTGTTTACTCTCCGCTGAATTAATCTTCATCAACATATATTATTTGGGACTAGTATTCCTTATCTCCTTTGTTTCTGTCATTATCATGATTTTGTTTTCTAAGAATTAGATTGATAGGGTAAACGGTTACGGACCTAGGGCTATTAATTCAGTTCCTTTTTTATATGAAATATTCAATGTTCATTTTTTTACTTTTTATTTTTTCTTTTATATTGTAAGTTAGTATGTATAGTTTTGTTGTGTATGTATTTTATCGTGCATGATTATTGACGGTTTAATTTTTTTTTCTATATCTAAATTCTAGCTCCGTCCTTGTAGGTACCACAACTTGTATTGAGGCAAAAAAAATTATAATGATATGTCTCAAGCATCCGGATAGATGAACGCTCATTCCCACACGCTCGGAGCCATTCTTATCTTCTGCAGCATGGAGAGAAACATCACATCTGCATCATAGGGAGAAATAGCCCATCCGCGACAAGCTTGATGTGGAACCTAGGGGCCAAGGTTGCGACGGCCACGCTGACAAGCTCCGCTCACACTGACGTCGACGAGCTCCACATGCATAATGCCACTGCCAACCTCCACGACAGACGCTCCAGCAACATAGGCGAGGGGAGGAGCTCTGCGCGCCGCCGCCGCACCAGCGAACTCGACGCACCCCTGCTGCACTAGCAAGCCTCCACTCGCCTGCCGCCGCCATCGAGCTCCGCATTCCAGCGAGCCTCCACTTGCCCAAGCATCAAGATGATGTTGCGTTGCAATTTCATATGTTGCAAATATATGTTTGAAGTATTTCAACTGTTTCATACGTATGTTCAGGTGTTTTATTTAAATGTTGAAAGCGATCATCTCAATGTTGCTTATGTTGCAATAGCTACATAAACATATTTTAGATGTGTATTATATACGTTGCATATGAAGATGGGCGCGGCGGAGACCGAGCACGACGGAGGACAGCGCCGCGCGACGGAGGAAGGGGCTTGGCGGAGACGGGACGCTGCGTGGTGACTCGGGCGCAATGGGGACGAGATGCCGCAGGTGATGTGGGCACGACGTGCTCCTATTTCTGTTACCTTCGGGCGCGGTGGGTGTGCTCGCACGGGACAGCGTCCGGACACGTGCGTACCTTCGGGCGCTAGCTGCGTCGTAAAAAAAAACCAAAGCCCTCTCGCTGTCCTAGCAACACTGGACACCACAGGACGGCAAAGCCGCACGTGGATCCCCGAGGGCCGCGGGACCCAGTTTGATGGCGGGTAGTTGCGTCCCACGCGGGCCTCAATAACGGACTTAGACCTTCCGCACTGGTTACGGGATCCCACCCGCTACCCCCATCCACATCATCGTTTACGGGAAGAAAAAGTCTGCACCGGGTACTGCAAAGCTCACGCTACGCACCCAACACACGCTATTTCTAGCGCGGTAGCGATCAACCGGTACCGGCCACGAGCTCCACCAAAAGCAGCGCGGGAGGCAGGAGAAATGCATGCACGGCTGTCACATCCAACGGTGGGGGTCCACTAATTCAACTAACAAAAAAATATTATAACTCGCAAACAAAAAAAGTCAAATTAAATTCTGATTGCACCATTAAATTCATTTCAATAAATTCTTCAAAACTAAATCCCACCTGGATATATTTAGATAAAGTGATAAGTGAGCCCCACAGTAGATGGAAATGATATAGAAGATGAATGAGTGCGGAAAAACTATATATTTTGTGATGACTAGGATCTAATATTTCTTTTAGGGTGTGTTCACTTCGCGAAAAGTAGCTGAAAAGTTACTGTAGCATATTTCGTTGTTATTTGGCAAAATTTGTCCAATTATGGACTAACTAGGCTCAAAAGATTCGTCCCGACATTTACAGACAAACTATACAATTAGTTATCTTTTTTACCTATATTTAATGCTCCATGCATGCGTCGAAAGATTTGATGTGATGAGTGGAAGAGGAAATATTTTGGGTTGGGAGGGGGAGTGAACAAGGCCTTAGAGGATGAGTGCTGGTAGTGTCAGAAGATCTCCGTTAGCCGCCGTTGCCCCGCGCGCCACGCAACTGACGCCGCACCCTCCCCCGACCACAGCCGCAGAGCCCAGACGCGGCCCTCCTCTTCGCGTCGCGTCGCGGCCTCGCGGGACGTCCCCCGTCGCCGCTCCCAAAGCAGGTCACGCATCTGCCATTCCCGAGCCGGCCCACCGCTTCTGGAGGTTAGACTACCCGCACTCATGAACCTCTATATTCATCCTTTATATGTCCTAGTCAGCAAGATTCTCTCCTCTATACTCAATTCTTCCGCACCCATTCATCCTCTATATCATCCTCTATCCACTCTATCTACTGTGGGGTCCACTTGTCACTTTATCTAAATATATCCATGAGTGATCTAGTTTTGAAGGATTTATTGCAACAAATTTAATGGTGCAATCGGAATTTAATTTAGATTTTTAGTTTGGGAGTTATAACATTTTTTAGCTTGGAAAATCAGTGGGGCCCGCCACTTGTGCATGAACAGCAGCGGCAGCGTTCACTCGCGGGCTCTGGCTACAGGACGCGCGGGCTCCACGATGCATGTAGCGGATGGTGCTGCGTCCGCTAGGAATACCGGATGTTTGCTTGTCCGGTTGGATAGAGTAGGCGGTAGCGTACTCCGGTGCAGCGTTTTTGAAACGCTAAACACGATACCGGCCCTCGTTTAGATTGAAGATTTTTTCAACCTGATGAATAGTACCACTTTCGTCTTATTTGATAAATATTGTCCAATCGTAGACCAACTAGGCTCAAAAGATTCATCTCGTGATTTTGAACTAAACTGTGTAATTAGATATTTTTTTTACCTACATTTATTACTCCATGCAAGCGGCTAAAAATTGATGTGATGGAGAGAGAGTGAAAAAACTTGGAATTTTGAGGTGATCTAAACATGGGGCCGGTCTCGTTTGCAGTAGCCGGTGCAGGTGGTCTTAGTGCCTGACTGCCTGCCTGCAGCCTGCCCCCCATTACTGCTTTTCCTGCGCATCTCTCTCCGCCCCCAGCCAGTCTGTGGCCTCACCGGCACCGCCCACCGCGCCCAGCCAGTCTGCCAAGGGTGTGTTCAATTCGTGAAAAGTAGCTGAAAAGTTACTGTAGCATCTTTCGTTGTTATTTGGCAAAATTTATCCAATTATGGACTAACTAGGCTCAAAAGATTCGTCCCGACATTTACAGACAAACTATGCAATTAGTTATCTTTTTTACCTACGTTTAATGCTCCATGCATACGTCAAAAGATTTGATGTGATGTGTGTAAGAGGAAATATTTTGGGTTGAGAGGGGAAGTGAACGCGGCCCAAGTGTGCCAAGTGCTGCCAAGTGCTTAGCCAGTCCTGGCGTGTGTCGACATTTCTCTGACCAGTGGGGCCTGAGTAACCGTACTCCCACTAGTAGAGTGATAAGGTCGACAGCTCATGGGCGTGCCTTGGGCGCTGGGCCTGAGTAACCGTACTCCCACTAGCGAGAATCTTTGGCCTCGTTGGTGAATCGGGGAGAAAAACACCGTATCAGAATTTCTGTAGCATTTCGTTTGTATTTGGTAAAAATTATTTAAATTTTGACTAACTAGGTTTAAAATGTTCATCTCGCAAAGTACAACAAAACTGTGTAATTAGTTTTTGATTTCATCAACATTTAATACTTCATGCATTTGCCGACATTTTAATGTGACAGAGAATCTTCTTTTTGTATAGTGAAATTTGAGGGAGAATTTGAGCAACTAAACAAGAGCTTTGGTCCACTGCATTTATTCTCGGAAAGATGACTGCAGCCGTTCGCTTCCCAAAATATTTCCTCTGCCAACCATCGTATTGAATCCTTAGACGCATGTATGGAGCATTAAATATAAGTAAAAAAATAACTAATTGTACAGTTTGTCTATAAATGTCAAGATGAATCTTTTGAGCCTAATTAATTCATAGTTAAATAAATTTTATCAAATAACAACGAAAGTGCTATAGAAATTTTCTCCCCAAATATTTCGGATCTGAACACAGCCTACGTAGGCCGTGACACTGTAACGCCTTTAACACCGTGTGTCTAAAGTTCGCCCTATTAAACTTTAACATGTATTGATCAATGGTTGACCATAGGATGTTCAGATACTAATAATGAGCTAATTAGGTTTAATAGATTCATCTCGTAAATTAATCTCAATCTGTGTAATTAGTTTCATAATTAGTCTATGTTTCACACTCCATACATGTGTCCAAACATTGGATGTGATAGGTGTTAAAAAAAACAAGGGTAACCAAACATGCCCTAAAATTTAGGGTATTCCACTAGGACCTCTAGTATTTGGAACCCGGGAAAAAAACGTATTCCTACCCTTTTTATAAAAAAAATTCTGCATGGGACTGTTGTAGGAACACAGTCCTACTGTAGCGTGTGACTCAGAAACTAGGGATTTTATATGAGTCCTGCTTTTAAAAAAAATCATGCATGAGACTGTTGTATGAACACAGTCCTCAGAAACTAGGGATTTTATATGATTCCTGCTTTTTTAAAAAAATCATGCATGGGACTGTTGTATGAACACAGTCCTACGCTAGCGTGTCTTAGAAACTAGGGATCTTATATGTATGATTGCTGCATTCCAAACTGCTATAAAACTTCACTCTTAAAAATTCTAAATAAATTCTCCGAAAGATGACTACATAGGCCGTGACACTGTAACACCTTTAACATCCTGTGTCTAAAATTTACTGTATTCCACTAGGACCTCTAGTATTTGGAACCCGGGGAAAAAATCGAATTTCTACCCTTTTATAAAAAAATTATGCATGGAACTGTTGTGAACACAGTCCTACGGTAGCGTATGACTCAGAAACTAGGGATCTTATATGAGATCTTATATGGTTCATGCTTTTTAAAAAAAATCATGCATGGGACTGTTGTATGAACACAGTCCTACACTAGCGTGTGTCTCAGAAACTAAGGATCTTAAGGCCTGTTTGGTTCGGAGGAGTTAAAGTTTAACTCTCATCACATTAATGTTCTCTCAAATGCATGTAGTACTAAATGTAGACTAATTGCATGCATGTCGGCACAGATTAGGAGTAATTTACGAGACAAATCTATTAAGCTTAATTAGTCTAAGATTGAAAACTTTTTATCAAATAAGACGAAAGTGCTACAGTGTTTGTTAAACTTTAACATCCAAACCAAACTGATCTTATATGATATGATTGCTGCATTCCAAACTGCTATAAAAACTTCACTCTTAAAAATTCTAAATAAATAGTTTAAAGTGTTATCAAAGCAGGTCACGCATCTGCCATTCCCGAGCCGGCCCACCGCTTCTGGAGGTTAGTGCCTGACTGCCTGCCTGCCCCCCATTACTGCTTTTCCTGCGCATCTCTCTCCGCCCCGCCTTTTCGGCCATGTTTAGGCCTGGTTGAGTTCCAAAATATTTCATGAAAAAACAGTAGATTTTCGGTTACATCAAATCTTTAGACACATACATAGAGCATTAAATATAGATTAAAAAATAAAATTAATTACACAGTTTAGACGAAATTTATGAGACGAATCTTTTAAGCCTAATTAGGTCATGATTGGATACTAACTACCAAATAACAACGAAAAATGCTACAGTAGCATTTCGCGAAATATTTCAGGAACTAAAGAAGGTCGTTCCCAAAAATTTTCAAGATTCTCCGTCACATCGAATATTTAGACACGTGTATGGAGCATTAAATTTAGATAAAAAAAATTAATTACACAGTTTGGTAGAAAACCACGAGACGAATCTTTTGAGCCTAATTAGCCTATGATTGAACACTACTCCCTCCATTCATTTATCTCCATTATTTTAGCCTTCGGCGTAGTGACTAAGGAGCAGAACAAAACCACTCAGTTTGCATTTAATCATCGCGTGCTGAGCGCATACGAGGAGTCACAGGCAAGGAACAGCCAATGAGCAGCAAAGAGACAATAAATGCAGGCGGGTGGTAGCCAATGAGCAGCAAACGGACAATAAATACGGGCAAGTTCCAAGCTAATATGAAGGAGATTTTTGAATAAAAAGGTTTTGCTTAGACGAAGGAGATAAATGAATAGATGGAATAATTGATAAATACAAACGAAAATACAACAGTAGTCAAACCCAAAAATTTTGGTCTTTTCATTTGTTCCTATCCAATCCGTGGCCGCACTCACACCGCCCACCGCGCCCAGTCTAGGCTGCACCTGTGCTGCCAAGTTCTTAGACTATCCGTACTGGGGACCTGTAAACGATCCTCCAGGACGCAAATAGCGGATGGAGAGTTGCAGCGGGTACGCTATCCCATGCTCTAAACAAGAGGACGAGCGCGGCGTCCGCCAAATTTGGCGTGGTAGCAGGCGTGCGCTATCCGCGCGTGGGGCCCGCCGCCCCCCACCGCGAGGCGTCTCCCTCCGCCGGTCCCCACCAAGCTCGCCCGGAGCCGCCGCCCGCCTCTCGCATGCCCACGCCGGTGTCCATGGCCCCCTATGCTTGTGCCTGGAGAGGGAAAAGGGGAGGAGCAAAGGAGGAGGTCGAGCCGCCGCCGGAGCTCCATGGCCCGAGCTCGAGCCGCGGCCGCCGGATCCGCGAGCTCGAGGTCCTCGACGCCGAATCCGCGAGCTCGAGACCCTCCACGCCAGATCCGTGAGCTGGAGCCATCGCCGGGACCTCCGCAGCTCCGGTGGCCGTGCGTGGAGGGGCGTGATGCAGGGAGGAGGCGGCGCGGTCGGCCACCGGTGGAGGGAGCCGGGGGGAGAGTGAGAAGGAGAAGGGGGCACCGCCGCGCGGGCCTCCGCCTCCGTCGCAGATGCGCCCGAGAGAGAGAATGGGGAGGGAATGGATAAGGAGGAGAGGGGAAAAAGAAAAGGAAAGAGAAAAAGGGAAAAAAGAAAAAAGAAAAAAAACTGACAAGTGGGCTTCACAGTGGATAGAGGATGATATAGAGTATGGATGGGTGCGGAAGAAATTGATATAGAGGATGGAATCTCGATGACCAGAATAGAATATTCTTTTTAGAGGATGAAGAGAGCAGTTAGTCTTAGCCAGGGCCTCGTTTAGATGCACTCCAAAAGTTGAAATTTTTTCACTCTCTCCATCACATCAATCTTTGGACCCATGCATGAAGTAGTAAATATAGGTAAAAAAATAACTAATTACACAGTTTAGTTGAAAAATCACGAGATAAATCTTTTGACCCTAGTTGGTCTATGATTGGATAATATTTGCCAAATAAGATGAAAGTGGTACTATTCATCAGTTTGAATTTTTTTTCAGCATCTAAACGTGGCCTAGATTCCTTTTAGGGGGTGAAGAGAGCAGTCAGTCTTAGCCAGTCCTGACGTGTCGACATTTCTCTGACCAGTGGGGCCTGAGTAACCGTACTCCTACTAGTAGAGTGATAAGGTCGACAGCTCATGGGCGTGCCTTGGGCACCGGGCCTAGCCCCTTGTTTAGATGCCCGAGTCGGGCCGACGATTCGGCGCCTATTGCTACAGTGTTTCTGTCGGAACACTGTAGCAACTTTTGTTTTTAGTGCAAAAAATTGTTCAAAAATTGATTAATTAGACTCAAAATGTTCGTCTCGCAAACTATAACAAAACTGTGGAATTAGTTTATGATTTCATCTACATTTAGTACTCCATACATTTGCCGACATTTTAATGTGATGGGGAATCTCCTTTTTACATAGTGAAATTTGGGAGTGAATTTGGGAATTAAACAAGGCCTAGGCCCTCGTGCAGTGCCGGTCAGTCACAAAGCGAGAATCTATGGTCCACTGCATTTTATTCTCCGAAAGATGACTACGTAGGCCATGACACTGTAACGCCTTTAACATCCTGTGTCCAAAATTTACTGTATTCCACTAGCACCTCTAGTATTTGGAACCCGGGAAAAAAATCGTATTCCTACCCTTTTTTATAAAAAAAAAGTCTTTATGGGACTGTTGTAGAACACAGTCCTACGGTAGCATGTGACTTAGAAACAAGTGGCGGAGCTCGCCCAAAATTTTAAGTGGAGCAGAAACATGCTTGCTTGAGGTTGCAGGCGAGCACCGACGCAGGTGAGTCCATGGCCCTCCGCTCGACCACGGCCTGCTCCTCCCTCTCGCTCTCCTTCAGCTTCTCCTCGGCCACGCCATGGCCGTGGCCAGTGCCTGTTGTCTTCTCGCCGGCGTCGCCGCGACCAACTTCCCCCACCAAATCCTCCTCCATCAGAGATTCACAGCAGCTCGGGGCTGGCGCGGCGTGGGGCAGCTGCGGCGAGCGGCGTACCGGCAAGCCGCAGGAGGCAGCAGCAAAGTAGCATGGCAGAAGCTCGCTCAGTCTCTCCTCTCTCGGGCGCGGCCGCATGGAGCTCCGAATGCGGCCCCCGACGAGAGAACGCGACTACGCGAGCGTTGGACCTGGACGGCTCGGTTGGATTGGGAATGGGAATTAGGGATTGGGGGCTTCCACTTGGGCTGGCTGGGCTGGCCTTATTGACAGGGTCTCTTTTCCTTGCCTCATTCTCATTGCCTGAATTGTTTTTGGTAAGACATCGTCTTCCTCGGTGCGTCGGACACCGGACGCTGCCGCTCCTTCGCTACCGAAGGGGAGGAAGACAGAGGGGTACTAGTGGATCTACTCCGGCAGGAGCTGGGGCAGCCGCCCACCATGCGTGATGAGGAGCTCCACCTCTGTTAGAAACTAAGGATCTTATACGATTCCTGCTTTTTTTAAAAATCATGCATGGGACTGTTGTATGAACAGAGTCCTACACTAGCATGTGTCTCAGAAAGTAAGGATCTTATATGATATGATTGCTGCATTCCAAACTGCTATAAAACTTCACTCTTAAAAATTCTAAATAAATAGTTTAAAGTGTATCTAAAGTTTAACTAACCTCATATATATAAATCATCGGAGTTCGACTCCCCGCCTCGCAGTGGCGGAGCCTGGAATTTTTGGCTGGGTATGCCAAATATAAAAAAAAATCAAAGCAAATACACAATATAATGGGCCATAAGTTATAATAGTCATAACAAAAACATAGTGCCGTTATTTCTAAAATTTAAGAAATATTACAAAATACTAAAGACCGCTACAATATAACTCTACGGTTCCTTTTGGAAGAGATTGATGATATTCTCATTTTTCACTTGACTAAATAATTCCTTTTCGATAAATGTAACCAAGCAATTGTTCAAATATTCACCACCTATGTTGTTTCTTTGCTTGTTTTTCACATAATTTATCGTGGAAAACACTATTTCAACACTAGCAATGGCTACGGAAAGAATTAGCACCAACTTAAGAAGCTTGTAAACAACATAATATTATTCATGTTTTTTTTTCTCCACAAGCTTAACTGAAAGCTCACATAGGTTCTTTGAATTTTAAATCTTTCATCTCTACGCATATGAGATGTATACAGTAAGCTGCTATGGAAGTTTTGATAATTCAAGACTTATGAAATCCTTAGTATAAAACTTTGGCCTTGTTTAGTTGGCAAATTTTTTGGCAAAATGTAATTGTAGCACTTTTGTTGTTATTTGACAATTAGTGTCTAATCATGGTTTAATTAGGCTTAAAATATTCGTCTCGTCCATTTCATCGAAACTATATAATTAGTTTTATTTTTTATCTATATTTAATGTTTTATGCATGTATCCAAAGATTTGATGTGACAGTGTTCTTTTGCAAAATTTTTGGCAACCAAACCAGGGCTTTCTAGCAAGTGTAACCAACTTGCCTTGAGCAGCAGTTGCAACCACGATGCGCTGCTGCCTGCTGGTTACCGTCAGCCCGCCACTGCAGCAGAAGCAGATGGAGATGTGCTGCCGGCTGCCCAGCGCCCGCCGCCGCAGCCGGCAGCCCGCAGCAGTAGATCGAGATGCGCCGCCGCCGCCTGGTGGGAGTTGGACGGGAGTCGCGACTTTTTTTTTTTGAATCGACCTTTTTTTTTGAACGGGAGATGCCGACGGGAGCAATTCTGGCCGCTTGGGCCTTGGCCAGGTTGCCCTGCTCGATACTGCCAGTTCGTTTGTGGGCTTTTGGTCCAATTAGAAAATAGAATATACATGTAATACTATGTATTTATTTTTTGCACTTAAATCTTGGGTATTCCAAGGAATGCCCAGCATACCCCTGGCGCCCGCATGCGCGAGAGTTGCGTATTTTTAAAAAGATCCTCTCATCTGGTCTACGCCAAAGCCAGGTCTAAAGACCGATCCAGGGTCTCACATAGGCAACACAGGCAGGTGATGGCGTCGTTGTGCATTAATAAGGAAGGGAGTTGGAGGTTTTCTCGATCAGTACGAGAAAGTTACTTCTATCTTAGAGAGTATAACAGGAGTCTGTTAGCAGACTGTATTCTGAGGTGAGGAGTAAAAATTTTGTTGTTTTTAATACTAGTACATTGGTGCACAGAAGCAGACAATGCACTTGTAGTAAAAAAAATTGTTGTAGAGTTTTTTTCCCCCTCCAAAGAAACGATTCAGCTGCTCGCCTGCTCCGGACTTTCATCGTGCTTCTGCGCAAAAAAAAGGCAAAACAGGTACTACACGTACGTAGTACCATACGACTAACCTTGGGCACGAAATACCGAGAACCGAGTACCGAACCGAATTTACCGAGAACCGAACCGAATTTACCGAAACCGAAAAATTCGGTTCCTTGTTCGGTTCCGAGTTCCCAGGAACCGAATTTACCGAGGTAAATACCGAAACCGAACCGAATTTATCGAACTTACCGAATTTACCGAAATTGCCAGAAATGTGATGAGTTTGAGTATTGTTATATTATTGATTGTATTATTATAGACTATTATATTATGTATTTTTGGTACTCACACTTATAGTCTTGTGGACTTTTATATGTATATGTATTTTGCACTATTATTCTCTATGAAATCATGTCAAAATTAGCTTTTGAACCTGCTATTACATGTATCTGTGATCAATTCGGTACTGTTCGGTAAATACCGAAACCGAACCGAATTTACCAATACCGAATTTCCTCGGTACCGAGTTTCTTTAGGAACCGATCGGTACCAGTTTCCTAAGGAACCGAATTTGCATAGGTACCGAAGAACCGAACCGAACCGTACCGAAGTACCGAACGCCCATGGTGACATACGACACGTTCCTGACCCGGGCTACGACGAGCGGACGCGCCACCTCAGGAGCGACGAGTCACGAGGTGTGCCGCGTTACGTGCCGTGGTGGGCCACCTGTCCTCTGGCGCAAAGCGGCGGTAGCTTGGGATGCTTCTGCGCCACTTCATGAGACCACGCAGGTGAGACACGTGCAGGCGGCAGGCCCCTACTGAGCGCCGGTGCGGTGCGGCCTTTTTGCAGTGGACGTACGTACTACGAGAATTTGTAGTCACGAGCGGTCGCTATGCACGTAACACTGCAGTTTCGACAAAAGCCCATTCCCTGCAACTTTTTTACCGTGCCGGTTCCATTGCCCTTCAAGCCCATAGGCGTACGGAATCGCCATTTTCCTCTTCAGCGTAAGCAATCCATGAAGACTTCAATGCCAAATACACATACACAATCGACCGGACAATGTTCTATGTCAACCTCGACCGCGAGCTCTCGAATCTTTTACAACAAAAATCAAGTATAAACGTGCAGTAACCAGCAATATAACAGAGCTATGACCTTTCTTTCTGAATGAAACTAGTTTAACTCTCATGTGCACTTTCATAGTAGAATTGAACTTCGGACTGGCTGGCTGGCTGCATATCAAGAAAGGCAATACACAATTCGATCGGATAGCTCCTTCCCAACAACCTTGACGTATCTGCTCAGTTGCCCTTCTAGCGCATTGAGGTGTCGCCTCTCGATTGGCCCAAACACTTGCTGAAGGCCCTGAAAGGGAAGAGTTGGCTAAACAGATCGTACAGAAATCAAAACCAGAGAATAAAATTACAATTTTCTAGTCACAGATTACATGGTTTTACAAATTATGTGATGCAGATAATTGCTAAACTTGGTACCCAAAGAAATAATCTTTTATACATGTTCTTTAGAACAGACTAATGGAGAAATGCATGATTAATGACAGAAAAGGCTGGCAAATTTCCTGATAAATACTACAAAAGCAAATTTAGTGCCCACTGACGATGTGCTCCTATTTCTGTGCACAGATCGCATAGGACCATCATCTTTCCGATTTGAGGTCAGATTTTGTGTATGTACCTTATATTTAACCCGCGAGCCATTCAGGTCCAGGGTGATGTTTTTTATGTCATTTATGTTGGAACTGCCTTCAGTTGTATCAGGTTTTTCTGAATGGATTATCTCTTCATCGACCATCATATCTGATTCATAGTCGTTGAAATCTTCATTGTCATCCTCATCGCTGGGAGACTCGTGGTGGTCAACTTTTGCTGAAGAGTCATCAGAGGGACCACAAATCTGAGGCTGGGGCACTTCACCTTGCATTGTAGCATAATCAGATAGAATGGAATATTGACTGGTATCCAGTAGAGGCTTGGCTAAATCATAGCGAACCCACCTGCGATGTTGAGAATTAGAAGAGAAGAATGAAAGAAGCATGAAATTTAATGGTTAAATAGCATCAAGTTTTGCATAAAAGCCTGTGACTTGTAGTTGGAAATAGAAACACAAAAATAGCTACCCAATAATTTCAATAGTCAAGCTCCAGGTACACTTTTAACCAGATGAAAGTATATGCTTTCAACGTTTCACTAATCCATTATCTGAAGGCAGTGACAACAGCAGTCTCCTACAAATTACTAGTACTACTCTAGAACAACAAGCAATAACCTTATTAAAAGAAGACACCGAAAAATATCCATTTCAACCACATTAGTAAAGCATATACCAAGGACATAACTTAGTGTGCCTCCTTTAAGTTTGACTATTGCTACGTTCAGTCGTTCACATTATACAAGGTTATGTATTGCGAAATGTATAGTGCCAGGGCGGAAAAAAATTACTCGTAACGGACTGGACATAGAAGTTCTGATGGTCGATATGCAGCTTTGTATCTCATCTTATTGCAAGAATGTATATAGTAACCGAGATAGTAGTACTGAAGGCTGGGACAGTGCTCCTGTGTCGTCTTGACCCAATCTATCTCCTTCAGAGCTGTATACTTTCCAAGAGATAGGAAAGAAAGGTCAGGATCCCAGAACAAGTACTTGCTTGACAAACACTTAGGAAGGATATCAACTACACCAACAGCCACAAGTTTTCCATCAATTCTGTACTGCTGATGAAAAGACCCAAACCCGCACGGTGGAACTGTGTTATCACCACTCTTTGGGGGGACAAACACGATTGGTGTATCTACTAGAAATCTCTTGTATGATCTTTCCGTAACTGTCTTCTCCTTATGCACCTTTGTCTGATACCTTCGGTACAGAGCAAACTCCTCAGGATCAAAATGAGACGTGCTCAACCTAATCTCCAGGATTTTTCTTTTCAGAGTCGCATTAGTTTTGTTCACAGAGCTTTGCTTTGAACCACTAGACTTGTCGGAAGCTTGCACAGGTACAACAACGCTGGTATGGTTCTGCATTGCCTGATTGGTGGCCAAATAGAAATTAAGATGCCCATTACAAGCTTTTACTTCAAAACCAGCTAATTCTCCAAGACGTTCCATTGCCATGGATAGCTTTTCTGCAACAGAATTTGGAGAAAGATCTGCTAGTACTTCAGTTTGATTAGCACCATTTTCTTTAGGCAATGCACGTCTAACTGCTGCCACTATTTGGAAACTTATATTGCACGTATAAACCAAATCTTGCACTGCTTCTCCGACTTTCTTTTCTTGCACTGCTTCTCCTACTTTCCTTTTCACTTGAGGCTTAACAGTCTTCACAACAGCTTTGGGGAGTTGAACAGAACCCAATACCCCCCCTTGGAAGCATGTATCTGTGGCCTCATTGATTTTGCTTGCCAGGCTACAAGTGACGTCATCTTCTTTCGATATATTTGGACACGTGCCTGCTCGAAACTGTTTTGCTGATACCTTTGATACTTTCGAGGTTGGTGAATTCAGAGATTCACCAAGTGAGCGCTTTGTTGGACTTGCCTTACACTGGGGACTTCCAATCTGTGGATCGAGCTCACCATCAAGGAACCTGCACATGAATGGGTTGGGTTGAAAAACACAAGACAGTTTAAGCAGTCTATTATAAACTTAACAAGGCATATGGATCAAAATGAACAGAATTACCTTTGCATCTTTTTAAGTACACGAGCTTGCTCTTTGGAACAAATAAAATCATTTGCCTTCAAGCGTATTGTATACGAGGGACAGCATGTCCGTTCCATCTCAGGTTTGTAAAGAAAACAACCAGATCTCCTCCAACCACGATCAAGAAGAGCTGCAAAATTTGCAATTATGATCACAAGTCAGAGTCATGCCATCTATTCTAAAGTGCTTTTTATTCAATTTGGGAAAAATATGGAATAGCAAATATTATGGGTTGGAGCCTGTAGTTAGTATACGACAGCACCAACAAGTTATCTTGTTCCACTTCAGTTAAACTCCCTCTTTCTGTTAACCCTCTAGTTAAATTTGTATTTTAGAAGTGTACACATTCTACGTTACCCTCATCAAGGATATGTACTGGGATGTGGTGACGTTTGTCCGAACATGTGATGGCGACACCAGTGACTTTCCAATTAAAATAGGACTGCATCAGGGGTCAGCTTTGAGCCCTTATTTATTTGCTTTGGTGATGGATGAGGTCACAAGGGACATACAAGGTGATATCCCTTGGTGTATGTTCTTTGCTGATGATGTGGTGCTAGTTGACGACAGTAGGGCGGGGGTTAATACGAAGTTAGAACTATGGAGGCACACGTTAGAGTCGAAAGGGTTCAGACTTAGTAGGACTAAGACCGAGTACATGAGGTGCGATTTCAGCGCAACTAGGCACGAGGAGGGAGACGTTAGCCTCGATGGGCAAGTGGTGGCCAAGAAGGATATTTTTCGGTATTTAGGGTCGATACTACAAAAGGATGGAGACATTGATGAAGATGTTAGGCATAGAATTTCAGCCGGCTGGTTGAAATGGCGTCAAGCTTCTGGCGTTCTCTGTGACAAAAGGGTGCCTCAGAAGCTGAAAGGTAAGTTCTATAGGACGGCGATTCGTCCGGCGATGTTATACGGTGCTGAGTGTTGGCCTACAAAAAGGCGACATGTCCAGCAATTGAGTGTAACAGAGATGCGTATGTTGCGTTGGTGTTGTGGGCACACAAGGAGGGATAGAGTCCGGAACAACGATATTCAGGATAGGGTTGGGGTGGCACCAATTGAGGAGAAATTGATTCAACATCGGTTGAGATGGTTTGGACATGTCCAACGGAGGCCTCCTGAGGCGCCGGTGCGTAGTGGAGTTCTAAAGCGGGCCGATAATGTAAAGAGCGGTAGAGGTCGACCTAAACTAACTTGAGACGAGTCCGTTAAGAGAGATCTTAAGGAGTGGAATATCTCCAAGGATTTAGCTATGGACAGGAGCGCTTGGAGATTGGCAATCAACGTGCCTGAACCGTGACCTCTTTTTGTCTTGTGCCCTTTATGTCTCTTTATGTGTCTCTCTGTTTCTCGTCTCTTTTGGGTTTCATCTCTAGCCTACCCCAACTTGCTTGGGACAAAAGACTATGTTGTTGTTGTTGTTGTTGTTGTTGTTGTTGTACACATTCTTGTTCTCAATAAACTTATTTTTCAGGATGCAGATTTTTCACTGTTCCAAATTGCTGGATGTGGCAGTTTTCCTCAAATGTGCTGCAATGTGGCAATTTATTTGTATGTCATACCTTTGTTTTTAATCAATCCAATTTGACATCCTAAACTATTGTCTTACATGTTAAAGTTGGGTTACATTTAGGGATGCAAATGGTTATCCAATGGTGCCTGAGTAAGCTAATTAATTACAGTGGCATTAACGCCATTTTAGTTCATTTAGCAGCAAGTCTTGAGTGGGCCTAATGACCCAGAGCAAGTGGATCTTGCATCTCTAGTTACATTTGTCTTCTCCAGAATGTGAACTGAAAAGTCAAAAGCGAACAATCAGATACATCGTAGTTTACCTAGTCAATCGATCAGTCAACTACTCACAATTAGTCAGCCCTTTCTAGTTGAACTAGTTGCTGCTGACAGGCTGACGGCAACTTGGGCTCCAGCCCAGTAGTATTCAAGGCCCATACCATACCAGACTTACCACCACATCCTATATATACTAAGACACAGGCTCCTCTGGCTTTGACCTAGCTGCCAGCTGAAATGAGCACGAGCAGGAAACAGCAAAATCCTTCGACCTGCGCATGAAGCCTACTGGGATAGCCAATTGGCTAGGCAATAGTGCAATATGCTGCCCTTAGCCGACTAGTCGATGCCTAGTCATGATCATAGTCACAAAGTTTCTGGGTCGATGGGGTCGAGGTACAGGGTCGCGGTACGTGGTACGCTACTTGCGAGAGATTTTTACACTTCGAGTCGAAAATGAACCCGTGAACCCAGGTCGGGGTCGATGAACCCGGGTCGAGGGTCGAAGGTGGTGACCCCGTTTTATGTGACTATGGTCATGATTTACAATTAAAACTGCAACTGCCTTCCACTGGGTGAACATTATATTGCAGTATGCTTTTTTTTTTCTCGAACACGCAGGAGAACTGCGTATCATTATATTAAGAAGAATAAAAAGGGGGAAGAAACTCCATACAACACCACACACTCACGCCTTGGACTCTAAGAGAAAATTAATCGCCTGGAGAACAGTTTACACCACGCACTGCGTATTATTATATTGCAATATGTTGCACTTTTGAAACCTGTACCATGCAACAAGAAAAATAGCAACAAAAATAAAAAGATTGGATCTATGCACATCCTTGATCTAGCAAGAAACCATAAGCCCCCAATTGAAGTTAAATTTATTCACTATCTTGTTGGAAAGCCATATTTCAATCAACAAGTTAGCATGAAACTCCGTGAGCTTATACTAGGTCCCAAATCCCACCACAGTAACTGGTAAATCCCTGGGCTAACAGAACATGTTGGAAATTGGGGATGGTTGACTGCAGAAAATAACTAAGGAAAAAGTGAAAGAGATTGGGATTGGATTGAGAACTGGCTAGTGACCACCAGTTACCAGTTCAGGGCCTAGGTCTGGGAAATTTTAAAGGGGCTTTTGGATCCTAAATTTATCCAAGAAAATCAACTTTCCAAGTTATTGTTCCATAAACATTACAGTCACTTCCCCTGTCCAAATGCATAAATCCTCAACAATGTTTACAAGGCTGTCCAAATATCATTAAAAAACACCTTTGTCCTCTAGATTTGGACATAACAGGTAGATGAAACTTGAAAGCAGCATTTCTGGGGCCAAACAGAAAATGTTGATTAGTAATGAACTAAATTCAGTAGCACAGCTCCCAAAACCACGAATTGCCCATAGAACACATTAAACTATGATTTATGACATGAAAACACAATAGAGATAGGCATCTTGCAATTACTTTGTGCAATATTTTGACCATCTTATACTGCCTGTCATCATTTTTTTCATGCCCCTAATGCCAGGACAGTATGGCCTTATAGAGATATCACAATTTGAATGTTGACATGCTTCTAGATAATCAATTGAACAGAGAATGTTGGCGATTGCACATGTATTATTTGGTCGCTTACTCGTTTTGCTAACTAGGTTTTGAATACAGGAAGCATTCAGGAATCAGGACTTTTTTGTGTTATAACATTTATAACCTTGAACCATGTGTAAAAAAAGGTAGCAAGCCTCCAAAATCCATAGCATCTTGTTTTCCTAGAAACGGAATACTGATAATGTGTTCCCAAGTAGCATACAAAATGCAAAATTTTGAGATGATCAAAACTTTGTACCTTGATAGTCATCAGCTTTCAGACTGTTAGCCCACATACCTGCAAGATTAATAGGATAGCAAGTAGCACGGTAAATGATGACGTGGCAAAGCCTTCTATACACAAGTATATACATGAAAGGTAGAACAACAAGAAAAGAAATAGCAAAGGAGAAAATGATGAAACATGTAATGTTAAGATCAAAGCAATCCCCGTCCACTATATCTTTTTACCTTGTAAAACTGACTAGTTAAATAAAAGTTGGATATACTTTATAACTAGGGTGGAGCCAGAAATGGACTATGCCCCCAGGCTTATCTAGTGCTAGGCAGACTTAAATCCTTTGAACCTTAGACAACTCTACATTTTTTCAGTGGTTTTCTATTGCTATTGGTTAAACTGCCTTGGACCAGGCTTTCCCAGGCAGCCTACGGCTTTGCTCTATCACTGTTTATAACACCACAGATAACATGTGCTACATGATCCATATGGATCATTTTCACAGACAAAACTAGATGGTTGCTGGCTTGTTTCAAGTATTACAAGCTAAGTGGGAAAAAATGAGGCATTTGAAGCATTCAGCGACTGATAACAAAACAAAAAAGTAACAACGAGTTATGAGCGTTCAGAGGTTCATAGATTAACCATGCCCCTCAACTGGCAACCATGATTCATTATGGCCATAAGCTGAAAAAATAACTACTCTCCCCAGCTCAATCTACAAAACCGTCGTTCGTTTGCACTGTCCCTTGGCAGCAATATATAAAAGGAAATTCACAAGTTATCATGGTGATCCGGGGTCAGACATCCTCTGCGTGACGCGTCGAGATACTAGAACCAACAGGCGATTCAACGCTATAGTAGAACCAACGGGCGATTCCACGCGCAACAAAGCTTGAGGGTCCGATACAGGTAGAAGAAGAGCGAATTAGTTTCATCGGACGGGGTTCGAAATCGGTACCGTGGGAGATGCTCGTGGACCCGGAGGATCGGCAGTAGCCGCAGGTTGTACGGCGCCGGCCATAGTCAATCACCACCGACTCACCCCCGTTCTGCGCTCCGCCGCTGCTGCTGGCGCCGTCGGCCATCGCGCGGCGGCGGAGTCCTCGTCGCCGCGCCGGAGCGATGAGGACGAGTTTGGGTTTAGCGGGCTCGGGCGATGTGGCCGGGCGAATCAGCTGCTGCTGGGTCCCTGGATCCGGATGGGCCGTGGGGCTAGCTGTAAAATAGGGCTCGGCCACTCGGGAGTCGGGACTCTCCCCATCTTCGTCGACATTGAGAATTTTTTTTTAAGGAACGGGCACGAGACTGTGCACCAGTTCTATTAAAATAGAAGAAGAGCCCAAGCAGGTAGCCTTGGCAGGCTAATTACAGGGGCCAACCAAACACAAAACAGCGCATATTGATCACAACGAGCGAAACTATGCGCCCACAATCAAGGCGGTCAAAAATTATAATGTTGACATTGAGAAATGCTGACATATACTATGTATTTATAAACCTTCTAATGCGTATGTTTCACTTTTCTTAGAGCATCTCCAAGAGTTCTTCATATTTTGTTCTCCAAAATATGGTTTTTGTCAACTCTTAAATTAGTATAGGGAGAAAAAAAGAAGTCATCCTCAAGAGTTTCATATATTTCTATTCCAAATGTTTTTTTCTTGGCACTTTTTCCTACGACCCGGTCTCATGTTTTGTATCAGGAACCCTGAATTTGGTTCTGTACGTGTTTAAGCCCTTCCACCAGATCTTTCTCTCTTGCACTTTTCTCACATGTAACCATGTCTTTCTTTCTTTTTACTAGACGGGCCGGGAAACTCCGGATGCGCGCTCCTAGGCCGCTCGCATATATGCGTGCTCGGGATAGATTTTTGCGAGGTTAGGAAAGATGAGGAGGGAGGATACCAAATTATTGGAGAGGGTTTTTTCTCATTTTGCCAAAAAAATTAAAGATGGAAAAGCCGGATGACAAATTATTGGATATGCTCTTAATACCCATACTTACTCAGTTCACTTACCTTTTTTAAAAAATATACCTCCAGACTTTTGGATTCTTTTGATTTAGGGATTTTTCTTTCTCCTCTTTTCTCTTGCAAAACATATGTGGACTAGCGTACTCTCTCCGTCCTAAAACAAATGTCATCCTCGCTTTCTAAAAAGTCAAACGGTTTTAATTTTGACTAAATATACATACTTGCTCCATTCCAAATTAACTGTTATTTTGGGTTTCCGCGCCGTAAGTTGGACTATATTTGTAGAAAATGCGTGTAACATTTTCATCTCTAAATAAATTTATTATAAAAATAGATTCAACGATTTATCTAATGATATTAATTGTGCACCATAAATGTTAATATTTTTATATAAAATTATTCAAAGTTATTTCTCGGAAAGCGAAAACGATAATTATTTTGGGACGGTGGGGATATGAAATTATTAATATGTATGACGCATAATAAGTATCATTAAATTAATTATAATAAACTTATTTTAAGGTACAAATATTGTAAATTTTTTTTATAAATATTAGTCAAACTTGAGAAAGTTTAACATGTACAGAACCCAAAGCAGCACTTAACTCGTACGTTTCAAATCCAATTGGTCCTTTCGGCTCCACACACGGCCTTTCCCATCTGCCGCTCTATTTACTGAAGCCACCTCTTCTCCCCCATCGAAACTTCTCCCCGGGCGACATCGTTTTGTCGTACGTCTGTAGGAAGAGGCAAGCCAACCTCTAGACTAGAGGTGCCATCATCGATCGGGCAATGTCAACGGATGGGGCACCCAAATCAGGCGGACGCGCATTGGGTGCGATGTTGAGCTACACCCAACAGCGTCAAGCTAAGGCGATAGCGGGCGGAGCAACGAATCTGACGTGGGGCGACGTTGGATGTGGGATCAGGATTCAGGACCCATTGGGTACGAGCGCTGATGGGAGCGGGAGTGCCCGATCATCCATCTAATTGGGACAATTATCGATTTGATGGAGGCTTGACATACTGATTCGGTTTCCGATTATCATAAACACCTAAACCGTGCAACCTTAGTATATGTAGAATTGAGATGATCAACTGGACAACTTTCATTGATCTTATACTGTGTACATTTATAGAGTACAATGGCATTTGGCCATGACCACACACGCACTACACACGGGAGAGGATGAGCACACAAGCCGGACGTGTGGGCGCCGTGAAGACTGGGCGCGCGTGTGTGTGATGCCGAGCGCGCTCTGCGGAGGCCGTTGGCGAGGCGAGTGCACGAGGTGGCGTCCAGAGTGCTGGACATTGGCAACGCGAGAGACTCGGGCCTGCTCTAGCCGTTGGAGGTGTTGATCCGCTGACACCCCGCTCAGTCTTGACGTCGCCGTTCGTGACGGAGAGACTGTCTCGGAAGTCGAAGAAGAGCGCTTGACAATATGTCGAAGAAGATCAGGCGTGGAGGTGGACAGAATCATGTCGTCGACGTAGAGTAACAGGTACGTTGTGGCACCGTTCTGGTGGAAGACGAACAGGGACGTGTCGGCTCTTGAATGTACAAAGCCGAGGGAGGTGACATGCTCGACGAAACGGTCGAACCACGCCCTTGGAGCTTGGCGGAGGCCGTAGAGCGAACGGGACAGGAGGCAGACGTCGTTCGGTCGGTCTGCATCAACGAAGCCGGTGGGTTATTGGCTGTAGACGCGTTCACACAGGTTGCCGTGCAGGAACACGTTAGACACGTCCAGCTGATGAGCCAACCATCCCTTGCTGGAGATGAGCGTGAGGATGGTTCGTATGGTGGTCGGCTTGATCACCGGCGAGAAGGTCTCCCCAAAGTCGATGCCGGGTCGTTGATTGAACCCCCGAACAACCCACCGAGCCTGGTATCGCGCGCAGTGTGCCGTCCGGGTTCATTTTGTGCTTGAACACCCACTTTCCGGTGATGACCCGTGCTCCTAGTGGGCGCGGCACGAGTGACCACGTTTTGTTTGCCTGCAACGCATCAAACTCAGCCTTCATCGCAGCATACCAGTTGGGGTCCTTAATGGCGGAGCGGACGCTGCGAGGAAGCGGTGAGATGGTTCCCGTGGCAGGGAGAGCATACTTCGGATTGGGCTTGTAAATTCCAGCACGAGCACGGGTGACCATCGGATGGCCGGTTGGCGCAGCAGTGGACGACGTCGCAGCTGGCGGAGGTTGCGGCGAGGTAGAACTCGACGGCGTCGGAGAAGGGTGGTCGACTGATGTGGCGGTGGGCGACGTCGCAGTTGTCGTGGCCGAGGACGCCGTAGAGCGTGACGACGACGTCGACGAGTGGTGGATGGGGCGTGCTGTTCGACGCCGTTGGGGATGAGGTGTCAGGTCCGCAACCAGTCGCACAGGTGCAGACGGGGGGCGGCGGCGGTGGTCGTGGCGCGTCGTCGTCGTCGTCGTCGCAGGGCTCGACGGACGTAGGGCGCTGGCATGGCGAGGAGGGTATGTCGGCGTCGTGGGTGCAGGCATTATCGCAGAACGGGAAGACGTTCTCGTCGAAGGTGACGTGCCGCGACGTGATGACGTGGCTGTAAGGTCCTAGATGACTAGAGGGGGGTGAATAGCCTATAAAAAATTCTACAAGAAACACTAAGCAAACTTGTTAGAATAACAAACGGCACAAAGCGAGTTTTGCTTAGCCTACGGTTGTGATACAAGCCTCCTATCCACAAGTCTAGTAGATTATGATCTCTAGTTCACACAAGGGCTATGTCACTTAACTTACACTAGTGAGCAAGCTAACAACACTAGCAAAGGCTACCACTAGAGCTACACAAGATAATCTAGTAAATGTAAACGCGAGAGAGAGGATTGTGTATCTTATACCAACGGTGTAGTGAAGATGTTGCCAATCACCAAGATGATATACAATCAATCAATATTGACAACAACACAATATGAAGACCAATCACTGGGAGACAAGAGACACAATATTTTTGTTCACCCGATGTTCACTTGTGCACCGACAAGCTACGTCACCGGTTGTGTCGACCAATACTTAGATGGTTCCTCGGTGTAACCCTCAAGTCACTTGCCCCTCAAGGCACGCCCCGCAAGGCACCGCAAGACACCACTCTCAAGTGAGGTAACTCAATGACACGCGCAATGTAATAGAGTTGCTTTTGGCGTCCCGCCGAGGAAAGCACAAGAACCTCTTACAATCAACCGGAGGTGGCCAAGAACAATCACCTTCTCTTGCCAACGCCTCCAACAATCTCCAAGCCAGCTAGGAGCGGTACTCTCCAAGAGTAACAAGAAATCCACCGGCTAAACCACCCACAAGTGTCACTAGATGCCCTCAAGCTATGCAATGCACTTTGGGAGCACTCAATCTCACTTTTGATTTGCAATCAAGCAAGAGAGATGAGTGGGAGGAGATGCTCTAGCTCAAAGGATGCACAAGAATGTTAGAAATCACGAGAGACCTCCCCAAGGGTCGGCCAACAAGTATTTATAAGCATCCCATCCAAATAGAGCCGTTATACCCCTTCACTGGGTCTTTTCGGGATGACCGGACGTGCCGGTCATAACTGACCGGACGCGCTCAACCGCGTCCGATCCTCCAATGGTCACTGCGCCAACGGTCAAACCCTATGATCGGACGTGCTTCTCAGAACGACCGGACGCGCCGGTCCCGAGTGACCGGACGCGCTCCAGTCAACGACCGGACGCGCCGATCGCACAGCATCGCGCGCCCGCGAAGTAACGACCGGACGCGCCCCTCGCAACGACCGAACGCGATAGTGCCCGCGTCCGGTTAGAGTCCAGTAAGCTCCTTCAACGATCGGACGCGTCCGATCATGTGTGACCGGACGCGCCTCACATCCGATCATCCTCGTGAACCGCAGTTCCCTCTGGGCGACTGACCAGACGCGCCGGTCCCGCGAGTGACCGAACGCGCCGGTTACAAACCCTAACACCCGCGTCTGCGCTGTACTGACCGGACGCGTCCGGTCATACCATGACCGCGTCCGGTGCAGCGTCCGGTCACCTCTGTGACCTCCGTTCGCCTCCGTTTCTTTTCCGACTTCTGGTGTAGTGTGAAATTGGCATTTCAAGTTCCCAAAAATGCCTGAATCCCGCGCTCGCAAGCTCGGCGGGAGAGAGAGAGAGACTCAAACCCTCTCTACCGCTCAAACTTCATCGCCTTTGCAAATGTGCCAACACCAACAAGTGATCACCACCTTGTGCACGTGTGTTAGCATTTTCATAATCATTTTCGAAGGTTTTCCAGTTAGCTCACTAGGCCCTACATGCAATGCACTTCATGAATTCACCTAGTGGCACCCGTGCATCGAATAACCGATAAGACTTCCCCTCTTAATAGTTCGGCTATCGATCCTAAACCACTCACACCCTCTATGGTGTCTTGAGTGCAAAACAAAATGGCCCTATGGTTATACCTTTGCCTTGAGCCCATTTTGTTTTTCCAAAAGATATGATCCACTTCATATCATCACATGACCGTCTCGATCCATCGACCTTGACTTCACTTGCTCTTCACCGTTGCATCGGTCCGTCGACGCCAAGTCTTGCTCAAGCTTCACCATCGCATGGTCCTTCGCTTCGAAGCCTCGACTTGCCCTTCACCCTCACAACCGGTCCATCGAGCCAAGCATCATCTTGGTCACATGAGTCAATGTCATGTCTCATATTCAATGACCACCTTTATCTAAATCATCCACTTAGATACAAAGGTTAGTCCTAGGTTTCATCAATTAGCCAAAACCAAACTAGGGACTTTCAATCTCCCTCTTTTTGGTAATTGATGACAACCCTCACAAAGATGATTTTGATAATAAAAGTTTTGAACATGTCATATTTGTCCAATTATTTTGCTCATAAGTAAAGTTTGAACAATTATCACCAGCTCGGTTTTGATAGCATTAGCTCTCCCTACATATGTGCATAGAGTTTGGATTGAAAGCTTTGCACATATGCATTGATAGAAGTGTTGAGAGAGTAATTCTACCAAAATAATGCTAAGGTGTAAGAAATGGACCTTTGAAGCGTGATACCAATCGGAGTTGCCTTTTACACCATCCTTAGCATCATGAAGTAACTAGACATCCATCACAACTCAAGAACCCCGTGAGATCAACATTATATGAAAAGGTTCTTGGACCACTTGTAAAGTTTAAGGCATGTCTAGATACCACATGTAAACTATTCCTATGCATGCTAGTAGATCATTTCATCATTCAAGTTCTATACTAGCATTGCACCACACAAGCATATATATTGAATTTAAATACATGTGCAATGAGCAAGTCATATGAGAATACACAAATAAATGCAACAACTTTGTTTATGAGCTTGCTCCCCCTACTTGTGTGCATCAAAATTTTATTTACCCCTTTATCATGTTGAATCATCTTTTTCTCTCCCCCTTTGTCAACAACTTACCCAAAAATGGGATCAAATTATGGAGAGAAAACAATGTTTGATGGGGTAGGTTAGAATTTATCAAATTTGGTTTAACCTAGAACACTTGCCAAAGATATTTAATTCGATTTGAACCAAAGACAAGCTTCTTCATACCTCATAATAAGGGTTATCTTGCCTATGTTGAATTAAACACTTATAGCAAATCTTCTAGATTCAACACTAGGTTTATAAGCTCACAAACATGTCATATGCCACCACTAGATCAAAATAAGCATAGAAGCAATAGTGGTAACATATATCCATTAAATTCATTTGATTTATCATGAATGCTCATGCGTACCACTTATTATGTCTACATGCTCTAGCAAGTCCTTAGCATAGGATGAATGACATGTCAATCAACTTTACCTTGCAATGTCGAAGGAGAAGCATGTCAATAAGTGGGTGGGGTGCATTCAACTCATGTTTGAGAAATCAAGAATGTTCAATTCATTCCTTAGCTTGCAAAATCTCTTTTCATCAAGTGGCTTGGTGAGAATATCGGCAAGTTGATCATCGGTGCCAACACTTTCAATGGCAATATCTCCCTTTTGTTGATGATCTCTAATGAAATGATGCCTTATGTCAATATGCTTTGTTCTTCCATGTTGAACCAGGTTTTGTATCATCTTGATTGCACTTTCATTATCACATAGCAATGGCACATTCTTGAAGTTGAGACCATAATCCTTCAAAGTTGATTTCATCCATAGCAATTGTGCACAACAACTCCCCGCACTCACATATTCGGCTTCGGCGGTAGAGATTGCCACACTATTTTATTTCTTTGAGGACCATGACACAAGTGATCTTCCAAGTAATTGACATGTGTCACTTGTGCTCTTTCTATTGATCTTGCAACCCCTATAGTCGGAGTCCGAATATCCAATCAATTCAAACTTTGACCCCTTGGGATACCATAGTACAACATCTCTTGTTTGCTTCAAGTACCTCAATATTCTCTTTGCGGCCGTGAGATGACTCTCTCTAGGTGAGGCTTGATATCTAGCACACATACAAACACTAAACATGACATCCGGCCTTGATGCGGTGATATAGAGTAGACTTCCAATCAAAGACCGATATTCCTTTTGATTCACCATTTTGCCATCAAAATCACTATCCAAATTGCCATTTATACCCATTGGAGTTGAAATTGGCTTTGCATCTTGCATTCCAAATTTTTTCAACATGTCCCTTATGTATTTTCCTTGACTCACAAATGTTCCATTCTTCAATTGCTTGACTTGGAGACCAAGGAAGTAGCTAAGTTCACCAATCATAGACATTTCAAACTCTTTGGCCATCATAGCACCAAATTCTTCACAATAAGCTTGATCGGTTGATCCAAAGATGATGTCATCAACATATATTTGCACTATGAATAAATCATTCCTAATCTTCTTGGTGAATAGAGTTGTATCAACCTTGCCCATCTTGAATCCCTTAGAGAGAAGGAAATCCCTTAGCCTCTCATACCATGCTCTAGGTGCTTGCTTTAAGCCATATAAAGCCTTCTTCAACTTGTACACATGGTTGGGTTTCTTGTCATCTTCAAATCTGGGAGGTTGCTCAACAAAGACTAACTCATTGATGATTACATTGAGAAATGCACTTTTGACATCCATTTGATATAGTTTGATGTTGTGTGCACAAGCATAAGCCAATATAATCCTTATTGCCTCTAATCTTGCCACAGGAGCATATGTCTCATCATAGTCAAGACCTTCTACTTGAGTGTAACCTTGAGCAACTAGTCTTGCTTTGTTTCTCACCACAATGCCATCTTGATCTTGCTTGTTTTTGAACACCCATTTGGTTCCAATCACATTGTAGTCATTTGGCCTTTCTACCAATTCCCAAACATTATTTCTTGTGAAATTATTAAGTTCTTCTTGCATAGCCATAATCCAATCGGCATCCTTCAAAGCTTCTTCTATTTTTTTTGGTTCTAAGGTTGACACAAATGATGCATGCTCACAAAACATAGCCAATCTTGATCTTGTTTGCACACCACTTCTAATATCACCAATAACACTATCAATGGGGTGATCTCTTGCAACATGTTGTAGTTGGAGTACTTGCACTTGATTGCTTGAGCTTGGTTGATCACTTGATGTATCTTGATGAGATGAACTAGCACCATGATCTTGCACTTGAGAGTCACTAGCTAGCTTGAATGGAGAATTGAGCACTTGATCTTTATCATCATCTTGAATATCAATTACTTGCTTTGCTCTAATGTCTCCAATATCCATGTTCTTCATTGCTTCCACCAATTGAGTTCCACCAACATCATCTAGATTCTCTTCTTCATCTTGTGACCCATTGGTTTCATCAAATTGCACATCATGGACTTCTTCTAGAATGCCACTTGAGTTGTTCCAAACTCTATAAGCTTTGCTTGTAGTTGAATAACCAAGTAGGAACCCCTCGTCACATCTCTTATCAAACTTTCCCAATCTAGTGCCCTTCTTCAAGATATAGCATTTACAACCAAACACTCTAAAGTAAGAAATATTAGGCTTTCTTCCATGAAGTAGCTCATATGGGGTCTTCTCTAGAAATGGATGACAATATAGTCTATTGATGTAGTAGCAAGCGGTATTGATTGCTTCATCCCAAAAAGATTGACTCACATTGTACTCATGAAGCATTAATCTAGCCATATCAAGCAATGTTCTATTCTTTCTCTCAACTAGGCCACTTGATTGTGGAGTGTACTTGGCTGAGAATTGATGTCCAATGCCATAGTGATCACAAAGTTCTTCAATTCTTGTATTCTTGAACTCACTTCCATTGTCACTTCTCACTTTCTTGATTCTAATCTCAAACTCATTGTGAACTCTAGTGAGAAATGTCTTGAAGGTGGCAAACACTTCACTTTTATCACTAAGAAAGAATACCATGTGAATCTTGTGAAGTCATCCACTATGACAAAACCATACTTATTACCACCTATGTTTGAGTATGTTATTGGGCCAAATAGATCCATGTGCATCAAATCAAATGCTTTGCATATGCTCATTGTACTCTTCTTTGGATGTGAGCTTCCAACTTGCTTCCTAGCTTGACATGCACTACAAAGCTTATTCTTCTCAAATTCAACATCTTTCAAACCATTGACAAGATTGTGAGTTGTAAGCTTCTTCAATTGTTTCATGCCAACATGACCAAGCCTTCTATGCCAAAGCCAACCCATGCTTGATTTGGAGATTAAGCAAGTTGTCAAATAAGTTTCTCTAGCATTGAAGTCAACTAGGTAGAGATTCTCATATCTAAAGCCCTTGAATGCCATATTTGAACCATCCATACTAATGACTTCCACATCATCAACCCTAAAGATACATTTGTAACCAAGATCACATATTTGTGCCATGGATAGAAGATTGAAATCCAAGCTTTCAACTAGCAACACATTGGAGATACTCAAGTCATTTGATATTGCAATCTTGCCCAAGCCAATAACCTTGCCTTTCTTGTTATTACCAAATGTGATAGAATCAACACCACTATTATTGTCATTGATTGAGTCAAACATTCTTGATGTACCGGTCATGTGTTGAGTGCACCCACTATCAATAATACAATGCCTTCCTCCGGCTTTGTAATTGACCTACAAGCAAATCAATGAAGCTTAGGTACCCATTTTTGCTTGGGTCCTTGTAGGTTAGTAACTAAGCTCTTTGGTACCTAAATAGCCTTCTTCTTTGGGCCAACAATGGGTGTACCAATAAACTTAGCTTGCACACCCTTCACACCTTTAGTAAGCACATAGCAAGAATCAAAAGGTATAGCATTAACAAATTTCTTGCTTTGGTTCTTTTTATTATAATTATTCTCTAAGTGCCTAACTTGCTTGCATCTATTGCAAAACCGACCATTGCTCTTCACAAAGCTAGGCTTTGAAGTTGCAAAGGCCGACTTGCCTTTCTTGGGGGTGTAGCCCAATTCCTCTTTATTAAGAGAGAACCTTTGGCTACCCAAGCACTTAAGCAAGCGGGCCTCACCACCATAGGCCTTGCCTAGGGCGTGAGTGAGCTCATCCACCTCTCTCTTGAGAGTCTCATTCTCAACCATTAGTGAGGTATCATAAGTGAAACCATCACTAGTAGTGGAGGTAGAGTTGGTGGTGGTGGATGAAGAGCTACAAGAAGGGTTAACATTTATCATGATGATAGGTTTATAAAAAGATTCATCAATTATATCGCATGTAACACCTATATCACATGATACAACAACCTCCTTCTTTGCTTGTTGCTCAAGTAGCAATGAGTGGGCTTTTTCAAGCTTGGAATGAGCTTTACCAAGATCCTCATGGTCTTCCACTAGACTCTCATGAGTGGTTTTAAGCTCACCTAAAACTTTCTCAAGTATTGCTACTTTCATTGAAAGCTTCTTACACTCCTTGTTCTTGGCAATAGCTATGTCTCTAGTTTGTTGCATCAAGTCATATAGTTGTTCTTTAGTTGGTTCATCATCATCATTTTCATTATCATTATTATTATCATTATCACTATCATGAACATATTCCATTTCACTTTCATCATCACTTTCATCATATAATACCTTAGCTTCTTTGGCCATGAAGCATGAAGAGGATGAATCAAATAGTGAAGGCTTCTTGTTGATAGCAATGGAAGCAAAAGCCTTGTTGGATAATTCTTCTTCTTCTTCTTCATCATCACTTTCCCAAGTGACCACATAGGCTCCGTTCTTGCCCTTCTTGAAAGTCATCTTGGCTTCTCTCTTTTTCTTCTTAAACTTGCCCCTCTTGTTCTTCTTCTTCTTGTCATAGGGACATTTGGCTTGAAGATGTTCGGTGCTATCACAATTAAAGCACTTCCTTTGTTGCTCATTGCTCTTGAAGTTGTCATTTATCTTTTTGAAGCCTCTTCTCTTAATGAACATGTGACCCATTTTCTTGACTACAAAAGCAAATGCCTCATCATCAATTTCATAGTCTTCATCTTCACTATTGTTTTCTTCTTCTTCAATGATGGTAGCTTTGCCCTTGGAGGAGATGGCCTTGAACGCCACGGTATTCTTCTTCTTTTCTTCCTCCTTCTCCTTCTCATCAACATCTTGATCATACTTATCATATGTTAATACCTCTCCAAGCAAATCATTAGGCTTTATTGTTTTAAGCCCATCTCTTTGTAGCATCATGATCAACATTTTAAATTTTCTTGGTAAGCTCAATAAGAACTTGTGGCAAAAATCTTGGTCTTATGTCTTGTGCCCTAAGCTCTTGAGATCATTCACAATTACTTGCAATCTATGAAACATCTCTAAGATTGTTTCTTCTCCTTTCATCTTGAAGTTCTCGAACTCACTCTTGAGCCCATATAGCTTGGCACTCTTCACAACCTTAGTGCCCTCATATGTTTCACTCAACCTTATCCATACTTCATATGCCAATTCTAAGTCCTTGATGCCCTCAAATACTTTTGTGTCAATACCATGGTAAAGTGTATTGAGAGTCATTCTATTGCATGTTCTATTTGCTCTATCTTCATCGGTGAGATGATCGGGATCAATGATAGCAAAGTCATTCTCGGTGACTTGTAAAACTCTCTCATGAATAGAACTAAGGTACATTGTCATCTTTCTCTTCTAATGAGCAAAAGAACTAACACCATCAAAGAACGGTGACTTGCCCCCAACATGATTGAACATAATTTAAGCCATTTTTCACACCAAAGGATGTTAAGCCTTGATTAAAACGGTGACCACAGCTCCGATACCACTTGTAAGGTCCTAGATGGCTAGAGGGGGGTGAATAGCCTATAAAAAATTCTACAAGAAACACTAAGCAAACTTGTTAGAATAACAAACGGCGCAAAGCGAGTTTTGCTTAGCCTACGGTTGTGATGCAAGCCTCCTATCCACAAGTCTAGTAGATTATGATCTCTAGTTCACACAAGGGCTATGTCACTAAACTTACACTAGTGAGAAAGCTAACAACACTAGCAAAGGCTATCACTAGAGCTACACAAGATAATCTAGTAAATGTAAACATGAGAGAGAGGATTGTGTATCTTATACCAACGGTGTAGTGAAGATGTTGCCAATCACCAAGATGATATACAATCAATCAATATTGACAACAACACAATATGAAGACCAATCACCGGGAGACAAGAGACACAATATTTTTGTTCACCCGGTGTTCACTTGTGCACCGACAAGCTACGTCACCGGTTGTGTCGACCAACACTTAGATGGTTCCTCGGTGTGACCCTCAAGTCACTTGCCCCTCAAGGCACGCCCCGCAAGGCACCACAAGACACCACTCTTAAGTGAGGTAACTCAATGACACGCGCAATGTAATAGAGTTGCTTTTGGCGTCCCGCCGAGGAAAGCACAAGAACCTCTTACAATCAACCGGAGGTGGCCAAGAACAATCACCTTCTCTTGCCAACGCCTCCAACAATCTCTAAGCCAGCTAGGAGCGGTACTCTCCAAGAGTAACAAGAAATCCACCGACTAAACCACCCACAAGTGCCACTAGATGCCCTCAAGCTATGCAATGCACTTTGGGAGCACTCAATCTCATTTTTGATTTGCAATCAAGCAAGAGAGATGAGTGGGAGGAGATGCTCTAGCTCAAAGGATGCACAAGAATGTTAAAAATCACGAGAGACCTCCCCAAGGGCCGGCCAACAAGTATTTATAAGCATCCCATCCAAATAGAGCCGTTATACCCCTTCACTGGGTCTTTTCGGGATGACCGGACGCACCAGTCATAACTGACCGGACGCGCTCAACCGCGTCCGATCCTCCAACGGTCACTGCGCCAACGGTCAAACCCTATGACCGGACGCGCTTCTCAGAATGACCGGACGTGCCGGTCCCGAGTGACCGGACGCGCTGATCTCACAGCATCACGCGCCCGCGAAGTAACGACCGGACGTGCCCCTCGCAACGACCGGACGCGACAGTGCCCGCGTCCGGTTATAGTCTAGTAAGCTCCTTCAATGATCGGACACGTCCGATCATGTGTGACCGGACGCGCCTCGCGTCCGATCATCCTCGTGAACCGCAGTTCCCTCTGGGCGACTGACCAGACGCGCCGGTCCCGCGAGTGATCGGACGCGCCGGTTACAAACCCTAACACCCGCGTCTACGCTGTACTGACCAGACGCGTCCGGTCATACCATGACCGCGTCCGATGCAGCGTCCGGTCACCTCTGTGACCTCCGTTCGCCTCCGTTTCTTTTCTGACTTCCGGTGTAGTGGAAAATTGGCATTTCAAGTTCCCAAAAATGCCTGAATCCCGTGCTCGCAAGCTCAGCGGGAGGGAGAGAGAGACCCAAACCCTCTCTACCGCTCAAACTTCATCACCTTCGCAAATGTGCCAACACCAACAAGTGATCACCACCTTGTGCACGTGTGTTAGCATTTTCATAATCATTTTCGAAGGTTTTCCAGTTAGCTCACTAGGCCCTACATGCAATGCACTTCATGAATTCACCTAGTGGCACCCGTGCATCGAATAACCGATAAGACTTCCCCTCTTAATAGTTCGGCTATCGATCTTAAACCACTCACACCCTCTATGGTGTCTTGAGTGCAAAACAAAATGGCCCTATGGTTATACCTTTGCCTTGAGTCCATTTTATTTTCCAAAAGATATGATCCACTTCATATCATCACATGACCGTCTCGATCCATCGACCTTGACTTCACTTGCTCTTCACCGTTGCATCGGTCCATCGGCGCCAAATCTTGCTCAAGCTTCACCATCGCATGGTCCTTCGCTTCGAAGCCTCGACTTGCCCTTCACCCTCACAACCGGTCCATTGAGCCAAGCATCATCTTTGTCTTCATCATCTTGGTCACATGAATCAATGCCATATCTCATATTCAATTACCACCTTTATCTAAATCATCCACTTAGATACAAAGGTTAGTCCTAGGTTTCATCAATTAGCCAAAACTAAACTAGGGACTTTCAGCGGCCAGTGGCGATGTTGTAGCACCGGTATCCTTGGTGGTTCGCCGGGGTACCTGATGAAGATGCACGGCGTCGACTGCGCGACAAGCTTGTGAGGCGATGTCGCAATCAGGTTGGGGAAGCATCGGCAGCCGAACACCCTGAGCTCGGCGTACGTCGGTGGTACACCAAAGAGGAGAGCGTAGGGCATCACAGTTCCAGTAGCGCGACATGGTCGCCTGTTGATCAAGTACACTGCCGTGGCAAAGGGCCTCCGCCCAGAACGGCAATGGAGCTGCACTATGTATTAGTAAGGTGCGCAAACAATCGTTAATGGTACGAAGAACTCTCTCGGCTTTTCCGTTCTGTTGTGATGTGTACGGGCAAGAGAGGCGCAGTTGTATGCCGTGGGAGGAGAGGAGTAGGCGCATGGCAGTGGAGTCATACTCCCGGCCATTGTCTGTCTGGAAGGCAAGAATGGGTAGTCGGAATTGAGTGTGAACGTATGAAATGAATGCTTTTATTGCGGGAAAAACATCAGATTTGTTGCGAAGAGGCATTGTCCACACATAGTGAGTAAAGTCATCTAGAAAAACAACATAATATTTGTAGCCAGAGTGACTAAGTATTGGTGAAGTCCAAACATCCGAATGAACAATTTGGAAAGGAAAGAATGACTGTGTTTCTGAATCAGAAAAAGGTAAACGATGATGCTTGCCCAAACGACAGGACGAACATGTGTGATCATCAGCTTTATTACATTGGAAAGAAAAACTGTGTAAAATTTGGGAAGTAACTAGGTGACCGGGGTGTCCCAGCCGCTGATGCCACAAGGACGTCGTCGAAGTTGCAGCGAGGGCTTGATGGTGCTGGTGGCGAAGAGGGTAGAGATCGCCGCTGCTCTCACATCGGAGCATCTCCGCCCTGGTAGCTAGATCCTTGATTGAAAAACCAGCCGGGTCAAATTCAATTGAAACATTGTTATCTCGAGTGAGACGACGAACGGAAATCAAATTTTTGATAAGTGAAGGAGAAACAAGAACATCGTTTAAACGAAGGGGAGTAGTGGCAGTAGGAATGATTGTTTGTGCCTGATGGGTGACGGGCATCTGGGCACCATTGCCTACTGTGATCATAGATGAAAAAGGTTGAAGGACCGAGCGGGGAAGGTTACCAGGGGAAGATGACATGTGTGATGTCACGCCGGTGTCGAAGTACCAATCGGACGCGCTCTGGGGTTGGTGAGGAACGCCGGCGGAGTGGAGCGCCGCGTAGAGGGCAGCAGTGTTGAAGGTGTTGGAGGCGGCGCCTGGCGCGTTCTGCTGATGATGAGCGGCCGTCATCGCGTGTTGAGGCTGGAACGGCGGGCGAGGTCCCAAGACGCCGGCGCCGGGACCCCGGAAGGGCATGGACTAGGCCTGCACCATGCCTTGCCACGGGTTGTAACCCGCGGCCCACGGTGCGGCCTGGTTGTTGGTGTTGTTGCCGCCGCGTGACGCCCCACCGCCATTGGCGCGTCCACGGCTCCGATCGCCGCGGTTGTTGGAGCGGTTGCCACCGCCATTATTGCGACGGTTGTTGTCACGCGGCACCGCGGAGCCGGAGGAGCCGTCGTTGGAGCCGGTGGACTTGCCTTGGTTGCCGGAGTTGGAGGAGCCGCCCGAACTGTCACCGTGGGACGCGGCGAGAGCCTGCGTCGCCTCGGTGTTGTTGTCGTGTTGAACGCTGAGCTCCTCCAGAAGAAGGAAGGACCGGGCGCTCATGAAGGTGTGGGGCGGATACTTGGCGGTGATCACCGGCTTGACGTAGCGGTACCGTGGGTTGAGCCCGCGAAGGAGGTTGAGGACTTGGCTTGGTTCGGAGACTGGATGCCCGATGTCGCGGAGTTGATCAGCAAGACGCTTCAGCTTGGTGCAGTAGTCATTGATGGACATGTCACCTTGCTGAAGAGTGCGCAGCTCCGCCTCGAGGTACACCGTGCGCTGGAGTTCGTTGTCCTGGAAGAGGCCCGCGATGGCATGCCAAAGCGAGAAGGCGTCAGCGCGGTCATGGCGTATGATGTCGAAGACACCTTTGGACACCGTGGCGAGGATCCAGTTGACGACGCAGGAGTCGACCATGCGCCACTTGCCGTCGCGATCTGCAGAAGGGGTTGGAGAACGAACATGGCCAAAGAGGCCAAATTTGCCGAGCGTCGAAGAAGCATTTCCACTGCCCGTAGTTGCCCTCTTCCAGATCGAGGACGACGGGGACATGATGGCGAATGGAGATACCCTGAATGGCGGGGGCGACGAACTCGTCGTCAGAGGAGGCATCGGAGGAGGAAGCCATGGGAGGAGATGGTGGAGCGGAAGGTGAGGCAAAGGGATGCACTAGGATCGAAGAGGAGGCTGATACCATGTAGAATTGAGATGATCAACCGGACAGCTTTCATTAATCGTATACTGTGTACATTTATAGAGTACAATGGCCTTTGGCCATGACCACACACGCACTACACACGGGAGAGGATGAGCGCACAAGCCGGACATGTGGGCGCCGTGAAGACTGGGCGCGCGTGTGTGTGATGCCTGCGGAGGCCGTTGGCGAGGCGAGTGCACGAGGTGGCGTCGGGAGGGCTAGACGTTGGCGACGCGAGAGACCCGGGCCTGCTCTAGCCGTTGGAGGTGTTGATCCGCTGACAGTATCACGTCTTCTCTTGTTATTAACAGTGCACTGCACCACTAACTCACCATAAATGTTAATCCCTGCGAATTTTTTGACCACAACTGATAGTAAAACTAATGATCGATTATTTATAATAACAGGTTCTTATATCTGTTAAGATACAACACCTCTGGAAAACGAACATATTATATACATACAATACCACAATGCCAGCAGCTTTCTAGAATCTAGAGTGCAAAGCCTTTTCCGTGAACATCCATAAGGCAGTCTCCTCAGGGGTCAAAACAGATTATCCTGGAAAGCAACATCATTGCATCCGAATGGCAACATACGAACATTAGACATATAGCAGTTGATTATGCCTTTTCATGTTGTATCCATTTTGAAGCCCAGGCTCATCATCAGCTGCTGCAGGGCCTTCCAACCCCAAAGCAAATCATGTTCATAAGCAGTGGCCAACCCATTCTCAACCGGAACACCATCCTCAGACAAGATATTAGCTCCTCCACTTTTTTCAGCATAATTCTCATCAGTACTCGAAATACTGCTGTTCTCCATGTTTTCTTTTCCAAGAAGTTCGTCTAGAACTTCCGTTTCCTCATGCAGCATTGACTGATCAAGAAAAAGAACAGGCTCATCAAATGAGAAATAGACTTAGCATGGATCATTGAACTATTAAACATAGCCATTAGATTGTGGGACTTTTTTCCATCCCAGAAAACCCCTGAATTGTGCACTTCTCACCCCTTCCTCCTATTCAAATGAATACTAGCAATAGATAAATTTTCAGTTCCAATTATTTTGCACTAAAACTCTTAAGAAGGAACTGCCAAACTCTAATGTGCTCTGGTGAATTAAACCAGTGCGCAGTTGATAATACTCCTCAACTATTATCAGCGTGGTCACTTGTAAACGCATTACTACTCTCTCCAGAAGCTAAAAGATATTTCAGACAGCAGAATATAGACTAAAAGATATATAAAAGGCTTCTGGAATTGAACTGTGTTTGCTCTATGTCATGTAAAAAAGGTGTTGATTAAACAGGTTACCTTTTGAGGGTTAGCTTCGTTTTTCTTCACCCAATCTACTTGAACAGGAGCATCTGTGCCAACCGCTGGCTTCTTGTCCTCCTTGGCAACAACGGATTCATCTTCTTTGACTTGATTATCATCCGCTTGGAGCTCATCTTCTAAAACAGCATCCATTGTGCTTTTGCTGTCATTTGAAACAACAGTTTGCTCTATCCCAGTAGACGCCATTCCCTCCTCTTCTGCTATTCTCTGACTCTTCACATCATCCCAATCTTCAACGACAATCAATGTGTTTGCGGTTTCACCTGTCCGAAAGCTTCTGTTCGGCCCATCCTGCCAATGCAACTTCCCTGTGGAATCTTGCAGCAAGAACTTGAACTCAATCGGCTTGTTGGCCGGTAAATCCTGGTCAAAACAGGATATACAAAAAGGGTGACGTCATCACTTCAGAAGCACGCAGATCATCACACACAATGTGCATGCGCACGAAACGAGGCTCACTTTCTCTAAGATCCAGTCGTGGCTTTCCTCCGCCCACTTCAAAGCAAACGCATTCAACGGATCCCAGAGGCCGAGCGCAGGGTCGCCGCCGACGAGGCAGACGCTCTGGCCGAACGAGCACTGCTTTTGCAGCACAAATCTGACGCGCACCGTCTTACCTGGAACCGGGAGGGGGCCAAAGAACATGAAGGGCGCAGTAAAAACTAAGGATCCATCATTCGGGATCAAACAGATTTAGAAGTTCCGCACCATCGCCGCCGACTTACCCAGTTGGGGAGACGACGTTTCAGTTTCAGCAGCCACCGCCGCAGCGTCATTCGCATGGACCTCCGCCTCGTCATCCTGCATAAAAAAACCTCCCCAAAACATAAGGGCAACACAGTGCGCCGCCGAGAACGAACAACACGCGCGCACGATTCCGGTCCGACACGACTCACCTGGGTGGTCGTCACCGCCACGGCGCCGCCCTCCTGCGCGCGTGACGGGAGCGGCTCGAGGTGCTCCTGGTGGTGGGAGGCTACGGCGACGGCGACGAGGGCCCTCCGCCGGGCGCGCGCGGCGGCGGGGCCAGCGCCCACGACGTGCCGCGCCCCGCGCGCGCCTCCGTAGACGAGCGCGGACCGGGCCCGCGCGAGCGACGCGCTGCGGACGGCCGCCGTTGCGGATTCCATGGCTGGCGATCGATCCCGGTGTCGCCCCTGCCTGCCTAAAACCCTGTGCGCACTGCGGCGCGGCACTGGAGGTGACAGGCGCTTTCGCCCTTCGTAGGGCAGGACTCTTGCCGCTTGGCCGCGCCCGTGATGCGATGCCGTGCTCACCGGCTGCGTACGCGGTCCCGTGGGTCCGGTCGGGGCCTTTGGGTGGCGTTCAGCGGTAGGCCTCGGCCGCACGGGGGCCCCGTGGGGGTTTGGTCTGCGGTGACGAGGTGGGAGATGGCGACGAGACGACTGACGAGTGCGAGCGCGGCACAGTGAGACGTTCGGCGTGGGGCGGGATGGGCTGTGCGGCACTGCGGCCTGCGGCTGGATCCTCATCGTCGGTCGTCTGCCGTTGGATCTCGCGCCGCGCGTGGGCAGGAGGGCGTTTCGGTTTTCGTGACTCGGGGAGCTCTCGGAGTCTCGCTCCTGCCGCTACGTTACGTGGCCGGTGACCCCTTGCGTTGCGCTACTACGGATCTCGCGGGCCGCGGCGCCAGCAACTTGCTGGACTGGATCGCTGGACTCGCTATGCCGTGCCGTTACGTGGCTCTTGGCGTTTTTCGCACGGCAGGCCAGCCGTGTTTTGAGCTTTGGCCCAAAGCCCCCCTGCCGTGTTACACGTTACTGGTTACTCACGGGACGGGAGTGTATGATTAATCAGCAGCTGTATTTTGCACGTATATACGTAGTCCTACAGGATAGGATAGAGCAGACAGAGCAAGGCAGTGCCGGGGGGGGGGGGGGGGGGGGGGGGGGGGGTGTTGGAACGCTGCTCGACTAGCGCCTTGTTTAGTTTGCCTCAAAGTTCCAAGTTTTTTCACTCTCTCTCCATCACATCAATTTTTAACCGCTTGCATGGAGTATTAAATATAGGTAAAAAAATAACTAATTACATAGTTTAGTTAGAAATCACGAGATGAATCTTTTGAGCCTAGTTGGTCCATGATTGGATAATATTTGCTAAATAAGACGAAAGTGGTACTATTCATCGGGTTGAAATTTTCTTCGATCTAAACAAGGGCTAGATAACAGCTATTGACGAGACAGGAAGTTCGACTTGGCCAAGCTTATACTCCATCCCACCTAGTATATAAGCGTAACCACATCTGATTCAAAGACCAATAACGCATTTAATTCTCTCTTTTAACACTAATACTACTATATTGATGTATGTGAGAGAGCAGTGACGAATCCATGAAAATATTTAGGAGGGGCTGGACTGCATAGAAAACTAGACTAGCAAAGCTTCCATGGCTGAAATTCTCTAGGGGGCGGGCACTGCTGAAATTCTCTAGGGGGCGGGCACTGCTGAAATTCTCTAGGGGGGCGGGCAACCATTCTAGGTTTATAAAACAAAGTACGATTCATAGTAGTGTCGCCTATAGTAGGGCAGTATCAGCGCCCGGGCGTCTGGATGGACGTCCGCGTCAGGCGAGGCTCGCCCGTGCCGCTTCCCGCGCTCGCAGCCGTGCAACACTCTATCCCTTCACTTCCCACACGCATGCACGGTGCCCCAACTGCTGCAACAGGTGGCTGTGGCAAGTGAGTCACATTGCAGCATGTACAACACTTGATCTACTTTGTAACATCCAGATGAAACTTTTGCAACATGCGTCTGAAGAAAGATGAAACACGCGTCTGAAACATTTGTGAAAACACCTAAAAACACTTAAAAAGCCATTGCAAAACATATGCAACATCCTGACAAAAACACTTGCAAACATATATGTAAAACATACGCAACATACGTCTGAAAAAAGATAAAACATTTAAAACAGACGCTTTTGCAACATACGTGTATAGGCATTGCAAAATATGCAATATCCAAATCTACTTTTACAACATTTATATGAAACATTTGCAACATATCTCTGACACATCTGCAACAATTGCAACATACATTTGCAACATAGGAAGGAGAGAACGAGGCCGGTCGATTCCGACCGTCAGGGCGAGAGCCAGCGGCGTGCTTGCACCACCAGCACCTGCCACGCTCGTGGGTGCCCCTTGGCTCGGCTAGAGACGACCTGAGGAGCCCCGGCACCTGCGCCCAGTCGCCATCGGCAAGGGCGGCAGCGGGCCACGGCGGCGATGCATCCTAACAGCGCTGGGTTGGGCAAGAGGCCGGAGAGGCACTACGCGAACTGAAATAGGAGATGGCATGGTCGGTTTGGGTGGAGAAAGGAAGCAATGGTGGCGATGCAGGGCTCTGCTGCTGCCAGCGAACACGAAAGAGACCTGGAGATGGGGAGGGCGAGACGGAGAGGAGAGATAAAGAGACGGGCGAGGCGGAGTGAAAACCGTGTCCCAGTATTTCCGCGTATAGTAAGACCTGAAGCAGGGTGCACAGCCAAACGAAGCACAAGCGTGTTCAACCAAAACGAAGGCTTGAATGGCATGATGATACTGGTAACGTTTAAGCAATGGTGATTATAGAGCAAAGACAAATGGGGAACATACGATGAAAATCGTGAACATATGGCTGTATTTAGTAATTTAGCACGCATAGGCAGTGCGCGGAGCTTGGACAAGAAAAAGAGACGGGGCAACTGATATGAAATGCAAAGGGACATACCTGTATTTTCATAGTAATTTGAAGTAGCAAAATCATGTATTTAATTAAGAAATCCTCTAGCCTATTTGGGGGCATGGCCCACTTTGGCCCTTACCCAGCTCCACCTCCACCACGCATAGGTAAAACGAGCACGGGCACCTTCTTGGTCACCGGGTTGTAGGGGAGCAGGTCAGCGCTCTTGTTGGCGAGGTCCTCGTCGACGTACTCGTACTCGACGCCCTTCAGCCGGAGCGCCCACTCCACCCTGATGATCATAGGGCTCGCCCACATCCCGAACACCTTCATGCCCTTCTCGGCCATTGCTGGAGGCTGGAGCTCTGGCTCTGCTCTTCTGCTGCTGGTGCTGCAGCTGTTGATGAAGAGATCTTGTCCACCTTATAAAAGATCAAAGGGCCAGGGAGAACAGGTGACGTGGCCGATTGAATGGTCCTTGTTTGGTTTTGGTAATTGAGTGACAACCTTAGGTGGACTAATTGTGTTTATGTGAGATACACAGGGAATTAGTCCATAGATGATTGTGTCATGAAGGAGCTTATTGCATATGAGACATGACATGGAGTCATGTGGCCAAGGTGGCAAAGATCAAGATGAGGCTTGGCTTGATGGACCGGTTGCAAGTGTGAAGGGCAAGTCGGAGGCTTTGGAGCGATGGACCGCGAGGCGGTGAAGCTTGAGCAAGACTTGGCGCCGATGGACCGACGCAATGGTGAAGAGCAAGTGAGGTCAAGATCGATGGACCAAGGTCGCATGATGATATGAAGTGAATCATATCATTTGTGATATGGTTGGTGCATGTGTTGCATCAACGTCGGAGGAGATGGAGTGGAATGCGCAAGGCAAAGGTATAACCTAGGGCATTTCCATTTCACCGGTCATAGGTGTGTAGAGAAGTTTATGACCGGGTTTAGGATAGATGGCCGTACTATCAAGAGGGGCAAACTTGTTTGCATATCGGTCATCTAGTGCCACTCGTGTGATCTAACTATGCATCGTTGCTAGGATCGAGTGGCGTGGCAAGTTGAGTGGTTAACTCCTTCAGTAAAATGATTATGAAAATGCTAACACACGTGCACAAGGTGGTGGTCACTTGTTGGTGTTAGCACATTTACGAAGGCGATGAAGTTTAAGCGGTAGAGAGGATTTGGGTTCCTCTCTCCCTCCCGCCGAGCTTTGCGAGCGTAGGATTCAGGCGTTTTTGAGAAGTTGAAATGACTATTTTCCACTACGCCGGAAGTCGGAAAAGAAACGGAGGCGAACGGAGGTCACAGAGGTGACCGGACGCTGCACCGGACGCGGTCATGGTATGACCGGACGCGTCCGGTCAGTACAGCGCAGGCGCGGGTGCTAGGGTTTGCAACCGGCGCGTCCGGTCACTCGCGGGACCGGCGCGTCCGGTCAGGTGTCCAGAGGAAACTGAATACGATCGGACACGAGGCGCGTCCGGTCACACATGATCGGACGCGTCCGATCGTTGAAGGAGCTTAGTGGACTCTAACCGGACGCGGGCACTGTCGCGTCCGGTCATCGCAAGGAGCGCGTCCAGTCGTTATGAGAAGCGCGTCCGGTCATAGGGTTTGACCGTTGGCGCAGTGACCGTTGGAGGATCGGACGCGACTGAGTGCGTCCGGTCATTTTGAGAGGCGCGTCCGGTCATGGGATTTGACCGTTGGTGCAGTGACTGTTGGAGGATCTAACGGTCGCGTTTGAATTTGAGGGACACGTGGACGTCGCAGGGTGACCGGACGCGGTTGAGCGCGTCCGGTCAGTTTCGACCGGCGCGTCCGATCGTCCCGAGTTTTGCCCAGTGAAGGGGTAACGGCTCTATTTGACCGTGGGGTTATAAATAGATGCCTTGGCCGGCTATGGCCGTAAGCTGAGCACACTTTAGCCTTGGTGGCTTGTGTGGTAGTACTTGGGAGCCCTCTAACTCACTCATGCTTGATAGTGTTCATCGGATCGAGTGAGAGAGCGATTCTAGTGCGTTGCATCGAGAGGATTGCATCGAGTGGTACTAGGTGATCGTGTTGCAAGCCGGTGGTGCTTGTTACTCTTGGAGGTTGCCACCTCCTAGACGGCTTGGTGGCTTGCGACTCCGTTGAAGCACGCGTGGAGATTGTGCGTGGCTCCGGAGGAGGATTTGTGAGGGGGATTGTGCTCACCCCGCGGGGATCGTGAAGAGCAACTCTAGTAAAGCTCGTGGCTTGGAGGATCCCCATCTTGAGAGTGGATGTGCGGCACCCACTGAGGGTTTGACTCTTGATAGTCAATTAGCTCGTGATCCATCAAGTGGGTGTATCGCCACAACGGGGACTAGCTTGGTGGCAACCAAGTGAACCTCGGTGAAAAACCGCCGTGTCAACATTGTGTACATCTTCTCGGTGGTTTGCTTTCGATTCACAAGCTTGTATTTACATTCATATACTTGTGCTTGTGTAGTTGCTCTTGTAACTAGTTTGCTTGTGTAGTTAGCTAGTTACCTTCTTGCTTGTGTAGCATAGAAGTAGCTCCCGTTGCGTGGCTAATTTGGTTTGTGTAACCTTGTTAGTCATATTGCTTAGTTTGTGTAGCTAAGTAATTTACGCTCTCTAGTTTGCCATTAGTTGCCTTGCTATTGAGCATTGCTAGTGATCATAGGTGGCTTCGTGCTTTTGCTTACTAGAATTGTGTAGGAGCTCCCCGGCTTTGCTAAAGTACTAGTGCATAGGTTTGTGTGACCTTGCTCTAGAATTGTTTAGGAGAGCTTTTGCTAAGGAAAGCACCTTAGTTACATATTTAGGATCTTTGTGAGGTGCTTGTGAACTTAGATAGAGGGGTGTAGTCTTGGCTAGACCGATAGTTTTAATTCCGCATTTGTTTCGGTTTGCCGACGCGATTAATTTTAGAAAGGACTATTCACCCTCCCTCTAGTCCGCCATCTCGACCCTACAATTGGTATCGGAGCCCGGTCTCTCATTTGTGGTCTTCACCGACCCGAGAGGATGGCGGAATATGGACTAGATGTTGATTGTCCTCACATGTTTGATGGCACACACTTTGCACGGTGGAAAAATTGGATGATATGCAATTTTAAGTTTATTTGCCCTCAAATGTGGTGGATGGTAGATGTAGGCTTTTCTCATGTGTTGGATGAAGATAATCTAACTCAAGCACAAGAGAAATGCCTAGATCTTGACATCCAAGCTACTAACATCATGTATAGATCTTTGGATGATAGCATCTTTGGTAAGATCATGGACCTCAAATCCGCTCATGAGATATGGGCCTATCTCAATGAAAAGTATGGAGCTATCACCGATGATGACGATGATGTCAAGCCCAAGGAGGTTGTACATGATGATGTTGAGCATGACCACAACACGATGGTTGTGGAGGATTGCTCCACCTCATGGTCAAGTGATGATGATGATCGATCTACCATAAGTTCACTTGACAAGAATGGTGATGATGCATCAAGTGTTGCAAGTGATGTTTCTACCCCAAGCACACTTGATGGTGGCAACGTTGGTTCATGCTCGGGCCTTGATGATGCTACTACAAGCCCATCCACTACATCACATTGCTTCATGTCACTAGGTGACACAAAGGTATCAAATGATAATATGATTGATCATGTTGATTCATATGATGAGCTTGTTAGTAGACTTGCTAGCATGAACATGTCTTTAGAAAATGAGAAAGCTAAAACCATGAAATTGGAAAATGAAAACTCATTTCTAAAAACCACATGTGAACAACAAAAGCATCTACTTTATGTTACTACTTGTTCACATGAGGAGCTAAAATTGTCTCATGAGGAACTTAGTGTTGCTCATGATAATTTGGTACAAGAACATGCTTCTCTCTTTAAGATGTTTTTAAAGAAAATTAAAAATAATGAGAGCTCATCACATGGATCAAATGATCAATTGCAAAATGTGACTAACCCATGTGATGTAGGGAGAAAGCATGTATCCACCTCTTGTGATGACTTATTAGATATGCCATGTTCTTCACATATATATGCTTGTTCTACTTCTACATCTTGTGAGACTAACATTTTGAAGGAGAACAATGAGCTCAAAAGTGAAGTGAAGAAATTGAGCAACAAGTTAGAGAGGTGCTACAACTCAAAAGTCACCTTTGAGCATATGTTGAAAACTCAAAAAAGCTATGGTGACATGAGCGGCATTGGCTTCAACAAGAGCAATATCAAAGGCAAAAGATGGGGGAAGAGAAGATATGAAAGAGAGATGAAGAAACAAGAACAAGAGAAGCTCTCTCATTTTATGTGCTTTAAATGCCATGAAATGGGACATCTTGCAAACGGTTGCCCTAATGAAGAAAATATCAAGTTGAAGAAAGAAGAAGAGAGGCTCAAGCATGTCAAGTGCTTCAAGTGTCGCACTTGGGGTCATCTCACCTCAATGTGCCCAACCAAGAAACTAGTGAAGCAACAAAAAGAGCCTCAACCAAAGCCACAAGTTGAGCAAGAAACCACACCCCAATCTCAAGTCAAGATCAACCACAAGGATGATGATGGTGACTTGAAGAAGAAGAAGAAAACAAGAAGGGGTGAAAGAGGAAGGCATCCAATGCAAATCCAAGATGCCAAGATGATGAGCAAGATTGAAGATAAGAAGAGAGATTTGGCTCACATCAAGTGCTTCAAGTGTGAAGATATGGGACACTTTGCCTCGGGGTGTCCTACCAAGCTTGAGAAGAATGCTCAAGCAACTCATGAGAGGCAAGGCAATGAAGAGCATCACATGAGCAAGCAAGAAAAGGCTCAACCAAAGAGAAGATGCTATTCATGCCGGGAAAGGGGACACATGGCACATTCATGTCCCCTAGGTAACACTTCTAAGCATAGTTCAATTAATGATACTAACATGCTTAGAAAGGATGGCAATGGTACCTCATTGGTTGGAATTGCAAAACATCCCGCTACCCATACTAAGGCTTTGCCTAAGTATGTTGCACCTAACTTGAGAGGACCCAAACTTGTTTGGGTACCATCAAAAAGTGGATGATTGTTTGTAGGTACCATCGGCATTGGAGGCTTGATTCATTTGGATTCATATTGGTCATCATATGTTGAATCAAGTTTTAAAGCTTAGTGCATATTTTATCCCAATGCCAAGTCAAAATAAGTGGAGTCCAAATACTACAACATACAAGTGCAACATTCAAGATTGTGATGATTTATTGGATATATTTCATGGCTTGCAAATATTCAAGTTAAAAGCTTGCTATTGGATGATCATGAGCTAACCAAGGTATATCTCTTGTTGATCATTTCACTTGGGTGCATATGAGTTGATTGAATTAGATATATATGCAATGTTGCTTGCTATGAGATGTTTGAATGGATTAAATGCCTAAGTAATCAAGTTTGAATTGATTTGTGTTGAATAAATTCATGAGATGACATTTAGTAAGTGGATTGGATGGATATATGTCTTGTGAAAGTATTCAAACAAGATTAGTTTCAAGTTTGATTCATATTTGATGAAGTATTGCTCAATGTATTGAAATCTGTCCAAAGTTGAAAATCTAAGCTAGGTGAGATCAAGTCTGAGTTTGAGTGACTAAATCATATTGGATTGGCTTGAAATTTGGAATACATGCTCTAGACTTATGTTATAAGATGCTGTACAAATTTCATGAGAATTGGATAAGAGATGCTTCGGCTTTGGAGTACATCTTGTCAGCTATAGTGCAGCAGTTTTCAGTATGTAGCAGTGGTCGAAGATTTGAAATCTGGTAGCAATCTAGATGTCAAATGAATCTCAAATTTTTACAGCTGCTAGATGACTTAGTGAATCACATCTCCACCAAATTTTATGGCATTTGGATCTGTATATTGGGAGATATGAATTATTCCTTGAAGGGTACAGAATCTGCCAGAAAAGTGACAATTATTGGATTGATCTAGAGTCACTTTAAGTGAAAGGTCCTCAAGTTGGAAACATATTTATAAGTGTTTGAGGCACCTAAGTTTGGTTTTGAATTGATCTATAAGCATGACAAGAAATGAGTACAAGGGCATTGATTGTGGAATGTACTTAGTGTACAAATTTGGTACTCAAATTTGAAAATGAAGATCAAACTCAAGATAAAGATGAGGTTCAAGTTCTAGTAATAATTGGAGATCATTTGGTAGAAAGAAAAGGACTTAAAGAATAATTCAAGGTTACTCATCAAGTTAAGTCCATAGATCAATCAATCAAAGGCAATTCAAGTAAGTGTCAAGGATGGTTCTTTGGAGAGAGGTCACTTCTCCCTGCTGAGGGGGCTTGCCGCCCATGGGTGGGTAAACCGAGCACCGGCTTGGAAGGCTAACATGGAAGTGATGAATTCAAGGGACATTTAAGATGCTTGATTGAAGCAATCAATAGGGTTGATCAAGAAAAGCAAGCAACACCCAAAAGAGAGCTAGTCATAGTTATAAAATTAGTATCATAAGTACTTCTCTCACGCAAGCATTGATCAAAGAGAAAAAGCAAGCCAACCACAATAAGAGATAATGCACTTGATTATTAGTGGTTCTCATTTCATATGGGTGAAGAATGGATTTCTCTATAATGATTGGTCTTCACCAAGCTTATAAATTTGACTTCACATTCTATTGGAGTAATGAATTGGAATCTATGTGACTATCCTCTACTCCAATATAACAAAGGTATCATTGTAATGTGCATGATCATTTCATCCCTTACTAGTATGCGATTAGTGCATATAGTACATGCTTACTAGGATCATGCATAACAAATGAAATATTTAAATTCATAGCCTACCACTATTGCTTGAATTGTTTAAATGATCTAGTGGTATGTGTATGAATTTGTTCATGAGCTAGTGAACCCAAGTACTTGATCTAGTTTGGATTGCTAACAAGTGACAAGTACAACATTGACAAGATAACCCTTAGTATGAGAAGTGAAGAAGCTTGTCATTGGATCAAACCGGACTTAGAATCTTAGGCAAATCAACTTAGTTCAAGTCATACTAGAAGCTCATGACAATGATATGGGTACAAGCACAGACAACAATGCAAATGGATATCTAGGGTGTTTCAAATGGTATCTAGACTCAAAATATTTCTTCAATTGGTATTTACAAGTGGTGTCTAGATCATGATCTACAAGTGATATCCTACAAGTGGTACTCATGAAGAAAGCAAATGTTCAAGAAAATATCATATTGATAAATCCTACAAGTGGTTCCATGATAGAGGATTCTTCAAATTGGTATCGCACACTTATTCGTGGTATTTCTACACATGATATCATTTATACAAGACGGTGGTTCCACAAGTGATCCTCAACTTTAAGTGATGAAGAAAGTTCCCTCACACACAAGAGCTCAAGATTATCAAGTGAATGACCCATGCTATGACATAGGGGGAGGAGCCCCACCTAATGGTATCAAGGTCAAAGATCCTAAGTGGTATCTCAAGAGCAACATACAAGTAATGTTATTCCAACATGTGCGGTGATGTCCATCAACAACGCAATATTCAAGTCTCAACCATCTACCCCAATGCAAGCCTTTGCATCAATGAGATGTACACCCTTTATGGAAATTGATGACAAAGGGGGAGAAGTTGGAACAAAGATATGTCAATGCACCAAGAGAGGGGTTTGGGCATGGAAATGGACAAAGAGGGAGCAACAATGAAGGAAAGAGAAGGATCAAAATTCTTAGACGAGAGAAGCACACAAGTAGGGGGAGCAAGCTCATGAACATTGATTGGTTGCATTTGACTTGTGCATATTCATGTGCTTGCTTGCATTGCATAAGTTCTTAAATTCAATATGCATGCTTGTGTGGTGTATGCTAGTTATAGAACTTGAATGATGATTTAATAACTAGCATGCATAGGATGTTAGCTAGACTTATGATTATCATGCAAAAAACTAGAACCTTGCTTATAATGTTGATCTCACGGGGTTTCTAGTATTTTTGATGTCTAGCTACTCATGATGCTAAGGATGATGGCAAACTTGTGATTTTCAAATGATATCGAGCTATCAAATGGTATCGAACTACAAAGGTTTATTCTATACACCTTAGCATCACTTAGTAGTGCTAACCCTCCTACAAATTTCATATTAATGCATATGTGCAAGCTTGAAATCAAACCATTTGAGCACATATGTAGGGAGAGTTATCACTACCAAGTCGGATTTTATGGTGCTTATCCAAATCCTAACTTAGAGCTTAAATGTTGGATAAGTGGCATAAAGTCCAAAAGAACTTAATTTCCATATCTTTGTAGAGTTGTCATCAATTACCAAAAAGGGGGAGATTGAATGGTCCTTGTTTGGTTTTGGTAATTGAGTGACAACCTTAGGTGGACTAATTGTGTTTATGTGAGATACACAGGGAATTAGTCCATAGATGATTGTGTCATAAAGGAGCTCATTACATATGAGACATGACATGGAGTCATGTGGCCAAGGTGGCAAAGATCAAGATGAGGCTTGGCTTGATGGACCAGTTGCAAGTGTGAAGGGCAAGTCGGAGGCTTTGGAGCGATGGACCGCGAGGCGGTGAAGCTTGAGCAAGACTTGGCGCCGATGGACCGACGCAACGGTGAAGAGCAAGTGAGGTCAAGATCGATGGACCAAGGTCGCATGATGATATGAAGTGAATCATATCATTTGTGATATGGTTGGTGCATGTGTTGCATCAACGTCGGAGGAGATGGAGTGGAATGCGCAAGGCAAAGGTATAACCTAGGGCATTTCCATTTTACCGGTCATAGGTGTATAGAGAAGTTTATGACCGGGTTTAGGATAGATGGCCGTACTATCAAGAGGGGCAAACTTGTTTGCATATCGGTCATCTAGTGCCACTCGTGTGATCTAAATATGCATCGTTGCTAGGATCGAGTGGCGTGGCAAGTTGAGTGGTTAACTCCTTCAGTAAAATGATTATGAAAATGCTAACACACGTGCACAAGGTGGTGGTCACTTGTTGGTGTTGGCACATTTACGAAGGCGATGAAGTTTAAGCGGTAGAGAGGATTTGGGTTCCTCTCTCCCTCCCGCCGAGCTTTGCGAGCGCGGGATTCAGGCGTTTTTGAGAAGTTGAAATGACTATTTTCCACTACGCGGGAAGTCAGAAAAGAAATAGAGGCGAACGGAGGTCACAGAGGTGACCGGACGCTGCACCGGACGCGGTCATGGTATGACCGGACGCGTCCGGTCAGTACAGCGCAGGCGCGGGTGCTAGGGTTTGCAACCGGCGTGTCCGGTCACTCGCGGGACCGGCGCGTCCGGTCAGGTGTCAAGAGGAAACTGAGTACGATCGGACGCGAGGCGCGTCCGGTCACACATGATCGGACGCGTCCGATCGTTGAAGGAGCTTACTGGACTCTAACCGGACGCGAGCACTGTCGCGTCCGGTCATCGCAAGGAGCGCGTCCGATCGTTATGAGAAGCGCGTCCGGTCATAGGGTTTGACCGTTGGCGCAGTGACCGTTGGAGGATCGGACGCGGCTGAGTGCGTCCGGTCGTTTTGAGAGGCGTGTCCGGTCATGGGATTTGACCGTTGGCGCAGTGACCGTTGGAGGATCTAACGGTCGCGTTTGAATTTGAGGGATACGTGGACGTCGCAGGGCGACCGGACGCGGTTGAGCGCGTCCGGTCAGTTTCGACCGGCGCGTCCGGTCGTCCCGAGTTTTGCCCAGTGAAGGGGTAACGACTCTATTTGACCGTGGGGTTATAAATAGATGCCTTGGCCGGCTATGGCCGTAAGCTGAGCACACTTTAGCCTTGGTGGCTTGTGTGGTAGTGCTTGGGAGCCCTCTAACTCACTCATGCTTGATAGTGTTCATCGGATCGAGTGAGAGAGCGATTCTAGTGCGTTGCATCGAGAGGATTGCATCGAGTGGCACTAGGTGATCGTGTTGCAAGCCGGTGGTGCTTGTTACTCTTGGAGGTTGCCACCTCCTAGACGGCTTGGTGGCTTGCGACTCCGTTGAAGCATGCGTGGAGATTGTGCGTGGCTCCGGAGGAGGATTTGTGAGGGGGATTGTGCTCACCCCGCGGGGATCGCGAAGAGCAACTCTAGTAAAGCTCGTGGCTTGGAGGATCCCCATCTTGAGAGTGGATGTGCGGCACCCGCTGAGGGTTTGACTCTTGATAGTCAATTAGCTCGTGATCCATCAAGTGGGTGTATCGCCACAACGGGGACTAGCTTGGTGGCAACCAAGTGAACCTCGGTGAAAAACCGCCGTGTCAACATTGTGTACATCTTCTCGGTGGTTTGCTTTCGATTCACAAGCTTGTATTTACATTCATATACTTGTGCTTGTGTAGTTGCTCTTGTAACTAGTTTGCTTGTGTAGTTAGCTAGTTACCTTCTTGCTTGTGTAGCATAGAAGTAGCTCCCGTTGCGTGGCTAATTTGGTTTGTGTAACCTTGTTAGTCATATTGCTTAGTTTGTGTAGCTAAGTAATTTGCGCTCTCTAGTTTGCCATTAGTTGCCTTGCTATTGAGCATTGCTAGTGAGCATAGGTGGCTTCGTGCTTTTGCTTACTAGAATTGTGTAGGAGCTCCCCGGCTTTGCTAAAGTACTAGTGCATAGGTTTGTGTGACCTTGCTCTAGAATTGTTTAGGAAGGCTCTTGCTAAGGAAAGCACCTTAGTTACATATTTAGGATCTTTGTGAGGTGCTTGTGAACTTAGATAGAGGGGTGTAGTCTTGGCTAGACCGATAGTTTTAATTTCGCATTTGTTTCGGTTTGCCGACGCGATTAATTTTAGAAAGGACTATTCACCCCCCCTCTAGTCCGCCATCTCGACCCTACACCGATTGTGGAGGCAAAAAATGGTATACAGAAATTAGGGTAAGGGTACATGCATTAAGGACGCAAATGACTGGATTTTTTAAGTAAAATTCACGAGCGATATGGCAGTGTCATTCGAGTTTAGATATTATAGGTTGTTTGGTTGTCTGCCACCGCTCGCCATGCCGTAGGTTCGGCGGCGCCGTGGCTGTGGAGTAAAAAATGTCCACACTTCGTCACAGGGCAAAATGACAAGCAGCAGAAACACAACGACACAGAAAACGTTGTGGCGGCCAATGGTTACATGACAACCAAGCGACGGCAAGTCACCGAGCTTTTGGCGTGGCAAGTTACGGCGTGCAACCAAACACGCCCTCAGGTCATCAAACCTGTACGATAGTAGCAGCATCTAGGTCTCTAAACTCATTCTGAGCACCAACATTGGTTTTAATAGGTTATGACCCGCTCCATTCGCTGATATAGCATGTTGTTGACGTGGACTCGCCATGTGGGATTGTAAGCATTTAGGCCCCTTTATCAGTTCTTCAGATTTTTAGATGGGCCGACATGATAGTGCTGCCAACATAGTAGTCGGCCTGTCAATATCCATGGGGCTAGTGAGGCCACACCCATTAACTAGGCTGACGAGCCTCCTTCGCTCACTACTGTAGCAACGAAAAAGGAGTTCCTTCGATCCGGCTCCGGTGCCCTTCTTTCGCCTCGGAGGTGTGGGGAACCGGGGAGCTAAGGTATGGGTGTATATCCTTAGCTCTAGTATGTGTTTTTAGGAGCTATATTAGTTTTTCTTCCGAATGTGTGTTGTGGGTTTTTCCTCGTTGAGGAAAAGCTCTTCGACATGGTTGTGGTGTGGATCTTCTCCTTCCAAGGCAGATTGGGCGATGTCGATGGTTCCGGCGACGGCGTCAACGACATGCTTGGTTCTGTACCTTGGTTCCTGTTCTTCCCAAGAATAATGTTAGGGTTGGATTTGTTCCCGGTGGGATGCTTGTCGGGACTCTTTTGTTTCTTTTCGGACTCCTATGTCGGAGGTCGTTGGGGCCAGGTGGCTGTCGTTGTATGTGTGGTGCACGATGATGGTGTTATATGCAGAGGGATCGGCACCAGCGATGTTTTCTTCGATGTTTTCTTCTGCGTTGGTGTTCGTATCCTCTGTGAGCTTCATTGCACCGTCCGTGCCCATATTGTCAGTGGCGGCACTGGCACCATAGCCCTCGACGTGGTTGCTGGAGCCTGGAGGATTGTTTTGACCCTTCAAGGTGATTCTGATGGCTGCGGCATCGAGTGGAATTGCCTTGTGAGGTTACTTCTCCACCTTCTTGTTTGCACGGGTTGGTGTTCTTCGATCCCCCTTGCGGGTCAGTTGCTTGTCGGCTGGGTTGGCCGATGAGGCGACTGGCGTCTGATCTTGGTGAAATCGAGGTTTGGCTTGAGCGTTCAGCGGATAAACTACATGCTTTCGGTGTGCTACTGATGGCCTTCTTAAAAGTTGACTCTTCGTCGATTCGGGATTTGGCCATTAACTTCATCCTGGGTCTTCTTCGTTGTGGAAGGTGGGGAAGATCTAGCTTGCGGCAACAACGGTGGGCGACGGCGACATCCTCTGGGTGCTCCTTCAATGAATTTATTTGTAATTTTTCTTTCTTTCAGGAGTGCCCTGTCAAGGGGCTGGAGGTAAAACTTCTGTTTTGATGAAATCCAACCTTTTTTCTAAAAAAAAAAAACTAGGCTGACCTGCGGCCTCACAATGGCTGGGGCACCCTCAGTCGGCCATTCCCATCTCTACCCCTACCCTACGCAGAAAAAAAAAACCCTACCCCCACCCGTCATCGAGCCGACAGAGATGGATGGCCCCAGTATGCAAGCATAAAAAGACCGTCATACCAAGAGGCATTCAGCCATGGGATTTTGGCTTCAACTTAGAATCAGCGGAAGAGTGTTTCAAAACATTTAAGAAAAAAAAAACTAGCTTTGTCTCAGCAAGCGCCATTGAAAGGCTAGTCATATGAACACGGAACATATGTTAAAGGGCTATCTAAAAGCAGTTGAGCTGAACTAGGTCAACATGAGCACAGTGCACAGAAAAGAACCTGTACTTCTACGGAGTACTAACACCACCTGTAATAGTCGGCTGAAGTCTTCACTCCAGATTCAGGTGCCATCAAGAGAGATTCAGGTGCCATCAAGAGAAAGAAAATATTAAATTGATCAACATGGGCTACAGCTCTAAACTCTATACACGGTGCTAGAAACCAATGCTGGCATTCCAGTTTACATATTCAGATACCTGATTAACCTATGAAGAGTTTGCTGTAAGGAGATAACCTGATACCCTAAGTACTATACATATTCAGATCACAACATAGGCATTTGTGTATGGTTATCTGACTTGATCACTCACAAACATATTGTATTGTTCCACACACACACCAGCAAACCAGTATTCGTATTCCCATTGCAGCTATTCTCAATTTCTCATAAATGTTAACAGCCTAATAGACCATATCGGACACAAACTTTGTAAGCACATTACAAGGGAGCTAATGTTAGTGGCAAAATATCCTACCTATGTCATAATATGAAACAGGTAGATGAAATTTAATCACAAACATTGGAGTGTAAATATAAAAAAACAGTTGGTAAATTATGCTATTGCAAGGCCATAATATGAAAGAATGAGCTAATAGACATGCATAAGAAAACCAGACTTATTACCAGGCAGCAGTCATCAACCTACAAGGCAGGAAACAAATGAACATGGTCACAGGCCACTGATCAATAGAAGGATAACATATAAGATAGTACTGTGCAATATTAGCACCAGTTGACTTTAATTAAGCATAATTCACAAAGGATGGAGGAAGGATCCATCCTCTTACTGTAGTTTCTAATGACACAGAATTTACACGACTACACAAATAAAGACAGCGCATGTTGGCACTCGAGCAGTACTGCATACACCAATTCACTACAGAAAACTTCCATCAGATTACAGTATAAGACATCTTGATATATGGTTCTTTTACAGTTTTACTTCATGGTTAATAAGCATACTACAGCACATTCATCAATTCATCGGTGTTTGTGTTTGTGTTTCTACTTCTAGGACAGAAACTTCATAAGAGCACTAAAGTCAGAGCTAGGATCTAAACTGAGGAATCTTCTGCAAAAATGTGGAGTCAGTTAAGCAATCCTCTGCGACTCAATACAACTCCATGGGAATTGAACAAGTCAAACTCAACAAAAGGAACGAGAGGAATGGAATACTGGATGATTAAAATCTATTGCAATTTCTGAAACTGGAGCCAAAACTTCAAAACTGTAAAAAACTAGCCGGACATCAACCACCTAGTAAATTATGGTGTACCAAGATCAAATTCGTAGTATAGTATGATTCAAAAAAAAAATCCTTAGTATAGTGTATATATATATATATATATATATATATATATATATATATATATATATATATATATATATATATATATATATATATATATATATAACAAACTATACACGAAAGTACAGCTTATTACCATACCAGACCATGTCGTTGATAGTTAATATACTACTATATTTGTTTCAAGAGTGAAGAAACAAAGGGACGTCGGCACAAACCCACAATCACTTGGAATTGGAGGTACATATGCTACAATTCAGAGCCATATCGAGAGAGTTCACAGGAATCACCGCGCCATTAAGCTGCTGGTTCACTCTCTTCGCTGGCCTTGGGCTGCGGCGGGGGCTTGGGGCGGCTGTCGTAGTCGACGACCTCTGCGTCGGTGACGGACCGGGAGTGCTGGACGATGGAGCGACCGATGGAGTTAATCCACTCCTCCTTCTCCTTCTCGGAGTCCGCAATGAAGTACATGGTCTCGGCAGGCGTGGAGAGCTCGAAGGCGAACTGGCGGTTGAGCACGTCCTCGGCGCCCTTGACTGTGAGGCAGGAGGCGACGGGGATGACGCCGCGGGGCACCGAGGCCCGCGTCACCGCAGGGTCCTTGAACCAGAAGAGCCTCCCCTGCTTGAGCACGAACCACCGCCGCCTCCACGTCTTGATGTACTCGCCCTGCTTATTTAGCCACCCCGCGCGCTCCGCGCCGTGCCAGAACTCGACGCCGCCGCCCAGGGCCGCGTCCAGCGCCGAGGGGGAGGAGGAGGAGCCGCTGACGCTGTCCATCACGGCGCGCCACAGGCTGGCCGCCATCACCACTGGAGAATTTGGGGATCGGGTGGGGGGTTTGCGACGGCGGCGACGAGCCAAGGTGGGTGGGGGGCAATTTGGTCCGTGCTGGATTCACCGGAAGGGAGTGCGTGATGTGATAGGATCGGCAAGCAGGAGGCATCCGATCCGACGGCCACAACTACAATCGAAAGTTTGTTTGAATCTAAGAGCATCTCCCGATATTTTCTTCAAAAAAAAACAGCCTAAAAACATATCGGAAAGAATAAAAAATTTCATCTCAAAGTGTTTCTAATAATCTATTCCTAAAATATAGAAGCCAATTTTACATCAGAAATATTATACTATTTCTAAATTATCCTAACCACTTTTACATATTCTTTCTCTCTCTCGTACATTTACATCAAACACGCGTGGGGAGAGAAGATACGCACGACTCGAAAGCACGTAAGAGCATCTCCAAGAGTACCCTATTTCCCTTCCTAATCCTGGTTTTTAGCAAGATGAGAAAAAAAACCCTCTCCAACAACTCCTAATTCATGCTCCTAAATTTTACACACTTGAGACATCCTCCCCGTAGTGTGTAACTTTGTGCGTGGTCACAATCGCACGGATACTGCTTTCACATGTGTATCGGTCGGTCTATTTGGAGGTGGAAGAATGTGGGAAAGAATAATGAGTATAAAAAGGTTCATGATGTAAATATACGAGAGAGAAAAAATATATATAAAAATGGTTACGATAATTTAGAAATAATATAGGATTTCTGATATAAAATTGTCTTCTATATTTTAGAAGTGGATTATTGGAAACTCTTGGAGATGGTTTTTTTTTCCTCCCAATATCTTTTTAGGAGTTGCAAAACTACATGTTTTTTGAGGAAAAAATAAGATACTCTCGGAGATGCTCTAATTTTACGCGGAACGGGATGACTTTTCTCAAGTTCTAAAAGATTAGAAGGATAAATTAAGAGTTGTTAAAGAGAGATTTTTTCTCATCTTGCTAAAAACAAGGATTAGGAAGAGATTTATGAAACTCTTAGAGATGCTCTAAAGTCCTTTGGTTTTAAAAAATCGGGAGGAATTCGAAAATAACCCGGACGTTTGGCCACAGGACGTGTCCGCATGTAGCTCTCGCGTGAGGCCCCCTCTTGCATCCACCGCGCCCCGTGCCCGCCCGCATCGCACGCCAACGTTTAGAACCGTGCCTCTGCTCTCATCCGTGCCCGCACGGTGCAAAACCATGTGGGTTCCGAGTCAACTGCGCCACATGTGGATGCGTGCCATGGAGGCATCTGCGGCCTCAGGCGCCTGCACGTGAACCATGACGGCGTCCCAGCAGCAACACCAGGCGGCTGTGGCAAGCCGCTGTCCACCAGCCACTAACGTCCATTGCAATATTTACAACATCCGATCTACTTTTAAAAATATAGATAAAATATTTACAACATACGTCTGAAACCGTTGAACATGCTCTTTGAAAATGCGTGTATAATTCATAGTAATATATGCAACATTCAAATAAAATAATTAGAACATAAGTTCAAAACATCTAAAACAGTTGAAAACATACACTTGGAACATGCTTGTATGCCCATATCAACTATGCAACATCCAAATGAAACACTTGGAACACGTGTCTGAAACACTTGAAAACATATTGTCGGTGTTTCGTAAACCAGACTAGTAAACTTATACGATTGTTGCGCTGCTCTAGCAAGACGACGGTAGCATCCAAAAGACACGAGGATTCATAGTGCTTCAGGCCGGAGCACTACGTCCGGTCTCAAAGATGATCGAGTGCGCGTTCCTTACTTGAATGCTCTGAAGTTCTTACAATAGGGGTGCAAGAATAGTGAAAGAGGTAGAAGAACCTAAACTAGGCGATGGGCTGCCCGAAGGAAAGCTTCAGGAGCCCTACTATGATGGAGAATGAATGAATGAGTAGGGGACTCAGAATGTGTATCCGTCCCCTGAGATAGGAGCCATGACTGCCCTTATAAAGAGTTCGGGGCCAGGGCGCATACAAAGGAGGTTCTCCCAACCGAAGGGTCGTGAGCATGAGAAAGGCCCTAGCTAACTTGGCTCGCAAGCTACGCCATATTGTGGGGTACATCCAGGCGTGGCTGTCGTCAAAGTCTTGTGGACACGTCGTGGCATGGTGTGGTGTGGTGCCTACTGTGTCGACTGTGGCAGCACTGTAGGCACAGTGGTGGTTCGCCAGCCGTCCTATGCGATGTGGTCTCCGCCATGATCTTCATCATTGTCTTCTAGTTTTTTGGGACACAGTACGAGAGTTGGTAGCCACCCCTAGGTCGTCGATCGCCTGGTCATCTTGAGGAGTTGAAGGCCACGATCCTGATCATTGGGGTCGTGGCTCTCATCGGTCTGGGTGGCCTTTAAGTTAAGGTCCCCGTCGTGGATCCCATCCCGTAGTGGGTGGGTGGAAGGTCCTAATATAGCTAGAGGGGGGTGAATAGCCTATTAAAAATTATACAAACTCACTAGAGCAAAAGGTTAGTATAACAAATAGCGAAATGTAATTTTGCTCTAGCTTTACAAGGGTTGCAAGCCACCTATCCAACAATTCTAGTAACTATGATCACTATAACAATCAATGGCTAAGTCACTACGAGCTCTCAAAAGCTAGCTACACTAAAGAACTCAACTAGGTGACAAGCTACACTAGGAAAGATAATACAAGCTCTTGAAACTAATTACACTAAAGAGTTTGTTACAACTAGTTTGCGGAATGTAAAAGAGAGGTATGTGATCTTTATATTGCCACGTCGAGGAATGAACCAATCACAATAATATGAAGACCAAACACTGAGAGAAATCTAAGGAATCAATCATAATGGAGACACACGATTTTTCTCTCGAGGTTCACGTGCTTGCCGGCACGCTATGTCCCCGTTGTGTCGACCAACACTTGGCGGTTTGATGACTAAGAGGTGTAGCATGAACCTCATCCAACCCGTGGACACTGCAAGAACCTACCCACAAGTGAGGTAACTCAATGACACGAGTAATTTACTAGAGTTGCCTTTGGTGCTCCGTCGGGGAAGGCACAACACCCCTCACAAATCATAGAGAGGTGGCCAAGAACAAGCACCACTCTTGCCACAACTCCTCCATTGCCTCCAAGCCGTCTAGGTGGCGGCAACCACCAAGAGACACAAGAATCTCGCAGCCAAAGATCACCCAAGTGCCACTAAAATGCAAACTCACAAGTACAATGCACTTGGATCACTCAATCTCACTTTGGATTAGCAACCAAGCAAGAGAGATGTGTGGGAGGTAGTGTGCTCAGCTCAAGAGGATGTCAAGATGTCAAAATATCCAAGAGAGACTCCTCTTACCCAGCCAATACATATTTATAAGGGTCCCCAACAAAATAGAGTCGTTAGGCACTGAACCCTTCTCTATGCGAGTGCACCGGACGCGTAGGTGCTCACGTACCTGACGCTGACCAGCGTCCGGTCACCACCCCGTCAGTCGCTAGATCACTGCCATGTGTCATCATTTAAATCGCGTTCGTTCGATCGTAACAGTCACTTGAATCGCACCAGACGCGCAAGTGCAAAGCACCTGATGCCCAGCCAGCGTCCGGTCAACAGATAGCTCGTGCTGCAGAACCACACACCAGACGCAGCATAGTGCTGCACCTGACACTGAAGCCCCAGCGTCCAGTGCGGAATAGAGAGGTTCTAGAGATGCATTTTGCGCACCGGACGCGTCCGGTGGGGTATGATCGGACGCACCCCAGCGTCTGGTCCACACAGACACTCAGCAGCTCCCTACGTCACTCACACCGTACGCTGACGTCACACGTCTGGTACTCACTCCCTTTTTTGCACTGAACATGCTGGTGACCAAAACTGGCTAGGCGCAGCGCTGCACAACTGATCGGACGCTGGGGCTAGCGTCCGATGCTCCCGAAGCCAGCGCCCGGTGCACTAAAAACAGTGAAGAACACTTCTGAACCCATCTCTACCACTCAAACTCCACCTCCTTCGCAAATGTGCTAACACCACCAAGTGTACATCACCATGTGCATGTGTGTTAACATTTTTTGCAATCATTTTGAAGGAGTTAGGTTAGTTCTCCACTAGATCTAAATGCATATGAAAATAAATCCTCATCTAGTGGAACTTAAGTGATCAATGGCCCTGAAAATTCCCCTCTTTATAGTATGGCTACCGATCCTAAATGTGATCACACCCTCTATGGTGTCTTGATCACTGAAAGCAAACCCCTATGATATACCTTTGCCTTGATATCCATCAGGCTTTATTTTCTCTTTCTTCTTTTTCAAATGTGAAGCACTTGATCATCTTTTGGTCATCACCGTCATCACCATGATCATCTTTAGGCTCCACCACTTGGCATGGGACTTTATCATTTCATGTCTACACACTTAGCATAATGATTAGTCCATAGGTTTCATCAATTATCCAAAACCAAACTAGGGCTTTAAGTGGGATGTACATGCGTCTTGTATGGCCGTATCTGGCTAGTGGTCATCGTAGCTATCGTCATCACCCCGAGGCAGTGTTGTCTTATCCGATCTTCGTAGCGTAGGGTTCTGACCGGACCGAGGTGACTACTATCCTCTTGGTCCTTACAGGGTCAGTGAGACATGCCTGCCCTTATCTGAATAGGCATGCTTGGCAGGGCTCGACCTCTCCCCGTCTCTTCTATGGGGTCATGACAGGGATGAGGTCGTACGTCTCTCAAACGCATGTGGCTAAGGTAGGAGGAAGAGGTCGTGGTCGACCCTGGCCTTAGCGTCTAGCCTGGTTGACTTGGCTCAGCTAGGCCTCGGTCGTTTAGGCCTTCGCTAGCTAATGCATTGCATGCCACGTGGCCTGCTGACTAATCGATGCCTTAAGACACCTCAGGGTTATGACCCTGACAATAGCCCCAAACATTTTTTATGATCATGAAGTGATTATGAAAGCGCTGATATGCGTGCGTGTTAGAGCACGGGGTCGTAGCCTGTTTGAGCTTTGTCGCTCGATCCCTTGCGGGTAGGCGCATTCGATGCGGTAGGTGACTGTTGTGCTTTTGCCATGACAGGACGCTCTGATGATGTGGTACGTGATTGCTAAGCCCTGCTGTGTCAGTGTGCTGCGTATCGAGGGTTGTGGCTCAAGCGGGGGCTAAGTGGTCTCATTGACGCTGTTCCAAACCTGCCTTTTGGAGGGTCTCAATTTCGTCGACCTCTCGTAGACATCTAACATTGGTGGTGACCTCCCACAGTTCACCACACGGCGTGGAGGTCTCAGGCTGTTCAGTCTGCCCTTAGGCCTATAAATATGGGCCTTTCTTTCGTTCGAACCACTCTTGGTTGTCCACATGTCGTTCCCTTTCCTCCTGTTGAGGGAGCGAGGAGATGGGAGAGAAGAGTTCGAGGAGAGCTACATGGCTCCCGTCATATGTCCCTCTGAGGATCGTCTGTGGTGCCCGGGAGCTGGCTTCACTCCTTCCATCGGTTGGTGCTAGATGGGAATTGCAAGTAGGGAAGGATTGTGGCGGTGTTCAGTCCATCCACCGAATCTCGTGATTCAAGCGCTTCCCTGAACCCGTGGGCTTCGAGTTGTTGAAGCATGAGCACCAAGGACAACTTCCAGTTTCTCCCTGTACTTGTAGATGGCTTTGGAAAAACACCTCAGGTTCGACGGAGGCGTTGTCGTCCCGTGGTGTTCCCTCCATGGCTTTCGGAGCATGATGGTGGTGGCCTATGGGCTTGACCCTGCCCCATTCTTTCTTACCTGCACCCCAGAGGTAATTGTAGTAGTTTTGTGATGAACCACCTTGGTAGTCCACGATTTAGAACTTGACCGCCTTGCTAATTTTTCCAATGTCAAGCACAACACGTTGCAAAATTACAAGCAAGATCACAAGGGGTCAAAACCAGATGCGATCGGCCTTTTGGGCCAGATGCAATAGTAATGGTGAGCTCAAGAAGATAGATCAGTGAGGAATAAGGCTAGGGTAAGAAGAATCGGCTACAAAGTAGAGCCGAAGCAAATTCTTCCCTAGCGGAGTCGCCAAAAAGTGTGTTGACGTTGGATGTTGTCCAAATCACACACCAGAAAGGGCATTGGACATCCGGGCCGCTACGGACCGAAGAACGCAGCAAGGATATCACTCTTTCATAGTGAAGAATGGAGAGGTTTACAAGTAAACCATCAAAGGATAACCAACGTGCTTGCATGACGAAGAACCCGCTAGTTTTCAGGAAAACTAGTAAAGGAACCGCCAAAGCTTTCACCTGGGAGGGACCCCGTCAGGGCAAGGACATCGCCGGGTTGCCCTAGGTTGGCCAGCAAGCCTAGGACATCATCCTTGGTCGTGGATCAAGGGATGAACAACATGGAGGTTGAAGGAGAAGAGAAAAGAGGTAAAAGGAGTAGATTGATTTGTTTGTATGACGATTGGATAGATGGGGACTCCATCGTCCATGATCCTCTTATATATATAGAGGTGGGTGGTCTTATCCCAGTAGGAAACCTCTCCAAGGCTTATTTTTCAAGTTTCCCACGTCCAAAAACCGATCTAGAAACAAATTGGTTCGAGATCTGAAAGTTAGATTCAGAATAAACACCTACTGGTACTTTTGGTCAGGCTCTACCGGTAGTACCGATCAAGGACCGGTAGTACCGGTAGTTCATTTTCATGCCAAACTGCGCCTTCCTCCACTAGCCACCAGAAGTTTTGGTCTCGGACCGGAAGTACTGGTAGTTCATTTTTGCGCCAACTGGTCTCGGACCGGAAGTACCGGTAGTCCAGACAGATATTTTCTTGGAGGCATAACTCTCTCATCCGGACCCTAAATTGGACATTCCATATATGTTTTTGACCATCTCGATGAGAGGAATGCAATGGCAAAGTCTGTTACACATTTTGGCAACTTCACAAAATAGACATTTTTGGTTGTCAACATATGCCCCTTGTTTTCAGGTTTATGATGCATAAACCTGAAAACACTTGATCAAACAAACATAATTAAACCAAACAGCAACGATACCCATCTCATCGACTGCATGGTGACTAAGAGTGATGTATACATCAGCCATTTTTGTTCTAAGGGTGATATATGTATCGGCCATTATTTGGAGAGCACTTAGGCTTCTTGCCAAACACTTGGAAAATACTTTTTCAAGTATCTCCCGTTGAATGCTACTTTGAGACGTTCACCTTGCAATGTCTCTAGCAAATAAGAATTACCGCTCATGACTTTGATCACTTTATAAGGACCATCCCAATTTGGTGACCACTTGCCAAATTTATTGCTCTTCGTCCCAATAGGTAATATGGTTTTCATACTAATTCACCTACTTGGAATGATTTACTTTTGACTTTCTTGTTATATGCCTCGGCAGCTCGAGCTTTGTCTTTCTCTATTTCCTTGAGAGCCTTTAATCTCACATCAGTCACCTCATCAATATTATCCATCATTAGATCATGATACACAACAGCTGATAGATCATTTTGTTTAGCAAGTCTATATGCATCCAAATTCACTTCGACAGGCAACACGGCCTCTTGACCATATACTAGCTCAAAAGGAGTAACTTTTGTAGCACCATGCCTTGAAATGCGATGTGCTCATAAAGCTTCAGACAATACTTCATGCCACCTTCTTGGATTCTCCTCAATTTTCTTCTTGATAAGCTTGATCAAAGTCTTATTACTAGACTTAGCTTGGTCATTAGCTTGAGCATAATATGGAGATGATTTCAGCAACTTGATCTTATATAATTCGGCAAAGTCCCTCACTTCCTTGGATATAAATGATGTCCCTTGATCTATAGTTAATGCTTGGGGTATGCCGAATCTATGAATGATATGCTCAGTGATGAACTCAATAACCTCCTTATGTGTCATTCTTTAAAGGAACAACTTCGGTTCACTTAGTGAAATAATCTATAGCAACCAACACAAAGCGACGTCCCTTGGAAGATGAGGGATGTATTTGGCCAATGAAGTCTAGCCCCCAACCACAAAAAGGCCATGGCTTGATAATAGAATGAAGCATAGTAGCAGGCACCAGCTGAATATTCCCAAACCTTTAGCACTTTTCGCAACCTTTGTAGTATCGAAAACAATCGGCCATCATAGTAGGCCAATAGAAATTGGCTCTACGCAATAACCACTTCATCTTCGGGGCCAATTGATGCGTACCACAAATACCTTCATGGACTTCTACCATAGCTACTCTTGCTTGATCAGATCCCAAGCACTTCAGCAGCAAGTCTTCGGCGGTCCTTCGATAAAGCTCATCATTGTGAACACATACTTGAAAAGCACTTCGCCAAATACTTTTATCAACTTTAGCACTTGGATCACGTAGATATATCAATAAAGAAGTCCTCCAATCATACAAATTAGTTCTAACATCACTGGAAGTTTTTCCTGGCCGATTTGAGAGCTCGTCATGCTCATTGACCGTGCTGGTCATAGGGGAGTTAGTATAGCCAATAGGGGCAGTCGGCTTAGCTGACTGGGGGGAGTTGGCCTGGCTGGCTATAGCAGTCGGCTCAGCCGACTTAGCTGCAGCAAGGAGGGAGTTGACTAAGCTGACTTGGTCAGTCGGCTTGGTCGACTAGTCTACACCTGCACCAGAAAATTCTAAAATTTTATGCATCGACTATTCTTGAACATGAAAATTACGCTCACCGACGTCATAGCCAGATGCTTGTTGCGCTAACATGTTTGCCTTTTGATTTTCATGCCTCTGAATATGCCGAATTTGGAATTCGGTAAAATAGACAATAATATCAAGGCAAACACCAAGACAAGCTCTTAGTGATCCTTCTAAACATTGAAATATGCTAGTGACTTGCTGCACCGCTAGTAAAGAATCACCATAGGCTTCAACATGCCATACCTCATGGATCGCAATATGATCAAGCCGAATAAGAAAATCACATTCGGCTTGAATTTTGGTGCAAATGTAATTTCTAATTGGCTTGATATCTCTAATAGCACCATTGTGAGAAATAATTATCATGCCAACACCTTGGCCTTATTTGCAAGCCGATTAATCATATTGTCACATCCATGAAGTAAATCAAAATACATAAATTATGCCCCTAGGCCTAAAAATCATCAAAGTGAGTTCCATGGGGGCTTTTCTAATAGCACGATGGTTGGAAGTATTCATCTGCTATATTTTATACTAAGGGCGATATCAAAATATTGGCCATATGAATTCATCTACAAGAGTATGCACAACCGAAATAGAATATTTCAGCTACTGATCATTGGTGAACATAGTAATTTGGCAACCCTCCATGACATAAAAATCTATACCAGGGATCAAAGTAAGGAGATGAGGGATAACCATTCATACCATGAGATGAATTCCACATAAGCATAGGCAGAGAACATGGTTGATGCCAAGACCAATGACTCTGATGATCTGGTGCAAACTTCCAACTTGGCAATTGCTTCTCAAATCTTCTTCTTCTTTCTTTTGCCTTTGTCGCACCACTTACGTGATCATCATCCTTATGAGCTTGAATACTTCCTTTATTAACCCAAGCAAAGCCTTCTTCTCTGAGCTTCTCTACACTAAGCTTTTGCAACTTCTTTTCCTGCCACTTTGGTAAACCGATTGAACATGTCGGTTTCACTTCTATTTTGGACAGCGGCAATTCTTTCTTGATTTTAGGCACTTTCATCTTCTTTTGCTCAAATTTGGCACCTACGACATCAACAGATGATTTCTCTACTTCTTTGCCATCATTAGCTAGATTTTTTAACAACGTAATCGGCTTTTTAATAGTTGTATTTAGATCTAAACTTTTATCTTTCCGGCCATCATACTTCACGCGCTAAACTTGTTTTACCACTTTCTTCTTTGCTTGAGCTCCGGACCAATTTTGATCAAATCGATCTTTATAAGAAGATGATTTCTCTGAATATCTAGGAACTACATACTCTATGTACTTGTGGCCTGAAATATGGTGAAATACGTGCCTCTTGATCAAACCAGCCCTAAGATAAATAAGGATGAAAATATATGGACTGTGATCCATTTGACATGGGAATTGGCTGCTCAAAAGGAGAATATGTTGCTGCTGCGTGAGATCTATCTCCTTGCCAATTCCACTCTTGAGACTTGCACGTTGGAGGCAATTTTGATGATGGGACTTTCTTTGGCCGATATTTGCTTCTGCTATCTTCTCATATTTAGCTAGAAGTTCCTCGAAGCTAAACTTTGGCCTTCTACTTTTCAGCTTGTCATGGCCTTTACCTCCATCAGCACTATGAGCATCCTCCTTCTTCTCCCCATCTTGATAGACATGCTCCATAGGAGGATCCTTAGCTGATTTCCCTTGCTCAACAAGATCAATCGGCTTTTGTTCTAATTGGAGAGATTTCACCTACCCCCCAGTGTCATATGAAATTGTGATAACATTGTTGTTCTCTTGAGTATCTTCAATTTGTAGTTCATGAACAACAACCTTATCTTCACTTGAGGGCTCCACCTCTCTCTCTTGGGCATTTGAGCCTTGAGCTTTGAATGAATCGGCTAATGCAAGCCGATTCAAAACCTATTTGCCATCAAGACCAATTGAATCCAATTGGTCCATCTATTGAGCTTCAGAAAATCTCAATCGTCCATTATCAATGGCTAATTGGATCACTTGATGAAACACATTGCAGTTAGAAGTATTATGATCAGAAGAATTGTGCCACTTGCATTATGTAAACTCTTCTAAGTTTTGAATAGATTGCAAGGTATTGTGATCAGTGATTCTATTAAAATTATTCTTGAGCAAAATATCAAAGACATGATCACAAAAAGTAAAGTCAAAGGTGTACTTTGATTTCCTTAGCCGACTCTTTTGTGGAGTCGGCTTTAAAGCTAGGCAAATGAAGGGATTAAATTTAACATCAAACCATTCGGCCACACCTTTGTAGCTGCTTTTGAAAAGCCTTAGCTTTGACAAACTAACACTATCGGCCTTGCCATATATGGCACAATGTGTTGGCCGATAGAATCTGAATTTGTTTTATCAACAAATAAATTGTTATTCTCCATCGGTCTATTACAACTATTAGTGAGGATATCTTTAATAGATGCTGAAATTGAAATAGTATGACCGGATTAGAATTTGAGCAAAATATTTGTGTCTTCTACCTTGTTGATCATGTTGGAGAAGTGCATATCCTTGATTTACATGATGTTGCTCTTCTTCTCCGGAAACCAATCAACAAGAGGGGTCAAATCACCTAAAGACACATTAGCAGCTACCGAAACTGGGAAATTTGGCTTAGCCGACTGAAAATCGGCTAGGCCGACTTGGGCACTAGCAGGGGCAGTCGGCTTGGCCAATTGGGAAGTCAGCCTAGCTGACTTAGGGCAGGTGACGAAGGCAGTCGGCCTAGCTGACTTAGAGCTGGTGGCAAAGGTAGTCGGCTTGGCCGACTAGGAAGTTGGCCTAGCTGACTTAGAGCAAGCAAGAGTCAGCTTAGCCGACTTTAAAGTTGGCTCAACCAATTCTGAGCAGGCAGACGGCCCTCCTTTGTTGCTTGTAGGGGCTTGATCTCCATCAATGATGTGGTAATCACTAGATAAGCATACAACCCCTTTAGCTCCTAAAAAATCAAGTCTAGTTGATTTCTGTCATTTTTCTTGCTTTTCTGTAACAAGAATTGTTTTCTGAGATGTGATTGATTCGGAAAGGATATTGTGTTGTTCGGCTTTTGTAGCCGAACCTTTGCTTATATCCGAATCAAATCTTTCATTCATGCTCACTGGCAATCCTCTTTTAGCCGATGACTCAATTGTGATCGGCCTTTCCTCATTAGTCTTTCCAAAATATTCATAGAATTGCTCTTCTAATTGAGACCATAAACCAATAGTGCACCGGGGCATAGATGTAAACCATGCAAAGGCAATACCGGTAAGGGATAAAAGAAAATTACGTATTCTCATATAATCTTCTTTACCAGCAAAACCTAATTATGAGATATATATATTAATATGTTCCAGAGCGGTCTTATCATCTTCACCACTAAACTCATAAAAATCAGGTATCCACCAACCATCAGGAGTTTTCAAGTAATCAATGTGTAATGGATACAGTCTATGATATGTGGGCACCTTCCATTTAGAGGAGCCATATGGATTTCTAGTATGGGCTAAATTTCCTTGATTCGGCTTGATTTGAGAGCATCATATGAAGTCGAATCATGATTGTTTGCATGTGCACTCATTGCTGAATTTTCATTGATTCGACTATAATTATTAGCAATAGGTTCAGCCGAATCATGAGTTTTAATACTCGAATGCCTTGCTGAAATTTCACTAATTCGGCTTTGATCATGAGCGAAATACGAAACCAAATTGTGGGCATTGATCTTTGCATATGGTGCTGAATTTCCATTGATTCGGCTATGGTTACTAGTAACACATGAAACCGAATTATGAGTATCAGCACTTAAACACCTTGCTGAATTTTCATTAATTCGGCTTAAGTTGGAAGTAACATATGAAGCCAAATTATGAATATGAGCATTTATATAAGGTGCTGAATTTTGAGAGCAATTGGCTAAATAATTAGCATTGTCATAGCCAATTTTCTCATTCATCGGCAGATCATGTGGTGGAACCACATATTGTGAACTTATAGTCGATGAACAAGGATTTACATGTTGCATGTTGCTAGTAGCATCAAAACTCAAAGAATTCATAGTTGACATCGGCTCTTGACCATGATATCCATAATTATTATGTGTATGATGAGGAACGTTATCAAAAGTATCAGCCGATGCAACATATCTAGTATCATTACAGCTAGCAACACCAACATGAGAGCTTATATGACTTGTAAAATAACCATTAGGATCATAAGATGCATTTGCAAGTTGTACCTCAAGGTAATTGTAGTAGTTTTGTGATGAACCACCTTGGTACTCCATGATTTAAAACTTGACCGCCTTGCTGAATTTTCCCATGTCAAGCGCAACACGTTGCAAAATTGCAAGCACGATCACAAGGGGTCAAAACCAGATACGATTGGCCTTTTGGGCTAGATGCAACAGTAATGGTGAGCTCAAGAAGATAGATCAGTGAGGAATAAGGCTAGGGTATGAAGAATCGGCTACAAAGTAGAGCCAAAACAAATTCTTCCCCAGCGAAGTCGCCAAAAAGTGTGTTGACGTTGGATGTTGTCCAAATCACACACCAGAAAGGGCATTGGACGCCCGGGCCGCTATGAACCGAAGAACCCAACAAGAATATCACTCTTTCATGATGAAGAACGGAGAGGTTTACAAGTAAACCACCAAAGGATAACCAACGTGCTTGCGTGATGAAGAACCGACTAGTTTTTAGGCAAACTAGCAAAGGAATCACCGAAGCTCTCGCCCGGGAGGGACCCCGTCAGGGAAAGGACGTCGCCGGGTTGCCCTAGGTTGGCTGACAAGCCTAGAATGTTATCCTTAGTCGTAGATCAAGGGATGAACATCATGGAGATTGAAGGATTAGAGAAAAGAGGTAAAAGGAGTAGATTGATTTATTTGTACGACGATTGGATAGATGGGGACTCAATCGGCCATGATCCTCTCATATATATAGAGGGGGTGGTCTTATCCCAGTAGGAAACCTCTCCAAGGCTTATTTTCTAAGTTTTCCATGTCCAAAAACCGATCTAGAAACAAATCGGTTCGAGATCTGAAAGTCAGATTTGAAATAAACACATACTGATACTTCCGGTCAGGCTCCATCGGTAGTACCGGTCCCCACCGGTAGTACCGGTCAAGGACCGGTAGTACCGGTAGTTCATTTTCACGCCAAACTACGCCTTCCTTCGCCAGCCACCGAAAGTTCCGGTCTCGGACCGGAAGTACCGGTAGTTCATTTTCGCGCCAACTGGTCTCGGACCGGAAGTACCGGTAGCCCAGACAGATATTTTCTCGGAGGCATAACTCTCTCATCCGAACCCCAAATTGGATGTTCCATATATGTTTTTTACCATCTCGATGAGAGGAATGCAATGGTAAGGGCTAGATATCGAGCCAATCGTAGTTTTTTTTGAGCTTTTTTAGAAATTGGTATAATCTTATTCATCATTATTTCCTACATTGTTTAAGACCCAACTTCACGACAAGCCTAACGAGCCGAGCCTAACGAGCTGAGCTGAAGTTAAAAGTCGTTTCAAATCAAGTCATTTTTATTTTAAAAGATAAATGAGTCCAATCGGAGCACTTTTGTACCGAGCCAGCTTAACGAGCTTTTTGTCTAGCCCTAGGTAAGTCCGTTACACATTTTGACAACTTCACAAAATGGATATTTTTTGTTGTCAATATTTAATGAAAATTCAGCAAGGTGTTTAAGTGCTAATACTCATGATTCAATTTCACGTGTTACTAGTAACCATAGTCAAATCAATGGAAATTCAGCACCATATGCGAAGATCAATGCCCATAATTCGGCTTTCGTATTTTGCTCATGATCAAAGCCGAATTAGTGAAATTTCAGCAAGGCATTCGAGTACTAAAACTCATGATTCGACTCAACCTATTGCTAATAATTGTAGCCGAATCAATAAAAATTCAGCAATGGGTGCACATGTAAACAATCATGATTCGGCTTCATATGATGCTCTCAAATCAAGCTGAATTGAGGAAGATTTAGCCCATACTAGAAATCCATATGGCTCCTCTAAATGGAAGGTGCCCGTATATCATAGACCGTATCTATTACACATTGATTACTTGAAAACTCTTGATGCTTGGTGGATACCTGATTTTTATGAGTTTAGTGGTGCAGATGATAAGACCGCTGTGGAACACATTAATGTATATATCTCACAATTAGGTTTTGCTGGTAAAGAATATTATATGAGAATACATAATTTTCCTTTATCCCTTACTGGTATTGCCTTTGCATGGTTTACATCTTTGCCTCGGTGCACTATTAGTTCATGGTCTCAATTAGAGGAGAAATTCTATGAATATTTTGGAAAGACTAATGAGAAAAGGCCTATCACAATTGAGTCATCGGCTAAAAGAGGATTGCTAGTGGGCAGGAAAGAAAGATTTGATTCGGATGTAAGCAAAGCTTCGGCTATAAAAGCCGAACAACACAATATCCTTTCCGAATCAATCACATCTCAGAAAATAAGTCTTGTTACAGAAAAGCATGGAAAATGACAGAAATCAACTAGACTTGATTTTTTAGGAGCTAAAGGGGTTGTATACTTATCTAGTGATTACCACATCATTGATGGAGATCAAGCCCCTACAAGTAACAAAGGAGGGCCATCTACCTACTCAGAATCAGCTGAGCCAACTTTAAAGTTGGCTAAGCTGACTCCTGCCTGCTCTATGTCGATTAGGCTAACTTCCCAGTCGGCCAAGCTGACTACCTTTGCCACCATGGCTAGGTCAACTTCCCAGTCAGCCAGGTCGACTGCCTCTACCTCCTTCTCTGAGTCAGCTAGGCCGATTTCCTAGTTGGCCAAGTCGGCTGCCTCTGACGCCTGCCCTGAGTCGGCTAGGCCAACTTCCAAGTTAGCCAGGACAACTGCCCCTACTGCTATTGTGCCTATTAGTGCCCAAGTCAGCCTAGCTGACTCCCAGTCGACTAAGCCGACTTTCCCGGTTCCGGTAGCCACCAATGTATCTTCGGATGGTTCGACGCCTCTTGTTGATTGGTTTCCGGGGATGAAGAGCAAGATCATGCAAATCAAGGACATGCACTTCTCCAACATGTTCAACAAGGTAGAAAACACAAATATTTTGCTCAAATTCCAATCCGGTCATACTATTTCAATTTCTGCATCTATTAGAGATATCCTTGCTAATAGTAGTAATAGACCGATTGAGAATAGCAATTTATTTGTTGGTGATAAAACAAATTCAGATTCTATCGGCCAACACATTGTGCCATATAGTAAGGCCAATAGTTCTAGTTTGTCAAAGCTAAGGCTTCTCAAAAGTAGCTACAAAGGTGTGGCTGAATGAGTTGATGTTAAATTTGGTCCCTTCGTTTTCCTCGCTTTAAAGCCAACTCCACAAAAGAATCGGCTAAAGAAATCAAAATACACCTTTGACTTCACTTTTTGTGATCATGTCTTTGATATGTTGCTCAAAAATAATTTTATTAAAATCATTGATCACAGTGCTTTGCCATCTATTCAAAACTTAGAAGAGCTTACATATTGCAAGTGCCACAATTCTTCTGATCATAATACTTCTAACTGCAATGTGTTTCGTCGAGTGATCCAATCAGCCATTGATAATGGACGATTGAGATTTTTTGAAGCTCAACAGATGGACCAATTGGATTCAATTGGTCTTGATGGCAAATAGGTTTTGAATCGGCTTGCATTAGTCGATTCACTCAAAGCTCAAGGCTCAAATGCCCAAGAGAGAGAGGTGGAGCCCTCAAGTGATGACAAGGTTGTTGTCCATCAATTGCAAGTTGAAGATATTTTAGTGGATGATAATGTCACTATAATTTTAGAAGATACTGGGGGGCAGGTGAAATCTCTCTGACTAGAGCAAAAGCTGATTGAGTCTATTGAGCAAGGGGAATCGGCTGAGAATCCTTCTTTAGAACATGTTTGTCAAGATGAAAAGAAGGGGGAGGATGCTCATAAAGCTAATGGAGGTAAGGGTCATGGAAAACAAAGGACTAGAAGGCCAGAGCTTAGCTTTGAGAAACTTCTAGCTAAATATGAAAAGATAGGAGAAGCAAATATTGCCAATAGATCAAATAAAGTCCAATCATCAAAACTGCCTCCAACGCACAAGTCTCAAGAGTAGAATTAGCAAGGAGATAGATCTCACGCAGCAGCAACATATTCTCCTTTTGAGTAGACAATTCCCATGTCAAATGGATCACAGTCCGTATATTTTCATCCTTATTTATCTTGGGGCTAGTTTGATCAAGAGACACATATTTCACTATATTTTAGGCTACAATATGTAGAATATGCAGCTCCTAGACATTCAGAGAGATCATCATCTTGTAAAGACCATTTTGATCAAAATCAGTCCGGAGCTCAAGCAAAGAAGAAAGTGGTAAAACAAGTTTACCGCATGAAGTATGATGGCTGAAAAGATAAAAGTTTAGATCTAAATTCAACTATTGAAAAGCCGATTACGTTGTTGAAAAATCCGGCTAATGATGGCAAAGAAGTAGAGAAATCATCTATTGATGTTGTAGGTGCCAAATTTGAGCAAAAGAAGATGAAAGTGCCTAAAATCAAGAAAGAATTGCCGCTGTCCAAAATAGAAGCAAAACCGACATGCTCAATCGGTTTACCAAAGTGGCAGGAAAAGAAGTTACAAAAGCTTAGTGCAGAGAAGCTAAAAGAAAAATGCTTGGCGTGGGTTCCTAAATGGAGACTTCAAGATCAGAAGGATGATGATCAAACAAGTGTTGCAACAAAGGCAAAGGAGAGAAGAAGGTTCAAGAAACAATTGTCAAGTTGGAGGTTTGCACCAAATCATCAAAATCATTGGTCATGACATCATCCATACTCTCTGCCTATGCCTATATGGAATTCATCCCCTGGTATGCATGGTTATCCCTCAGCTTCTTATTTTGATCCTTGGTATGGATCTGTATGTTTCGGAGGGTTGCCAAATTATTTTGCTTATCAATGATCAAGAGCCGAAATATTTATTTTGGTTATGCATGCTCTTGTGGATGAATTCATATGGCCAATAATTTGATATCACCCTTAGTGTAAAAATATAGTCGATGAGTGCTTGTGACCATCGTGCTATTAGAAAGCCCCCATGAAATTTACTTCGATGGCTTTTAGGCCCAGGGGGCATGACATATGCATTTTGGATTTACTTCATGGATGTGACAATATAATTAATCGGCTTGCAAATAAGGTGAAGGTGTTGACATAATCATTATTTCTCACAATGGTGCTATTAGAGACATCAAGCCGATTAAAAATTACATTTGCACCAAAATTCAAGCCGAATGTGATTTTCTTATTCGGCTTGATCATATTGCGATCCATGAGGTATGGCATGTTGAAGCCTGTGGTGATTCTTTACTGGTGGAACAAGTTGCTGGTGAATTTCAATGCTTAGAAGAGTCACTAAAAGTTTGCCTTGATGCTTGCCTTGATATCATTGGTTCTTTTGTCGAATTTCAAATTCAGCATATTCTAAGGCATGAAAATCAAAAGGCCAACTTGTTAGCGCAATAAGCATCTAGCTATGACGTCGGTGGGCGTAATTTTCATGTTCAAGAACAGTCAATGCATCAAAGTTTAGAATTTTCCAGTGCAGGTGCAGACTAGTCGACTAAGCCGACTGACCAAGTCAGCTTAGCCGAGTCCCTTCTTGCTGCAGCCAAGTCAGCTGAGCTGACTACTATAGCTAGCCAAGACAACTCCCCCCAGTCAGCTAAGCCGACTGCCCCTGTCGGCTCAACTAACTCCCCTATGACCAGCATGGTTAATGAGCATGACGAGCTCTTAAATCGGCCTAACAAAACTTCTAGTGATGTTGGGGCCAATTTGTATGATTGGAGGACTCCTTTATTGATATATCTACGTGATCCAAGTGCTAAAATTGATAAAAGTGTTCGATGAAGTGCTTTTCAAGTATGTGTTCACAATGATGAGCTTTATCGAAGGACCGTCGAAGACTTTCTGCTGAAGTGGTTGGGATCTGATCAAGCAAGAGTGGCTATGAGAGAAGTCCATAAAGGTATTTATGGTATGCATCAATTGGCCTCGAAGATGAAGTGGTTATTGAGTAGAGCCAATTTCTATTGGCCTACTATGATAGCCGATTGTTTTCGATACAACAAAGGTTGCGAAGAGTGACAAAGGTTTAAAAATATTCAGCTGGTGCCTGCTGCTATGCTTCATTCTATTATCAAGCCATGGCCTTTTCATGGTTGGGGGTGTAACACCCTAGGTGTCAAGTATGCATTAAGCATTTCAAATCATACGCATGAACATCATCTTGCATTCATAATCACATGTAATATAAGTATAGCATTGAGTTGAAACATGTGAAACATCACTTTGAAACATGGATGTTGCATATGCTTGTTTAAATACAATTTTGCCCTAATTATGCTTGCTAGAAAAATAAAACATGTTTGGTTATAACTACAAATCATTTAGGGATATTCAGTATAAAATTTGGAGCAAGTTTGGTATCCAAATTTCCTCAAAATTTGCTTTTTAAAATATACTAGAAAAATAGAATTTTGAATTAAAATGGGCTTTGAATCTCCATTTCAAAATCTATTTGGAATTTCAAAATGTGCCTTAAAGCAATGTTGTAGAGAATTAAATTTTGAACAACTTTTGTTTTGGGGTGAAGTCTTGAAAATGCCTTTTTCTACTTCAAAATTTGAAATTTGAAACTATTGGGAAAATCTGGAATTTAATTTAGAAAAGAAAAAGGCTTTCTTTGCTTAACGGGCCACGCGCTCCACTTTCGGCCCACTAGCCAAAGCCGGCCCACTTGCACTCACGCGCCTGTCTCGCTCGTGCCCGACCGCGGCAGGGGCTAGGGATGAAAATGGTACGGATATTTTCCGACCGTATTCGAGACCGAATTCGTTTAGAGGGGTTTTAATCCGTCCGTATCCGAGTCCGGATATTTAACATCCGATACCGTATTCGTATCCGAATATTTAAATCACATATTTATGATGTCGATATCCAATCGTATCCTATCCGGTATTTTCGATACTATCCGTATTCGAATCCGAATCCGGACATAAATATGAAAACAAATACGATATCAGTGATATCCGTTCGTATCCGATCCGTTTTCATCCCTAGCAGGGGCTGCTCGCCCCGTGGCCGCCATGCGCCGTCGCCAGCGGCACCTGGCCGCCCGGTGGCCCCCGTGCGCGCCCTCAAGACACCCAGCGCCGCGCTCTGCCTCCCCACTCTCTCCAATTCTTCCTCTCTCACTCCACCGCCGCAGCAGAGCAAGCCAAGCGGCTCTCCTCGGCCACCGCCCGCACACGCGCTCGCCAGCGTTGCCCGTTCCGGCCACCGCAGTGCACCACCGGCGCCTCTATCTTCCTTCGAGCTCCGCCTCTCCCTCGCGCAGCCCGTGCTCTCACAAGCTTCCCGTGGTAAGGCCCCCTTCGACGGGCATTGCTCGCCGGAGCATGACCGAGCTCACCGGAGATTTCCGCTTCGTGGGCTCCTCCTCTCCACGCCACCTTCTCTCCTTACCTTGCGCGTATCTTGCTCGCCTTGGCTCACCGGTGCTCGAGCACCCTTCCCGTGACCATCTTTTGGCCGAGAATGGCCGGCCGGCGACCACCCACGTCGCCGCTCCGCCATGGACAGCGGTGACCGGTTTCTCGAGCCCCACTAGCCACCGCGTATGCACCATCAAGTTCGTGGGGTTGAGGTGGTCATCTGGGTGACCTTGGCCTGGCCGGAGACCTTGCCGTCGGCGAGATTTCGCCGGTCAGCGCCGCCCCGTCTTAGCCTGGCTGACGGGTGGGATTGGTTGACCCATGGACCCCAGCTGTTAGCGCCTGCGGGTGCACTGCACCGGGTGCACTCAGCATTTTCAGCGGTTGATTTTAAAAGGAATTTGGAAAATGATTTTCAGAAATGATGTAAATGCTTTAGAAAATCATAACTTGCTCATTTTGGCTCCAAAAATGGTGAAATAAATTTTGTTGTGATCCTCATGACTAGATCTATAGCTTAAAATTGTTGCATGTTGATTTTATGATACTTTTCTGTGGAGCTTTATTTAATTGTTGAAATTGTTGTTTTCTTAAGAAATGCATAATAAATCATAGGAAGCTCAAAAAATTTTGATTCCAAGTTTGTTATTCTTCTTGTGTGATGTACTTTGTATGAAAAATATATGTCATGCATGTTCTGTAGAAAAATAGTAATGTCTAGTTCAAGTGCTATTTATGGCTGATTTTTATTATTTTTGCTAGAGGGAGAAATTTGTATAAAATATGCATGTGATAAATTTTGTATAGTGTTTGTTTACTGTGTAGATTATAGGAAAAATACTAAATCTATTGTTTGATACTTTTCATAGTACAAAGTATTTTCATGCTCATTTTTATGCCATAGCTTGTTATTTTCTTGGAGGCTATTTTGCTTATCCAATTTCCATAGAAATTTTGTGGTAGGCTACTTAGAGTAGGAATATACTACTATAATTTTTGTAAATTTTTCTATGAACTAGAAATATAGGTTTCTATTGTAACCCTATTTTAAATCAAATATGAAATAATATTCTTTATGTATATTGGGTTTAATAATGAAGCTTTGGTGTATCTTTGAAGCATCAAATCACTTGTTGATGTTACTTGACAAGTTAATGTGGTTGTGCTAATAAAGTGTAGTAGCACTTAAGTTAGGGTTATATGTTAGTTAGTGTAAAAGTAACGGGGAGTGCAATAGAAGAGAATGTAGTAGATGACATGTTTTCGTAGTAACTGATATGGGATGATGTTGACTACCTTGTAGAAATGTTTTGCCTCTAGTCTATACTATAAGTCTCAATGAGTTCATATGCATATCATGTCATCATGATCATTGCATACCACCGCATCTGATGCATCGTTTGCACATTTACTTATGCAATTGCATCATACAGGATCGTAGGAGGAGTTGCCAGTAGCAGTTCAGGAGGAGTAGATGAAAGTCCCATGTTTGGTGTTGGTAATTAGTGACAATGCCTAAGTACTAATCCCATGCCTAAGTTGTATGTAGCATATGAGGATTAGTACACTCCAAGGTTGGTGGCAAGATGGACATGGTGATCATGATGGCCACACTTGGATTTGGACGCAACCCTACGTGATCAAGGCAAAGGTATATGCTTAAGGGTTGTGTTTTAGTAACCAAGACACCTAGTGGGTGTGGTTACATTATAGGATAGATAGCCGTACTATAAAGAGGGGAATGACGCGGCTATTGAACTCCTAAGTGCCTCTAGATGTGCATTTCATGATCATATGCATTTGGATAGAACTAATATCGCCTCGGAAAATGATTGTGAAAATGCTAACACACTCACACATGGCAAGATCACTTGGTGATGTTAGCACGTTTGCGACGGCGGTGGAGTTTAAGCGGTAGAGAGGGTTTGGGGTCATCTCTCCCTCCCGCCGAGCGTGCGAGCGTGGGATTCAGGCAATTTTGGGGAAATGAAATGCCTATTTTCCACTACGCCGGAAGTCAGAAAAAGAAACGGAGGCAAACGGGGGTCACAGTGGTGACCGGACGCTGGACCGAACGCGGTCACTGTTTGACCGGACGCGTCCGGTCAGTGTCCAGTATCTGCGCGTTTTTCAGTTGTTTGATCGGACGCGAGGCGCGTCTGGTCACAGGCGACCGGACGCGTCCGGTCGTCCAGGGAGCTTACTGGACTCCAACCGGACGCGGGCACTGTGGCGTCCGGTCAGTTCTTCAGCGCGTCCGGTCGCTGGTTCGTTGTGCGCGGCTCAGGGTTGACCAGCGCGTCCGGTCAGTTACGGGACCGGTGCGTCTGGTCGTGACCGGCGCGTCCGGTCGTTGCGACCAGCGTGTCCGGTCGGTGCTTTGCGAAACTAGCCGTTGCGCGACCGGCGCGTCCGGTCAGTTGGACTGGCGCGTCCGGTCAACGCGACTTCGGCTGTTTCAAGTTTCTAACGGCTATATTCGAAGGGGTACGTCTATAAATACTCGTTGGACGGCTCAAGGCTCTCTCTCTCGAACATTTGACATACTTGTGAGCACTTTGAGCTAAGCAACTCCCCTCCCACTCATCTCTCTTGCTTCTTTGCATATTCGAAGTGAGATTGAGTGATCCAAGTGCATTTTGCATTGTGAGATTGCATCTAGTTGGCACTTGGTGGTTGATTTGCTGCGGGATTCTTGTTTCTCTTGGTGGTTGCCGCCACCTAGACGGCTTGGAGCAGCTTGGAGGCGTTGGCAAGAGTTGGTGATTGTTCTTGGCCACCTCCGGTGATTGTGAGGGGTTTGTGCCTACCTCGGCGAAGCGCCAAAGGCAACGTTAGTATATTGCTCGTGTCATTGCAACCTTTTGCCATTTGGTAGGTTCTTGTGGTGCCTTTTGAGAGGCTCGGTGTGAGACCGATTAGCCACCGAACCACGTGGTGAAGAGGGACACAATGGGGACTAGCGTGCCGGCAAGCACGTGAACCTCGGGATAAATCTTCGTGTCATCACTTTCATATTGTGATTGATTGATCCCGGTGTTTGGTTATCTTGGTATTCATTGTTGATCATATTGGTTGGCTCAATACTTCGCCCCTCGGTGATACCCTCCTATCTCTCTTGTATTAATTTCTTAGTTATCTTTGCTAGCTAGTTAGCTTAGCTAGAGTAGTTCTCTTGTGTAGCTTGCTAGTTGTAGTTGTACTTAACTTCTCGGTTTGACTTGTGCGGTTGAGTGCAAATACTAGAATTGTGAATTGGATAGGTGGCTTGCAAACACCCATAGGCTAAGCAAAACTCGCATCTCGCTATTTGTTATATTGATAAACTTGTTTAGCTTGTCGTTGTAGAAAATTTTAATAGGCTATTCACCCCCCTCTAGCCATCAAGACCTTTCAAGTGGTATCAGAGCCGTGGTCACCGTTTGTAAGGCTTAACAACCTCGGTGTAAGATGGCTCAAGTTATGTTCAATCATGTTAATGGCAAGCCTCCATTCTTTGATGGCGTCTCTTCCTTTGATCATTGGAAAAGGAAGATGAAGCAATATCTAGGCAATATACATGAGAAGGTTTGGGATGTGACCAAAGAAGGATACGTCATTCTTGATGAGGAAAACCTCACTCCCAATGACCGCATCAACAAACAATGCAATACGGCGGCACTTGACACAATCTATCGTGCCATTGATGATAAAGTATTTGAGCAAATCAAAGATCTTGAAAAGGCAAATGAGCTTTGGATAAGGCTTGAAGAAACATATGAAGGCACTTCAACGGTAAAAAGTGCCAAACTATATATGCTCAAGGACAAGTTCTCCACATTCAAGATGAAGGATGATGAATCCATCCCGGAGATGTTCTATAGGCTCCAAGTCATTGTTAATGATCTCAAGGGGCTTGGGGAGAAGGTTGAGGACAAGGACTTCTCACACAAGTTCTTGATGTGCTTACCCAAGAAGTTTGCCACCTTGAGAAGAATGATCTTTAGAGAGGGATTGGACAAGGTCAAACCAACCAATGTGCTTGGAGATATAATGACCGATGCCCAATACAATGATGATGAAGTTAAGGTAGAAGAGAAGAAGGAAACCAAGGTCAAGCAAGAGAAGCCCATTGCATTCAAGGCTTCATCCTCTAAGGGCAAGAGCAAGGTTGATGATGATGATGATGATCCATTTGATGATGAGATCATGGCCCTTCTAGTGCAAAAGATGGGTCGGTTCATGAAGAAGAAAGGCTATGGTGCAAGAAAGAGAAGAGACTTCATGAAGGCAAAGGAGGTGCTTTGCTACAATTGCAATAGCCCCGATCATGTAGTGGCAAAGTGCCCCTATGAAGACAAAAGATATCATGATGGGGAGTTAAAGTTGAAGAAGAACAAGAAGGAGAAGAAAGCAAAGAAGAGCTTCACTTTCAACAAGAAGAAGAAGGGTGGTGGTTATGTAGTCACTTGGGATAGTGACAACTCCGATTGTGATGATGATGATGAAAGCTCCAGTGATGATGAGAGGATCACTCGACGAGCCACTGCAAACATCGCCCTCTCCAACAAGCCATCCATCTTCGACACTACATCAACATGCCTTATGGCCAAGCCTACCAAGGTAAAACATGATGATAGTAATGATGATTCTTGTGCTAGTGATAATTGTAGGAGTGATGATGAGGAGGATGAGGACTACTCCAAGGATGATCTATTAGGCATAATAGATCAAATGAGCAAGGGCTACAAGAGGACAACCAAGAAATACAAAATCTTGGAACAAGAGCTCATTGCCAAGAGCAATGAAAATGATGCCTTGATGGAGGAGCTTGTTGCTCTCAAAAAAAGTAAGGAGTGCAAAGGAATTGAACAAGAGCTCAAAGCTCTTAGGAAATCCTTTGATGAGCTAGAGGCTTCTCGTGAGTGTCTAAAGGAAGACCACGAGGATCTTGAAATTGCTCACACTAGGCTTAAGGAAGCCCACTCCACTCTACTTGAGCTCATCAAGGAAAAGGACCTTAAGTTGGAAAAGTTCATGAAGGAAGCTAAGGAGGAGCAAGTGATTGTCACTTGTGATATTGGACTAACATGTGATATTATTGATGATTCTTTATTTGTTAGTCCTACTAATGCTTCATGTAGCTCATCATCATCCACCACAACCAACTCTACCTCTACTACTAGTGATTCATCACTTGTGGTTGAGACTCTCAAGAGAGAGGTGGATGATCTCACCCGCGCATTAGGCAATGCCTATGGTGGGGATGCCCGCTTGCTAAAATGCTTGGGTAGCCAAAGGTTCTCTCTTAACAAAGAGGGATTAGGCTATACTCTCAAGAAGGGCAAGGCGGCCTTTGCTACTCCAAAGCCTCGCTTTGTGAAGGGCAATGGTCGTTATTGCAATAGATGCAAGCAAGTTGGGCATCTAGAGATTAATTGTAATAAAATGAACAAGAACAAGAAAAATGCTAATGTACCTTATATTCCTTTTGATTCTTGTTATGTGCTTACCAAGGGTGATAAAGGTGTGCATGCTAGGTTTGTTGGTACACCAATTATGGGCCCAAAGAAGAAGGCCATTTGGGTACCAAAGAGCTTAATGACTAACCTCCAAGGACCCAAGCAAGTATGGGTACCTAAAAGACATTAAATTGTTTTGTAGGTAAATTACAAGGCCGGAGGAAGGCATTGGGTGCTTGATAGTGGGTGCTCTCAACATATGACCGGTGATTCAAGAATGTTCAACTCTCTCAAATCAAATGATAGTGGCATTGATAGTATCACATTTGGTGACAATAGCAAGGGTGATGTAAAGGCTCTTGGAAGGATTGCAATCTCTAATGATCATAGCATTTCCAATGTGCTCTTAGTTGAAAAGTTGAACTTCAATCTTCTTTCGGTTGCTCAATTGTGTGATCTCGGTTTTAAGTGCATATTTGGTGTTGATGATGTGGAGATAGTTAGTGTTGATGGCTCTAACTTGATCTTCAAAGGCTTTAGATATGAGAATCTATACTTGGTTGATTTCAATGCTAGTGACACTCAACTTTCAACATGCTTGCTCACCAAATCAAGTATGGGTTGGTTATGGCATAGAAGACTTGGTCATGTTGGTATGAAGCAATTGAACAAGTTAGTAAAGCATGACTTAGTTAGAGGCTTGAAGGATGTCACATTTGAAAAGGACAAGCTATGTAGTGCATGTCAAGCCGGAAAGCAAGTAGGCAACACTCATCCATTGAAGAGCATTATGAGTACTTCCAAGGCATTTGAGTTGTTGCACATGGATCTATTTGGGCCAACTACATACACAAGCATTGGTGGCAACAAGTATGGTTTTGTGATTGTGGATGATTTCACTAGATACACATGGGTATTCTTTCTTGTGGACAAGAATGATGTATTTGACATATTCAAGAAGTTCATCAAGAGAGTGCAAAATGAGTTTGAGACCACAATCAAGAAAGTAAGAAGTGACAATGGAAGTGAGTTTAGAAACATAAGAGTTGATGAGCTATGTGAGGAGCTTGGAATCAAGCATCAATTCTCGGCCAAGTATACACCTCAATCAAATGGCCTAGTTGAAAGGAAGAATAGAACCTTAATTGATATGTCAAGATCAATGTTGAATGAGTATAATGTGAGTCATTCATTTTGGGCCGAAGCAATCAACACGGCTTGCTTCTATAGTAACCGCCTCTATTGCCATAAGTTTCTAGAGAAGACACCATATGAGATCTTAAATGGAAGAAAGCCCAACATTGCATACTTTCGGGTATTTGGTTGCAAATGCTACATCTTGAAGAAGGGCACTAGATTGAGCAAGTTTGAGAAGAAATGTGATGAAGGATTTCTACTTGGTTACTCAACTACTAGCAAAGCTTATAGAGTTTGGAATTTGGCTAGTGGTTTACTTGAAGAGGTGCATGATGTTGAATTTGATGAAACAAATGGCTCTCAAGATGAAGAAGATAACTTGGATGATGTGAGAGGAACTCAATTAAGTAATGCTATGAAAGAAATGGATATTGGTGATATTAGACCAAAGCAAGTTATTAATGTAGATGACAACAAAGATCAAGTGCTCCAAAGTCCAATCACTCAAGCTAGTGGTTCTCTAGTGCAAAATCAAGCTAGTACATCATCTCAAGTGCAACAAGATCAACAAGTGGCTAGTTTATCATCTCCAACTCATGATCAACATCAACATCCAAGCAATCAAGTCCAAGTGCTTCAACCAACCAACATTGCAAGAGACCATCCATTGGATTCTATCATTGGTGACATACAAAGAGGAGTTCAAACTAGATCAAGATTGACATCATTTTGTGGTCACTCTTCTTTTGTGTCAATGGAAGAACCCAAGGACATTGATAGAGCATTGAGAGATCCGGATTGGGTAAATGCAATGCATGAAGAGCTCAACAACTTTAAGAGAAATGAAGTATGGGAACTAGTTGAAAGGCCTAAGGATCACAATGTCATTGGAACAAGATGGGTCTTTCGCAACAAGCAAGATCAAGATGGGATAGTAGTAAGGAACAAAGCAAGACTAGTGGCTCAAGGTTACACACAAATAGAGGGTCTTGACTTTGGTGAAACTTATGCCCCGGTTGCAAGATTGGAAGCAATTAGGATCTTACTTGCCTATGCTTGTGCTCACAATATCAAGCTACATCAAATGGATGTAAAGAGTGCATTTCTCAATGGGTACATTCAAGAGGAGGTGTATGTGGAGCAACCTCCCGGTTTTGAAGATGACAAGAAACCCAATCATGTATACAAGTTAAGAAAGGCTTTGTATGGATTAAAGCAAGCACCTAGAGCATGGTATGAAAGATTGAGGGACTTCTTGCTATCCAAAGGATTTGTCATGGGCAAAGTCGATACAACACTATTCACCAAGAAGATTGGGAAAGACTTATTTGTATTGCAAATATATGTTGATGATATCATATTTGGTTCAACCAATCAAGATTATTGTGATGAGTTTGGGAAAATGATGGCAAAGGAATTTGAAATGTCAATGATTGGTGAACTTAGTTTCTTTCTTGGACTTCAAATCAAACAAATGAAGGAAGGAACATTTGTAAGCCAAACCAAGTACATCAAAGATATGATCAAGAAGTTTGGAATGGAAGATGCAAAGAGTATTACAACCCCAATGGGCACTAGTGGAAGTTTGGATAGTGACAAGAGTGGCAACATGGTGGATCAAAAGCTATATAGATCGATGATTGGTAGCCTACTCTATGTGACGGCATCAAGGCCCGATGTGATGTTTAGTGTATGTATGTGTGCAAGATTTCAAGCCTCACCAAGAGAAAGTCATTTGAAGGCAACAAAGAGAATATTAAGGTACTTAAAGCATACACAAGATGTTGGATTGTGGTATCCCAAAGGTGCAAGTGTTGAGCTAGTTGGATATTCGGATTCCGACTATGCCGGTGATAAAGTGGAGAGAAAGAGCACTTCTGGGACATGTCAATTGTTGGGAAGATCACTTGTCTCATGGTCATCCAAGAAGCAAAATAGTATTGCACTATCTACCGCCAAAGCCGAATACATCGCCGCGGGTAGTTGTTGTGCACAAATCTTGTGGATGAAGGCAACATTGAAGGATTTTGGAATCAATTTCAAGAATGTGCCATTGCTATGTGACAATGAAAGTGTCGTGAAGCTAACTAACAATCCGATTCAACATCAAAGAACAAAGCATATTGATGTTCGCCATCACTTTATTAGAGATCATCAACAAAAGGGTGACATTGCTATTGAGAGTGTGGGCACCGAAGATCAATTAGCCGATCTATTCACCAAGCCACTTGATGAGAAGAGATTTCACAAGCTAAAGAATGAGTTGAACATACTTGACTTCTCCAACATGAGTTGATGCACCCCATATATGACATGCCTCTCCTTCGAGCCCCAAGGTACAATTGGTTGACATGTCATCCATTCTATACTAAGGACATGTTTAGTGCATCTAGTCATGATTTCTTATGTTCTAGGATCATTCATGAAAATTAAATAAATTTGAAGTTTATATGGTGCCACTATTGTTTCCATGACTTGTATGATCTAGTGGTAGCATATAACTTGTTTAAGTAGCTTGTGATCCTAAGTGTTTAATCTAGAAAACTTGTCTAAATATTTGCTTCAACATGGTGCATGATAACCCTTCTAGTGAGGTGTGAAGAAGCTTGCCCTTGGATCAAACCGAAGTATTTTATTTATGTAAGCAATCTAGGTTGAATCATAAACTTGATCCTCACCCCATATTTCAACATGATAATCTATCTAAAGTTTGCTCCTTGTGGTCAATTGGTGCCAAAGGGGGAGAAATTGTTGTTCACAAAGATAGAACTCAAAGAGGAAGAAGCACAAAGGGGGAGAATTGATAAAAGAAGGGGATCAACTAAAATTTTGAGCACACAAGTAGGGGGAGCAAGCTCTTAAGCATGAATGTTGCATTTCCATGTGCACTTCATATGTATGATGCATAGTTATGCATTTCGTTTTCTCCGATACATTGCTTGTGTGGTGACTTGCTAGTATAATTTGAATGATGCATTGAGGTACTAGTATGAATAGGAAGTAGTTAGATTTTTCTTGCTTCATGTTTTCAAAATGGTACTAGAGCCTTGCTTATAATGTTGATCTCATGAGGTTTCTAGTTATGTTTGTGCTTTTCCAAGTGGAATCTAACTACACAAGGTGCTAAGATGGTGTTTATCGCTACTCCGATGGTATCACGCTTCAAAGGTCTATAATCTAAAACACTTAGCACCTATTGGTAGTCAATGCTCCTAATCTTTCCTATCTAACATGTATGCTTCCAAAATCCAAACATATAGCATACATGTAGGGGGAGCCATTGCTATCAATTTGAATTCATGATCACATGTCCATAATTCTTACACATGGTAATATACTTGGACAATGTGACATGGATTCAATCAAAATTTTATTATAACATCTTTGTGAAAAGGGTTTGTCACCAATTACCAACAAGGGGGAGATTGAAAGTCCCATGTTTGGTGTTGGTAATTAGTGACAATGCCTAAGTACTAATCCCATGCCTAAGTTGTATGTAGCATATGAGGATTAGTACACTCCAAGGTTGGTGGCAAGATGGACATGGTGATCATGATGGCCACACTTGGATTTGGACGCAACCCTACGTGATCAAGGCAAAGTTATATGCTTAAGGGTTGTGTTTTAGTAACCAAGACACCTAGTGGGTGTGGTTACATTATAGGATAGATAGCCGTACTATAAAGAGGGGAATGACGCGGCTATTGAACTCCTAAGTGCCTCTAGATGTGCATTTCATGATCATATGCATTTGGATAGAACTAATATCGCCTCGGAAAATGATTGTGAAAATGCTAACACACTCACACATGACAAGATCACTTGGTGATGTTAGCACGTTTGCGACGGCGGTGGAGTTTAAGCGGTAGAGAGGGTTTGGGGTCATCTCTCCCTCCCGCCGAGCGTGCGACCATCAGGCAATTTTGGGGAAATGAAATGCCTATTTTCCACTACGCCGGAAGTCGGAAAAAGAAACGGAGGCAAACGGGGGTCACAGTGGTGACCGGACGCTGGACCGGACGCGGTCACTGTTTGACCGGACGCGTCCGGTCAGTGTCCAGTATCTACGCGTTTTTCAGTTGTTTGATCGGACGCGAGGCGCGTCCGGTCACAGGCGACCGGACGCGTCCGGTCGTCCAGGGAGCTTACTGGACTCCAACCGGACGCGGGCACTATGGCGTCCGGTCAGTTCTTCAGCGCGTCCGATCGTTGGTTCGTTGTGCGCGGCTCAGGGTTGACCAGCGCGTCCGGTCAGTTACGGGACCGGTGCGTCTGGTCATGACCGGCGCGTCCGGTCGTTGCGACCAGCGTGTCCGGTCGGTGCTTCGCGAAACTAGCCGTTGCGCGACCGGCGCGTCCGGTCAGTTGGACCGGCGCGTCCGGTCAACGCGACTTCGGCTGTTTCAAGTTTCTAACGGCTATATTCGAAGGGGTACGTCTATAAATACTCGTTGGACGGCTCAAGGCTCTCTCTCTCGAACATTTGACATACTTGTGAGCACTTTGAGCTAAGCAACTCCCCTCCCACTCATCTCTCTTGCTTCTTTGCATATTCGAAGTGAGATTGAGTGATCCAAGTGCATTTTGCATTGTGAGATTGCATCTAGTTGGCACTTGGTGGTTGATTTGCTGCGGGATTCTTGTTTCTCTTGGTGGTTGCCGCCACCTAGACGGCTTGGAGCAGCTTGGAGGCGTTGGCAAGAGTTGGTGATTGTTCTTGGCCACCTCCGGTGATTGTGAGGGGTTTGTGCCTACCTCGGCGAAGCGCCAAAGGCAACGTTAGTATATTGCTCGTGTCATTGCAACCTTTTGCCATTTGGTAGGTTCTTGTGGTGCCTTTTGAGAGGCTCGGTGTGAGACCGATTAGCCACCGAACCACGTGGTGAAGAGGGACACAACGGGGACTAGCGTGCTGGCAAGCACATGAACCTCGAGATAAATCTTCGTGTCATCACTTTCATATTGTGATTGATTGATCCCGGTGTTTGGTTATCTTGGTATTCATTGTTGATCATATTGGTTGGCTCAATACTTCGCCCATCGGTGATACCCTCCTATCTCTCTTGTATTAATTTCTTAGTTATCTTTGCTAGCTAGTTAGCTTAGCTAGAGTAGTTCTCTTGTGTAGCTTGCTAGTTGTAGTTGTACTTAACTTCTCGGTTTGACTTGTGCGGTTGAGTGCAAATACTAGAATTGTGAATTGGATAGGTGGCTTGCAAACACCCATAGGATAAGCAAAACTCGCATCTCGCTATTTGTTATATTGATAAACTTGTTTAGCTTGTCGTTGTAGAAAATTTTAATAGGCTATTCACCCCCCTCTAGCCATCAAGACCTTTCAGTAGACCGGGTCCGATCCACAAGAAACCCAGGCACAGAAGGTGCCCGAGGTAAACGAGCAAGAAGAGGATCTACCTGAGTGTGTGGACCACCAACCAAGTTCCTTTGAACGAGGCAAGCCCCAGAGCATTCTAAGTCTCCTACTTTATAAAAGCAATTCTTTCTATATATGAGTATATATTGTTACATTAGGTTGTAGGAGTTGATTGAAACCGTTGATGCATTTATTACTATCCTTGCCTACCTTATTACATTCTTATCCTGTTAGGTCAGGATCGAATAAATACTTAGCCCTGCTTAGACCGATAGCGATCGGTGATTTCTGGTCACCTATATTTATAGATGGTTACTGGAATGATTTAGCTATAGAGTGAATGATATCCTAGAAATAACCATGTGTTGGTGAATAACTAGAGACCGGACGAAAAAGTTGGAGGCAACCAGACAGGGTTCTAGGGTGCTATTAGTTTTTCATCTGTGTCGATTAAGGACCGATCGTTGCTCATCCCTCTTGTCATGTTGAACGCATGGCTCACATTTAGATAGCCGAATAATGTACCTTTCGACCGTGAAGCTAGTGGCATGATTCGGGCCGGGACCTACATGGGTGCGTGTACTGGTGCTGAAGGAGGTATGACAGGGACGTGAAGAGTAAGCCCAAGGTGCGTCTTGGCAGTCGGGCGGTCCCTAGGTACCGCGGCTCCAGTTTACCCCGCGATGTTTACCGAAATCATATCATTGGTGATTTGTAGCTCACATTAGTGGGTGAGTGTGGTTTGTGTGAGGAATAAATCACCAGCTGGTTAGAAATCGATTCGAATCACCATCGCTCCTGGACAGTGAGCACTTGACTCGAGTTACAGTGTCGTAGTAATGATGATGGAACATCGATGGTTATATGGATGGTATTGAAAATGCTAAATCTAAGTTGGTAACTGGATGTTATTACTTAATCAAGTGATTGCTATAGCATATGTGCTTACCTAGATGGATAAGTTATAATAAACATGATGCAACTTACTTAAAATGGTTTAGATATGATAGTTTATCCTTTTCGCAAATGAGTCAGCTAGTCCACTAAAAGAAAGCCTTGCATACTCCTTGGTGTCACTTTATTTTGGTTTAAGACGGGTAAGTCTAGCTGAGTACTTTCTCGTACTCAGGGCGTTATACCCATTGTTGTTGCAGATGGTCAAATGTATTATGGCTATTGCATTAACTGCTTGTATCCGGCGATGGGCGACAACTAGGACCAAGGGCAATGGTCGCTCCGTATTTCTTATCTGACACTTTTGTTGGAAATGGCTACCTAATGGCACTGTATCTGAACCAAAAGTGTGTGTGTTTTATGAAACTATTTGCTTCCGTTACTTTATTGTGAACTTGGGTTGTAATAACTTTATGTTCTAAACTCCGATGTATTCAACTGTTGTTGCGAATTTTATGTAATATGTGACGGTGATTGTAAACTTGTATGATCTTAGTTTGTATGTTGGTTGGTTCGAAATCCTTCATGGTTTCATGGACTACCGGGTTATACGGGCTTAAGTTTCCTAAATTATCTGCCTTGACAGAAGATTTTCTTATTTAATATTGTATAATTGGTCGATTCTGTTACAGATGTAACATCCCGGCCTAGGGCTTAACAGGATTAATAGGATACTCATACAAACAAGTTGCAACTTCTTTTCTAGAAGCCCATCTCTAAAGAATTCTGAGGTTAAGCATGCTTGGCCTAGAGCAATTTCAGGATGGGTGACCGACTGGAAAATCCTTACTGGGTGCGCACGAGTGAGGACAAAGTACGCAGAAAAAGCTTGTGTGGGTCTAAGGGCAGTCTATGTCCTAGAAAAGCTACAGATATAAGCGGGCCTGGCCTCGTAGAGGCAGGACGTTATAGAATGGTATCGGAGCTGACTCTCACGGTTTCACGGGCGCGTGTGTCGCAGTTGCGCAGGCATGGGGTGCATGGCTAGAGTGGTCCTAGAGTGGTCACATAGCATGGCACATGCGCTGGCACTGGACGCATGGACGTGGCCAAGAGAGGACGTTCCTGGCTTGGGATTGAGTGACGAAGACGTCGGTCTCTTAAGGGGGTGAGGATGTACCATCCCGGCCCGGGGCTTAATAGGATTAATAGGATACTCATACAAACAAGTTGCAACTTCTTTTCTAGAAGCCCATCTCTAAAGAATTCTGAGGTTAAGCGTGCTTGGCTTAGAGTAATTTCAGGCTGGGTGACCAACCAAGAAATCCTTTCCGGGTGCGCACGAGTGAGGACAATGTGCGCAGAATAGACTGCCCTCACAGACCTACACAAGCCTTTTCTGCGCACTTTGTCCTAACTCATGCGCACCTAGGAAGGATTTCCCGGTCGGTCACCCATCCTGAAATTGCTCTAGGCCAAGCACGCTTAACCTCAGAATTCTTTGGAGATGGGCTTCCGAAAAAGAAGTTACAACTTGTTTGTATGAGTATCCTATTAATCCTGTTAAGTCCCGAGCCAGGATGTTACATCCTCACCCCCTTAAGAGACCGATGTCCACGTCGGTCAACCCCAAGCCAGGAACGTCCTCTCTTGGCCACATCCGTGTGTCCAGTGCCAGCGCATGTGCCATGCTGCCTGACCACTCTGGGTCCACACCAGCCAAGCGCACCACGCCTACGCAACTACGACACACGCGCCTGTGAAACCGCTAGAGTCGGCTCTGATACCATTTTGTATGACCATCATACACACAAGGATCAAGACTTTGATAGCTAGGTCAAATGCACCATGTGACGATAGATTCTTATCCAACGGGTAACTTGTCCAACATTAAGTGTTATGTGCCCCTTTGATCCAACAGGGATGACATACGTTGCTCAATCGATGACCGTCGTCGTACAAGGACACTTGGGGAGAGTCACTTGTCTACCACCTCTTGCAGTCTGTCAATATTTATGTTGGTGATTATTCTTCAAAGGTTATCCGCTTAGCGACTTCAGGAGGAGGCTCTACTACATTGGTCTGATATAAGGATCTTCAGAAAAGATATAGGGAGATAACCAAGCAAGAACTCACGTGAAAATAACACATTGGTGGAGTTCCATAATGGATCATGACTAGCAAGCTCGATACCAGCGTGTGCCAAGTAGCGCAACCTTGTGTGTCACCCACAGGAGGCTCTCGGTTTTGTCGCAGCACCGTTAGTTATTAATCAAGACACCATTACCGGGTCTACCACCAAAATGAAATTTTCAAGTGGCACATATTTAGGTTGTAAGAACAAGCACCGAACAAGGGATGGGTAGCAAGCGAAGGTAGTTACAAGGTTTAGAGTCAACAAGGAGGCGATCCGAAGATCAAAACACAGCGCAAGGGAACATAGCTTAATTGTCGAAGACAACTAAGCAAGGGACTCTTACTTAAATTCACATACGACTTGCGTCCACCAAGGTGATTACCAGATGAAAGGTTCCAGTCATGTTGGACAACAATATGAGATCAAGACTGATAATGTTGAGAGACGTCAGAAGTTGAGATGAGCCTAGCAAACTTCCAGAACAAAATCGATACACCAATGAGGGATTGGGTTGATAAGGTAGCCACCTGATTTCGCAAGCAAAGATTTAAAGATCAAACAGCGAGAGATTAGTGTTGCCTGGATCATCTGTAGGAGAGACAATCGGGAGGTCCAACATGAAATCGGATAAGGTCTCCATGACTTGGCGGAGAACAACCATGGCCAAAGGTTAGCGTTCGGTAGGACTTAACTCGGTTGGTCGATCAAACGAGGTCTTAACCAAAGGGTACGGACATCTATGGCCTAAGCAGACATATACGGGAACTAAACTTGGGCTTACGTTCAATCAAAGGCATAGATACACAACATTCAAGGACTAATAACCACGTTTACAGGCTCAGGCTCCTAAGAGAAAACCTAATTAGAGATGGCAACCATGCGATTACGTAACTTGAGTGTTGTTCTAGGATAAAGCTATTTGACACTCGTATGCTCACCGAGGATAAATGAGGTGACAACTATGACACTACCTAGATAACAAGCACTTAGCAAACAAGAACTAACAGCAAGTTTAGCCAAAACAAAAGCATGTTAAAGTAACCAACTTAGTATACATAGATCCTAGACAGCAACGTAGCACACACGTTTCAACCATAACAGAAGTTGTAAGCATGAAACAAAGGTGATCCCAAACTTGTTGGAAAGCTTACTAAGTTATCTATAACTTTCTTATTATCATACTAAGATAATTCTATAGATAATAAGGCCAAATAATACAAAGAAGACATCTCTATCCTGATTTGGGACAGATTCTGTCATTCCACTTCACGAGCACATAACTATAGATTAAGACCACCAAAGTAGTAATCTTTAACGTTTTGGAAAGATTAACAAGAGTACCACACTTCTTCTATTATGTCCAAGGCATGGTTCTACAAGCACACAGATTAAACAAATCAAACATTCAGATCTGTTCAGAGCATGAGCAGAATATGACAACAAAATTCTAACATCAATAACTCCTAAACCAATAGGCCTATGGACATGAATTTTTTTAGGACAAGCAAGATAAAGAAGGTAGCTACAACTTGGGTATTTACCACATTCCCAGGAAACACTATTATGACTGAAAGGATCAAGATGCCCAAGAGGGGGGGGTGAATTGGGCTTCTCTAAAAAATTAAATGCAAGAATTAAATCCTACAAGCCGGAATTCACCCCTAGTGTCTACTTGTGTTCCTAGAGAGTCTACCGATATAAAGTTTTGCACCCTAGTTTCCAATCCTAGTCTAGCATGGCAAGTCTAGGAATGTAAAACAAGCAATGAAAGTAAATACGAGAATGTAAATGCTTGAATGTAAAGGGGCAAGGAACACGGCAATATTTTTCCGAGGTATCGGAGAGTCGCCACTCCCCACTAGTCCTCGTTGGAGCACCCGCGCAAGGGTGTAGCTCCCCCTTGATCCGCGCAAGGATCAAGTGCTCTCTACGGGTTGATTCTTCGACACTCCGTCGCGGTGAATCACCCAAAACCGCTCACAAGATGAGTTGGGTCATCCACAAGCTCCGCCGGATGATCACCAAACTCCCAATCACCACCACGTCGTCTAGGTGATGGCGATCACCAAGAGTAACAAGCTAAAACTCTCACTTGACCACTACGAGCCCAAATGAGAAGGTGGATGCACACTTGCTACTCTCTAATCGCTAGTGAGGAACTCTCAAGCTTTGATTCTCAAATCTCAATCCTCACTAGTGCTCTTGCACTCCCTTGCACTCCAAAGGTGTTTTTCAGTTGATCAAATGAGCAAGAGACCTCTAAAAGAGGTGGTGGGGATGTATTTATACACCCCACAGACAAAACTAACCGTTACCCGCTGACTCAGCAAAACACGGGCTGACCGGACGCGCCGGTTGAACTGACCAGACGCGCCGGTCGCTCGTAACGGTCGAAATCCGAAAAACAACTGAGTGACCGGACGCACCGGTCAGGGGTGACCGGACGCGTCCGATCGTGCAGGAAGCATACTGTACTCGCACCGGATGCGCGACCGCGTCCGATCGGTGACATCTCTGGACCTTACTGGACTGTGACCGGACGCGCCGATCACACCCAGGTCGCGTCCGATCGGGTGTTTCCCTCAAGTGACACGTGTCGACTTCTGACCACCGCGTCCGGTCCTCATGAGGACTGCGTCCGGTCATCAGAGCTGAAACCCTAGCTGCGGAACTGTACTGACCGGACGCGTCCGGTCATGCCGAGAACCGCGTCCGGTCATGGGAAAACGACCCGAAACTCTCCGAAACGCGTCACAACTTGAACCAAGTTGCTTCCAACTGAACTTTGAGCTATTCTAGAGCTACCTAGCGCCAAGTTTAACAAGTGTGCACCACACCTAAACGTAGGACTCACCTAGGTCAAGCTACCCGCTCATGCCCCCCTTTATAGTACGGCCAAAAGAGAAAAACGAAGATCCTAACGACTATTCCAAATGTATCTCGACACCTCAATATCCGGAACTAACCGTCCTTAATCTTGACGTCACTCTTTTGAAAACCGAAACGATTTCCATCAAGGGGCATGAATACCATGGTGCCCAAAGTAGTTAAAACCTCCATGACCTAACTTACCAAAGTTTCTGCAAAACACACGTTAGTCATGGTAATAAAGCGTTGTCATCAATTGCCGAAACCAAACCTCGGGGCCTAGATGCTTTCAATCTCCCCCTTTTTGGTGATTGATGACAACACTAAGATATAAAAGATTTGAGTTGAGGTTTTCGAGCATGCATGGTTCACATAAGCAAAAAGCAATAAGCACAAGGGGTTAGGAATTGCTTATGTGCCCCAAGCCAAAAGAGTGTACTCATAATATAAGACAAAGAACGTTAGTACACATACATATATAGCTCATAAGAAATCGGAGTAAGGCACGGAAGCTCAACCTTAGAGCTATAATTAAAAACGGTGACAAGTGTTAACACTGCAACTGGATAAAACATTAAGACTCAAGGTTTATCACACGACGACATGCCACACGAATGCAATGACTAAAAAGTAAACATGATGCATGAATGTAGCACACAAGAAAAAACGAAAACCCTCTCTCAAAACTCCCCCTGAAACTACTCTCTCTCCCCCTTTGGCATCAAGCACCAAAAAAAACTAATCTAAGGATCTGACGGGGGGACAGACGGAGTCGTGTCGGGTGCCGAGGTGCGCAGAGTAATCATGAAGTGTAGAGAATCTCCCTCGGAATCTGAGCTATCTGGCTAACCCTCTGAAGAAACACGTGGCTGTGAAGCGGTCTGGGTCTGAGCGGCAGGAACAGGTACTGACGTAGTAGCAATAAGAGGATCCGTCTGAGTGACCTGAGCCTGTAGCGAGCCAATAGCAGGAGGATCTGTCGAGGCAACTGACGAAGGAAGAGTCTCTGTAGTACCGGTCCCTGTCACTGGAGGAATAGCTGCCTCTGAAGCTGACAACCCTGAAGAGGTAGCAAAGGTAGTGTGCGAGGGCGTCGGCTGACCAGTCAACTCACTGTAGGTAGCACTGTAATCACCGAAGGGTGTGCCTGTCAGGAGGTGAGGGCGAGGCTGGTCTGAAGGTGTAAACCCCGTGTGGATAGGCGTGAAGCTCGGGGACTGGAATGACTGGTGAACCTGCTGCTGTGGAGATGTGAACTGGAAGCTCGGCTGTCCCTGACTCGATGGATCACTGGATTGTAAAGCAGAAGTCAGGACAGAAATAGGTAGAGGAACCCCAACAGTGACTAGGTGGCGCAGGAGATCCAAGTACTGCTGCTGACTAGCTGCACTCTGTCGCTGAATCTCATACTGCTGTCACTGCATTTCAACCTGCTGCCTCTGGATCTCAAGCTGCTGATGCTGAAACTCGTCCTGACGAGCCTGAATCTGTGCAAGTGCTGCAGCTGTGTCCTGAGCCTGTCGCTGTATCTGCTGTTGCTGCTGCTCCTATGCCTAGGTCAACCTCTCAAGTATAGCCACCATGGCTGGGTCTGTGCGGGAGGCTAAACCAGAGCCACTAGCCTCGTGGTCGTGAGACCGAGGAGACCGGTACCTGGGGATGGGCTGGTAGTCCTCATCAGTGCTGTCAGATGTCACATCCTCAGGAAGATCAGCAGGCTAAGCGTCAAGATCGGCAAGCTCTGTCTCTGCAAGCTCATCAACTGTGGCGTCCTACTCAGCCACTGTCTCAGGAACCTCAGGTCGCACACGCTGTCCTGGCACTGGGGCCTGATCTCTAGTGACTGAAGCCCAAAGCTGACGGATATCATACTCAGAGAAAGCAGTAGTAGTATCTGATATCTCAGCTCGGATCTCTACTGGTAGCTGAATGGATGATCTAATGATGAAGCAGATCCAGTGTGCATAGGGCAGCTAACGATTACCCTTGAAGCCCTCAGCTATGGTGTCCTCCATCTCACTAAGTATGAGATCCCAAATGTCAAACTGTGTCTGTGAGAGGAGGTGGTGAACAACCCATAGCTGCATCTGAGTCAGTCCCTCTCTGTAGCCAAGTCGGGGAAGTAGAGTGCGTCTGACTATAGCATCCAGAACTCTAGCAAGTGGTGTCAAACTGGTAGGCGTGTGACGAGACCCTTCGCCAAAAGGCTCACGGAAGCAGGGTCGAATCAAGTCTGTAGGTGGCACTGCCCCACCGTGAGGGCGTCTCGGTGGAGGAGTCTGACCAAAACACAGCTGATGTATCTTCGTGTTGGAAGCTGGGAGTCTGAGAATCTCCCGCACTCTATTGCTGTATAGACGGTGATCGCGGCCTCGGAATGCAAAGTGAATGAAATCATGGGCAGGATCAATCCATAGTGAAGCATAAAACTCTCTGACCCATGTGCCGCAGTATGCACCTGTCCGTCCAAGAAGATCTGACAAGCCTGGCAGAAAGGACAGGTGCGGACGTAGCTGTTCTCCCACAACCTCAACCAGTGACTCAAGTCGACAGACCCTTTATGGTCGGAAAGCAATACCGCTGTCAACTAGAGCCCTATAGAAATCCTCCTGAAGTGGGGTATAGAAACCTTCTGAAGCTCTGTGATCCCTCACAGGTGGAAACCACCGACTGACCTCCACGAACCTCAACCCCTGCACCTGACATGCTGTAGCACCCCTCAATTCAAAGTGCTCGACCGGGGGTGAACCTCTAGCTCTGGGAGGAGGACGTGCTCCACGACGCTGGCCCTCTGGCCTAGGAGTCACCTGAGTACGTGCGCGTGTGGAGCGGCGACGTGGTGGAGACTGAGCTGGCTGCTCCTCTGTGTCCTCTGTAGCTTCTGGAGCCTCTGTGGCCTCTAGAGCCTCTGTGGCCTTTGGAGCCTCTATGGCCTCTGGAGGTGGATCAACTGACATACCCTCTGTAGCTCCAGTTCCTCAGTACCCTCAGTGGCCTCTGTGCCGAGCTGTCGACCTTCTAGATGAAAGCGACGCTTGCCTATGCGTATGCCACTGCTCCTGCCACCTCTCTCTGCCTGCTCTGCTGCATCTGCCATGGCCTGAGCAATCTCTGCCTCTGTAAGTGTCTTCTTCTTCTTTCTGGCCATGATCTTGATACGCTTCCCACGTGCAATCTCAGACCGACGAGGAGGACTGTCGTCCCCGTCACCAGGAGCACCACCGGCATTCTTGCAACGCACCATGCTGACAAACTGACCGAAAACCTTTGAAAGATGGTGAACTGTCACTTGAGAGGCTTGGCCTCAATCCGTATCCGCAGGCTTGGCCTCGGATTCAGCAAACTGATCTCACCCTGACACACGGACAGACTCGCTGCAACGACGGAATAGAGAGATCTACTATAAGCACATATAACTAAAAGGTACGAAACCCTAGAGATAGCAAGCATATGAGATACGATGTGAATCAAAACGCGAAGCTACCTCGGATCGATGAGACGACGGTGACAAGATGAGGTGACCTAGATCGCGAGATTCCCCGAATTCATCGAACGAGCTCTCGAGCTAGGGTTAGGGCAAACCCTAGAGAACAGGGCTCGGCCAAAGGATGGATTCGAGGAGCTAGCGAGGATGCTTGGCACGGGGGAGCACGTGGTGGCTGCGGTGGAGAAACCGGCGTGGCAAGTGGGGCCAGCAGACACGGCAGCAGTGGCGGCGCAGCTGCGGCAGAGGCGTGGGTGTGGCTGCGGGCAGAGGCACGGCTGCGGGCAGAGGCGCGGCTACGGGCAGGGCGGCAGCGAGCGCACGAGCGAGGCAAGCGCGGGCGAGGAGACGTGGCTGGGTCATGGTTGGGCTTGCCGGAGGCGAGGAAGATGGCAAGGACGCGGCGGCTCCAGCGAACTTTGCGAGTTAGGGCAGACGGCAGCAGAAGAAGCTCAGGCGGATGAAAAACACAGCCGAGGTCGAACCGTTATATGAAGGGTCAGATCCGCTCGACGCGTGATGACCGGACGCGGTGGTCATTATGACCAGACGCGGTGGTGCAGCGTCTGGTCACACTCCAGTAAGCTCCTGGAGTGACCGGACGCGTCCGGTGAGGACTGACCGGACGCGGTCAGAGTCCGGTCGAGGGGAGCTCGGGAATTCATCGCGAATGACCGGACGCGGTGGTGGTAACCGGGACCGGACGCGGTGGTCAACAGAGGCGCGTCCGGTGCAGCGTCCGGTCGCTAGATCTGGAGTTGGTCTTCTGGATGACCGGACGCGCTGGTGGACGCCGGGACCGGACGCGGTGGTGAAGCATCACTGCGTCCGGTGCAGCGTCCGGTCTAGCGTCCGGTCACTGTTCTTCGCCCTTCTTCGTTCCGAACTACGACGCGACTTCTCCCAATCAGGTTCCAATTCAAAAAGACACAAATAAACACCAATTGGAACACGATATGAGTGACCTCACTCAAACCCTCAAATTTTTCAAAAAAGATTGCCTTAGGCTAGTATTATTTTTAAGAAAATAGGCAATAAACACCCAAGGAGCAACGTATGGCCATGCAATAGAGTTTTTGAACCTTTAGGAGCATCAAAATGCTCTCTCTATCCATGGACGAACACAGAGGTTGCTCAAAGCGAAACCGAAAAGAAACGCCAAACAAACAACCATGCATATGCAATGCAATACAAGAAGGTAAAGCTAGGATGCTTGTCAAGTTTGATCCACGGTTAGGCTTCTTCACTCCTCCAAAGAAGGGTTATCGTAACCGTGTTAGCCAAGCCCTAAAAGCATTGCGATAAAATAAATATGGCATATTATACAATGCAATGCAATGCAAGGGACAACACACGCTCATTTTTTAAAGTTGCTAGAATCAAGCACATTGAGTTCACTTCTTAACCTACAAAAGGTTGCCTCATCTAAAGGTTTAGTGAAGATATCCGCTAATTGATTTTCACTTCTTACACCTTCTAGCGATATGTCATTTTTAGCAACGTGATCTCTTAGAAAGTGATGGCGGATATCAATGTGCTTGGTGCGAGAGTGTTGTACCGGATTGTTAGCAATTTTAACGGCACTTTCATTATCACATAAAAGTGGCACCTTTTCAAGAACAATTCCATAGTCTAGGAGGGTTTGTTTCATATATAAGATTTGTGCACAACAAGCCCCCGTGGCAATGTATTCCGCCTCGGCAGTGGACAAAGCCACACTATTTTGCTTTTTAGATGACCAAGATACTAAAGATCTTCCAAGCAAATGGCACCCTCCGGATGTGCTTTTTCTATCAATTTTGCAACCGGCATAGTCCGAATCGGAATAGCCAACTAGTTGGAATCTAGCTCCTTTGGGATACCAAAGACCAATGCTTGGGGTGAGCTTAAGATATCTTAGGATTCTTTTTACGGCACTTAAGTGAGGTTCTTTAGGGCACGCTTGAAAGCGGGCACACATGCACACACTAAACATGATATCGGGCCTAGATGCGGTAAGGTACAACAAGCTACCAATCATAGAACGGTAGAGAGTTTGATCAACCGATTTACCTCCCTCATCTAGGTCGAGATGTCCATTTGATGGCATTGGGGTCTTGATTGGTTTGCATTCTTCCATCTTGAATCTTTTGAGAAGATCCTTGGTATACTTTTCTTGAGAGATGAAAATCCCTTCTCTCATTTGCTTTACTTGAAATCCAAGGAAGAATGTCAGCTCACCAATCATTGACATCTCGAACTCCTTCGACATCAATTCACCAAATTCCTTGCAATAATCTTCATTTGTTGATCTGAAGATGATATCATCAACATATACTTGACAAATAAAGATCTCCCCATTTAACTTCTTGGTGAATAGTGTGGTGTCGACCTTCCCAATGGTGAAGCCCTTCTCAATGAGGAAGTCCCGGAGGCGCTCATACCACGCTCTAGGGGCTTGCTTGAGCCCATATAACGCCTTGGACAACCTATAAACATGATTAGGATATCTAGGGTCTTCAAACCCGGGAGGTTGATTAACATAGACTAGTTCATTTATAAAGCCATTTAAGAATGCACTTTTCACATCTATTTGATATAGTTTCATATCATGATGTGATGCATATGCAAGGAGGATACGAATGGCTTCAAGTCTTGCAACGGGTGCAAAGGTCTCTCCAAAATCAAGACCTTCAACTTGAGAGAACCCCTTTGCAACTAGTCTTGCCTTGTTCCTCACCACTATGCCTTGGTCATCTTGCTTGTTTCGGAACACCCACTTGGTTCCAATGACTCTTGCACCTTTAGGATACTCTTCAAGTGTCCATACTTGATTGCGGGTGAAGTTGTTCAATTCTTCATGCATTGCATTCACCCAATCCGGATCTTGAAGAGCTTCTTCTACATTCTTAGGTTCAACGCAAGAGACAAAAGAGTGATGTTCAACAAAAGAAGCTAGCTTTTGAGATCGAGTCATTACTCCCTTTGTAGGACTCCCTATGATGAGATCTTGTGGATGTGCTTGAAGTAGTGGTGAGTTTCTTCTATCAACCACTTGAGGAGGTGGATGGGGAGCATCAACATCTTGAGCTTGTCCCTCGGCTTGTTCATGAGAGACATAAGTGTCTTCATTTTCAACTCTCTCATTCTTGTCATCATCTTGAGGCACACATGATGAAGATGGTGTATCAACAATTTGTACATCGTCATCATCATCTTTTGGCTTGATGTCTCCCACCGGCATGTTCTTCATGGCCTCCCTCAAGGGTTCATCACCTACATCATCACAATTCTCAATTGCTCCTTGGGAGCCGTTAGATTCATCAAATTCCACATCATATGTTTCTTCAACCAAACCGGTGGCATGGTTAAATACTCTATATGCTTTGGACTTTGATGAGTAACCAACAAGAAAACCAATATCACAACATCTTTGAAACTTCCCTAGGTGTTGACGCTTCTTGTAGATGTAATATTTGCAACCAAACACCCGGAAGAAAGAGACGTCCGGTTTCTTCCCATTAAGCAACTCATAGGGGGTCTTGCCAAGAAACTTTTGTAGGAAGAGGCGATTTGAAGCATAGCATGCGGTGTTGATTGCCTCGGCCCACAATTTCTCCGGAGTGTTGTACTCATCTAGCATTGTTCTTGCAAGGGTGATCAAAGTTCGGTTCTTTCTCTCAACTACACCATTTTGTTGAGGAGTGTAGGTTGAAGAGACCTCATGCTTGATTCCAATTTCATCACAATAAGCTTCAATGTTGGTGTTGTCAAACTCTTTGCCATTGTCACTTCTAATCTTCTTTATCTTGACTTCAAATTCATTTTGAGCTCTCTTTGCAAACTTCTTGAAGCAATTTGCCACTTCAGATTTGTCATGAAGGAAGAATCCATGTATACCTTGAGTAGTCATCCACTATCACAAGACAATAGAGATTACCACCCAAGCTCTTGTATGTTGTAGGCCCAAACAAATCCATGTGTAGAAGTTCTAGCACTCTTGAAGTTGACATGAAAGCTTTGGTTGGATAAGTGTTTGCAACTTGTTTGCCCGCTTGACATGCACTACAAGGTTTGTCCTTTTCAAACTTCACATCCTTCAATCCTCTCACTAGTTCTTTCTTCAATAGCTTGTTGAGAGTGTTCATTCCAACATGAGCAAGCCTCCTATGCCAAAGCCAACCAAGTGAGGTCTTGGTGAACAAACATGTCATCAAATTTGCATCTTCGGAGGTGAAGTCAACAAGATAAAGATTGTTGTATCTAAAGCCTTTGAATATCACTTGCTTGTCATCTATCTTTGAAACTTCCACTTCATTTGGTGTGAACAAGCATTGGAAGCCAAGGTCACAAAGTTGCCCAACGGATAACAAGTTGAAACTCAATGAAGCAACATAGAGCACATTTGAGAGTGAGTGATCATGTGATATTGCAATCTTGCCTATACCCTTGACTTTGCTCTTTGAATTATCCCCAAATGTGATCTTCTCTTGACATATTCCATTCTCTTCAATGGTGGTGAACATACGAGGATCACCGGTCATATGTTGAGTGCAACCACTATCAATAACCCAATGAGATCCACCGGTCTTGTAGTTCACCTACACACAAGAGATCAAGCTTTTTGTTTAGGGACCCAAACTTGAGAGGGGCCCTTGACTTTCTCCACTAGTGACTTGGCAACCTATATTTTCTTTGGCCTATTCTTGTTTGGGGGACCCAAAAACATGACTTTCATCTTTCCATTTGAATCTTTTCTTAGCATATAATGAGCATTGAAGGCAAAAGGTCTAGCATGCTTGGGCAAGGGTTGTGGTGGTGGAGTTTTGCATTCATGAGCAAAGTGACCTTCTTGACCACACTCAACACATCTCTTTGGCTTGGGCTTTGACTTGCTTTGTTGTTGTTGAGCTTTTGCTTTCTTCTCTTGATTTGCCAAGTACCCAATACCACTTCTATCCATCTTCATTACGGTGTTCATGAGGAGCTCACTTTGCAAATGTTGGCCTCTTGTGAACTTGCTTAGGCCGGTCTTGAGATGCTCTTTTTCTTGCTTGAGCTTTTTGTTTTCTTCAATGAGTGACTCATTTGTTGGTTGCTTCTCAAGAGCCATCAAACCTTTTAGCTTCTTGTTCTCATTTGCAAGCTTCTCATTCTCACATTTGATCTTGGCATAATCATCATAGTTGCTTGACTCAACCACACTCTTGCCTTTGCTACTAGAACCTTGCTCAATGCTTTCAATGATCAAATCATCACATGATGTAGCTATATCACACTTAACAACATAGTTAGTAGCATCATGTGTCTCAAGAGCAAGTTCATTAGCAACCACAAGACTATCATAGTCAATTTTTAATGTGGTGTATTTGTCCTTTAGAGAATTATGTCTAGTGATGAGCTCATCATGCTTCTTCTCAAGTTTATCATGTTGATCTTTAAGCTCTTTCTAAGAGGTTTTGAGCTCCTTGAGAGTGGAAGACATCACTTCATTTTGAACTCTAAGCTCACCACTAGTCTTTTGAATATTTTCAAGCTTGGATGAGAGTGATTCATTTTCATTTTGAAGATCATCATTTTCATTTCTAGTCTTTCTTATGATTTTAGTGTATTTGTTTAGCAATTTTACAAGTTCATCATAAGAAGGTGCATCATATTCATCATCACTATCACTATCATCATTATCATCACTATCATGGTTTTGTACCTTTCGTTCACCCTTGGCCATAAGGCATAGGTGAGTAGTGGACGATGATGGTGAAGGAGGCGGTGAAGGTGGTGATGAAGATATTAGTGAAGATGATGGCCCCATCACAAATGCAGCAACCTTCTCTTTCTCATCATCGCTCTCATCTTCGGAGGACTCACAAGATGATTCAATGTCGGTGAGCCAATCACCAACAATGTATGCCTTTCCTCCCTTCTTCTTCTTGTGGAACTCCTTCTTGCCATCCTTCTTCTTGTATGGCTTGTTCTTCTTCTTCTCTTCTTCTTCATCACTTGAATCATTTTTCTTGCCCTTATTCTTGTTCTTGTACTTGTCTTTTGGTGGTCTAGGGCATTGATGAGCTAGGTGGCCAAGTTCACCACAATTGTAGCAATCCATCTCCGAGATTGGCTTTCTCTTGCTACTTGTGAAGAATTTCTTCTTCTTGCCATCGAACTTGATGCCACTCTTGTTGAGCTTCTTTAGCATCTTGGTGGTCTTTCTCACCATGAGTGCAAGTGATTCATCATCAACATCACTTTCACTTGAGCTTTCTTGCACCATCATGGCTTGGCCCTTCTTCTTCTTCTTGTCATGACTAGCTTTGAAGGCCAAGTCTCTCTTCTTGGAAGATGATGAGCCCTCTTCCGGAGTGATATGCATGTACATCTCATGAGCATTGATTTTCCCTAATACTTGAGTCGGTGTTGTGGTGGAAAGATCACTTTGGTGAAGCACCGTAACAATGTGACCATACTTCTCAACGGGAAGCACACTCAAGATCTTCCTTGCAACATCCGATTGGCTCATTTTAGTGAGCCCAAGAGCATTGAGGTCCTCTACAAGAACATTCAAGCGAGTGTACATGTCATTAGCACTTTCTTTGGGAAGCATCTCAAAAGAATTAATTTTCTTTAAAGCTATGTGATAGCGTTCCTCACACTCACTCTTAGTTCCCTCATGGAGAGCACAAAGATTTTCCCACAATTCATGAGCGTTCTTTGCATTACGCACACGATTAAAGATATCTTTGCCTAAGCCCCGGTAGAGTGCATTTTTGGCCTTTGCATTCCACCGATCGTACTTCTCCTCATCACCAATGGGGTTTGCGGGATCCTTGATAGCGGGAAGCCCTTCGGTTGCGGCTCTAAGACATCCAACATCTATGGCTTTGAGATACGCCTCCATGCGGATTTTCCAATATGGAAAATCATCCCCCTCAAAGGTGGCAAAGGTGGGAGGTGGTCCTTCCCCGTTAGACATCTTGCTCTAGGCGGTAAAGCCTAAAAGAAGGAGCAACACGGCTCCGATACCAATTGAAAGGATCAAGATGCCCAAGAGGGGGGTGAATTGGGCTTCTCTAAAAAATTAAATGCAAGAATTAAATCTTACAAGCCGGAATTCACCCCTAGTGTCTACTTGTGTTCCTAGAGAGTCTACCGATACAAAGTTTTGCACCCTAGTTTCCAATCCTAGTCTAGCATGGCAAGTCTAGGAATGTAAAACAAGCAATGAAAGTAAATACGAGAATGTAAATGCTTGAATGTAAAGGGGCAAGGAACACGACAATATTTTTCCGAGGTATCGGAGAGTCGCCACTCCCCACTAGTCCTCGTTGGAGCACCCGTGCAAGGGTGTAGCTCCCCCTTGATCCGTGCAAGGATCAAGTGCTCTCTACGGGTTGATTCTTCGACACTCCGTCGCAGTGAATCACCCAAAACCGCTCACAAGATGAGTTGGGTCATCCACAAGCTCCGCCGGATGATCACCAAACTCCCAATCACCACCACGCCGTCTAGGTGATGGCGATCACCAAGAGTAACAAGCTAGAACTCTCACTTGACCACTACGAGCCCAAATGAGAAGGTGGATGCACACTTGCTACTCTCTAATCGCTAGTGAGGAACTCTCAAGCTTTGATTCTCAAATCTCAATCCTCACTAGTGCTCTTGCACTCCCTTGCACTCCAAAGGTGTTTTTCAGTTGATCAAATGAGCAAGAGACCTCTAAAAGAGGTGGTGGGGATGTATTTATACACCCCACAGACAAAACTAACCATTACCCGCTGACTCAGCAAAACACGGGCTGACCGGACGCGCCGGTTGAACTGACCGGACGCGCCGGTCGCTCGTAACGGTCGAAATCCGAAAAACAACTGAGTGACCGGACGCACCGGTCAGGGGTGACCGGACGCGTCCGATCGTGCAGGAAGCATACTGTACTCGCACCGGACGCGCGACTGCGTCCGATCGGTGATGACCGGACGCGTCCGGTCGTCTCTGGACCTTACTGGACTATGACCGGACGCGCCGATCACACCCTGGTCGCGTCCGATCGGGTGTTTCCCTCAAGTGACACGTGTTGACTTCTGACCACCGCGTCCGGTCCTCGCGAGGACCGCGTCCGGTCGTCAGAGCTGAAACCCTAGCCGTGGAACTGTACTGACCGGACGCGTCCGGTCATGCCGAGGACTGCGTCCGGTCATGGGAAAACGACCCGAAACTCTCCGAAACGCGTCACAACTTGAACCAAGTTGCTTCCAACTGAACTTTGAGCTATTCTAGAGCTGCCTAGCGCCAAGTTTAACAAGTGTGCACCACACCTAAACGTAGGACTCGCCTAGGTCAAGCTACCCGCTCATGCCCCCCTTTATAGTACGGCCAAAAGAGAAAAACGAAGATCCTAACGACTATTCCAAATGTATCTCAACACCTCGACATCCGGAACTAACCGTCCTTAATCTTGACGTCACTCTTTTGAAAACCGAAACGATTTCCATCAAGGGGCATGAATACCATGTGCCCAAAGCAGTTAAAACCTCCATGACCTAACTTACCAAAGTTTCTGCAAAACACACGTTAGTCATGGTAATAAAGCGTTGTCATCAATTGCCGAAACCAAACCTCAGGGCCTAGATGCTTTCAATGACCACAAAACCTCGCTATAACAGAAACTGTTCTAGCAGCCAACGTTCAATGCATACAAAAAATGTTTCCACTTGTTTTGTTAACAAGAGAGCACACAACCACATTATTCTAGTAACTCCAAACATTCTTACGTAGACTAATCAATAATTTAATTTATTCACAGGAATCACAATTACTTGAATAGGATCTAAAGCATTTGCAAGAGCTTGCAGGAGCAACATATCCACCACTTGACTAAACTAGAGGACATTTATAAGTTCAAGCATGTAACCTTGATTATTTCTATCAAGGCTAAGCACACACTATTTCAAGCACTTCATATTCAAGTAACATGGAACAAGGCATTCTTGACTAACTCCACACAAGGAAGATAGTGCATCACATCAATCACAAGTTACTTATTTATTAGGACAAAAGTAAGAAGAGCATAGTTATGCATAATGTAACAATCATGATGATACATGCTTCGTCCTATTCGTCCTCACAAGATTGCCAACCTAAGGTGGCAATCACGTTCTATGTCGGTGGCATAACACGCACTCTCTTGATATATAGCTAGTCGTCAGCTACATTCAACTTACACATTCGTGGTTAGCGTACCTATAGAAAATTTTATTGTAACCCAACAATTCCCCAATATAACACACAATGAAAGTAGTAAGGGAATACACACTCCATGCACATATCCCTAGATATGCACACTTCGGTGTCATACTACCCAAACTATCAGATCATCAAAGGATCACCCACAATTAAGTACTTTCATAACTACATGGTTTGCAACTTGTAGGTAATCCAATAACCATAATCTAGCACTCCCCTAGACCGACAGATGTTCAGTCATGCTCTCCCAGCTCACACTTACCTGGGCGTAGGTGCGACGTTGCAAGAATGTAAATCTAGCAACATATATGGCTATTTCATATATGAAGGTTACCTCCACCAATCGACCACAGGGTAACAGTGCGATCAAGTTATCACTCATACATACCTTGGCTTGGGCATAGATACAAAATTAAAATCCCCAAGTTAGTACTTAACTAAGCCACCTAAAGTCTTTATCTGGGCATAAAGGAAATGACCACTGGCATACTTAGATTAAAAATTCAGATTTGAACACACCTATATAGCTATAAGTTGGTCAAAAACTGATTTTTTGCAAACAAAAATCTTTGTTTTAAATACACATATGACATGTTTCATATTGAACCTTGCTCCGATGCCAGCTATCGTGAACTGACATGTTTATCTGGTCGAAAGGTACTTTATTCGGCTAGCTAAATGTGAGGCATGCGTTCAACATGACAAGAGGAATGAGCAACGATCGGTCCTTCGTCGACATAGACGGAAAACTAATAGCACCCCAGAACCCTGTCTGGTTGCCTCCAACTTTTTCGTTTGGTCTCCAGTTATTCACCAACACATGGTTATTTCCAGTATATCATTCACTCTATAGCTAAATCATTTCAGTAATCATCTATAAATGTAGGTGACCGGAAATCACCGATCGCTAGAACCGACCAATTATACGAGATTAAGTAAGAAAATCTTCCACCAAGGCAGATAATTTAGCAAACTTAAGCCCATATAACCCGGTAGTCCATGGAACCACGAAGGATTTTGAACCAACCAACATACAAACTAAGATTATACAAGTTTAGCAATCACCGTCACATATTACATAAAATTCGCAATGACAGTTGAATACATCAGAGTTTAGAACATAAAGTTATTACAACCCAAGTTCACAATAAAGTAGCGAAAGCAAATAGTTTCATAAAACACACACACTTTTGGTTCAGATATAGTGCCATTAGGTAGCCATTTCCAACAAAAGTGTCAGATAAGAAATACGGAGCGACCATTGCCCTTGGTCCTAGTTGTCGCCCATCGCCGGATACAGGCAGTTAATGCAATAGCCATAATACATTTAACCATCTGCAACAACAATAGGTATAATGCCCTGAGTACGAGAAAGTACTCAACTAGACTTACCCGTTTTAACCAAAATAAAGTGACACCAAGGAGTATGCAAGGCTTTCTTTTAGTGGACTAGCTGACTCATTTGCGAAAAGGATAAACTATCATATCTAAACCATTTTAAGTAAGTTGCATCATGTTTATTATAACTTATCCATCTAGGTAAGCATAGATGCTATAGCAATCACTTGATTAAGTAATAACATCCAGTTACCAACTTAGATTTAGCATTTTCAATATCATCCATATAACCATCGGTGTTCCATCATCATTACTGTGATACCATAACTCGAGTCAAGTGCTCACTGTCCAGGAGAGATGGTGATTAGAATCGATTCCTAACTAGCTGATGATTTATTCCTCACACAAACCACACTCACCCACTAATGTGAGCTACAGATCACCAATGACACGATTTCGGTAAACATCGCGGGATAAACTAGAGCTGCAGTACCCAGAGACCGCTCGACTGCTAGGACGCACCTTGGGCTTACTCTTCGCGTCCCTATTATACCCCCTTCAGCACCAGTACACGCACCCATGTTGGTCCCAGCCTAAATCATGCCACTAGCTTCGTGGTCGAAAGGTACATTATTCGGCCAGCTAAATGTGAGACATGCGTTCAACATGACAAGAGGGATGAGCAACGATCGGTCCTTAGTCGATACAGACGGAAAACTAATAGCACCCTAGAACCCTGTCTGGTTGCCTCCAACTTTTTCGTCCAGTCTCTAGTTATTCACCAACACATGGTTATTTTCAGGATATCATTCACTCTATAGCTAAATCATTCCAGTAACCATCTATAAATGTAGGTGACCGGAAATCACCGATCGCTACCGGTCTATGCAGGGCTAAGCAGTTATTCGATCCTGACCTAATAGGATAAGAATGTAATATGATAGGCAAGGATAGTAATAAATGCATCGACGGTTTCAATCAACTCCTACAACCTAATGTAACAATATATACTCATATATAGAAAGAATTGCTTTTATAAAGTAGGAGACTTAGAATGCTCCGGGGCTTGCCTCGTTCAAAGGAACTTGGTTGGTGGTCCACACACTCAGGTAGATCCTCTTCTTGCTCGTCTACCTCGGGCACCTTCTGTGCCTGGGTTTCTTGTGGATCGGACCCGGTCTACTCCTCCTGAACTGCTACTAGCAACTTCTCCTGCGATCCTGTATGATGCAATTGCATAAGTAAATGTGCAAACGATGCATCAGATGCGATGGTATGCGATGATCATGATGACATGATATGCAGATGAACTCATTAAGACTTATAGTATAGACTAGAGGCAAAACCTTTCTACAAGGTAGTCAACATCATCCCATATCAGTTACTACGAAAACATGTCATCTACTGCATTCTCTTCTATTGCACTCCTGGTTAACTTTACACTAACTAACATATAACCCTAACTTAAGTGCTACTACACTTTATTAGCACAACCACATTAACTTGTCAAGTAACAGCAGCAACTGATTTGATGCTTCAAAGATGCACCAAAGCTTCATTATTAAACCCAATATACATAAAGAATATTATTTCATATTTGATTTAAACTAGGGTTACAACAGAAACCTATATTTCTAGTGCAAAGAAAAATTTACAAAAATTACAGTAGCATAGACCTACTCTAAGTAGCCTACCACAACTTTTTTATGGAAATTAGATAAGTAAAATAGCCTACAAAAAATAACAAGCTATGGCATAAAAATAAGCATGAAAATACTTTGTACTATGAAAAGTATCAAACAACAGATTTAGTATTTTTCCTATGATCTACACAGTAAACAAACACTATACAAAATTTATCACATGCATGTTTTATACAAATTTCTCCCTTTAGCAAAAATAACAAAAATCAGCCATAAATAGCACTTGAACTACACATTACTATTTTTCTACAGAACATGCATGACATATATTTTTCATATAAAGTACATCACACAAGAAGAATAACAAACTTGGAATCAAAATTTTTTGAGCTTCCTATGATTTATTATGCATTTCTTAAGAAAACAGCAATTTCAACAATTAAATAAAGCTCCACAGAAAAGTATCATAAAATCAACATGCAACAATTTTAAGCTATAGATCTAGTCATGAGGATCACAACAAAATTTATTTCACCATTTTTGGAGCCAAAATGAGCAAGTTATGATTTTCTAAAGCATTTACATCATTTCTAAAAATCATTTTCCAAATTCCTTTTAAAATCAACCGCTGAAAATGCTGAGTGCACCCGGTGCAGTGCACCCGCAGGCGCTAGCAGCTGGGGTCCATGGGTCAACCAATCCCACCTGTCAGCCAGGCCGAGACGGGGCGGCGCTGACCGGCGAAATCTCGCCGACGGCGAGGTCTCCGGCCAGGCCAAGGTCACCCAGATGACCACCTCAACCCCGTGAACTTGATGGTGCATACGCGGTGGCTAGTGGAGCTCAAGAGACCGGTCACCGCCGTCCATGGCGGAGCGGCGGCGTGGGTGGTCGCCGGCCGGCCATTCCCGGCCAAAAGATGGTCACGGGAAGGGTGCTCGAGCACCGGTGAGCCAAGGCGAGCAAGATGCGCCCAAGGGAAGGAGAGAAGGTGGGATGAAGAGGAGGAGCCCATGAAGTGGAAATCTCCGGCGAGCTCGCCCATGCTCTAGCGAGCAATGCCCATCGAAGGGGGCCTTACCACGGGAAGCTTGTGCGAGCACGGGCTGCGTGAGGGAGAGGCGGAGCTCGGAGGAAGATGGAGGCGCTGGTGGTGCACTGCGGTGGCTAGAACGGGCAACGCCGGCGAGCGCGCGTGCGGGCGGTGGCAGAGGAGAGCCGCTCGGCTTGCTCTGCTGTGGAGGTGGAGCGAAAGAGGAAGAAATGGAGCGAGTTGGGAGGCAGAGCACGGCGCTGGGCATCTTGAGGGCGCGCGCGGGGGCCACCAGGCGGCCAGGTGTTGCCGGTGATGGCGCATAGCAGCCACGGGGCAAGCAGCCACAGCCGCGGTCGGGCACGGCGGGCGCGAGCGGAGGCAGGCACGCGAGTGCGAGCGGGCCGACTTCGGCTGGTGGGTCAGTACTGGAGCTCACGGCCCATTAAGCAAAGAATGCCTTTTTCTTTTCTAAATTAAATTCTAGATCTTCCCAATAGTTTCAAATTTCAAATTTTGAAGTAGAAAAAGGCATTTTCAAGACTTGACCCCAAAACAAAACTTGTTCAAAATTTAATTCTCTACAATATTGCTTTAGGGCATATTTTGAAATTCCAAACAGATTTTGAAATGGAGATTTAAAGCCCATTTTAATTCAAAATTTCATTTTTATAGAATATTTTTAAAAGAAAATTTTAAGGAAATTTTGAATACCAAATTTGCTCCAAAGTTTATACTAAATATCCCTAAATGATTTGTAGTTATAACCAAACATGTTTTATTGGCCTGACAAGCATAATCAGGGCAAAATTGTATTTAAACAAATATATGTAACATCCATGTTTCAAAGTGATGTTTCACATGTTTCAAATCAATGGTATACTTATATTACATGTGATTATGAATGCAAGATGATGCTCATGCGTATGATTTGAAATGCTTAATGCATGCTTAACACGTAGGGTGTTACAGATGTAACATCCTAGTCTAGGGCTTAACAGGACTAATAGGATACTCATACCAACAAGTTGCAACTTCTTTTCTGAAAGCCCATCTCCAAAGTACTCTAAGGTTAATCGTGCTTGGCCTAGAGCAATTTTAGGATGGGTGAACGATCGAGAAGTCCTTTGTGAGTCCACACGAGTGAGCACAAAGTCCGCAGAAAAGACTTGTGTGGGTTTGTGAGGACCGTCTATGTCCTAAAAAAGCTGCCAGATGTAAGCGGACCCGGCCTCGTAGAGGCAGGACGTTACAGAATGGTATTGAAGCCGACTCTCGCGGTTTCACGGTCGCATGTGTTGCAATTGCGCAGGCATGGTGCGCATGGCTAGAGTGGACCCAGAGTGGTCACACATCATGGCACATGTGTTGGCACTGGACACATGTACATGGTCAAGAGGGAACGTTCCTGGCTTGGGATTGACCGACGAGGATGTCGGACTCTTAAGGGGGTGAGAATGTAACATCTCAGTCCAGGGCTTAACAGGATTAATAGGATACTCATACCAAGAAGTTGTAACTTCTTTTCTGGAAGCCCATCTCCAAAGAACTCTGAGGTTAAACGTGCTTGGCCTAGAGCAATTTCAGGATGGGTGACCGACCGGGAAGTCCTTCCTGGGTGCGCACGAGTGAGGACAAAGTGCGCAGAAAAGACTTGTGTGGGTCTATGAGAGTCGTCTATGTTCTAGAGGCTAGACGTTACAGGGGGGCTAAACTTCATTGGCCAAATACATCCCCTATCTTCCAAGGGACATCGTTTTATGTTGGTTGCTACAGATTATTTCACTAAGTGGACTGAAGCTGTTCCTTTGAAGAATATAACACATAAAGAGGTTATTGAGTTCATCACTGAGCATATCATTCATAGATTTGGCATACTCCAAGCATTAACTATAGATCAAGGGACATCATTTATGTCCAAGGAAGTGAGAGACTTTGCCGAATTATATAAGATCAAGCTGCTCAAATCATCTCCATATTATGCTCAAGCTAATGGCCAAGCTGAGTCTAGTAATAAGACTTTGATCAAGCTTATCAAGAAGAAAATTGAGGAGAATCCAAGAAGGTGGCATGAAGTATTGTCTGAAGCTCTATGGGCACATCGCATTTCAAGGCATGGTGCTACAAAAGTTACTCCTTTTGAGCTAGTATATGGTCAAGAGGCCGTATTGCCCGTCGAAGTGAATTTGGATGCATACAGGCTTGCTAAATAAAATGATCTATCAGCTGTTGTGTATCATGATCTAATGATGGATAATATTGATGAGGTGACTGATGTGAGATTAAAGGCTCTCAAGGAAATAGAAAAAAAACAAAGCTTGAGCTGCCAAGGCATATAACAAGAAAGTCAAAAGCAAATCATTCCAAGTGGGTGAATTAGTATGAAAACCATATTTCCTATTGGGACGAAGAGCAATCAGTTTGGCAAGTGGTCACCAAATTGGGATAGTCCTTATAAAGTGATCAAAGTCATGAGCGGTAATTTTTATTTGCTAGAGACATTGCAAGGTGAACATCTCAAAGTAGCATTCAACATGAGATACTTTCGGTCCGAGACTAGAACTTTCAGTGGCTGGCGAAGGAAGACGCAATTTGGCATGAAAATGAACTACCGGTACTACCGGTTCTTGACTGGTACTACCGGTGGGGACCGGTACTACCGATGGAGCGTGACCGAAAGTATCGGTAGGTGTTTATTCCGAATCTGACTTTCAGATCTCGAACCGATTTGTTTCTAGATCGGTTTTTGGACGTGTAAAACTTGGAAAATAAACCTTGGAGAGGTTTCCTACTGGGATAAGACCACCCCCCTCTATATATATGAGAGGATCATGGCCGATTGAGTCCCTATCTATCCAATCGTCACACAAACAAATTAATCTACTCCTTTTATCCCTTTTCTCTTCTCCTTCAACCTCCATGCTATTCATCCCTTGATCCAAGACCAACGATGACGTCCTAGGCTTGCTGGCCAACCTAGGGCAACCCAGCGACATCCTTGCCTTGATGGGGTCCCTCTCGGACGAGAGCTTCGACGGTTTCTTTGCTAGTTTGCCTAAAAACTAGCCAGTTCTTCGTCACATAAGCGCGATTGGTTATCCTTTGGTGGTTTGCTTGTAAACCTCTTCGTGCTTCACCATGAAAGAGTGATATCTTGTTGCGTTCTCTGGTCTGTAGCGGCCCGGGCGTCCAATGCCCTTTCTGGTGTGTGATTCGGACCACATCCGACGTTAACACACTTTTCCCCTGCCCATGCGGCTGGGGTGCTCGAGGAGGAATAGGAGGTGATTTCGCACTTCTTCCCTCCCGCTCTTATAGCAGGCACCTCGGGGGTCCCCGATGATGCTACCTAGGCAATGGTGTCGAGGTTCAGCACATTTCAAGCGGCTCGACCACTCTTGTACTGCCCAAAGTTGGATGAAAAGAATGTTCTTTTCTCGTGTGTTTTTGGTTCCCCTAACGAGCCCTCGAGCCATTGGGTCAGGGTCGCACCTTTGTTTTAGGGTCACCTAGAGGCATTTTCATGCCTTAGTGCTGTGAGGATGCGTCTCCTTAACTCCTTTTTGCACGGTCACGGGGTTTTCTACGACCGTGCGTTGGCTTGTAGGTTTTGAACCTTTTTACTTTTTCCACGTGACCGAGCCATGATCATGTTTTGGGTTCAGCATCGCTTTATATGGAAGTCACCATCTACTTCATCGATCTCTCTCGGAGAGGTCGTGGACCTCTGCCGATTTGTGAAGCTAGGCTTTGGTCTTGGACCTAGGACGCAAGGAGGAGTTGACTGGGACTTGTCCCCGTCTTCTTTTGGGGTCGTGAGGGACCCAACTCCGTTTTTTCCCAAGCGTCCTTGCCGACCTCGAGAGGTCGTGTTGCCCTGTTACAGGCAGGTTTGGTTTCGCCCCACTCGGGGAGAGGCATGTCCATCCTAACCACGCGGTCAGAGCAGTGCGCCTCCTTAGGGTCAATGGGTAATCCAAGCAGGACCCAATATCCTCTCCAATCGACAAAGAGTTTGGCCATGCCTCATCGAGAGACGTCCCACAAATCGTCGGCCATCAATCATGTCGGTCCTCAACCACCTCCGCAGCGGCCAGAGGGCAAGATGCCTCCCCTAGAGGGGGTCAACCCGTGAGACTTCGAAGCAGATGACTCAGACATAGAGTGAGATGGTCGTGTGGCTCCGCATCACCGATTAGAACCATGAGGGCCCATCTCCTCCCTACCCGTATCCCTTTTGTGGCCTTAAGCCCTTCTAAGGACCAGCCCAAGAGTGGGTTTCCTAAGCACAACGTGGGGTCATGTTCACAGTGGGTCGCTCCACGCACGATCTCAGGGGGCGGTCAGGCTCCCCGGTCACATGATGGCATAATGGTGCCCACCCACGAGCGGTCGTGCACCGCGGAATGCGGGCATGCAAATCGAAGTTATATGAAAAGAGTGAAGGTGTGTGCTACTTACTTGTCTCGCGCTGCTGCGTGGGCAACCATCGTTCCACATTCCCTCTGATCACTTCACCTGCTCTGTGGGGTTCTCCAAGCGGTTAGTAAATGTGAATGAACACGCATTAGCCTTAAGTGCCCTTGGCGGCTATAAATATTCTTGGAGTGGTATGGCGAGGTGGCATTCGCTTTGGGTCACCTGCTCCACTACTTTCTTGTTCCCGCTTTTGCACGTCTAGAGTTCCTTTCTCGCCTACGAGGATAAGTCACGGCAAACGGTCGTTGGAGGAGTCATCGGGTGCCAGTGGGGCACCGTCGCCTATCCGTCCTTGCCTATGTGATCAGGGGTAAGTACATTCCTCGGATCATGCTCAAGTTTGAGAGTTTGACCTGTGTTGACTGCGCGTGTTTTGCAGGGCTACCTCCCACACCGGGTTCAAGGGGTCGCCAGAGCCGCTCGTACCGTGTCCTCGCCTACTAGGGGTCGAGCTCATCATTGTCATCTTCTTCAGAGGATCAGCATGAGTTCTATGAGCTCGTCCGTGGGGCGAACGAGGCCCACTAGCGCTACTCTAACGCCACCCGCGAGGTGAGCTGGCCGGAGCGCTATCTTGACGTTGTCCGGGTAGCCCTTAAGGCCTTGGAGAGGGAGACCGCCCCCCGCAGGTGATGGCCGCCAACGCCTAGGCCTATATCATGGGTAAGTGTGCTTCTTCATCTTTCCATTCCACTCGTCGCTTGCCACTCCTGATCTTTCTTTGATCCTTCTATCTTCTTGTTGTGGATGTTGGAGGAGCAGCTGGCAGCCTCCCGCCATGAGATAGAGGAGGCTCGCCTCCGGGAGGTCCTTCTGATGGAGGACCGTGAACATGTGGTGGTGGCCAGGATCTGATAGGGAGCCAGCATCACCTTCACCACCCCATAGCTCCACACAAGCCAGGACTTCCGTCAGGTGGCGCCCGGGTTCCTGGATCATGCCTAGCAGGTGGAAAGGGCAAAGCTAGTCGGTGGCTTCGTCACCACTATAGCTGCCATCGTGGCCACTGTGAACATGGAGGACATCCTCCGTGGTAGTGGCCAAGGGCCTTAGGTTGCACCTAGGATCCTTTGATGAATAAAATTCTTCAGTTTGTATCCCACCCTTCTTTTTTCTTTCACGCATCTGTTGTTGATCCGATTGTTTGAATGTCGGGGTCATGATCTTGGCCTTCTTCCTTTGAGCCATGATGATCTTTGTTCTGGTGAACATCGGTGCATAGTATGCCACAGTTAGCCCCCGCGAGTGAGCCGTGTCAACTGGCATGTGCCGATTGGCATAGGTCACTTGGGGTTATGTGCGTCATTAGAGTGTTGCTTTGATGTGCGTTCACTAAGGCGTGATGCGATCTCTGGGCGCAAGGATGTTTCATTGATCATTATGTATAGGTTTCCTTAGTTGGCTTAGAATAGCACTGATGCGGACGCTAAGTGTCCGCGCCACTAGTCATGGCTTTCATCGTCCATGGTGCTTGACGCGATGAGGCCTAGAGTGCACGGCTCATCAAATCGAGGAATGCGCTATGTCGCGAGCCCTGGAGCTCATCGATCGCATCATCCTCACGCCGTGTTGTTGCCTGCCTCATCATATGCCATGGCCGAGGTCACAGGGCGTGACCCCCTTGTGCTCCCCTACCGTGTAGGGAAATCATGTTCAGGTTCAGCCCCTGGGGGCTAGCACGCGGCTGTCACTATGTCGTAGTTCTCCCGTTCACATAGGTGGGCCTACTAGAGGTCGCCTCCTATAGTGATGATCCCATGAGGGATAGGCATCTTGAGTTTTAGGTAGTTTTAGTTGGGGATGGCCATGAACTTGGCGTAGCATGGCCAGCCCAGGATGGCATGATAGAAACTGGGGAAATTTGCTTTCGAAGGTAAGCGTCTCTGTGTGGAAATTGGCTCAACCTCCGTATGTCACGGGTAAGTCGACCTACCCAAGGGGAACAGCCTGAAGCCCGGGTATGACTCCATGAAACAGAGCACTAGACGGTCGTATCGCTGCCCGTGAAAGTCCCATGGCTTCATAGGTCTCAGTGTAGAGAAGGTTGAGGCCGCTCCCGCCATCCATGAGGACTTGAGATAGGCAGGTCTTGCCAATGATTGGGTCGACGACAAGGGGGAAGTGCCCCGGTTGCGGAATGTGGTCAGGGTGATCCTTTCTATCGAAAGTGATAGCAGTTTTTTACCATTTTAGGAAGATCAGGATGGCTTTGCCTAGGGAGGTCATGTTGACCTCCCTAGCTATGAGCTTCTGCCGACATTTGGACTCATACGCCATCGGTCTGTCAAAGATCATAAGGCACCCCCTCGAGTCAGGATACGCATCCCCCTTATCTTCAATGTCGGTAGGCCCAGACGGCGCGTCCGTGCTAGTCATCTTGTAGTCACCACTGAGTAGCGCTTGATGAGGTCACACTCCTTGACGGTGTGCTTGACTGGGTAGCTGTGGTTGCGGCATGACATCTTGATTATCTTGTCGAAACTAACATGGTTGAACTTGCCAGCCTTCTATTTGTGAACCTTGTCGACTGCCGCGATGAACTCGCTATCACGGCGCCTCTAGTTGTCCTTCTTACCCTCCACTCATCAGTTGCAGTCCTTGGCCTCATCCACGGGTTCAACTTGAGGCTTACCCTTGTGCTTCTAGAATATTGCGCGGACGGCCTCCTCGCCGGAGGCGTGGCTTGTTGCGAGGTCGAGCAACTCCCATGTAGTCCGCGGTTTGCAACGTCCGAGCTCATGGACGAGTGCTTCATTAGTCATGCTAGAGATGAACGCTCTGATCACATCCGCATCCATGATATCAGGCAACTCGTTGCACTGCTTGGAAAAGCAGCGAATGTACTCGCATAGAGTTTCTCCCACCTTTTGTTTGCAGGCTTTGAGATCCTAGGAATTTCCAGGGCACACGTAGGTGCCCTAAAAGTTCCTTATGAAGATGCGCTTGAGGTCTGCCCACAAGTGGATGTTGCTCATGGGGAGATGCTTGAGCCATGCTCGGGTGCTTTCTATAAGGTAGAGCGGCAAGTATTGGATGATGAAGGGATCATCGTCCACCTCACCTGCTTGATAGGTGAGGTGGAAGTTTTCCAACCACATGGCAGGATTGGTGTCCCCAGAGTACTTGATGATGTTCAGTGGCACGGGAAACATGCTAGGAATGTCATCTATCGGATCCTCTTTGCGAACGCCTGAGGGCCGTAGGCGTCCGGGCTCGGGCTACGTTAAGCATCTTGAACCCTAGGATGTCGGCCATGGTTATCCGGATTGCTGTCACCATAGTATAGTTGATCTTCGCCCACCCAATTCGACCTAGGGCGCCTGGTGCCCTGCGCTGGCTGGGCGTTGAAGTCTCTGATATAGCGGCTACATGCTGGGGAGGGTTCCCGCCTTCGCACCGCGCCGCCATCTTTTGGTCAGAGCATGCTTGGTGCACGGTGCCCTCAGGGGCACTGTGTGCCTAGGAGATATGTACGAAACTAGCCTCGGGATGTCAGCTCTCTATGAAGCTTTGAGCCTACTATACCGCTGTAATTTGCATCAGGTCCCATAGCTCCTGACGGTCGTGCTTTTCTCATCGGTCGAGGGTTTAGGGGCTGTCTGTATGATCATGGCAGTAGCTGTGACATTTTGGCTAGTGCGAGGGAAGATGGACATCTCCCTCTTGCCCTATTAGATTTGATCATATACTTGGCGTGCGCGCGCCCATGCATCCTCATTGTCAAGGTGTGGTGGGCTAGGGCACCCATCATCGCGACGTTCGTTAGCTTGATCAGCTTCACGGGCCCTGACTCATTCTAGACGTTCCTAGTCATACTTGGCCTATTTCCAGGGGTGCATGGAATTGGGTAGGTGTCGTCTTCTACATCCTCCGCTAGTGCCAACCAATCCTCCGAGAGGTGCAACATGTTGCATTCCCTCAGCGGATAGCAGCTCCTCTCATAATCAGACTCAAAGTCCATGTTCTCAGGGGTTGCTAGCAGGAGGTCGTAGAGGGACTCTAGATCCCGCTCCATCATCCCCACAAACCCAAAGGATTTCAACATCATCGAATGACCATTATGCCTGGCTAGCTCCCGCTCGAAGAGTGCGATCATGTCCCTCATTTCGGAGGATAGTGCGGTGCTGGAGTCTAGAATTTAGCATCTAGCGGCAGGGGCCCACTTTCGAAGAGTTGGGCGAAAGCATTCGCCAACACATAGAAGACGCGTCGGCTTAGCTCTGGCTTAGGATTCACCTCGAGATAGGCATCGATCCTGCATGCTAGTGCATCAGAGTCGATGATCAGACATCGAGATGTGCGGTGAAGCCGCATTCTCTTCACTAAGCTGCAGCTGACCTAGGCGGTCGATCATGAAGTCTAGGCCCCTAAAGTGTAGGGCTTGTGTAAGTGCAATCAAGTCCTAATGTGGGTTTTGGTGTTGATGACCACATAATTAGAGAACTAATGAGATTTGTTAAGATGACAAGTAGGGAATTTATGTAAGCGGATGTTATATGGAAAGGAGGAGCCCCCAATCACATTCATGGATGACAATGTGCTCAAAGAAGGTTTAAATTCCATTTATGTTTTGAATTTGAGTATAGGAATGTCGTACTATCTCAAAGAAGGTTTAAATTCCATTTATGTTTTGAATTTGAGTATAGGAATGTCGTACTATCAAGGGGGACACCATCTGGTTAAAATTGTGTGACCAAGTGCTCAAACTTCACTCAAAACATCCTCACACCTCTACCAAGACAGCCAGCTTATCAACTCTTTCTTACTGTCGCACCTGGAGAGAGCACTGTCACACTAAGGGCGGCACTGCCACACTTAAGTGACCATTGGGGCCCAAGGGGTATTTATACCTCTTCCATTTCCTCCCAATGGCTCTCTCTTTCCTTCTGCCCGTTTCAGTTCGCAAGAATAGAACCAGAGCTCTTCTCTCTCTCCTCCATTGACACACCTTGAGCTCCCAAGAAACTCCATTGATTCCACCATCAATCCTTGAGAGAAAAGGTGCCAAAACTCAATTAGAGAGCAGCTCCACTGATTCCCAAAGTCAAGAGAGCATTTGGTTCACGTGTTGGCCAGCAGTTGTATTTGTTACTCTTGGAGCTTTGCTCCTAGCCTGCTAGAGCATCACCCAGTGAGCTTGTTAAGCTTGTGGCAGCCCCATAAGGTTTGTAACCACCTCTTGCAGCGAGTAAAATCACCCCTCATCTCAAGAGCTCACCCTATTAACTTGAGAACGAGGTAGGGTTGGAAAGCCCAAGCCTTAGTGGCAAGCCTTGGTGGCATACCTCTACAACGTGGACTTAGGCAAGCCTTAGTGGCGAGCTGAACCACGGGATAATTCCTTGTGTCACTCGTGCTTGTGTTGTGTCGCTTTACTTGTTGTTCAAGTGATTTCTAGGGTTTAAGGACGATCTATTTGTATACACTCGTGCTACTGCTTTTAGCTGTTGACTTGTGAACTACACCTATGCAGGAAGCTAAGAAAATTATCTGATCTAAATTTTGTTGGTTGGTTTTTGAACTATGAGCTCGAGCTTTCTGCAGGTGCGGCAATGCCATAGTCCTAGAGAGCCAGTGCCATGGGTAGATTTGACGTTTGTTTGAGTTAAATTTTTACAGGCCTATTCACCACCTCTAGGCGCTCTAGGCATCTTATAGCTTGGCCAGGGAGAAGACCATCAACGGGTGCTGGCCCGTTGTTGTCGGTGAACTCGAGGCTTTCGAAGCGGATGCGGCTGCCAGGGGCCGCGCCAAGAGTAAGTCTAACATAAGTGCAAGGAGCCATCGCTTCCTTCAACAAATGAGAGTGTGTGACTGTCCTCTACCTGGCGTGCCAACTGTCGGTGTTTTATAAACCGGACTAGTAAACTTATACGAATGCTGCGCTACTCTAGGAAGACAATGGTAGCACCAAAAGACATGAGGATTTATACTGGTTTAGGCCAGAGCCCTACGTCTAGTCTCAGAGATGATCGAGTGCATATTCCTCGCTTGAATGCTCTAAAGTTCTTACAATGGGGGGTGCAAGAATGTTGGAAGAGGTAGAAGAACCTAAGCTAGGCGATGGGCTGCCCGAAGGGAAGCTTCAGGAGCCCTACTACGATGGAGAATGAATGAACGAGTAGGGGACTCAATGTGTATCCGTCCCTTGAGATGGGAGCCCTAGCTACCCTTATATAGAGTTCGAGGCCAGGGCGCATACAAAGGAGAAGGTTCTCTCGACCGAAGGGTCATGAGCCTGAGGAAGGCCCTAGCTAACTTGGCTTACAAGGTACGTCATCTTGTGGGGTACGTCCAAGCATGGCTATCGTCATACTCTTGTGGACACATCATGGCATGGTGTGGCGTGGTGCTTACTGTGCTGACCGTGGCAGCACTATAGGCACAGTGGTGGTTCACCAGCCGTCCTATGCGACGTGGTCTCCACCATGGTCTTCTAGGGCACAATACGAGAGTTGGTAGCCGCCTCTAGGTCATTGATCGCCTAGTCATCTTGAGGAGCTAAAGGCCACGATCCTGATCATTGGGGCCGTGGCACTCGTTGGTCTGGGTGGCCTTTAAGTCAAGGTCCCCATCGTGGATCACATCCCATAGTGGGTGGGATCGAACACGTGTCTTGTCGGGCTGTATCTGGCCAGTGGTCATCGTACTTGTCGGCACCGCCCTAGGGCGGTGTTGTCTTATCCGATCTTCATGGCGCAGGGTTGGCATCTAACCTCAGTCCTTGTGGGGTTAGTGAGACGTACCTGCCCTTGTCAGAATAGGCATGCTTGGCGGGGCTCGACCTCTCCCCGTCCCTTCTAGGGGTCATGACAGGGGTGAGGTCATGTGCCTCTCAAATGTCGTGCAGCTAAGGCAGGAGGAAGAGACCATGGCTGACCCTAGACTTAGCGTTTGGCCTGGTTGACTTGGGGGGTTATGACCACGACACATACGCTTGCAACATGTGTATATTATCATTAGAACATATGTAACATCTCAGATATACTTTTGCAACATCCAGATGAAACACTTGAAACATTAGTCTAAAACGGCTAAAACATTTGAAACACGGTGGTAGTCAACAAGCTTAGGTTAAGGGGATGTCGCTTCACACACTCCCGCCCATCTACGTGGCACGTCACTCCTCCTGTGATTCTCCACGCCTGCTTGCGGCCTAGGCTCATCCCGTTGGCGTGGCCCCGCCGTTACTGCTCCAGCACCGCTACTCGCCCGACCGCAGTCGTCCAGCGCCATCCGCTCGTGGGGGATGGGGCGTGTCATGGGCGACGTGGGGTGTGACACAGTTGGGGAAAGGGCATGGCGCGGCGGGAGACAGTGTGCACGGTAGGGTAAGGGGGCGGGCGGATGAGCGGCCACACTGCAGTAGGCGGATGAGCGGATGAATGGAGTGGGGATTTTTTGTTTATGAGAGAGGTGGGAGCTGGTCCTACGCAGGTCTAGGAGCCACGTTCGGACTGGAGTCATGGGACAAATGCCCTGTGGTGTATCATTATCGATCTGATATTAATATATACTCCCTCCATCCCAAAAAACCTGACGTTTAGGACATGATTGTGCTTACAAGGAGTCATTAATTAGGGTATAGTTTTCCCTACATGCCCCTGTTAAATACTGTTGTGGGCGCTATTCTTTCAAGAAAGTTTCTTGGCTCATCTGGTTAGTGAGGTGTGGGTGAGCTCTGAGCAGGGATGAAAACGGTACGGATATTTTCCGACCGTATTCGAGGCCGAATCCGTTTAGAGGGGTTTTAATCCGTCCATATCCGAGTCCGGATATTTAACATCCGATACCGTATCCGTATCCGAATATTTAAATCACATATTTATGATGTCGATATCCAATCGTATCATATCCGTCATTTTTTATACTATCCGTATTTGAATCCGAATCCGGACATAAATACGAAAACAAATACGATATCAGTGATATCCGTCCGTATCCGATCCGTTTTCATCCCTAGCTCTGAGTCTCGAGGTCGAAACTCAGTGGCCGCTTTTTTTTTGCCGGTGGCTTCATTTTGCATGAGGTTTTTTTTGCATGGGTTTGGGTGGGGCGTGGCGCGTGCGAGTTGGCTCGCATGGCGCTGTGCTGGTGCGGGTGGGAGCGCGTTTGGTGTTGGTTTTGGCGTGTTTGGGCAGCGTTGGTGCTTGTTTTTGCGCCGTTCACGCTCAGGTTCGTGTGTGGCCGCGGAATTTTTCTGTTCGCGCTCCAAGCATTCTAATTTGGCGCTAATCTGGCCGGTCTCCAGACGCTTCGACTGCTCTGGCTGCTGCTTCATTTAAAACGCCTCGTTCTCCACCGCACCACTCCCATGCTTGCCGTGCTCCACTCTTTCCTTCTCCACTCCTTCTCTAATGCAATGGCTAATCCATTTGATTTGAACGTTCGTTTGGAAGAAGATGACGGCGACGTCGATCTCAACGAGCCAATATTGGAGGACGACACCACAAATGGTAATGTACTACTCAGTTTGTTTGGTTTTTTTTGTTTTATATTCAAAGCAAGAACGTGTGGTAACGTTTCTCATTTTCTTTCTTCTTTTTTGGACAGGGTTCGATTTGAACTTGCCATTAGATGATTTTGGTGCTATCGATTTCGATTACCTACAAAACCTTGCTGGTAATTTTTTTTTCTCATTTTGTTGTTTCGTTTTCTCAGTACTTGCAATGAAGCTGATGCTTTCTTTCCCTTTGATCTGAACGTTTAGTGGACGATGACGACGGCAACCTTGCCTTGGATCTCAACGACGCTGAAAATGACGACGGCGACGCCGGCTTTGATCTGAACGAGCCTAAAGATGACGTGCATGGCATCGGTAAAATGCTTCGTCTCTTGTTTTCCTCTTCTGCATGTACTACAGCATGTTCTTCTCTTGTGCATGACGAGCTAGAACATGCCGTGAGCATCTGTTGTATGAATGTCTTTGTTTTTTCCCCCAATAAATAGAACATGCCGTGACGAGTACTATTAAAATGCTTGTTTTATTCCTATATTTAGAACATGCCGTGAGTACTATTAAAATGGTTGTTTTTTCTATATTGAGAACATGCCGTGAGTACTATTAAAATGGTTGTTTTTTTTTTTGCTTTTGCTAGAACAACATGCCGATCAAGTAAATCAACCGAAGCATGACTATTCTGATCATGTTAGACAACAAGTGTACAAGCATTGTTGATGAGAAGTAAAAATGGGAAACTAGGCAAGCAAGATACAACAATTGTTGGTGCTCAATTTGGAGTAAAGATTCGATCAGTTCAACGCATATGGAAGCAAGGTAAAAACCAACTTGCTCACAACATTCCAGTCATGGTTCCTAATCTAAAGAAAGGTAGAAGTGGCCGTAAAGCAATCCCTCTTGATTTGGAAAAATTGTGGGACATTCCTCTCAAGCAAAGAATGACCATAGAAGATGTGTCTAGTAGACTTGGTATTAGCAAATCTAGGATACATAGGTACTTGAAAAAGGGTTTGCTTAGGCGCCACTCTTGTAGCATAAAACCTTACCTCACCGAGGCTAACAAGAAGACTAGGTTGAAGTGGTGCATTGACATGATTGAGCAAGGTTTAGTCGATGATCCAAACTTTAAGGATTTGTTTGACTTTGTGTTTATTGATGAGAAATGGTTCTACATCTCTCAAAAATCCGAGAGATACTACTTGCTACCCGAGGAAGATGAACCACATCGTACTTGCAAGAACAAGAATTATATCCCTAGATTCATGTTTTTGTGTGTTTGTGCTCGGCCAAGATTTAGAAATGGAGAATGTGTGTTTGATGGCAAAATAGATTGTTTTCCACTAGTCAGTTTTGAACAAGCTATTAGACGAAGTGGAAACCGTCTTCGTGGTGCACAAGTTATCAAGCCCATAACTTCAATAACAAGAGATGTGATTAGAGAGTTCATGATAAACAAAGTGCTGCCCGCTATCCGAGCCAAGTGGCCAAGAGAAGATGTGCACAAGCCAATTTTCATACAACAAGATAATGCACCTTCTCATCTAAAAGTGGATGATCCTATTTTTTGTGAGCATGCTAAACAAGATGGGTTTGACATTCGGCTTATTTGTCAACCACCCAATTCACCGGATTTCAACATTCTAGACTTGGGTTTTTTTCATGCTATTCAAGCTATTCAATACAAGAAGAATGCAAAAACAATGCAAGATTTAATTCCAGCCGTACAACAGGTAAATTGATCATCCATTCGATTGTATAAATTGATCTTGAACAAGTAATGGACTCACTAATTCATTTCTTGAACATAGGCATTTATGGAGTACTCTCCACAGAAGGCAAATAGGATCTTTGTGACACTACAAATTGTTTTGAAGGAAGCAATGAAGATAAAGGGTTGAAACAAAATCAAGATTCCTCACATGAATAAACAAAGACTAGAGAGGGAAGATAGGCTGCCATTGCAAGTCCCTTGTGAAGCTTCTTTGCTAGCCGAAGCACTAGCTGCTCTCCCTGCATGAAACCATTAGAAGAAGCAAGTTAGCTTTTACACCAAATTAGATAATGGAAGTACTGTATGTTAGCTTTTGCACCTTACTGATCCTGTATGCACTCGTCGTTAGCTTGTGACTCCAGTTGCTTCAGCTTTTGTTCTTCCAGTAATATTGTAGTGTTCGTCCAGCTTCATCATTACGTGCTCAGGAAGAAGAATTGTGTCACCTCTCATTTGAAGTTTGTGCACATCAGGAATATACACCTCACAATCAAACTTTTCCATCTTATCGCACACCCTTGCTGCGAGATTGTAGTCCTCATGTAAAAGGCCACAACGGCCACACCTGTGAGCTTCGTGACGAGCTTCGTAGCATGCTTCGCCGAAGACGCCGCCGGCATGGAACATGCCACAGCGAGGACAGTGCACCACCTCGTCCAGCTGGTCGGAGTCCGGCAGTACCTCGATGGAGTCCGGCAGCACCACGTAGGAGTCCGGCACCTCCTCGACGGAGTCCGGCACCACGTCGACGAAGTCGAGCACATCGACGGACTCCATGGCCACAACAGAGTCCGTGGCCTCCGAGTTCAGCGCGTCGGCGGAGTGCTGCACCTCGACGACGGACTGCTGCACCTCGACGACGGAGTGCTGCACCTCGACGGTGGAGTGCTGCACGTCGTCGACCTCCATGGCCTCCTCCATGGTGCGTCCGACGTTCTTGGTGCCGGACTCCATGGCGCGAGCGACGTTCTTGGTGGCAGACTCCATGGCGCAGCGAGGGAGGCGCGTGCTGGCGGTGGCGCCATGCTGCGGAGGTAGGCGAGGGCGTGCTGCGGAGGTAGGCGAGGGCGTGCGTCAATGTTCTTGGTCGAACCGTAGAAGGTCACGGCGGCCGCGCGGTAAAACTCTAAACACTGCGTGCTGCGGAGGGCGGTGGCATGCTGCGTTTGAGTGCCTGCGGCACAGCGGCAGGAGAAGAACGGCGCGTCGAGGTGTTGTGGAGGGACTGCAGCGCCTTTACTCCACGCGAGAGCCGAGGACGGCGGCGACCAAGAGAACGAGGCGTCGGTCCATCGAGCGATTAATGCGTAGTCGAAGGAACCGTTGGCGAGCGGATCGCTAGGGGTAAACCCGTCCTCGCGAGGCCTCGGGAGCCCAGGACGTCAGGTTTCACGAAAATGCTTCGGTTGCCCAGGACGTCTGGTTTTTTAGAATGGAGGGAGTATCTTTTTAATAAGGGAAAGTTCCGGCCTCTACCATTTGTAGATGGTACATAACCGATAATCCGATTATAGACCAACGCCACAAGGCTTGCACACTCGCAAGAATAAAAACAACGTTTGGCCCAGCTAGTGAACACCACACAGAAGAAAGAAACTTAAAACTAAAGCTCAATCCAATTGCTGAACTTCCAACCAAACTTTGCAAAGATGGTCAATATTATAGTCTCCCGGCTGTTACACACTTACACCCCTTCTTGAATAAAGGTCAGTCTTCCTCTTTATGCAGGATGGACCACTGATAAATCCAAAACATCGCCCTAAAAATTACCTACATAAAAGTGTTAAATTTAGCCTTGTTAAATACCATATCATTTCTATTCAACCATATCGCCTAACACAGGCTCCTAGTAAAATTTAGTTTCTAAGTTTGGGACTTTATCCATGTAGTCAGGAACTAAACAAATTAGCGAAGCTAGCAAATGTGATATAAGACCATATCATTTCTATTCAACCATCTCGCCCAACATAGACTACTAGTAAAATTTGGTTTCTAAGTTTAGGACTTTATCCATGTAGCCAGGAACCAAACAAATTAGCGAAGCTAGTTGGAGGCCGAACTCCAAACGTGATAAAGCTAGCAAATTGGCAGTCAAAGAACAAATGTCGGATAGTTTCCATAGAACTACAAAAACAACACTTGACACTTTCGTGCCAGTTCCTCCTTGCTAAGTTATCTTTCGTGAGAGTTATTGCCCTTTTAAGATATGTGATCTAAGTTTTATACATAGACCGGACTGTGAACATACCATTCTTATTAAGGTTCCACCAGAAGACATCTTTCCTGTTTGTGAGATGCACTTGTACGACTTTTGATACTAGATCAAACCAAACGATTCGATTTGCATTAACCAAACTACGTCTATAAGACACATTTAGTGGTATAGTCCCCATGACATTTACCATTGTGTCGTTTTTCCGTCTCACAATTCTATACAAGTTAGGGTAAACCTCTCTAAAGGGTTTATCACCTAACCAGACATCCTCCCAGAACCTCACCTGCTCCCCAATCTGCACTCTAAAAGTGCCACAGGATAAAAAAATCCTCCTTTGCCTTTATGAGGTCCGCCCAAAAATGAGGATCGCTCAGCCTATGCTACACTTATGTAAGTGATTTATTGGACAAATATTTCCTTATGAGGAGGTTTTGACACACCCTATCCTCATTAATTAACCTAAACAACCACTTACTCAAAAGCCATCTATTTTGAAGTTCTAGGTTAATTATACCTAGTTCACCGTAGCCTTTTGGTGTGCCTAGAATACTCCACTTGGCCAAACGACATTTCTTTTTGTGTTCATCACTTTGCTAGAAAAAGCTGGAGCGATAGTAATCCAATGTTTAAAGTACTCCTCTAGGGATTTCAAAAAAGGATAACATAAACATGGCTAAGCTAGTTAGCACCGAATATATATATTATTCTATATTTATATCCATGTTTTATATTTCTTTCATTATAATTACTAGTGTTGGTCACATGAGGGAGATGTTTATTTGTTGCACTTCTGCTACGAAGAGCGTGCTATAAATTACAGATGAGGCATGCATGGAATCAATTTCTATCTATTACCCTAAAATTTAAGATAGATTTATATCTTAAACTTTGAAAAGTTGTGAAATGTCAATTTCCAAGTGAAATAGTCTAGTCCATAAAATAGAATCCAATCTATCTCTTATAAAACGCATCCCCACAACAAGTTCTATCCCAACATGCAAGCTATCGACAACATCTCCCACTAACTATCCACATCATCTCCCACTAATAGCAAAGTCATCCCACTAACTTTCAACCTTTTAATGCAAGTTATCCATATTATCTCTACGAAGCACAATTACTACTTTCAAGATAAAAGAAATATAGAAGGCATACATATGTTGCTATTTGTTTCATTGTTCCATCCTCTTATAAATTATAAATCGATCAAAAAAATCTATTAGCTTTTCTATTCGATTTTTCATTGCCTTGCTCAAATATAATAAGAATGGACATAAGAACATGTAAATTTAACTCATATATGCAACAAATTTATTACTAGAAAAGTCCCACCACAACACGCAGGTACCTTTGATTTCCTTTGAAATGAAAGGATCTAAACGGGCTGAAGGAAAATTGGAAAATAATTTTTTAATTGGTTCCATAGACAGGGAATAACTAGCATACCTAAAATAACAGGAACATAAAAATTTGCCGCACTAATAGAAACAATTTCCTTGTATGTTCTTTTCTGACAGAAAAATCCTAGATTTTGATTTCTATCCCTATCGTAATGAAAGGATCGAGGCAAGGTCTAGAGAGGGGGTGTGAATAGACCTATAGAAACTTAAAACTCGAAACAACGGGTTAGCAAAATGCAGAGGTTCCACGGATTCCCTCAAAACTTCCACGGTCGCGGAAGTTCCGTGCAAATCCTCCGAAGTTCCGCGCTGGCTGGCTGACAACGCCAACGAGTGAAATGAGCATAGTTGAATCTTAGGTCGAGTTAAATACCCGGCTTACTGGTGGTATGAGCTTCCTTTTGCACCTAGTCTCTGCGGTTGCAAAGCACTACACAAGTAGGTCGGGTGAAAACCCTATAAATTGGAATTCAAACAAGAGAGGGAGGCACCAAGTCAACGACAAGGGGCAAGGCACATGATTTAACCCGAGGTTCATGTAAGCCACAAAGGCTTGCCTAGGTCCTTGTTATTAAGAGAGCCACAAAGGTTTGGAGTCTCTTCCAACTCCCACCTCTTCTCAAGAAAACCCCGAAGATCGAGCTTGAGAGTTTAAACTAGCTTCACAAAGGCAATACAGACCTCCCGGTGCTCAACCACAACCAATTGGATGCTGCCGGACAATCTCTAGCCATCTAGGAGTCCAAGCTCCAAGAGTAACGAACACAAAGCGCAAACTAAAGGGGGAACCAAGGCTCTCAAGATGATGCTATTGTTGTAGGGCTCTCTAATCCACTCCCGAACACAAACCTCATGAGGGAAAATCACCAAGAAATCAATGGGAAGGTTGTGTTCAATGGTCGAGAGACAGCTTGTCCATGTGTTAGTAAGGTCAGTAAAATGGCAGGTAACCCTTGGAGAAGAAGAGAGGAAGGTATAAATACTCCTTTACTCCTATTCGAGTAGTGCAGTTAAAGTGTAGAACTTCTGCGCTCACATGTGAAACTTTCGTGCTTGACGCCGCGGAGGCCAAAATTGATAGGAATTAGGTCTAGCTGGTTTTCTTTTGGCTTTTGGTTTTTTTTATTTTGGTTTATAGGAGCACATGATTTTTCTTGACCTTGCACTTTCTATGCCCTTTATATTGCTACGCCTTCTATACTCAAAATATATTCAAATTCAAAATATAAAAAATATAAATATAAAAGTAAAGTAGAAGGCCAAGACTTCCATCACCCATCACGCCTCTCACCAGTTGCCCACCTTCCAGGCGTCCAGTAATGTCCAGCGCCGCCGGCGCCTTCCGCCTGGGCCAGCGCGTGCACGCCGCCGGCGACCCCCGCCGCGTAGGCACGGTGCGCTACCTGGGCCACGTAGAGGGCCACGCCGGAGACTGGGTCGGCATCGACTGGGACGATGGCGCTGGCGGCCGGCACGACGGCTCGCTCGCTGGCCGCCGATACTTTGTCGCCGCGGGAGAGTGCTCGGCCTCCTTCGCGCGCCCCATAGCGCTTAGCGGAGGGATCTCGCTCCCGGACGCGCTCCGCCTACGCTACCGCGTTCAGGACTTCACCAAGGAGGAACAGGGTTAGTGCAGCGCATGCCGACCGACGGCTCCCTGAATTTGCTGCCTTCACATTTCCTTTGATCCGGAAATGCTCAGTTCCTTTCAGCAAAGGAGTAGAAATGTGCAAACATTTTCGCAATTTGTTGAATTTCCTCCGTAATGACCCTGATTACATGCTTTGCCGCACTGTGTTCAGATGAGATGTATGTCTTCTCGACAAGCCAGAAGCGTGTCTCGGTCGAATTTGTTGGCACAGACAAAGTTCAGGAGAAGCTCAACAACTTCAATGAGTTGACCAGTGCATCTGTTTCGTACATGGGAGTGAGCTCAACCGGAGCACCGGATGAACTAAAGAGTTTGGTTCCAAGTAAATCTGTCTTATGAATTATCATCATCCTGTCCATTTTACTGCTTTTTTTTTACTGCAAATAAGCCATAATGTGTGTAGCAATTGGAGCAGATGGTTCTGCTACCATTTGTTTCTTCAGGGACTTATTAAAGCTGTTTTGCATGTTCCAGATCTCAGACTTCTTGACTTAACTGGAAATCTATTCTCACAGTGGCAAGTAAGAATTCCCACAGAACGATTCTTGTTATTTCAATTGCTCTACTTATAATTGGTGTGGCTTTATATAACATGATAGCATCAAAGCAACAAGAGAAACATTGTTGGTGGTACTACCAATGTTTGCAGTATATCCCCTGTCCTTCTGTGTTTAACTGTTTGTTTGTTTGCTTGCTGTGTGTCTAAACATTTTGGTTCCCTCTCAGGTTATATCCTCTCTTTGCCAAGCACTGGCATCCCTGGAAGTTCTTAATTTTACAAACAATACCATGGAGAATGATGTTGTAGAAACTCCAATGCTCGAGAATATCCAAATTCTTGTTCTCAACAACTGTGGTGTAACATGGGAACTGGTATACCAAACTGCTGTCACTTTGAAGCTTTTGTTGTTAGTCATTGCCAGTCACACTGTGAGCTCATTTTAACTTCTTTATAACAGATTGAAAAGATTAAAGTTTCCATTTTATGTATCAGTGAACTCCACCTGATGTCAAACAGGTTCAATATGATCATGGTTAGTGTTTCCCCTTATACCACAGCTTCCATAGTTCCATGTGCATCTGATGATAATAGAGATCACATCTAGGTGTTTTTGGATTATTCTTTCCAACATTTCAAGCGCATGTTTTTCTTGCTTCAGCAAGGTGTACATCAACATTACAAATTATGACATTTTGTACATCTAACTGTATTTCGCTTTCTTATCTAGACCCCAGACGGAAAATTTGTACAAGGTTTCAATACACTGCGGCTCATAAATTTAGAAGACAATCACATTGATTCATGGGATGAAATTGTGAAGCTTTCTTACTTAAGAAGGTAAAAATGGAAACATTAATGTTTCCACCCTTAATTTGATTGATACTTCTGCATCTGATTTGGGTACTGTGAATATTTATCATCTCTCTCCCTTGTTTCTCCAGTTTGGAACAACTACATTTGAACAAAAACAGGTTAAAGCATGTGAAGTATCCATCTAATCTTTCACCAGATCGACCTCTTGATGATGCAGCTGCTGTGCCGTTTGAAAATTTGCAAGTTCTTTTGTTAGGTACATGCCTTCCGTGTGTTTGTGTGTGTGGGTGGGTGGGTGTGTGGGGGGGGTGAGTAGATTTTGTTGTCTTTGCCATATAAAGAACCCAAGATTCAAGCATGATTCTGTTTAACTTTAGTACTGCACTAGTACTTCCTGCTTTTCAAATGGGACTGAAAACTGAAGACACTGTCCTAATACTGATTTTTTTTAACTTCACCAGGATCTAAATGACATAGATGACTTTTCTTCAGTGGATTCACTTAACCTGTTCCCAAGTTTAAGGGTGAGCTGGTTTCAGTGAACTACTCTTGTTGTTTGGAATCTTGTTGCTGATCTCTAATTTTTTGAAGGATGTCAGGCTTTCTGATAATCCTATAGCTGATCCTTCCAAGGGTGGTGCTCCTCGTTTTGTGCTTGTTGCTCGACTTGGAAAAGTTGGAATACTAAATGGCAGTGAGGTTTATGCCAACTCCCCGGATGTTTTTTTTAGAATGTACAATACGCTGTACAGATATATGACATCCTTAATCCTTCTTGCCATGTCTAGATAAGCCCACGTGAACGGAGGGAATCTGAAATACGGTGAGTTGATCCTCTGTATCTGTAAATCATTCCAACTATTATATGACCATACGGGTTTCTTTGTGGTATGGCCAGTCAGGATATCAGATCGTATTAATGGAAGTTTTCAAATGTTTTTTTCCTCTACCTGAACTGCAGAGTTTTCTTCTGGTTCTCTGAGGAAATGTGTTATGAATTCATGTCGGGGATAGAGAGGATAACCATTGCCAAGAGGAAGGCCTGGCAAAGTCGGCGTGGAGGGAGGCTAGAATATTTGGGGTAACTAAACTTTTTAACCTTATTTTTCGGTCTAACAAGATGTCTGAAGAATGGAGGAGAAGTATATTAGTACCTATCTTCAAGAACAAAGGAGATGTTCAAAGTTGTACTAACTACCGTGGGATTAAGTTGATGAGTCATACGATGAAGCTCTGGGAGAGAGTTATCGAGCATCACCTAAGGAGAGTGACACATGTGACCCAAAATCAGTTTGGGTTCATGCCTGGTAGGTCGACCATGGAGGCGATTTTCTTATTACGACAATTGATGGAGAGATATAGGGAGCAGAAGAAGGACATGCACATGGTCTTTATTGACCTCGAGAAGGCATATGACAAACTACCGAGAAATGTCATGTGGTGGGTCTTGGAAAAGCACAAAGTCCCAACTAAGTACGTTACCCTCATCAAGAATATGTACAGGGATGTTGTGACGTTTGTCCGAACATGTGATGACGACACCAGTGACTTTCCAATTTAAATAGGACTGCATCAGGTGTCAGCTTTGAGCCCTTATTTATTTGCTTTGGTGATGGATGAGGTCACAAGAGACATACAAGGTGATATCCCTTGGTGTATGCTCTTTGCTGATGATGTGGTGCTAGTTAACGACAGTAGGGCGTGGGTTAATAGGAAGTTAGAACTATGGAGGCACACGTTAGAGTCGAGAGGGTTCAGACTTAGTAGGACTAAGACCGAGTACATGAGATGCGATTTCAGCGCGACTAGGCACGAGGAGGGAGACGTTAGCCTCGATGGACAAGTGGTGGCCAAGAAGGATACTTTTCGGTATTTAGGGTCGATGCTACAAAAGGATGGAGACATTGATGAAGATGTTAGGCATAGAATTTCAGCCGGCTGGCTGAAATGGCGTCAAGCTTCTGGTGTTCTCTGTGACAAAAGGGTGCCTCAGAAGCTGAAAGGTAAGTTCTATAGGACGGCGATTCGTCCGGCGATGTTATACGGTGCTGAGTGTTGGCCTACAAAAAGGCGACATGTCCAGCAATTGAGTGTAGCAGAGATGCGTATGTTGCGTTGGTGTTGTGGGCACACAAGGAGGGATAGAGTCCGGAACGACGATATTCGGGATAGGGTTGGGGTGGCACCAATTGAGGAGAAATTGATTCAACATCGGTTGAGATGGTTTGGACATGTCCAACGGAGGCCTCCTGAGGCGCCGGTGCGTAGTGAAGTTCTAAAGCGGGCCGATAATGTAAAGAGCGGTAGAGGTCGACCTAAACTAACTTGGAACGAGTCCATTAAGAGAGATCTTAAGGAGTGGGATATCTCCAAGAATTTAGCTATGGACAGGAGCGCTTGGAGATTGGCAATCAACGTGCCTGAACCGTGACATCTTTTTGTCTTGTGCCATTTATGTCCCTTTATGTGTCTCCCTGTTTCTCGTCTCTTTTGGGTTTCATCTCTAGCCTACCCCAACTTGCTTGGGACAAAAGGCTATGTTGTTGTTGTTGTTGTTGGATTGTTTGTTGTTCATTGCTTTATTCAATCTCAACTGGTTACAGGGTATAAATAGAGGAGCTCAGCCCCTAGACGCCCAGCCCTGGCTCCTTGTTTCTCTCTCCAACATTAACTCAAATCTCTCATTAACTCTAATCTATTCCCCAGACTCTAATTGCCATTGATTACAGCCGGCACCCCCTAGGATACCATCCTGGCTGCATGCAGCCGGTCGCCGGCTGCCCCACATGACATCTCTCCCCCCCTCTGACGAGCAGCTCGTCCTCGAGCTGGAAGCTTGGATAGCGGTCGATGAAGTTGACAATGTCCTCCTGGATCCCATGGGAAGAGCCCAACAACTAGCTTCAGCAGTATGCTGGGCCTGTCTAGCGACACCAAAACAGGTGACAGAACAGAGGAGACGGCTGGTGCTGGTGGCGGTGCCATATCCAACGCATCAAGCCTGGAGGATTTTGGTGAACCTATGCTGCTTGTTGGCACAACCATACCCGTCGGGAGCGCTGGCTGGACATTGTGTGTTGCGGCGACACCTAATGATGCGGTGGATGGGATTGTTGAAGGCGCAGGGTTGATCGCTGCCCGCATCTTCCTTGTGGTGTGCCTTACCAGGAACCCTCTCGCTGCCGCCTGTAGCCGCACCGCTGCTTGGAGTTCATGCTCTGACTTCTCCAAGTGAGCACGGTAGCGGTTGAACATCACGAAGAAGCGATCCATCTCCTCTGCGAGACGGTGAGTCCCCTCAACGAGGGCAGTGATTGGCTCATCACTTGATGGTGATGGATGACCGACAGCAGAAGCCATAGGAAAGGATCCCTGACTCATGACATGGAGGCGGTGGAAGTCGTTGGTGAGGCTGGGGCGGATGGCGTGGTGGCTGCTGGGTTTGGCGACGGAGCAGAGGTGGAAGAGGAGCGCCTGGAAGCATATCGGGGATAGAGAGGATAACCATTGCCAAGAGGAAGGCCGGGCAAAGTCGGCGTGGAGGGAGACTAGAATATTTGGGGTGACTGGATTGTTTGTTGTTCATTGCTTTATTCAATCTCAACTGGTTACAGGGTATAAATAGAGGAGCTCAGCCCCTAGACGCCCAGCCCTGGCTCCTTGTTTCTCTCCCCAACATTAACTCAAATCTCTCATTAACTCTAATCTATTCCCCAGGCTCTAATTACAATTGATTACAGCTGGCACCCCCTAGGGTACCGTCCTGGCTGCATGCAGCCGGTCCCCGGCTGCCCCACATGACAAAATGCTACTACAGTCTTTCGTTTTTTTAATAAAAAAACACCCTTCAATTGCCTTTCTTGAAGTCACACTGCAATTCTGATACAAGCAATGTCATTGTAGATATGTCCGGCTTGTTATGGGAAAAACAGAATCAAATGATTCGGAAGAGATCAAACAGCTGCACCCTAGGTAAGTTTGTGGCATTTATCACATTCTTATGTTTTTAAATTGTATATGTTATGGACGTCGTTGGGATTGGGAGGAGAGAATCGAGGGGAGCGGCGGCGCTACAGTACCCGCGCGCTACTGTTCACGTCGGCGAGAGGCGGAGGAGCAGCGGCTAGGGCTGTGAGGGGCGCTGGGAACGCCGGCCGCGGGGCTTCGCCCACGGCCGGCAAGAGAGAAGGTTTTTCCTTCTAATCTCTTGCCTCCTTAGATTGATATATCTCCTCTCATTATATAGAGAGGTCTTACTTGGTCCCTAAGCAAGCGACTAATTAACTCTAACGGGCTAAGGCCCAATAGGCCCTTGACTCTTCTAACACTACACCCCACCTAGACATGCAGCTCGTCCTCGAGCTGCAACCTAACTCGACTCTGCTAGACACAAACCTAACACCTAAAAACAAGCCTTTTACATCTCGGCTTATTTTATTGACCTGAAATAGACTACGACTCTTTATTTTTGACTCCTGAAGATACGGCGGACACCCTCCGCGTGATGAACCTGCACGTGTGAAGCCACCTGGATCCCATGGAGCCCACCGGAACGAGAGGGGTGCACGGGTATAGCCACCAGGAATTAGTCGCGATAGCGACCAGCGGAGACGTCCTCGCGGCGGCCGGTGCCGGAGCACGACAGCGCTAATTAAGGTCTGCCTATAGGTGGCCAACCATCCGCGTCCCCAAACGCCGGCGCTGTAGACACCGAGTTCGCCACCCGAGGTGGCGATGCCACGCCCGATCTCCATGACACAACGGACGAGATCGGGGCCCTCCATGTGGCGAAGCGCAGCCTGGTGGCGAAGCAAAGAGGCACGGGGCACAGGCACCAGCTGCAACCCACGCATCTTCCGCGCCTGCCGTCGCGCCAAGAGTCCGCGTGCTGCAGCCTGTAACCGCACCGCCGCCAGGACCGCCTCCCGCATCTTCTGGCGCACTCCTGCAGCCGCTGCCGTGCTCGGAGACCGCGCGCAGCAGCCTGCAGCAGCACCACAGCCGACACTTGGTGAATAAGCATCGGCTGCGCTGTGATGTCCTTTCGCTGCTTGATCTGCTGTGCGGTGTCTGCCTTCGCGCGGCGAAGCACAGCTTGGAGGAACTGCGACGGGGTGCGGGGCTGAATCAGCTGCAGATCGCACAGCCGCCGCACTCGCCGGCGCGCCAGGAGGCCACGCGCCGCCGCCTGCAGCCGCACCGCCGCCGACACCTGGTGCGCAAACGTCGCCTGACGGCTCTCTATGGTGGTCACCCATGCGTTGATGTCGGCCAGCGCCTTGGCGAGCTGATCCCACAGTGACTCATCGAAACCTGGCATCTCTGATACCAGATTGTTATGGACGTCGTTGGGATTGGGAGGAGAGAATCAAGGGGAGCGGCGGCGGAGGTACAGTACCCGCGGCGCTACAGTGCCGCGGGTACTGTTCACGTCGGCGAGAGGCAGGTGAGCCGCGGCTGTGAGATGCACTGGGAACGCCAGCCGTGGGGCTTCGCCCACGGCCGGCAAGAGAGAAGGTTTTTCCTTCTAATCTCTTGCCTCCTTAGATTGATACATCTCCTCTCATTATATAGAGAGGTCTTACTTGGCCCCTAAGCAAGCGACTAATTAACCCTAACGGGCTAAGGCCCAATAGGCCCTTGACTCTTCTAACAGTATATGTTGACACAATATGATCCAGAGAAGAAACAATCCATGATTTTGTGATATACCCCCTCCATCCAGTATTCACAGGCGCTTAAACAGTTTTCACCAAGACTGAATCATTATCTTGCATTAATCCTTTTCCTCGCAGCCGCAAAAACACTTTGGTTTCCAAACTGGCTGCTGGCCTGCATGCCGCACCATCCAATTGCAAGTGTGGTAATAATTAGGGGCAAAGCTTTGCAGTTGGAAACAAACGAGCGAGTACTAGTCCACACGATGCTGGCTGGGTAAATGAGTCACCGTAACTCCATGCGGAAAGAGTGAGTGCATGCGACGGGAAACTAGGCATGCAACAGCTACCGCGCCTGTGAACGCTGGAAACTTTTCCAGACACAGTACGCCTGTGAATACTGGATGGAGGGAGTAATTCTTTTTAGGGGTGACCAGGTGGGCATTCAGTTTTTTTGGTTTTGTTAATTCAGTTTTTGGAAATTTTGGCCCCTGACACTCGAAAAACAAACAAAGCAAAGAAATTTCGGTTTCTGAAATTTACAAAACCACAATAGTTCAATGAGACTTCTTGGTTTCCACTGATTTTTTCTTTCTTGAACAACGCAGGAGAGCTGCATGTCCTTTCATTAAGAAAGGAGAAACTTACAAAAACGGGATGGCTAGAAAAAACCTTCTCAACACACCCCACTCACACTACATATGCGTTGTTGGAGTATAGGAGTATTAGGCCCATGAGGCTAGGCCCATGAGGCCCATGTATGCATTACTATATAGCTACCCTTCTAGGATTAGCCCAAATCAATAGAGTCATAATTTTCAACATGGTATCAACAGCCTAGGGTTTCCTTTCCCCATCCCTTCCCTTCCCTGCCCAATCCAGCCGTCGCCACCACCTGTAGGCGCGCTGCCGCCGGCGCCCATGGCCGGCCGACCTCCTCCCCCTCCCTCCTACTTCCACACCTTTCCTCCTCTACCCACCTCCTCATGGGCGCAGGTGGCTGGAGCCCCCGCCGCCGCTGCTAGCCCAAGCACTGGAGCCGCCGCTGGCCCGCGCGCTGGAGCCGCCGCCGCCGCTGGCCAGCGCCTTCCCGGCGCCGCCGTGCCTCCTCCCGCCGCCGCAGCTCCATGGTGATAGATAAACAGCGGTTTGTTAACTCTTCCCGTCCCGACATGGTCTGTCGGCTCAACAGGTCTCTCTACGGCCTCAAGCAGGCCCCCCGGACGTGGAACACTCGGTTTGCTGCTTTCCTACTGACACTGGGGTTTCTGGAGGCTAAGTCAGACATGTCCCTGTTTATCTATCACCATGGAGCTAAGACTGCGTACCTGCTGCTCTATGTTGATGATATTGTCCTTACAGCCTCCAGTGAGTCACTCCTCCGCCGCATTATCACCTCTCTTCAGCAGGAGTTTGCTATGAAGGATCTGGGTGTGCTTCACCACTTCCTCGGGGTCACTGTTGAGCCTCATCCTGTCGGGATCCTTCTTCACCAGCGGCAGTATACTCTTGATATTCTGGAGCGAGCCGGAATGACTGACTGCAATCCCTGCTCCACTCCGGTTGACACCTAAGGCAAGCTGTCAGAAGCCGCGGGCGACCCAGTCACAGATCCTACTGCCTATCGGAGTCTTGCTGATGCCCTTCAGTACATCACCTTCACCCGGCCGGACATCACCTATGCAGTTCAACAGATGTCTTCACATGCATGATCCCCGAGAGCCTCACCTCACTGCTCTCAAGCGTCTTCTCCGCTACCTCCGCGGCACTGTCGACTACGGCCTACTCCTTCACCGGTCATCCTCCGCCGAGCTTGTCGTCTACACTGACGCCGACTGGGCCGGGTGTCCGGACACTCGGCGCTCCACCTCCGGCTACGTTGTCTTCTTGGGCGGCAACCTGGTGTCCTAGTCGTCCAAGCGCCAGCCTGTGGTCTCCCGCTCCAGTGCCGAGGCGGAGTACCGCGCTGTCGCTAACGGCGTGGCTGAGGCCTCCTGGCTCCGGCAGCTTCTCGCCGAGCTCCACACTCCTCTCTCCCGGAGCACGCTGGTCTACTGCGACAACGTCAGTGAGGTGTACCTCTCCACCAACCCCGTTCAGCACCAATGGACGAAGCACGTGGAGATCGACCTACACTTTGTCCGTGATCGGGTTACCATCGGCGAGGTGCGGGTCCTTTACGTACCGACCACCTCCCAGTTCGCCAACATCTTCACCAAAGGCCTCCCGTCCTCGACCTTCACCAAGTTTCGCTCCAGCCTCAACATCACCAGTGGCTAGTTGCGTCTGTGGGGGGCTCGTGTGTGTTCTTCTTTTCATGTCCAGTCTGGAACTCCGCTGTGCCGGTAGTTCAGACTGCGGGGGGTGTTGGAGTATAGGAGTATTAGGCCCATGAGGCCCATGTATGCATTACTATATAGCTACCCTTCTAGGGTTAGCCCAAATCAATAGAGTTACAATTTCCAACATGCGCCACTGCAAAAAGAAAATAAAACCTCGACCATAATCAACTTGTCATACTAGGCCACTAAGGGCTTGGAGCAAGCGACCTCAGGATAAGCTCCTGAAGAGCAGAAGCACCGGCAAATCATACACCCTGAACTCTGTCTCCAGTGGATCAGTGGATCTTAAGCTAGCTGACCCCTGCCACACCTCCGATGCCTGCCTATTAGATATGAGAGGGATAGATCAGACTGAGCAGCACACAAGCTAGAGGGGGGGTGGGGTGGGTGGGGAGAGTAATACAGAAGAACAGAGAGAGGGAGAAACCTTCTGGAATGTGGGAATTGATTTTTGTGTTCATTGCATCGGTGAATGCTATCTCCATGGCACCGCCTGTATTTCTTCTAGAGGGAGAACGAGAGAAGAATGAATGAGGGGGCTACAAGAGATAGGTGCCATCTGTTGCCGCCGTCAGACCACGGAGGGCAACAAATGGGCCTTGGCCTTCATGTTGAGGTGGCATCGACCTAGCTTTCTTCATCATTTATGTCGCAAGAAACTACAGCTGAGCTGAAAACTGAGGATATATGTTTCGTTTGGCTTCAGTGTTTGGTATGTTTTTGCCACCCCTAATCTGTTGCTTAAATGGTCAAATTCAGTCATTGCACTGAAGTCCATCATTAGCCACGACATAACACATCCATTCAATATTCAATGAAATCAACAGCAATGATGCTGTGTATCATGATTCATGATAATTCAGTGACTGTCTCTAACCACGAGAGCTGCAGCTGGCATGAATAGCCTATGGGATATGCAATGCAGAATAATTAAGGGTTTTATGGCTAGCTTTCATCTATCAGTTTTATTCACTTCTGACATGTACTTGATAGTTGCATCACTAGTGGTAAGATTGTTAATCATACTTATAGAGGTAGAAAAAAAATCTGATGCAGATTTGCTGAGCTGAAGACCTTTCATGGTATTGAAGATGAGAAACCAACTTCAAGCACATCGGGGCCACAAAAGATGGCTTCTGGTCTTATGAGTACTGATCTTGACAAGATTTACACAGTTGATGGATCAGCTGAAAGAACTGGGTTTTTGTACGTTGCATGCAGGTGTTACATTGAAATGTGTGGGGCCATCAATGGGTGAAAAGCAACCACTGACAAAGAAACTGCCTGCTACAACAACTGTGAGTACTTGTTGGTACTACATAGCTATCCTTATTTATCGGGTTGTTGTTTGCATTCTCCTGGGAGGTTTTAGTCGTATTTTGCAGTGCAATGACCGTGGGACATGATTTCCTGATTTTTATTCGAGCTATCTCTTAGCAACAACTGATATGTTAATTTGACTGCTGGGAACTAGTAAAAGTTGCGGTCCCTAGTAATTCAATGACTCTTGCTTGTTTTTTCCATGTATGTATCTAGATGAAATAATGTTCAGACTCCTATGTGTTACAGATTGGGAAGTTAAAATCTTTGTGCGAAAGCTTCTTTAAACTGAAGGACATAAAAGTGAGACTGTTTGTCGAAGAAGAGGTATGAATTGTAACTGTATCGTGTACAATTATTGTCTTGTATACCTATCGAAAAGATCTGGAGCTGTACCTTTCATGCATAAAGTCGTGTATGATGATTACTGCATATACTGGAACAGGGATGCCCTCTACCACAACTTCTTGAGGACACGGCCTCATGGAGCTTGGAATTGGCTCGGGCGCGACCATTGTTGTGGACGAAGAGAGTTAGCCAGTCGTCTTAGAAGTCAGGCAACTATATGGCGCAAACTACACTTCAGCTGTTATTAGTCTTTGAAGAGACAGGAGAGAGCTGACGATGCTCTTCGTTGTCCTGTATATTTCTTTGTGGAAATGTGCACTTGATGAATATTGTTGTGGGGTTGGGCTGCAAAATGGATCAGCATAGTAACAACATTGTGAAGACGGTTATTTGTGTTTGACAAGTTCAATTTTCTTTTGTTTTCGTCATTATAGGGAACTGCATCAAAAAATTTAGATTACAACAACATAGCATTTTGTCCTAAGCAAGTTGGGGTAGGCTAGAGATGAAACACAAAAGAGACGAGAAATAGAGAGACACGTAAAGGGACATAAAAGGCACAAGACAGAAAGAGGTCACGGTTCAGGCACGTTGATTGTCAGTCTCCAAGCGCTCCTGTCCATAGCTAAATCCTTAGAGATATTCTACTCCTTCAGGTCTCTCTTAACGGACTTGTCCCAAGTTAGTTTATGTTGACCTCTACCGTTCTTTATATTATCGGCCCGCTTTAGAACCCCACTACGCACCGGCGCCTCAGGAGGCCTCCGTTGGACATGTCCAAACTATCTCAACTGATGTTGAATCAATTTCTTCTCAATTGGTGCCACCCCAACCATATCCCGAATATCGTCGTTCCGGACTCTATCCCTCCTCGTGTGCCCACAACACCAATGCAACATACGCATCTCTGCTACACTAAATTGCTGGACATGTCGCCTTTTTGTAGGCCAACACTCAGCACCGTATAACATCGCCGGGCGAATCGCCATCCTATAGAACTTACCTTTCAGCTTCTGAGGCACCCTTTTGTCACAGATGACGCCAGAAGCTTGACGCCATTTCAACCAGCCGGCTAAAATTCTATGCCTAACATCTTCGTCAATGTCTCCATCCTTTTGTAGCATCAACCATAAATACCAAAAAGTATCCTTCTTGGCCACCACTTGCCCATCGAGGCTAACGTCTCCCTCCTCATGCCTAGTCGCGCTGAAATCGCACCTCATGTACTCGGTCTTAGTCCTACTAAGTCTGAACCCTTTCAACTCTAACGTGTGCCTCCATAGTTCTAACTTCCTATTAACCTCTGTCCTACTGTCGTCAACTAGCACCACATTATCAGCAAAGAGCATACATAAAGGGATATCACCTTGTATGTCCCTTATGACCTCATCCATCACTAAAGTAAATAAATAAATGCTCAAAGCTGACCTCTGATGCAGTCCTATTTTAATTGAAAAGTCACTGGTGTCGCCATCACATGTTCGGACAAACGTCACCACATTCCTGTACATATCCTTGATGAGGGTAACATACTTAGTTGAGACTTTTTGCTTTTCCAATGCCCACCACATGACATTTCTCGGTACTTTGTCATATGCCTTCTCGATGTCAATAAAGACCATGTGTAAGTCCTTCTTCTGCTCCCTATATCTCTCCATCAATTATCGTAATAAGAAAATCACCTCCATGGTCGATCTACCAGGCATGAACCTAAACTGATTTTGGGTTACATGTGTCACTCTCCTTAGGCGATGCTCGATAACCCTCTCCCAGAGCTTCATCGTATGGCTCATCAACTTAATCCCACGGTAGTTAGTACAAATTTGAACATCTCCCTTGTTCTTGAAGATAGGTACTAATATACTTCTCCTCCATTCTTCAGGCATCTTGTTAGACCGAAAAATAAGCATAAAAATAGATTATATATAAAAAAAGATTTGAATGCATGAGGAAACTATAATTCAAGGTTTCCAATACAAAATCGTTAAAAAATTTAATACAGAAAACTATTAGAGAGAAAAATAAATCAAGGTTATTACTTATTTTGTTAACTCGCTAACCTTATTAATTTAACAAGTTAATTATAGGAAACACCTAAAATTGTTCTAACCAATGTATTTATCGACAACGAGGTAATCCTAAGTCCAGCCTCCGTGTTTCAGCAGTGTTAGAGACTGTGCTTAAACAAGAGATTCTCATGATCTCTTAATGGTCGACCCTCAAGTACAAGCAGTGTCTTCTCAATAACTGTTGCTTAATAAAAAAATCAAAACCATTGATGAACAAGGGGTGTGTTCACTTCGCGAAAAGTAGGTGAAAAGTTAATGTAGCATCTTTCGTTGTTATTTGGCAAAATTTGTCTAATCATGGACTAACTAGGCTCAAAAGATTCGTCCCGACATTTACAGACAAACTATGCAATTAGTTATCTTTTTTACCTATATTTAATGCTTCATGCATGCGTTAAAAGATTTGATGTGATGGGTGGAAGAGGAAATATTTTGGGTTGGAATGGGAAGTGAACAAGGCCAAGGAGTACAAAGTCGCCATCTGTTTGAAAAGTTACACGTGTCGCCCGTTAGTTGTGGATGGCCGGTGTGGGGTGGTTAAGCCTGGGCATTCGGGTTACCCGATTTTTTCAGGTTGATAATAAAAACTGCTACCCGATTTTTGTCAAAAAAAAACATTACCCGTAAATTTGGGTACCCGATAATTCGGGTTCAGGTATTACCCGATATACCTAAATTTATGGAAAACAACCAACTACTCTAAATTTCAGTAGCGATCTATATATAATTTCAGAAGCAATTTGTATAGAATTTCAACATTAATTTGCAAAGAATAATATATTACAGTTACTCGTTCAAATAGAGAGAATTATATTCTAATAAAGTGACAAGTGAAAGTGTTCAACTAACAACACATGATAAATATAAAGACAAAAATAAATCTTTGGGTAGTTCGGGTAGTTTGGGTACCGGGAGATATTACCCGAATTACCCAAACTAATTTCGGGTAATTAAAATAGCTATCTGAATTTGGGATCAAGTACCTCGGGTTCGGATAATTCGGGTCCAGGTTCAGGTAATTCGGGTATGGGTAATGGGTATCGGGTATTTTACACAGCCTTGGGGTGGCGGTGTCCAAAGTCCGAAGCAAATTTTTTATTTGTTTTTGTTTAACCAGAGGCTGAATGGCTGCAGCTGCAGGATCCATCTGACGTTGCTTTGCCCGCAACTTTTGCTTGCCACGACGGAGGCCAGATCCAGCTCCTGGGCGTGTCCGTCCTCCTCCATTCCGGTGCTCTCATCCTTCCATCTCCCGCCCGGGCCCGTCCCTCGTCGGAGCACGAGCACCAAAGGTCCCCGGACCGCGTTCACCTCTGCTCTTCTTTTCTTCTCCTGTTCACCCCTCGTGCAGTATCTGGGCGACCACCGCTGCCGCCCTACGCCAGGTGCCCAGGTCTTCGTAATCTTCGGGTCCTTCGCCGGCGAGGCGACGATCAACCACCACGTATGCGAGAGGGGATGCCCCGGGCTTAATTGAATGGGCTCTCTTCTCACCAGGACTGGCGTCCTGCCATGGCTCCAGGCCAAGATTGTTGATCCCGTGCTGCAGGTCATCAGAAGGTAGGGACCATAGTCACAGAGTTTCTGGTTCGATAGGGTCGAGGTACGAGGCAGTGATACGTGGTACGCTACTTGCGAGAGATTTTTACATTTCAGGTCAAAAATGAACCCGTGAATCTGGGTCGGGTTCGACGAACCCGGATCAAGGGTGGTGAACCCGTTTTATATGACTATGGTAGGGACTCCCATCTGCTGCACTTCGTCTCCCAATTGCTTCATTTCAGTCATAATAATAGTTATTAATGCATCCGGCAGAGGAGCATTTCATGTGTTTGTCCAACTGCTTATTTTCTTAGTTAAATGATAGGGTGTATCGCTATCTACTATTAGCACCCGTTCAGCTTTAGATACTTAGATAGCTTATTGAGGACTTGAGGTCTCAAACAATCTCTCTTGATTTTGGCATTCAGCATGGCAGTACCCTGATTCTTTGCATGCATGTCTTCTCCATCTGCCTCTTGAATGAGGTTGTTGACAACCTTCTGTTGGAATGCCGTGTAGGGGAGCAGAACCCAAGCAACTGGCCTTCTCTGCTGCCCTTGGTGTCACGATTGGGATCTTTCCAATATGTGGTAAGGAGCTCCCTAGTATATGCATTTCATTGTCCCACTTTCTTATCATGCAACTAAAGCATGACCCACCTTTTCTGTTCTCTTTTGTTTAGAAGGCATGATTCATTCTTACTCTGTGTTGGTATTCTGTCAAATGACTTCTGGTTCTTAATTCATCCTCACCATCATGTTATTGGTTGTAACCAGTATGGGAGATTGGGAGGACAAAAAGAACCCCCCCCCCCCCCCCCCCCCCCCCCCTTTTTTTTGATCTGGCACACCTATAAGTACAAACATAAATTAAATCGACTCTAAAAGTTTCCCAAAATTTCAATGGTAGTCCTGCTCAATCATGCCTGCAAACCAATCTGGCAGTCATGCTTAATCACCCTGCATTATATCTATGTCGCTGTGTAACGGGAAACAGTAACCATTATATCAAATTATCAATTGGCTATCCAGCCATGTTCCTCAAAGCATCATCACTTATCCTTGAGCATTTTGTGATTCCAGGGACCACTGTTATTCTTGGTGCTGTTGCTGTAGCAATTTTGGGAAGTCGTTGCAATGCTGTTACTGTTATGGTTCTAAATTTGGCCGCCACTCCAATTGAGCTAAGGTACACACAGTCAATCTCCTGGTGGCCAAAGCCATACCTGATTGCCTACCAAGGTCTCAAGTCTCTGTGAGGTCATTGCATAGATCAAGCTTGGATTCTAGTAGTATGCTAGTGACTGTCACACCGCTGAGCTCTATTGACTCTAATTCTACCCTGCGTCAGTGATCTACTTTATTTTGCTTTACATTTCAACTGAGACATACTTTTGATATGAATAACCAACTGTACAACAGTGGTGCAGGCTTCTAATCCATACAACAACAACATCATAGCCTTTTGTCCAAGTTGGGGTAGGCTAGAGATGAAACTCAAAAGAGACGATAAACAGGGAGACACATAAAGGGACATAAATGGCACAAGACAGAAATAGGTCACGGTTCAGGCACGTTGATTGCCAGTCTTCAAGCGCTCCTGTCCATAGCTAAATCTTTAGAGATATTCTACTCCTTAAGGTCTCTCTTAACAGACTCGTCCCAAGTTAGTTTAGGTCGACCTCTACCGCTCTTTACATTATCGGCCCGCTTTAGAACCCCACTACACACCGGCGCCTCAGGAGGCCTCCGCTGAACATGTCCAAACCATCTCAACCGATGTTGAATCAATTTCTCCTCAATTGGTGCCACCCCAAGTCTATCCCGAATATCGTCGTTCCGGACTCTATCCCTCCTTGTGTGCCCACAACACCAACACAACATACACATCTCTGTTACACTCAATTGCTGCACATGTCGCCTTTTTGTAGACCAACACTCAGCACCGTATAACATCGCCGGGCGAATCGCCGTCCTATAGAACTTACCTTTCAACTTCTGAGGCACCCTTTTGTCACAGAGGACGCCAGAAGCTTGACGCCATTTCAACCAGCCGGCTGAAATTCTATGCCTAATATCTTCATCAATGTCGCCATCCTTTTGTAGCATCGATCCTAAACCATCATGTTTTTAATTCATTCGTAGCTACCTGATGAATTTCTCAGTTCACCAGATTCTTTCTTTCTGGTTTCAATATGTTTGGCTCTGCTAATTGCTTATCCCTTTTTCTGCAGCTTGATCATCCCTTTTTTGCGTTTGGGGGAAACCATTACTGGCAGTGGGCACTTCCCCTTGACAGCCGACGCGTTGAAGAATGTTCTCACTGGTCATGCATCAAAGGATGTGCTACTGAGCATCGTCCATGCGGTTAGTGAATAGCCTTTCCGCAATCAGTCCTGCTCATTCGTAGGATAGGAGCACTATTTTATTCTTGCTTTGCTGCGACATTGACATAAGACTACTGCTATTGTCGACAACAGATGCTGGGTTGGCTTATTGCTGCACCATTTGTACTGGCTGTGCTGTACGCTGTTTCGTTCCCTTGTTTCAAGGTCCTGGTCAACAGGTTTGGCGGCATTCCTTCGAGCCCTAGGACCCCAATCAAGGCGGTGTAACTAGTGTGGCATGCCGAATGCTCCTGAAATTGTGTACACCAAATTCTTTGTGATGCCGTTGGGCTGAGATGGGTTCCGGCATCATGTTGCTCGGCCATCCCAGGCACTGTCAAATAAATACTACTTGAAAGGCATGTGCCCTCTGTAATTCTATGCGGGCTTGGTAAATGGTAATCATATAGTGAGATGTGTATTTATGAATTTACAAAGTCTTGATAAATAACGCTAGGAAGCACAAGGGCACGGACCACTGTGCCATTCTTCCAGCTGTACAGCCTGGGCTGTGTTGCTGAATCCTAAATTTCTGTAGGCATTGTACAATAACAACAACAACATAGCATTTTGTCCCAAGCAAGTTGGAGTAGGTTAGAGATGAAACCTAAAAGAGACGATAAACAGGGAGACACATAAAGGGACATAAATGACACAAGACAGAACAAGGTCACAGTTCAAGCACGTTGATTGCCAGTCTCCAAGCGTTCCTGTCCATAGCTAAATCCTTAGAGATATTCCACTCCTTAAGGTCTCTCTTAACGGACTCGTTCCAAGTTAGTTTAGGTCGACCTCTACCGCTCTTTACATTATCGGCCCGCTTTAGAACCCCACTACACACCGGCACCTTAGGAGCCCTCCGTTGAACATGTCCAAACCATCTCAACCGAAGTTGAATCAATTTCTCCTCAATTGATGCCACCCCAACCCTATCCCAAATATCGTCGTTCCGGACTCTATCCCTCCTTGTGTGTCCACAACCAACGCAACATACGCATATCTGCTACACTCAATTGTTGAATATGTTGTCTTTTTATAGGCCAACACTCAACACTGTATAACATCGCCTGGCGAATCGCCGTCCTATAGAACTTACCTTTCAACTTCTGAGGCACCCTTTTGTCACAGAGGACGCCAGAAGCTTGATGTCATTTCAACCAGCCGGCTGAAATTCTATGCCTAACATTTTCATCAATATCGCCATCCTTTTGTAGCATCGATCCTTCTCAAGGCATTGTACATTTGCAGGAATTCAAAGCCAGTTGTTTGAAATTTGAATCATAGGTTTTCAGTGGCATGATAACCTAGTGCTTAAGAATCCTACTAAAATGCACTCCCCCCTGTTCCAAGTTATAAGATATTTTGATTTTTCTAGATACATTATATTATTATATATCTAGATATAGTATATATCTAAGCATATAGCAAAAACTATACATCTTAAAAAGCTAAAACGTCTTATAATTTGAAATGGGGGAGTACGTTATATTGGTGAATACACATTTAAGCTATTTAAAGTGTTCATTTTAGTTAAACAATAAAACAAAAATGCTCCCAATTTAGAAAATTATACCTTTGCAAAATGCTTTAGAAGTGCATGGATGCCCCACTCTTATATTTGCATCACACTGCAAATAATCTGCCATAAGCATTTACTTGTCATATAGGTGTCACCAAATCCGATTCCTACAACTAATTTGCCAAAAAAGAGTGGAGGTACCTAATAAAAACCACTCAACTCTCACATCAAAATAAGAAGAGGAGAAATACAGCCACATGTGATACAACTTCTTGAAATGTTTTTAATCATACAGTATCAATTCAAAAAAAAAGGTCATATGTCCTTATTTTCCTCATCAGGTTTTTTAAAGAGGATATTCAAGACATATAATATGTTACTCTTCTATTTTTCACCCAAAGGGTTTTTTAAAGGATATCAAAGATATACATTATTCCTCATATTTTTCCCATTGGTCTTTTTGGGAGGTTATTCCCATTATGATCCACAGATCATATTATTGTTCTCGAAAGTCTTTTATGAATGTTTCCTCACGTGATCTTCTACTATGAGTTTATAATGAGACAATAACAAATATATTTTGTATTATTTTCTCTTGATTTTTCCATTATGTTTTATAGGAGGTTTAACATCATATCAACATTTTTTTAAAGTTTTGTGCGAGTTTTGATATTATATATTGTATCTCTATTTTTTTTCCCCACGGGAGTTTTTAAATGAGATACCAATGACATAGTGACTTACAAATCACATCGACTGTTCTTTAAACTTGCTTATAGTCTTTGTTTTCCCAAAAGGGTGCCATATGAGTTTAAATTGAGCAATAATATAATATATATGCTATATCGTTTTCTCTTTATTTTTCTCATTGTATTTATGAGTTTAAAGGGCATATCCATACGCTCGGGTTTTTCCTATGAATATTCAACACATTGATCTCAAGGAAGACCGGTTAGGGGGTGTTTTGAAACAAGTGCCTCTCCAAATCAAGGATTTTAATTTCGTTATCGCAAAAATTTCGGTCACCACCGAAATTGCCGAATTTCGCGAAATTCGGCCAAAATTACGCCGAAATTTTTTTAAAGATTAGGACATGAAGTATGCTGTTTCTAAAAAAGTTTAGATCTAAATAAATATTAGTATGATTTATGACTACGCATCTATTGAATAGAAGAATATACAATATAATCAATAGAAAAATACAAGTCTAGAGTTATACATCACATGTATTAGAGTATTACAAAATTTTGGAATTTTCTTTCGGCCACCACCGAAATTGCCGAATTTCGTGAAATTCGGCTGAAATTTCGCCGAAATTTTGAACCCTGCTCCAAGTACACCTCATGAAGATGCCACTCCAAATAGATACATCTTCAGGAGTGATCTCATCAAGACCAGAATAGGCATTAGCAACTATCTTATACAATTAATATGGCCACCAAAGGGACAAGACACCCTTTCACAGCACCACTTCACCATGTACATATTCATTCATCAGATCAATGCAAAACACAATTTCTACCAATTCGATTATTTCATTCATATTTGAAAGGATCAAGATGCCCAAGAGGGGGGTGAATTGGGCTTTTCTAAAAATTAAATGCAAGAAATAAATCCTACAAGCCGGAATTCACCTCTAGTGTCTACTTGTGTTCCTAGAGAGTCTACCGATACAAAGTTTTGCACCCTAGTTTCCAATCCTAGTCTAGCATGGCAAGTCTAGGAATGTAAACAAGCAATGTAAGTAAATACGTGAATGTAAATGCTTGAATGTAAAGGGGCAAGGAACACGACGATGTTTTTCCGAGGTATCGGAGAGTCGCCACTCCCCACTATTCCTCGTTGGAGCACCCGCGCAAGGGTGTAGCTCCCCCTTGATCCGCGCAAGGATCAAGTGCTCTCTACGGGTTGATTCTTTGACACTCCGTCGCGGTGAATCACCCACAACCGCTCACAAGATGAGTTGGGTCATCCACAGGCTCCGCCGGATGATCACCAAACTCCCAATCACCACCAAACCGTCTAGGTGATGGCGATCACCAAGAGTAACAAGCTAGAACTCTCACTTGACCACTACGAGCCCAAATGAGAAAGTGGATGCACACTTGCTACTCTCTAATCGCTAGTGAGGGACTCTCAAGCTTTGATTCTCAAATCTCTATCCTCACTAGTGCTCTTGCACTACCTTGCACTCGAAAGGTGTTTATCAGCTGATCAAATGAGCAAGAGACCTCTAAAAGAGGTGGTGGGGATGTATTTATACACCCCACAGACAAAACGAACCGTTACCTGCTGACTCAGCAAAACTCGAGCTGACCGGACGCGCCGGTCGTACTGACCGGACGCGCCGGTCGCTCGTAACGGTCGAAAACCGAAAAACACCTAAGTGACTGGACGCACCGGTCAGGGGTGATCGGACGCGTCCGATCGTGCAGGGAGCTTACTGTACTCGCACCGGACGCGCGACCGCGTCCGATCGGTGATGACCGGACGCGTCCGGTCGTCTCTGGACCTTACTGGACTATGACCGGACGCGCCGATCACACCCAGGTCGCGTCCGATCGGGTGTTTCCCTCAAGTGACACGTGTTGACTTCTGACCACCGCGTCCGGTCCTCGCGAGGACCGCGTCCGGTGTTCAGAGCTGAAACCCTAGCCGCGGAACTGAACTGACCGGACGCGTCCGGTCATGCCGAGGACCGCGTCCGGTCAAGGGAAAACAACCCGAAACACTTCGAAACGCGTCACAACTTGAACCAAGTTGCTTCCAACTGAACTTTGAGCTATTCTAGAGCTGCCTAGCGCCAAGTTTAACAAGTGTGCACCACACCTAAACATAGGACTCGCCTAGGTCAAGCTACCCGCTCATGCCCCCCTTTATAGTACGGCCAAAAGAGAAAAACGAAGATCCTAACGACTATTCCAAATGTCTCTCAACACCTCGACATCCGGAACTAACCGTCCTTAATCTTGACGTCACTCTTTTGAAAACCGAAACGATTTCCATCAAGGGGCATGAATACCATGGTGCCCAAAGCAGTTAAAACCTCCATGACCTAACTTACCAAAGTTTCTGCAAAACACACGTTAGTCATGGTAATAAAGCGTTGTCATCAATTGCCGAAACCAAACCTCGGGGCCTAGATGCTTTCAATCTCCCCCTTTTTGGTGATTGATGACAACACTAAGATATGAAAGATTGGAGTTGAGGTTTTCGAGCATGCATGGTTCACATAAGCAAAGAGCAATAAGCATAGAAGGGTTAGGAGATGCTTATGTGTCCCAAGCCAAAAGAGTGTACTCATAAGATAAGACAAAAAGCGTTAGTACACAAACAGATATAGCTCATAAGAAATCGGAGTAAGGCACGGAAGCACAACCTTAGAGCTATAATTAACAATGGTGACAAGAGATAACAATGTGACAGGATAAAACATTAAGACTCAAGGTTTATCTTACAACGACATGTCACACGAATGCAATGACTGAAAAGTAAACATGATGCATGAATGTAGCACACAGGAAAAAACGAAAACCCTCTCTCAAAACTCCCCCTGAAACTACTCTCTCTCCCCCTTTGGCATCAAGCGCCAAAAAAACAACTAATCTAAGGATCTAATGGGGGGACAGACGGAGTCGTGTCGGGTGCCGAGGTGCGCGGAGTAATCATGAAGTGTAGAGAATCGCCCTCGGAATCTGAGCTATCTGGCTGACCCTCTGAAGAAGCATGTGGCTGTGTAACTGTCTGGGTCTGAACGGCAGGAACAGGTACTGTCGTAGTAGCAATAATAGGATCCATCTGAGTGATCTGAGCCTGTAGCGAGCCAATAGCAGGAGGATCTGTGGAGGCAACTGACGAAGGTAGAGTCTCTGTAGTACCAGTCCCTGTCACTGGAGGAATAGCTGCCTCTGAAGCTAACAACCCTGAAGAAGTAGCAAAAGTAGTGTGCGAGGGCGTCGGCTGACCAGTCAACTCGCTGTAGGTAGCACTGAAATCACCGAAAGGTGTGCCTGTCAGGAGGTGAGGGCGAGGCTGGTCTGATGGTGTAAACCCCGTATGAATAGGCGTGAAGCTCGGGGACTGGAAAGACTGGGGAACCTGCTGCTGTGGAGATGTGAACTGGAAACCCGGCTGTCCCTGACTCGATGGATCAGAAGATGGTAAAGTAGAAGTCAGGACAGAAGCAGGCGGAGGAACCCCAACAGTGACTAGGTGGCGCAGGAGGTCCAAGTACTGCTGCTGACTAGCTGCAGTCTGTCGCTGAATCTCGTACTGCTGTCGCTGCATTTCGACCTGCTGCCTCTGGATCTCAAGCTGCTGACGCTGAAACTCGTCCTGACGAGCCTGAATCTGTGCAAGTGCTGCAGCTGTGTCCTGAGCCTGTCGCTGTATTTGCTGTTGCTGTTGCTCCTGTGCCTGAGTCAACCTCTCAACTATTGCCACCATGGCTGGGTCTATGCGGGAGGCTGAACCAGAGCCACCAGCCTCGTGGTCGTGAGACCGAGGAGACCGGTACCTAGGGATGGGCTGGTAGTCCTCATCAGTGTTGTTAGATGTCCCATCCTCAGGAAGATCAGCAAGGCTGAGCGTCAAGATCTGCAAGCTCTGCCTCTGCAAGCTCATCAACTGTGGCGTCCTGCTCAGCTGCTGTCTCAGGAACCTCAGGTCGCACACGCTGTCCTAGCACTGAGGCCTGATCTCTGGTGACTGAAGCCCAAAGCTGACGGATATCATACTCAGGAAAAGCAGTGGTAGTATCTGATATCTCAGCTCGAATCTCTGCTGGTAACTGGATGGATGATCTAATAATGAAGCAGATCCAGTGTGCATAGGGCAGCTGACGATTACCCTTGAAGCCCTCAGCTATGGTGTCCTCCATCTCACTAAGTATGAGATCCCAAATGTCAAACTGAGTCTGTGAGAGGAGGTGGTGAACAACCCATAGCTGCATCCGAGTCAGTCCCTCTCTGTAGCCAAGTCTGGGAAGTAGAGTGCGTCTGACTATAGCATCCAAAACCCTGGCAAGAGGTGTCAAGCTGGCAGGCGTGCGACGAGACCCTTCGCCAAAAGGCTCACGGAAGCAGGGTCGAACCAGGTCTGTAGGTGGCACTGCACCGCCATGAGGGCGTCTCGGTGGAGGAGTCTGACCAAAGCACAGCTGATGTATCTTTGTGTTGGAAGCTGGGAGTCTGAGAATCTCCCGCACTCTGGTGCTGTATAGGCGGTGATCGCGGCCTCGGAATGCAAAGTGAATGAAATCATGGGCAGGATCAATCCATAGTGAAGCATAAAACTCTCTGACCCATGTGCCGCAGTATGCACCTGTCCGTCCAAGAAGATCTGACAAGCCTGGCAGAAAGGACAGGTGTGGACGTAGCTGCTCTCCCACAACCTCAACTAGTGACTCAAGTCGACAGACCCTCTGTGGTCGGAAAGCAATACCGCTGTCAACTAGAGCTCTGTAGAAATCCTCCTGAAGAGGGGTATAGAATCCTTCTGAAGCTCTGGGATCCCTCACAGGCGGAAACCACCGACTGACCTCCATGAACCTCAACCCCTGCACCTGACGTGCTGTAGCACCCCTCAAGTCAAAGTGCTCGACCGGGGGTGAACCTCTAGCTCTAGGAGGAGGACGTGCTCCACGACGCTGGCCCTCTGGCCTAGGAGACACCTGAGTACGTGCGCGTGTGGAGCGGCGACGTGGTGGAGACTGAGCTGGCTGCTCCTCTGTGTCCTCTGTAGCCTCTGGAGCCTCTGGAGCCTCTGGAGCCTCTAGAGGTGGATCAACTGACATACTTTCTGCAGCTCCAGTACCCTCAGTACCCTCGGTGGCCTCTGTGCCGAGCTGTCGACCTTCAAGATGAAAGCGACGCTCGCCTATGCGTATGCCACTGCTCCTGCCACCTCTCTCTGCCTGCTCTGCTGCATCTGCCACGGCCTGAGCAATCTCTGCCTCTGTGAGTGTCTTCTTCTTCTTTCTGGCCAAGACCTTGACACGCTTCCCACGTGCAATCTCAGACCGACGAGGAGGACTGTCGTCCCCGTCACCAGGAGCACCACCGGCGTTCTTGCAACGCACCATGCTGACAAACTGACTGAAAACCTCTGAAAGATGGTGAACTGTCACTCAAGAGGCTTGGCCTCAATCCGTATCCGCAGGCTTGGCCTCGGATTCAGCAGACTGATCTCACCCGACACACGGACAGACTCGCTGCAACGACGGAATAGAGAGATCTACTATAAGGTCATATATAACTAAAAGGTACGGAAACCTAGAGATAGCAAGCATATGAGATACGAAGTGAATCGAAACGCGAAGCTACCTCGGATCGACAAGACGATTGTGACAAGATGAGGTGACCTAGATCGCGAGATTCCCCGAATTCGACGAACGAGCTCTGAAAGGACCGAGTCGAGATAAACAACTGAGTAATACGATCAAGGTTAGCCCTAGCGACAAAATTGAATGAAATAGATCGAGATCGAACAAGTTGTCACCTCGAGATCGGGTTAGGGCAAAACCCTAGGCAGGGGAGAGGGCAAACCCTAGAAGAGGAAAGCGGCCGAAGGATGAATGACGAGCTAGGGTTGGCACGGGGGAGCTGCGGCTGCTGCTGGCGAGGTGCACGGCGAGGCTGGACGGCTTGCCGGCGGTGGTGGCGCGCGGCGCAGCAGCGGCGGGCGAATGTGCGGCTGCGGGTGGCGCGGGAGCGGCCGGTGCGGTAGCGAGCAGCGCGCGAGCGGCGAGCGCGTGCGGGCGAGGAAGGTGCGGCGCGGGCACGGCAAGAGGTCGCCGGCGGCAGGGAAGACGGTGAGGGGGCGGCGGAAACGGCGAGACGGCGACTAGGGCAAGGCGGCGGCGGAAACGCGTGAGGGTGAAAGAAAACCGGCCGAGGACGAAGCGGTATATGAAGGGTTAGATCCGCTCGACGCGTGATGACCGGACGCGGTGGTCGTTATGACCGGACGCGGTGGTGCAGCGTCCGGTCACACTCCAGTAAGTTCCTGGAGTGACCGGACGCGTCCGGTGAGGACTGACCGGACGCGGTCAGAGTCCGGTCGAGGGGAGCTCGGGAAACTATCGCGAATGACCGGACGCGGTGGTGGTAACCGGGACCGGACGCGGTGGTCAATCAGAGGCGCGTCCGGTGCAGCGTCCGATCAGTAGATCTGGAGATGGTCTTCTGGATGACCGGACGCGCTGGTGGACGTCGGGACCGGACGCGGTGGTGAAGCATCACTGCGTCCGGTGCAGCGTCCGGTCCAGCGTCCGGTCACTGTTCTTCGCCCTTTTTCGTTTCGAACAACGACGCGACTTCTCCCAATCAGGTTCCAATTCAAAAAGACACAAGTAAACACCAATTGGAACACGATATGAGTGACCTCACTCAAACCCTCAAATTTTTAATATAGATTGCCTTAGGCTAGTATCATTTTTAAGAAAATAGGCAATAAACACCCAAGAAGCAACGTATGGCCATGCAATAGAGTTTTTGAACCTTTAGGAGCGTCAAAATGCTCTCTCTATCCATGGACGAACACAGAGGTTGCTCAAAGCTTAACCGAAAAGAAACGACAAGAACAACAACCATGCATATGCAATGCAATACAAGAAGATAAAACTAGAATGCTTGTCAAGTTTGATCCACGGTTAGGCTTTTTCACTCCTCCAAGGAAGGGTTATCGTAACCGTGTTAGCCAAGCCCTAAAAACATTGCGATAAAAATAAACATGGCATATTATACAATGCAATGCAAGGGACAACACACGCTCATTTTTTAAAGTTACTAGAATCAAGCACATTGAGTTCACTTCTTAACCTACAAAAGGTTGCCTCATCCAAAGGTTTAGTGAAGATATCCGCTAATTGATTTTCACTTCTTACACCTTCTAGTGATATGTCATTTTTAGCAACGTGATCTCTTAGAAAGTGATGGCGGATATCAATGTGCTTGGTGCGAGAGTGTTGTACCGGATTGTTAGCAATTTTAACGGCACTTTCATTATCACATAAAAGTGGCACCTTTTCAAGAACAATTCCATAGTCTAGGAGGGTTTGTTTCATATATAGGATTTGTGCACAACAAGCCCCCGCGGCAATGTATTCTGCCTCGGCAGTGGACAAAGCCACACTATTTTGCTTTTTAGATGACCAAGATACTAAAGATCTTCCAAGCAAATGGCACCCTCCGGATGTGCTTTTTCTATCAATTTTGCAACCGGTATAGTCCGAATCGGAATAGCCAACTAGTTGAAATCTAGCTCCTTTGGGATACCAAAGACCAATGCTTGGGGTGAGCTTAAGATATCTTAGGATTCTTTTTACGGCACTTAGGTGAGGTTCTTTAGGGCACGCTTGAAAGCGGGCACACATGCACACACTAAACATGATATCGGGCCTAGATGCGGTAAGGTATAACAAGCTACCAATCATAGAACGGTAGAGAGTTTGATCAACCGGTTTACCTCCCTCATCTAGGTCGAGATGTCCATTTGATGGCATTGGGGTCTTGATTGGTTTGTATTCTTCCATCTTGAATCTTTTGAGAAGATCCTTGGTATACTTTTCTTGAGAGATGAAAATCCCTTCTCTCATTTGCTTTACTTGAAATCCAAGAAAGAATGTGAGCTCACCAATCATTGACATCTCGAATTCCTTCGACATCAATTCACCAAATTCTTTGCAATAATCTTTATTTGTTGATCCGAAGATGATATCATCAACATATACTTGACAAATAAAGATCTCCCCATTAAACTTCTTGGTGAATAGTGTGGTGTCGACCTTCCCAATGGTGAAGCCCTTCTCAATGAGGAAGTCCCGGAGGCGCTCATACCACGCTCTAGGAGCTTGCTTGAGCCCATATAACGCCTTGGACAACCTATAAAGATGATTAGGATATCTAGGGTCTTCAAACTCGGGAGGTTGATTGACATAGACTAGTTCATTTATAAAGCCATTTAAGAATGCACTTTTCACATCCATTTGATATAGTTTCATATCATGATGTGATGCATATGCAAGGAGGATACGAATGGCTTCAAGTCTTGCAACGGGTGCAAAGGTCTCTCCAAAATCAAGACCTTCAACTTGAGAGAACCCCTTTGCAACTAGTCTTGCCTTGTTCCTCACCACTATGCCTTGGTCATCTTGCTTGTTTCGGAACACCCACTTGGTTCCAATGACTCTTGCACCTTTGGGATGCTCTTCAAGTGTCCATACTTGATTGCGGGTGAAGTTGTTCAATTCTTCATGCATTGCAATCACCCAATCCGGATCTTGAAGAGCTTCTTCTATATTCTTAGGTTCAACGCAAGAGACAAAAGAGTGATGTTCAACAAAAGAAGCTAGCTTTTAGGATCGAGTCATTACTCCCTTTGTAGGACTCCCTATGATGAGATCTTGTGGATGTGCTTGAAGTAGTGGTGAATTTCTTCTATCAACCACTTGAGGAGGTGGATGGGGAGCATCAACGTCTTGAGCTTGTGCCTCGGATTGTTCATGAGAGACATAAGTGTCTTCATTTTCAACTCTCTCATTCTTGTCATCATCTTGAGGCACACGTGATGAAGATGGTGGATCAACAATTTGTACATCGTCATCATCATCTTTTGGCTTGATGTCTCCCACCGGCATGTTCTTCATGGCCTCCCTCAAGGGTTCATCACCTACATCATCACAATTCTCAATTGCTCCTTGGGAGCCGTTAGATTCATCAAATTCCACATCATATGTTTCTTCAACCAAACCGGTGGCATGGTTAAATACTCTATATGCTTTGGACTTTGATGAGTAACCAACAAGAAAACCAATATCACAACGTCTTTGAAACTTCCCTAGGTGTTGACGCTTCTTGTAGATGTAACATTTGCAACCAAACACCCGGAAGAAAGAGACGTCCGGCTTCTTCCCATTAAGCAACTCATAGGGGGTCTTGCCAAGAAACTTTTGTAGGAAGAGGCGATTTGAAGCATAGCATGCGGTGTTGATTGCCTCGGCCCACAACTTCTCCGGAGTGTTGTACTCATCTAGCATTGTTCTTGCAAGGGTGATCAATGTTCGATTCTTTCTCTCAACTACACCATTTTGTTGAGGAGTGTAGGTTGAAGAGACCTCATGCTTGATTCCAATTTCATCACAATAAGCTTCAATGTTGGTGTTGTCAAACTCTTTCCCATTGTCACTTCTAATCTTCTTTATCTTGACTTCAAATTCATTTTGTGCTCTCTTTGCAAACGTTTTGAAGCAATTTGCCACTTCGGATTTGTCATGAAGGAAGAAAGTCCATGTATACCTTGAGTAGTCATCCACTATCACAAGACAATAGAGATTACCACCCAAGCTCTTGTATGTTGTAGGCCCAAACAAATCCATGTGTAGAAGTTCTAGTACTCTTGAAGTTGACATGAAAGCTTTGGTTGGATGAGTGTTTGCAACTTGTTTGCCCGCTTGACATGCACTACAAGGTTTATCCTTTTCAAACTTCACATCCTTCAATCCTCTCACTAGTTCTTTCTTCAATAGCTTGTTGAGAGTGTTCATTCCAACATGAGCAAGCCTCCTATGCCAAAGCCAACCAAGTGAGGTCTTGGTGAACAAACATGTCATCAAATTTGCATCTTCGGAGGTGAAGTCAACAAGATAAAGATTGTTGTATCTAAAGCCTTTGAATATCACTTGCTTGTCATCTATCTTTGAAACTTCCACTTCATTTGGTGTGAACAAGCATTGGAAGCCAAGGTCACAAAGTTACCCAACGGATAACAAGTTGAAACTTAATGAAGCAACATAGAGCACATTTGAGAGTGAGTGATCATGTGATATTGCAATCTTGCCTATACCCTTGACTTTGCTCTTTGAATTATCCCCAAATGTGATCTTCTCTTGACATATTCCATTCTCTTCAATGGTGGTGAACATACGAGGATCACCGGTCATATGTTGAGTGCAACCACTATCAATAACCCAATGAGATCCACCGGTCTTGTAGTTCACCTACACACAAAAGATCAAGCTTTTTGTTTAGGGACCCAAACTTGAGAGGGGCCCTTGACTTTCTCAACTAGTGACTTGGCAACCCATATTTTCTTTGGCCTATTCTTGTTTGGGGGACCCAAAAACATGACTTTCATCTTTCCATTTGAATCTTTTCTTAGCATATAATGAGCATTGAAGGCGAAAGGTCTAGCATGCTTGGGCAAGGGTTGTGGTGGTGGAGTTTTGCATTCATGAGCAAAGTGACCTTCTTGACCACACTCAACACATCTCTTTGGCTTGGGCTTTGACTTGCTTTGTTGTTGTTGAGCTTTTGCTTTCTTCTCTTGATTTGCCAAGTACCCAATACCACTTCTATCCATCTTCATTACGGTGTTCATGAGGAGCTCACTTTGCAAATGTTGCCCTCTTGTGAACTTGCTTAGGCCGGTCTTGAGATGCTCTTTTTCTTGCTTGAGCTTTTTGTTTTCTTCAATGAGTGACTCATTTGTTGGTTGCTTCTCAAGAGCCATCAAACCTTTTAGCTTCTTGTTCTCATTTGCAAGCTTCTCATTCTCACTCTTAATCTTGGCATAATCATCATGGTTGCTTGACTCAACCACACTCTTGCCTTTGCTACTAGAACCTCGCTCAATGCTTTCAATGATCAAGTCATCACATGATGTAGCTATATCACACTTAACAACATGGTTAGTAGCATCATGTGTCTCAAGAGCAAGTTCATTAGCAACCACAAGACTATCATAGTCAATTTTTAATGTGGTGTATTTGTCCTTTAGAGAATTATGTCTAGTGATGAGCTCATCATGCTTCTTCTCAAGTTTATCATGTTGATCTTTAAGCTCTTTATAAGAGGTTTTGAGCTCCTTGAGAGTGGAAGACATCACTTCATTTTGAACTCTAAGCTCACCACTAGTCTTTTGAATATTTTCAAGCTTCGATGAGAGTGATTCATTTTCATTTTGAAGATCATCATTTTCACTTCTAGTTCTTCTTATGATTTTAGTGTATTTGTTTAGCAATTTTACAAGTTCATCATAAGAAGGTGAGTCATATTCATCATCACTATCACTATCATCATCATCATCACTATCATGATTTTGTACCTTTCGTTCACCCTTGGCCATAAGGCATAGGTGAGTAGTGGACGATGATGGTGAAGGAGGCGGTGAAGGTGGTGATGAAGATGTTGGTGAAGATGATGGCCCCATCACAAATGCGGCAACCTTCTCTTTCTCATCATCGCTCTCATCTTCGGAGGACTCACATGATGATTCAATGTCGGTGAGCCAATCACCAACAATGTATGCCTTTCCTCCCTTCTTCTTCTTGTGGAACTCCTTCTTCTTGCCATCCTTCTTCTTGTATGGCTTGTTCTTCTTCTTCTCTTCTTCTTCATCACTTGAATCATTTTTCTTGCCCTTGTTCTTGTTCTTGTACTTGTCTTTTGGTGGTCTAGGGCATTGATGAGCTAGGTGGCCAAGTTCACCACAATTGTAGCAATCCATCTCCGAGATTGGCTTTCTCTTGCTACTTGTGAAGAATTTCTTCTTCTTGCCATCGAACTTGATGCCACTCTTGTTAAGCTTCTTTAGCATCTTGGTGGTCTTTCTCACCATGAGTGCAAGTGATTCATCATCAACATCACTTTCACTTGAGCTTTCTTGCACCATCATGGCTTGGCCCTTCTTCTTCTTCTTCTTGTCATGACTAGCTTTGAAGGCCAAGTCTTTCTTCTTGGAAGATGATGAGCCCTCTTCCGGAGTGATATGCATGTACATCTCATGAGCATTGATTTTCCCTAAAACTTGAGTCGGTGTGGCGGTGGAAAGATCACTTTGGTGAAGCACGGTGACAATGTGTCCATACTTCTCAACGGGAAGCACACTCAAGATCTTCCTTGCAACATCCGATTGGCTCATTTTGGAGAGCCCAAGAGCATTGAGATCCTCTACAAGAACATTCAAGCGAGTGTACATGTCATTAGCACTTTCTTTGGGAAGCATCTCAAAAGAATTAATTTTCTTTAAGGCTATGTGATAGCGTTCCTCATGCTCACTCTTAGTTCCCTCATGGAGAGCACAAAGATTTTCCCACAATTCATGAGCGTTCTTTGCATTACGCACGCGATTGAAGATATCTTTGCCTAAGCCCCGGTAGAGTGCATTTTTGGCCTTTGCATTCCACCGGTCGTACTTCTCCTCGTCACCACTTGGGTTGGCGGGATCCCTTATGGGGGGAAGCCCTTCGGTTGCGGCTCTAAGGCACCCAACATCTATGGCTTCAAGGTGCGCCTCCATACGAATTTTCCAATATGGAAAATCGTCTCCCTCAAAAGTGGGAGGTGGTCCTTCCCCATTAGACATCTTGCTCTAGGCGGTAAAGCCTAAAAATAGAGCAACACGGCTCCGATACCAATTGAAAGGATCAAGATGCCCAAGAGGGGGGTGAATTGGGCTTTTCTAAAAATTAAATGCAAGAAATAAATCCTACAAGCCGGAATTCACCCCTAGTGTCTACTTGTGTTCCTAGAGAGTCTACCGATACAAAGTTTTGCACCCTAGTTTCCAATCCTAGTCTAGCATGGCAAGTCTAGGAATGTAAACAAGCAATGTAAGTAAATACGTGAATGTAAATGCTTGAATGTAAAGGGGCAAGGAACACGACGATGTTTTTCCGAGGTATCGGAGAGTCGCCACTCCCCACTAGTCCTCGTTGGAGCACCCGCGCAAGGGTGTAGCTCCCCCTTGATCCGCGCAAGGATCAAGTGCTCTCTACGGGTTGATTCTTTGACACTCCGTCGCGGTGAATCACCCACAACCGCTCACAAGATGAGTTGAGTCATCCACAGGCTCCGCCGGATGATCACCAAACTCCCAATCACCACCAAACCGTCTAGGTGATGGCGATCACCAAGAGTAACAAGCTAGAACTCTCACTTGACCACTACGAGCCCAAATGAGAAAGTGGATGCACACTTGCTACTCTCTAATCGCTAGTGAGGGACTCTCAAGCTTTGATTCTCAAATCTCTATCCTCACTAGTGCTCTTGCACTACCTTGCACTCCAAAGGTGTTTATCAGCTGATCAAATGAGCAAGAGACCTCTAAAAGAGATGGCGGGGATGTATTTATACACCCCACAGACAAAACGAACCGTTACCTGCTGACTCAGCAAAACTCGAGCTGACTGGACGCGCCGGTCGTACTGACCGGACGCGCCGGTCGCTCGTAACGGTCGAAAACCGAAAAACACCTAAGTGACCGGACGCACCGGTCAGGGGTGATCGGACGCGTCCGATCGTGCAGGGAGCTTACTGTACTCGCACCGGACGCGCGACCGCGTCCGATCGGTGATGACCGGACGCGTCCGGTCGTCTCTGGACCTTACTGGACTATGACCGGACGCGCCGATCACACCCAGGTCGCGTCCGATCGGGTGTTTCCCTCAAGTGACACGTGTTGACTTCTGACCACCGCGTCCGGTCCTCGCGAGGACCGCGTCCGGTGTTCAGAGCTGAAACCCTAGCCGCGGAACTGAACTGACCGGACGCGTCCGGTCATGCCGAGGACCGCGTCCGGTCAAGGGAAAACAACCCGAAACACTTCGAAACGCGTCACAACTTGAACCAAGTTGCTTCCAACTGAACTTTGAGCTATTCTAGAGCTGCCTAGCGCCAAGTTTAACAAGTGTGCACCACACCTAAACATAGGACTCGCCTAGGTCAAGCTACCCGCTCATGCCCCCCTTTATAGTACGGCCAAAAGAGAAAAACGAAGATCCTAACGACTATTCCAAATGTCTCTCAACACCTCGACATCCGGAACTAACCGTCCTTAATCTTGACGTCACTCTTTTGAAAACCGAAACGATTTCCATCAAGGGGCATGAATACCATGGTGCCCAAAGCAGTTAAAACCTCCATGACCTAACTTACCAAAGTTTCTGCAAAACACACGTTAGTCATGGTAATAAAGCGTTGTCATCAATTGCCGAAACCAAACCTCGGGGCCTAGATGCTTTCAATATTCATACTCTAACACAATGGAATCACTAATGTTGAACCAATAGATCAGTTACTACTATACATGGTACTAAATAGCGGTCATAGCGGTCGCTATAGCGGTAGTGGTCACTTACCGCTAACGTAATAGACTAGATTTAACAGGTTGGAACTTAACGACGCTATTTGAGGTAGCGGGCCGCTTAGCGGTCTGCAATCCTTTGTAACAGGCACAAATAGTGTAATATAGTATGCAACAAATAACCCTATAGCCCACCTTGACCACCACACCCAAGACAACGTACGCATATGTTTACCGCTTGACAATGAAAATGAATGATGGTCTTAGAAACTATTTTATAACTTACATAACCTATTTCTTTGTAAACTCTTATGTGATGACTTATATATAGTGTGTGATACATTATGTTTGTTTTCTTAATTTAAGTATGTGAGACATCCGTTCTTTAAGTATAGTTATTTTTTATTTATACTTATTATTCATGATATATATAAACTTGAATTTATGTGTGATTATGAGGTACCGACATTAGAACTTATAGCACCCGCTAGCCATCCGCAATCCGCTACCTTAACACTAATCTGGTACCAGCTACCCGAGCTGAATTGCCTTGTATCTTTGAAACACCATGGATCAAGTCAATAAGATCGATTAACGAAGCAAATTAAAAGTGGATCTAAACAAGGTCTTATTTAATTAGAATTATGAATAGCTTCTACACTAGCACAAGACTGAGGTTGAAACCGGTGGATCACTTACTACCGGAGCTGAACTGCCTCGTTTCTTTGAAACACCATTGATCAAGTCATCAAGATCGATTAACCAAGCAAAAGTAAAGAATCGACACCAGTGTGTATGACAGTCTTGCACTAGATGGCACGTGCCATGAACCGAAGAACCTAAAACAACCATGTGCAAACAACCAACACAAAGGAAGTGACACTGACACGGTGACACCCACTCACCAATGTATCAAAGCCACGCGACAAACGCAAGTCCAGGTATCTCGGGTCAGTGAACTCACAAGCTGCTCCACTACGTTGTGCACTCCTAGAAAGAAGCTGCATATAACAAGATGGCCGGAAACCAGCGAGCCCAGAGGCTTGCATTGCACCGGTCGGGAATGTCCCTGTTTACGGTCGGTCGTTAGCCTTTGGCACTCCAAACGCTGGCTACTTCAGTGGTGCGGCGGCGCCGGCAACGGCGACCCGGCGTGTGGCTTCGTCGGGCACTGGTAGCACTTGGCGAAGAGCCCGAACGTGTCGATCTGCTTGATGAAGTTGGTCACGCTGGCCCAGCCGCCGAGGCCGAAGCCGACCACCAGCACCCACGCCACCACGAACGCGTTCAGCACGAACATCCCCGACCAGCTCGGCAGGAAGGACGGCGGCTTCTCCGCTGCATTCTGTTGCATTGCATCCAAGAAGCGATGAAAAGTTAGCATCCACCCGGCAAAAACGACGAATTAGCTAGCTAGACACTAGGCAGATGGACATGGCGGCGGGGCACGCTTACCAATCTGGCGGACGCGGAGCGGTACGTGAGCATGTGGGCGAGGGCGGGGATGATGTAGACGGTGAAGCTGACGAGGAGCGCGCCGACGGTGGAGTTGATGGGCCCGAAGAAGGGGAAGATGATGGCGAGGAACCAGACGGGGACGACGATGGGGAGGCGGACCAGCGCGCGGAGGAAGACGCTCGACGTCTCGTGCATGCCCACCGCCTTCTCCCACACGAAGTAGAGCGGGGTGCACGCGAACCCGAACGTGATGAACTGGTGGATCAGCATCAGCACCACCGCTGCGTCCCGCCACGGCGTCCGCGGCAGCAGCGAGAAGGCGTTGGAGTGCGTCAGCAGCTGGTCGCCGAACGCCCAGTACATGGCCGCCGCCGACGGCAGCGTCAGCGTGAACACGTACAGCGTCGCCAGCAGGTAGATGTACTTGAACTTGCGAGGCTTCCACATCGCGTGCATGATCTCCCTGCAAAATAATCATGATAAGAAAGAAATTCTTCACATCCGCATCAGAGAGCAAAACCGTTTTCTAAAGCCGCAAGTACCTGATTCATTCATTATACAAAGAGATATCAGAAAATGATCTGGTAGCATATAAAGTGAGAATCGGTACTTGGAATTAACGTACTAGACGCCCTTTTCCACACATGCGGCGTGCAAATAATTTATGGACGACTTTTACGTTGATTGAACGATAAGCCATCAAGTTGGGGAAAAAGGTAGTGCTTCTCCTAGTCAGTGTATTTTGAAAGAACGAGACAAGAAGAATCTCTCCAACTATAACAACATCATTGAGCTGGATACGAGGCGCCTCCAGTCAAATTCGTAGTGGGGGCCCGACAAACATGGCCAAATGAAGCAATTATCGACTAAACTAAACACCTAACATTCACAAGTGATGGATGCTATCATACTACACTAATGGAAACTGTCGTATCACTCTGAAAGCAAAGAGAGATTATATATGGCCGCCTGATGGAATGGAGTTGCTTCAGGCAAAGCAGGATGGTTACAGACAGACAGACAGGGTCAGGGACTCAGGGTAGATCGGCAGACTGCAGACAAGCAGGCATTTACATTCCAAGTTTGGGGTTAAATTGTCAGAGTAGATCATTGAGACTTCCTCTCCACTAACCAAAGGTTATCACCAATAAAGGATAGATGAGAATCATGAGGTACTGTATTGTCGCAATTCGATACAGACCTTACCACCCTCGCATGGGGGGCAGCAGGACGGAATTAGTTCAGTTGATGTGAACTCCGCACTATCTGAATTCAAACCAGTCCACATCGACCAGCTTCTGGAAATAACAGTTGCTTACCACCACTACAGAAAGCAGCTGAGAATTTTTAAGGTACGTTGCTTACCACCACTACAGAAAGCAGCTGAGAATTTTTAAGGTACGTAAAAGGACTCCATAACAACAGGACGGACAATTCATCAACAGCGTGTGTAAACGCAGATTATCTATAAATTTTTTGCGATAATCATCACGCGGCAGCAAAGGTCATCATAGCAGGTGTTATACTAATTAAGCGCACGTAATAAGCAACGGGAATAAAGGATTGTTCACTAGTAGGGATATTGAAATGCATGGTGGATGGTTACTTAGCATTAGACCTTGGGTAAAGAGGGGAATGTAGGGGTTGACCACAAGAGCTTAGCCTTAGTGGGTATGCTGCATTTCTGTCTGACCAATTGTCTGAAGATAGTAAAGTAAAGGTGCCTTCCACCAACCGTGAATCTTTTTCTACTACGCCTACTTGGGATTCTGCTTTGATTCATCTACCAGAATTGTTTTTTTTCCCCTACTGACTATCATCCCAGCACTAGAAAATACTGCCTATACTGGTGAAGCGTCAGGTAACAACGAAGACTGTAATGGTTGCCGCATTCAGATTACATACAGCAGAGTCGTTTGAGTACTTACACAGTGATGGCGTGGCCACCGAAAGTGTAGAGGATGTTGGTGGCGCCGGTGAAGTAGGGCACGAGCTTGTTGGGGCCCGAGTGGGTGACGCCGTCGACCTGTCCGGCGCGCCGACACGCGGAGGACAATCACTCACTGTTAGCTAGCTCATCACGGCCGTGCTGGCTGGCAAATGATTGGCGCCATGAATGAGCTAGCGACGGGGATCGGTGGCTCACCTGGCCGTGGACGGCCGCGGCGATGGTGAGGTACCAGGCGGTGTAGGTGGTCATGCCGAGGCCGAGGAAGGACCAGACGCGGTAGTTATGGAAGGAGGGGATGAAGACGGTGGTGGCGCAGCACGCGCCGAAGATGTACGTCCACGTTCGCTTGTCCAGCCGGTCGTTGATGTAGTAGATGTTGCTGCGTGTGCCATGCCATGAGTTCCATCGGTTCGGTTCATCCGTCCGTCAGAGACACGTTTGCACTAACTAGTGCTATGTATATTGACAGAGATGCACGGGAGAAGAAATCTGTTGACTGACCTTGCGCAGGCGATCAGCTGGATGACCGTGCCGAAGAGCAGGAACGTGCAGTTGAACGCGAGCCCGGCGGCCTTCCAGTACGGGCCCAGGAGCCCGTCCAGAACTTCGAACCACTGGTCAACGGCAGGGGAAAAAATTAATAAAATCAGTTCTTTGTTCAGTTGACAGTTGGAGTAATGTAAACAGGTGCATGCCGATGGCGTTGTCGTTTTGCTTATCGTTCAGACTTCAGAGGGAGAAAAAATGGATTAGCAAAGCGCCTTTCCGCTGGACAAGCAACACTACTCATCACTCTCTGCCCGGAAATTCCACAGCACATCATCCATGGCACGGCGAGAAGACGAAACGGAACTGAAAGCCTGAAACGGTTGCGGAGACGATGGGCGAGTGGAGTGCGGCGTGCGCGTGCGTGGGAGGGAGAGGGAGACCGAGACGGCGAGAAGACCGACCGACCTGGATGACGTGGTTCTTGAAGCTGACGCCTTCCTTCTCCTTGCGGGCGCGGTACTCGACGTAGAGGACGCTGATGAGGTAGGCGGTCCAGCTGCCCATGAGGCCGTAGAAGACCTGCAGCAGCACGCCGGAGAGCATGCCCAGCTGCGAGAACGAGTAGGGCAGCGTCAGCAGCACCTGCGCCACCTGCGAACGCACGAACGCCAAGAACACACACCGGCGAGCGGCGATCCTGTAAGCACCGCGTGGGCATGCAACGTCGTCGGTCTTAGTGGCAAACCGGCCGCAGCGAGCGTACGTACCTGGTTGGAGGCGCAGCTGAACCAGGCGTCCCAGACGGAGCCGCCGTGCCAGAGCAGGCTCTTCATGGTGAACTTGCCGTCGTCGTCGCCGACGCCCATGGCGCGCACATCCCCGGCGTCCTTGCCGTTGGCGACGTCCGCCACGATGGCGTCCTCCGCCTGCTCTCCCGGCACCATCGTCCCTCGCGTCGCGGCCCTCGCTTCGTTCCCCACCTAGCCGCGTACTGCTGCTGATAAGGCGCAACGGAGCCCGAAACGCCGGAAGCACGTTTGTTTTGCTGCAGAAAAACACAAGGAGCAGAGACCGGGAAGGAAGCGGAACGACGCGCGCCCAGCTTGTCGCGGAGCTGGGGAAGTAAATAGCGGGAGGGACGTTGGCTGGCGACTGCGGCGCAACGCGCCGGCGAAATTTACTGCACTGCGGAAGCGTGGATGGATGGAAAAAAGAAGGCACGCCCCGCCCCGGTGCTTTCCTGCAGGCAGGCAGGCGGCGCGGGAAGAAGAGCAGCGCCGGAGCTGCAGAACTCGCACAGAGACACAGAGGGGAGCACGGCAGTGACTCCGCCGCGTCTCTCCCGCTCCGACCTCTTTCTCGAAAGAGGCCGACCCGACGCGGTACGGTGCGTGTTTTGGATGACCTGACGCAGCGAATTTAGGTGCGAGAGGGAAGCACATGACACACTTTTTATAGCGTTGGAGAATGGAGACCCACCGTCGCTGCCCCTACGCGGCCTCATTCCTGGGCTTCCCTGCTGGCTGGCCCCTGCCATTCCTTCCATTTCCATCGTTTTTACTGTTTGTATTCTCTGTGGGCTGCCAGCCTGCCACATCTTTGTTCACCGGCTACTACTGACCATAATTTGCCACCAATGTTCACCTACGACTGCCCACTTAAAGCTAATAATTTAGCCTGCCGCTGACTGCGAGCACTTGCCATGTCCAGTTATATAGCTAACTCATATTATGACTTAACTATTTGGCTGGCTACAGTAAAATTATAAGTATTTAATAATCACACGTGCATACAATCAGCTGTGATGTACATCTTTAAAGCCATATATATGTGCTCTTCGGAATATTCAAGAAGCCACACGAAAAAAAAAATTTAACGCGCAGCTGGTCGGGGCTGGCCGGAATACTTGGAGAATGGAGACCCGCCGCCGTCACTGCCCCACGCGGCCTCATTCCTGGGCTTCCCTGCTGGCTGGCCCCTGACATTCCTTCCATTTCCATCGTTTTTACTATTTGTATTCTCTGTGGGCTGCCAGCCTGCCACATCTTTGTTCACCGGCTAGTCGGGTACTACTGCCCACTGGCGTGACCATAATTTGCCACCAACGTTCACCTAGGACTGCACACTTAAGGCTAATAATTTAGCCAGCTGCTGGCTGCAGGCACTTGCCATGTTGTATACAACCAGTTATATAGGTACCGTTTGGTTACCACTGGATTTTAAGAATCTGGATAAAAAAAATCTCAGAATTCTAAAATCCCATCCAAACAGACTCGGATTTTGCAGGATTTTAACTCACATGCACAGAATCCAAGAAATATCAAAGATTATTTTTATCCCAAATCCGGATTTTAGAATCTCATCCAAACGGGACCATAGCTAACTCATATTACGACATAGCTATTTGGCTAGCTACAGTTAAATTGTAAGTATTTAATAATCATATTGCATACGATCTGATGTGATGTACATCTTCGTGGCTATACATATGTGCTCTTCGGAATATTCAAGAAACCCCACGAAAAAAAGGAATCAACGCGCGGCCGGCTGGGGCTGCTTGGGGAGGCGGGCGCCGGCCGGGGCGGGCGCGCGACCTCCAATAGACGGGACGGCGAGGCTGCGCTTATGGCGGGAGAGGTTTGGGGGGCGGCGAGAGCGACGAGAGGGAGCCAGAGATGCGGGCGACAAGCTGCTAGAGCTGCTCCTGGGCGGAGATCTCGCGTCGGGACGGCAGCCACGGAAAATGGCGGGAGTGGGTGCAGCGGCCACGGCGGTGCCCGAGCGGTCTGGAGGGAGGGCACGGCGGTGGCCGAGCACGGCAGCTACGGGCGGGCGCCGGCACGGCATCCACCACGGCCACGGCGGGAGGAGCATGGTTGATTTGGCTTTGAGGAAGATGGAGCGGAGCAGGGGTCGGGGAGGAGAGAGAAGGGGAAAAGAAACACTGGCTTTTCGCTCGCAACGGGCTGGAAGAAGGCGCTTTTTCCTCACGTCGTGTGCTGCAACCGGGCGAGAAGTTTAGCGTTTGCTCCTCATTCTCTCTCCTAACGTGACTGTTTTTTTGATGACGTGGATCTTTTCGCCGGCTGAAACATGCTTATTATACCTGCTCTAATAGCTTATATGATTTTTTAAAAAACAGTAATCTAACATATTATTGTAGAAAATTGTATAGCCATAGAAACATAATAAATCATGGGAAAGTGTGTAAGGACTAACTTATCATTCCATCTCCTGCGTACTCAATAAAATATTCTATGAGTCAGCTCTTATAACACTGTTGGACCTGCCCTTAGAGATATCTTGGTCTTAGACTTAAGATTTGGCTTGCTGGCCCGGTAGCGGGGATTACAGCATGCTGGCCCGCTGTGTGAGCCTTGCCAGTTTAGCTTTTATCATCATTTCCTAGCCAAAATTGTGTAAGCTTACTGTATTTCTTTTAAAAGAACTCCTGGTAACTGAAATGAAATGAAGTCATACATGGAAAATATAGCAGCATCTTACTATTATGAAATTGGAGGTTTAAAATGATGCTCCAAGTTAATGGCCATGAGACATGTACGCAAATAAAAAAAAATAAATTCTAAAAAATTATAAAACTAAGATCTTACATCAATTTGGTAGACTCTAAAATAATACATCACATATCAATTCTATTTTCTAACAAATTATTCACCTCTCCCATTATTTAGATCGGTGCAAGCTTTTTGTACGAGGTGTAAGATCTAACCGCGTCCGAAGCATACATATAATGGCGTCGGTTATATGTACGCTTCCGATGTGGTTAGATCGGTGTAAGATCTTAGTCTCTAAAATAGCACGTCATTCATTATTTATATCTTCTATAAAGAGACAAAGATTAGCTGCTGCACATACGAGGTGCAAGCTTACACACGAAGTCACGAAGCTGTAGATTATTACATCGGTTGTGCTCGCGCCCGGACGTCCGATGGGATTGATTCCCATCAAACGCCCCTCCGTCCGCACGGCCTCGCCCCTGCCCCTGCCCCCACTTCCCGCACAGAAGAAGAAGAAGAAAAGCACGGCCTCACCCCCCGCCCCCGCTTCCGCACAGCAGCAGAAGAAGAAGAAGAAGAAGAAGAAGAGCACGGCCTCGCCTCCGCCCCTGCTTCCTCCGTCCCGGCCCTCGCGCGCATGGGATCCGCCCCCTCTCCCGACCCCGCTGGCGCCCCCAGCACCATACAGTTGAAGCAAAAAATTGAAACAAAATCTCAAAACCAATGCAACATCAACCGAGACCTAATGCAACAAACGCAGAAAACCAATGCAATACGGTGAGAAGCTCAACCCAGAGAGCTCGCCAGAACCCTAGCCTACTGCAACATCACCCGAGACCTAATGCAACAAACGGAGAAAACCAATGCAACACGGTGAGAGCTCAACCCAGAGAGCTCACCAAAACCCCTAGCCTACTGCAACATCACCCAAGACCTGATGCAACAAATGGAGAAAACCAATGCAACACGGCGAGAGCTCAACCCAGAGAGCTCGCCGGAACCCTAACCTACTGCAACATCAACCGAGACCTAATGCAACAAACGAAGAAAAATCATTGCAACATGGTGAGAGCTCACACCAGAAAATCTCGCCGGAACCCTTAGCCACCACCACATCCTTTAGATCCAGACGGGGGAGGAGTAGGGAAGGAGGAGGAGGAGGAGGAGGCGAGCTCGGATCCGGAGTAGGAGGAGGAAGGGGAGGGCTCAGATCCATGAAGGATCCACCTATCTCGCCGGAAACCACCGTCGTTGGGCTTCTCTCCGGTGGCTAGAGGTCACTAGAGCGAGGGGAGGGGAGCAGGGAAGGAGGGGACCGAGCAGCTCGCCAGAAAGCCGTCGGCGCCGCCCTCTCTCTCGGTGGCATGGAGACCGCGGGGCGCACGGAGGGAGGGGGGCTCGCCGCCGGTGCAGCAGGAGGGCGTGCAGGGAGGAGCGTGCGCGGCTTTAGAGCAGCGCGTGCGAGCGGAGCGACAGAGAAAAGCGAGGAAGAAGAAGAAAGGGGAAGACAGCGAATGGATAAGGCGGGGGAGGAGGCGAGCGAGTGGTGCGATCCGTCCGATGCGTCCGGACGTATGAGCAGTAGCTTTTCCGTTATTACATTGAAAGGTGTCATACTGTCGTCGTGTGTCTGTTGGATGTGTTCATTGTCGTCAGTAATGTAGTTCTTGGGAGGTCCTTCATTCTTCCGCCAGCAATCAGCATGTTGTCCCTGTTGAAAGATTTGCTGTTGAAAGATTTGCAATGTTGTGTTTTATTGTTCAAAAAACAATAGTATGAACTTATTTTTTAAAAAATAATTTTCGAATTTGTTTTGGAACAACAATGTTGTGCGTTGCACAAAAAAAATTAATGTCATAATAATTTTAGGATGAATGTGTTACAAAAAATCGATTTCCAAACATAGTGTTCGGAACATCAATATTACAAATTTAATTTGAATCGAACTGAATTTGCTTATGAACGTGTGTTGTATTGTTTAAAAAACAATAGTGTGAACTTATTTCCAAAAAATAATTTTTGAACTTGTTTTGGAACACCGATAAATGGCTGTGGGTTGCACAAAAAAATTAATGTCATAATAATTTTAGCACAAACGTGTTACAAAAATTTGATTTTCAAACATGGTGTTCGAAACATCAATATTACAAATTTAATTTGAAACGAACTGAATTCACAGTGCCTGGATGAAACGAACTTAATTCGCACGGCACATGCACTTAGTCTGTACGTGATTGTTTTGTTTTGTGTGACCGTTTAGTTGACTCTTGGAACTAAATAACTGGTGAGGAGGCTGCCCCTGTTCAATTGCGGACTCTAGGCCCCGTTCGACGGTGCTGATAAGCCGGCTGAAAAACACTGTTGGCTGATTTGTTGTAAGAGAAAAATATTGTTCCGGTTAAAAAAACAAGCTGAAAAAGACGGATTATAAGTCAGATGAACGTGCCCTCTATTCCGTGGTGGATTTGCAGCGCCGACGCGAGATCTCTTCGAAACCGTCCCGGCTTAACATACGCACATACGTACGTAACCTCTTCGGAACCGCCCCGGCTTAACGGATGCCGCACGCACGTACGCCCCGGCTTAACGGACGCCACACGCACGTACGTATCTCAGAGTCTCAGTAGCCTATTGATTTCTCGGACTCCAAACAAAACCAGGCCACGTAGACGACGCCACGTAAAAGACGCGGTTTGACGGCAAGCGGAGCGATACAGCGGATGTACGACGATAACAATAGTAATTTTTTAGGTGTATAGACTATAGAATACAAGGGAAGTGTGGACAGTGTGGCAACCAAAGCACTTCTGATTTTGACTTAAAGCTAAAAGAGCGCTGGACAGTGTGGCAACCAAAACACTTCCGAATTTTGGCGCCTCGCACGTGTACCAAGATTCGTGCTCAGCGCTGGTGGCTGCAACGAGTAAGAAAAAATCATGCGTTTTTAAAAATTATTTACGTGAGTACAATTCAAGGATCATCGAACTTGTGGGTAGTGTCGTCTAGGTCCACCAAATTAGAAAATGTAATTTATACATTCCTGCTAGTGTCATCGAGTCCAAATAGATCCAAATCTGCTCATGCGATATGCTTGACTATGCGTTGATGTGGATTGATATGTAGAGTTCACATGCAAGGTAGGGATGGCAATGGTTTTTGTAACCGATGGGTATCATCAGGGCGAAACTAGAATTATTTGAGCAACAAGGAGGTCGTTTATTAGTTAATGGCGATGATAATCACACGTGATAAAATATGCGTGCACGTGCATATATATATATTGAGTTGGCAAAAGTATATATATAATAACCAAATTAATATTTGTTTTGTGATACAAAAGAAAGCTAAAAGTATTAAATGGCACTGAAAATTATAGAGAGAGGGAGAAAAAACATACTAGCCCTAAGTCTCTAATCACCACCTGACTAATATAATTAATTCATAAGAAAAAAAGGCATTGTAATAACATGAATAAAAGAGAGGAGAAGATAAAACAAAGATAATCCTAAACCATATAGTTAGATGCCATTGGAGATTAATAGAGAGGGAGGAATAACAAGACAAGCACTAATTAACATTATTAATTAGCTACGTGTATTGTGAAGACCAACTAGGATGTTGTGTAGAAAAAAATAACAATAATATCAATAATGACAACAAGTAGAGGGAGAAAATTCGTTAGAATTGAGTCAACTTAAATAGAAGACTATTATGTATATAAATTGTGAGCTTAAGAAAGGTAGAAGGTAAGCCACCCTTCCCCTCATGCTCGTCCTGAGCTACGTGGTGTCGCGATGCACACGGGCTTGACTGGTTAGCTAGCTAGACCGTCACATGAGTGGTGTGATGCTAGCTACGATTTTGTGTGTCGGGAAGAGTGAGGTGGGAGTAAGAGATTGATGAGTAGGGGAGAAAATGATGAAGAAGCGAAGTCAAATAGGGAGAAATTTTGTCTATTTTTTTATAATAATAACACTCGAAAGAGTGCCTCAAATCCGATATATCTAAAGAAAAATAAAGGCTAATATAAAAGATGCACAACAAGACATAAAACGACTTTAAATAATAATACAACGTAGACCAAATCAGTTGTCTTCTATATAAACTAAAATTAAGATTGTGTCAAATTAAGTCACCCATCAGTGGTGGTCCATGTCAATGAATGAGCTGTCCGATACATTGTGCGGCATGACCAAAATCACCTTAAGTCTTGTGATGACAAGCTTGTGTACCTCGTGTCCCAAATTCAGGAACATGTACCTTCCATTATGGAGTACTACATTTCTAGTCACCTTTTACGGTGTAGCGCACCATGGATATATATATATTAGACGCATTGCACGGCTACACATGATCCACGAATCGAAACGCATTGCGCGCGGTGGTGAGCCGGGCCTGAAGCACCCCCACACGAGAATGACTTGAGCGTGATGCTTCGCAATCTCGCATGGGCCACACGGGAAGGTTTCGGGCGAAGACTCAACGAGAGCTAGCCTGCTCCGGTGGAAAGCACTGAGAGCGGCACTCGAGCTAGGCTTTGGATTCGAATTTCCGAAAGGCTACACACGGATAGATTAGACGGAAAGATACCGGCGAACATCATCATAATAATGCCTGATTAGACATGTGGCTAAGATCTGTCCTCTAGTGACACCTTACTAGTGTGTATATTTAGGCCCCGTTTGGTTTGGAGGAGTTAAAGTTTAACTCCCATCACATCAATGTTCCCTCAAATGTATGGAGTACTAAATGTAGACTAATTGCATGCATGTCGACACATATTAGGAGTAATTTACGAGACGAATTTATTAAGCCTAATTAGTCCAAGATTAAAAACTTTTTGTCAAATAAGACGAAAGTGCTACAATGTTTGTTAAACTTTAACATCCAAATCAAACGGAGCCTTAGTGACCACGCACAGAGTGGACTGAGAAAATGCAGCCTCATTCAGGCATGTCGTTACATGCATGCAAGAACTGCGCAAAAATGTTCGCAAAAAAAAAACTCTTCGCAAAAATGTTCTGTTTTGCATTTCATCTAGCTAGGGTGAAACAGTTCCGGGTACACATTAAAAGATGACCTCCCTCTGTGATACTAATGCACGTACTAATATTCTTGAGATTTTGTTTTTTCAGGGAGGGAATAGTCATGTAAGGCGAGGACATTATAGCAAGAGCCTATATAGCCAAATAAAAGAAGCATTGTTCGTAGATTCTGGCCTTTGTGATATGGCCCAGATCCTGCCTAAATTCCACTCAGGCTTATCAGAGCCTTTCGACGGAATCGGTTCCAGATAGGAGCAGTAGACGACGTCTAGCAACACTTTCGCCATTCTCCTGACGGAAAGCGACGTGCAAATATGACCATCGTGTAATGGCTATGTTTTGTCTACGCAAGTAGCTTCCACGATCGGAGCCATAGGCATATATCCCCCCCTTGAACGCATATAATGTCTGCATTTTTTCCTTTAAAAAAGCTTAATGTCCATGATGAGCTAAGACGTGTTCCCTCCGCTCAGGAACGATAAGCTTATTTTGACTGAAGAAATGTCATTCAAATATATAGATTTTGACATAAATATTTTCTTGCAATATGTTGTTGATTGCTAAAAACATCAAAATCGTCATCTCGGAGGCATTTTGAATACAACTTTTCTTAGGGGCCGTTTCGATCCTTTTATTTTGAAGGAATTGGAATCTACTCGATGGATTAGGCTATTTGGCTTGGAATTTGACATTCCGCAACTTTCCAAAGTTTACGTATAAACCTATATCAAATTCAAAGGGTGGCAGGTAGAAATTGATTCTATAGATCACTATGCTCTGTTTCTACTCTCCAACTTATAGCACGCTCTTCAACTCGCTTCCCAACAGTAGAAATGCGACATAAAAGTATTTCATATTAGTTTAATTAATTTGTACCTAAATTAGAATTATTAAAATGAACTCAATTCCGAGGATCCAAACGGGCTTAGAGAAAAGCTTTCCCCGCTTATTATGCAACAAAGCGGTATTAGGGTTCTTAGACCATTGAGGTTCAAAGTGTATTATAGGTGCACACGCCATAACTAGACTAAACCATAGCAGCATTAACTCCCGAGCACTTCGAATACAAATCTGTATCGATGCATGTTTTATGCCCTAAGTTTGCATATAATTTGACTACTTGTTTATCAAAAATTATAAAATTTCACTTTTCCTTGGCCAAAATATGATTGTCATCATTTCTAGATGGAGAGAGTAAATAGGTTTATGAATAGTTGAAGATCATCCATCACTCACATCAGGGCATCAAACCATCAAGAACAGCAGAGACTTGAGAGACAACAATTGTGTCTCCAATATTGTCCACACATAGCCTATTGATTTTACAAGGATAAACATGAACAATAAATCTATTCCTAATCCTTGGTCAACCATGAAAAGATTCTAAAATACTTTGTAACATAGTGTATAATGTTGTTTATGATCACTCTATAGAATTTAAATGTAAAACACAATCTGTATGGCGAAGAGTGACATGAGATGAATAGCCAAGGGTACGTAATAAAATGAAAATGTGATGATGACCATTCGGTAGCATTATTGGAATTATTAGCACAAAGACATATAAAACATCAAGTAATCTTTCCTTTTTGCAGATTTTTCTGTATATATATACATGAACAAGATCTTGGGAGTAGCCAGTGGAAAACAACTTTTCCATCTCAGTTCAAAACTAGCTTTGCCACTTATAGTTATAAGTCTTTTTTTTCTTTTGGAGAGTGTGCTTACAAAGAGGAGCACCTTATAGTTATCAGTCTTGATGATGTATTCAAGAAGCAATCATACACGCTATGGATTGGATCTATACATGGACCAAAACATAATATCGTTTGAGAATCTTAATGGGCCTTTATTTTTTTTTTCTAGAACACGACTTCACATGTATTTCATTAAGAAGAAAGTAGCACATTACATTCTTGAGCTATCCGAGAGCGAGTTGCCAGGATAGATCAAGGCAGAAGAAGGACGATAGAAGTTTATTAGCAAAGCATATATATAAGGGAGTAGGGCTATGGGCGAGATATAATTTGGCCTTTTGTGTTGATCGATGACGAACCTGAGGTGGACGGACGAAGCGGGTGCATGCAAGATTGCTACCCGGACGTGAGGACAAACACCTACTTCCACTACATCGACAAGCACAATGTTGGATTAGACTACTCCAACTCTTCTTCCATTGTGCTACGTGTCTAGTGATAACAATTTATGATCTCTTATTCGCATGATATTTTAGTTGAACGTGGTAAAATTTTGTTCTAGCATAGCATACTCATTCCCCTAAAAACATGTCCTTCTATGGCCATCGGGAGAAATTAAAGATACCAATAAACATTTCTATTACTAAGTAGATGATCCTCTAGGTTCTATATATGTTCATCCTCATGAAAATGCTAGAGAGAAGATAGATTCTTGAAATTCCCACAAAAATTAGAAACATATCTAGCCACTAGTTCGGTGGACCCTAGTAACCATTGGATTTATTCTATAAATTATGCATCCTTGCTATATATTATTGACGTATCTAAAAGTAGCCCCTGAAATCTTATGTCATAATAAAAATAATCTAATGTAAATTTTCATATGAAGTACCTATCACCATGATTATATTAAAAATGACCTAGAAAACCCTAAAGCCAGCTATACCGTTACAAAAAAAATTAAGTAATCATCTAAAACTACAGCTAAAATACCCAACTATGCCATTATGAAAATAATTTAAAGTAACCTCTAAGCTGCATATAAATTATCCACCTCATATAATTTTGTGTTCTCTAAGGATAGTAAAATCTTTCATGTAATAATCTTTCGTGTAATACAACCCTGTATTTTGGCTATGTTCTCTTTCTTAGAACTTATTCCTACATCCATTGATATAAAGTATTATAGGAATTTTACGATATGTGATAGAGGAAGGTAAATTACGTATATAATTCTCACTTAATAGTGGAGAGTATTGTGATTGCCATATTTGGGTTGTTTCAAAAAACAAAATTGGCTCCTCAATCTTAATTTGGGTCTTATTTGTGGTCCAATAGAGCGGTCGAGCCTAAACCCATAGGAAAAAGGTGGAGTTCGACGTTATTAGTTTTTTTAGGGGAAGTTTGACGTTATGGCTCCTCAATCTTAATTTGGGTCTTATTTGTGGTCCAACTAGCAAATATGCTCGTGCGTTGCAACGGGACGTACAACTTATACAGTTATAAGAATAACTTGAGACTTCATATTAGTCTTGTGTTACAATTTATTTTATAATATCTGAGTGCATACTTAAATAACTCGTATAGGAACTGATGGCTTCGACATTTATCCAATGATCATGCGTTTTAATTTATCTTGGGCTCGGACACTGAGGCCGGACTTTCATACTCCATGTACTCCGTGTATTGAGACACAATCACACAATACTCTAGTTCATATAGAGAATGAGAAACTACCTAAACATGTTTTGTTTTAATATTACGTATGGATATATCACATATATGTGCTAGCGTGGTAGCAGCTCATTTATGCGTATGTATAAAAATAAAAAATAGATAAAAAAATCAAGGATTGTATTTTTTTCTGATAAAAAAGGATCATATATTAATAGGAAGAAAAGAAAGAGTGATCGTTTGGTTTTGGCTGGCCCGCCGTAGCTACAAAGGAAAGCTAAAAACAGAAAAAAGGAAGGAAAAAAGGTATCGTAAACTATCTTATATTTTTGCATTTGATTAAGATTTCTATTCCGGTTACTCGGAGTTGGAGATATCTAATTAGATTAAGATTTCTAATTATCCAAATTATTATATTTTTCCTATTTGATTAAGATTCATATTCACCCGAAATCGGGGAGATTTAATTGGATTAGGATCTTAGTTATATAAAGAGAAAGACTATAGTCGGTTTTACACATTCACAAAGTTGGTTAAGGGATGGCCAGACAAAAAAATAGGTAGAGAGAAATTTTGTCTCTTTATTATTAGGTATAAATTAATCATAGGTTTAAATGTGAATGTAGCCTTTTTAAATTGAGTCAGAGTTAGTTATACCAGGAATTCCTTATAATTTAGGATAATTTGAATAGTTGAATACCTTATATTTTAGGAAGGAGAGAGTAATAAACAAGGGGATTGCACTTTAGCCCTAAATCTTCTAGTCTAGCTACTGGTTTTAGAGTTTTACATCACTGCACGTAATAAGACTATAGAGGTAGCATAATCATGTGACATGTCATGTCTCGTATGGGCACATATGGCACCTCGGTGATATCTTGTTTGAATGCACTCGTATTCACCTCGGTCTATGTTTTAGAGTGAATTAAGGTAAGATTTAATTTAATCTACACCCTAATCAACTTTAACACGTGCAATTTTGAAGAATATACGAGCGTATCTAAACAAATCTTGAACGAGGCTATTTCCTCGGCATCTGGCGGTGGTACAAAACACGTCCATCGGCGATCGCCGGATCGGACGCACGTCATCGGTGGCTGGCACTCGAGAAAGAAGCAGACGGCCGAGAACAGGCCACCCGTGAGCGCGCCCGCACGTGGCGTGAAACGATCGGCAAAAAGTTAGGAGTTTGGCGTTTGGGAGCGGCGGAAGTCCCACTCCAACGATCCTAGCTGCAATGATTATGGGGCAGATAGATCTGACCGCCGTCCGCCGAACCTGAAGACAGCTACGTTTAATAGCACATTTAAAGTAAAACACCACTTGCTTCGATAGCTCATTGCTACCGGTGCTAGCTTGCTTTGTGTGTATGGTTGCATCGATAGGGTTCGCGATGGCACCGCTCATTGCCTTTCCCTAACTCACTGCTCTGCTCCCTCCCTCCCTAAATATCTGTAGTTATTGGTTTGCGTACCACAAGTTTGACTTAATTTATAGAAAATACGTGCAACATTTGTACTTTTAAATAAATTTATTAAAAAACTATGTTCAAAGATCTTTCCAATGATACTAATTATATATCATAAATATTAATATTTTTTTATATCTATTTAGTCAAAATTGTTTCTCGGAAAACGAAAACGACAGATATTTAGGGACAGAGGGAGTATCTGTTATCCAAACAGTAAGACATTTTAGTTTTTTACTCCCTCCGTCTCCAAATAAAGGCGCAATTTGACTGGAAGCGGTTTTGAAGAACATATTTTAACCTATAATTTCTCTTATAATATATAATTTATAAGAATAAAAGTTTGATCATGAGAAAGTATTTCTAAATACAAATCTAATATAACTATTTTTGTAATACAAACTTTTGCTATAATTAGGTTAATTGTTAGTCCAAGATAACAAAGTTTGAATTTGGAATACGTGAATGCCTTATATTCGGTGATGGAGGGAGCAGATACATTGATTTTACTATATAATCCCTTCATTCTATTTTACATATCACATTAGTTTTGTCCTAAACAAGGTTTTAAATATTTTGCTATATTACGCTATAGCCGGATATAGCGTCTGGGGAGGACCGAGGCTAGGATATTTCACTTTTAGCGCTAAGTGATGGTAAGCGCTATTAGCCGCAATTGTACTACATGGAAGTATTTGTTTCTAAAAAGTAGCTTTAGCTTTTACCTTTTTTCGAGAATGCTTGTGTCTGTGAGTCCGGATGAATCGCAGCGGACCCACAAGCAACGCTCTCACGAGCAAGCTTGGACACCTCCGTCCTCAGGCTTACTTTATTATTTCTCTCCTACCTTATTCTCTCATCTCACTTTTCCACCACCGCCACCCTCGTTGTACGGCGTCGCTGATGGCCAAGGCATGCACACCGCCATTCACTGCTGCTGAGTGGTTTCTTAGCTTCCCGCGTGGCGAGCTGTGGCTGCCTTCCACAACTGGTGTGGCTAGTGAGCTCCACTCCACCCCCACCCATGGTCGTACGCACTGGAGCTCCACTCGATGCACCTCGACCAAGCTCGTCACCGGCGATGGCTTCCAATGCTGGCCGATTCGATCACCACGCGGTTCGTGCCACGGCTCCTGTACCCGCGGCCACGTCATGCGCATGTGGCGCTCCCGCTCCTGCCACCGAGTTCTCCACGCCGATGTGGTGTGGTTCACGGTGACTGCTCTGGCGCGACGTTCTCCACCGCACCCAATTGCCCGCCTAGGGCCATCCTCCCTCTTCATTGCACTCGAGCACCGCTTGTTGGCTACCGCAGTTCCCCACCAGGTAGGCCGTGCCCGCCGGCGATATCATATTTCAAGTGTTTCAAATGTATGTTTTTAAGTGTTTCATTTGGATGTTGTGTATGTTACAATGTCTATATACGCATGTTGCAGCATATGTTTCATGTTACAAGCATAAGTTTCAGGTGTTTCAAACGTATGTTTCAAATGTTTCATCTAGATGTTACAGAAATAGATTTAGATGTTGCATACCATGCATGTTGCAAGTGTATGTTTTCAAATATTTCAGGTGTTTCATACGTATGTTGCAAGTGTATCACTGAATGTTGCATATACTTGCAATGGATTTTTCAAGTATTTCAGACGTATGTTTTAGGTGTTTCAACTGTTTCGGACGTATATTGCAAGTGTTTTATCTGGATGTTACAGAAATAAATCTGTTGTTGCACATGTTGCAATGGGATCCCACCTACCGTTGACTGTGATGCATCCTGACTGTGATGCATGTATGGCGCGCATTCACCGGTGGGCGCGTGGATTCCTGCACGCACGAAACAGAGCAGGCGTGGGCAGGCCCTGCGTATGCGCGGGAAGCGGAGCAGGCGCGGCGCAGGAAATGGAGCGGCGGTGCGGGACGGGCGCAGTGCGAGCGATGCCCGTGCATGCGCGGGCTGGGTCTGAGAGCAGCGTCCAGACGCGTCTTGCGACCGGACGTCCGGGGCCTAGTTGCCCCGTTTTTGTTTGGTTGGCGATCTGCATTACAGAAGCAGCATTTTCCAAACAGTCTTAGTCGTGAGTAGTAATGGACCAGTATTGCTGCTTGCATGCTCGAGAGCTAGAAAATTCGTGTAATCACCGGCATATACGGAGTATTACTACGGTCGACTACGTGGGCGTGGCTGAGCCTGAGGCTGATGGCCGGGTCATGGGTGACGACTCTTCGACTCTTGCTGAGACTGAGGTCGTGGAACTCGCTGGATTTCGCCACTTTCTCGCACACCTAACCTGAGACTGAAGGCCTCACCCGTTCGACGGCGAAGTTAGGACTGCAGAACGCACCACCCGCAGCGGCGCACTTTCTCCTCGCGTCCAACGGCAGTGCGGCTGATTGATGAAAAGCTACAAGAAGAAACTCGATTCCGGCCCAGGGGTCGCCAACGCTCAACGCTGACGGACGGGCGCGTGCGGCGTGCCAGGGCCGCCTGCTGCTGCTGTGCCTTCGGCTGTTCCCTTCTTGTCTGCACCTGGGGGATCGATGCAGGATTTGTACCAGGAAGCAGCAGGGCTGCATTTGGCTGACTGTTAGGGGCATGCCAACCGTCTTCCCGACACTCAATGATGGTGCCGCCGTGCCGCTTCAGAATTGGGGACGCAGCTAGCATTCTGCCGGTCCAGACCCGCCATGATTCAGACAAACTGAGCACGGCCTCATCAACAAGGGGAGTGCAGGGGACTCCAAGCTTCAGGTGCCAAATGTTGTCTGACCCTGACTGAACCGAACGCGTGAAGATGGTTTGGTCACCACTCACCACAGGTGTACAATCAAGCTGCTACTGCTAGCAGACGCCAAGCTTTGGTTGAAACCTGGTGCTTGGTCCAACGCCTGCCCACATGCTTATTTTCACAATAGGTTTCAAAACAAAATCAAACATGCATGCCTGCCCCTTAGAAATGCAAGAAAACCCAAGCTCAACCAATCACAGGTTTACAAGCAGATTTATCAGGCAAGATCATGAGATGCACAGCAAACAAAGTGAAACAGGTAAAGTCTTATGCAAACCAAAGGTTCTTATGTAGATTATTAAACTCCAACAGGAAAAGTACAACATAACAGTAACACGACATAGTTTAATGATGGAAAGTCAAGCCTTCGCTGTCCATAGAAGACTCTTGTTTAAGGTCCCATAAATTAAGCCTGTACACTTCCTATCAAGCTACTGAAGAATCTGGCATTTATTCTAGTCATCTTGAAGTCAGTAGCAATCTTGTACGTATTTTCGCCATTACAGGTAGGTTACCTCAATAGGAAAAAAACACAATCAAACAAAAAATTAGGGCGCTCTGCTCGAAGGCCAGTTGCCAAGCCTATGAATTGCTTGAACTAAACAGAACTTTCAGGTTGTTTATATCCTTTTGAACATCCTTATATTCCGAAATCATGTACCGTAGCTCAGACTCCAGAACTGCAGCAGTCATGAACACACGAGGCTAAACTTCAGGTAGAATATTTATGGTAGTCAATTATGGTAGTCAAATGCACATCCAAATATTAATTTGCAGGTGTTGACTTGAATGGCAAGTTATTAACAGACCAAATGTAGAGTACACAAGGATATGAAACCTTGGAGCACTGTGGGTACACACGTCATATAATTTATTTGTAGTTGAAACTTGAAAAATGCTTCCTCCATTCCAAATTATAAGTCATTCCAACATTCTTGAAGAGTCAAAGCATATCAAGCTTGACCAAAATTTGGAGCGCCCTAATTTGGTCAAACTTGAAATGCTTTGACTCTCCAAGAAAGTTGGAATGACTTATAATTTGGGACGGAGGGAGCACGTAACTTTTTTTGCTGCTATGGAAAGTTTAACTTCTTTGCTTGACCTATAAATTCTGCACTCCACGTTTTTCTTCCCCTTCAGCTTTACCATCTTTCACTATGTTGGCTAAGCTCCATGAGACCATGGCTAAGGGGGTGTTTGGTTCACCTAGTAGCTCCTAAATCATAGTCACTTTATTGCCAAACACTATGACTAAATGTGACTAAAAGGGCTTTAGTCCTCTCTAGCAACTCTAGAGTTACTAAAAGTGACTAAACCATTTAGGAGGGGCTAAATTTAGGAGGTGTGAACCAAACACCCCCTAAAGCTTCTTGTCCCAGAGCCCAATTTCACCATCAAAGCATACCAGTATCTTCCTGCTTCTGAGGACATCTATGAGTCCTCATTCTTCTTGCCATCTGACAAGCAGCTACATTGAATAAACAAATGACCAAAGTGCAATCATCGGCCTGCCAGATCCATGGCATTTTACTAAGTTCACTCTCCTCACCCAGTCACCCAGATGGCTTGCCCAATCCTACTGGAGCCTCACAGCTGCCGAACTAGCCAGCAGCATCTTGACTGAAATATGGAGCCAAGGCTTCAGAGTTGCTAGAAACCTTCAGACTACCTAGAGGAGAAGAAAATCCAATTAAGACCTCACTTTTCGACCATAGATGTACTAATTAGACGTCACGATGTTCGGTTGAATAATATCAGCAACCTTGGTGGTTCATGTCATGGTTAGGTAGAATCCAAGCAACAGTGTGTGCACAGGATCTATATTCTGACTAGAGGGCATAGTTTTTAAGGCGTCGCCTAGGCGACGCCAAGGCGTCCGAGCGGGTTTTCAAATGGGGCGTTGCAGTCGCCGCGTCCGTCTCGCGTATGGCGGCGGAAGGCGTCGCCTAGTCGTCCTTTTCTCTGAGGCGGACGCCGCGAGACAGAAACGGCGCGGAAAAGAGCGGCGCCGCGCGCTCGCGCGGGAAAAAGAGCGGAGCGATGCGCGCGCGCGGGAAAGAAGCTGCTGCACGCCTACAGTTCCCGCCAAGGCTCCACAATCCCCATTGCGTCAGTTCAGTTGAGAGAGGGAGAGGGAGAGGGAGAGGGATAGGAAGGAGAGAGGAAGAGAGGAGAAGGCTGCGGCGCACCTGAATCCGGCGGCGGCGCCGGTGCCGGCGCAGCGACTGCCCTGCGCGAGCCGAGCCCATCCGCGCGAGTCCGCCCGCCCGTGGGACTCCTCTCGACCGCGCTCCGCTCCGTCCGCGACCGCAGCTCTGCTCCGCGACTCCGCCCCGTCCGCGACGCCGCCCCGTCCGCGACTCTGCTCCGCGATTCCCGCTCCGTCCGCCGCGACCAACTCTGCTCTGCGCGACTAGCAGGTATGTCCTCCCGTCCTCCTTCCTTTGCTGCTCTGCGGCTTTGCTCTTCCTCCCTCTTCTTCCTCTGCTCTTCACACCCCCCCCCCCCCCCCCCCCCCCCCCCCCCCCCCGCGGTTCCCATGCTCTGCTCTACTTTGCTTTCTCTGGTCTGCAGTTTGCACCTTTCTCCTATTTATTCTATGCTAGAGTTCGATAGTTGGAAGGGATAGCTCACATGTGCGCTCCTTTCTGTCTGATGACAGTTTGATGTGGTTGCTAATTGCTGTGAATAATTAATGTATGCTTGACTGCTTGTCTGTCTAAGAGAGGTTAATCTATTGATTTGTGTCATTGTTGTATGTGCCTCTGAGGCTCTGATTGTGAACACCAGTATAAAAATGTCTAATTGCCTATTAATCTATTACATGTACATGTACTGGTTGTCTGCTAGCATTTTTTTATTCTTGCCATTGCCATCTTGCTAATTTTCTACTGCCTAGTGCCTACTGACCTGTGTACTTTGAACTGCTAGATTAGTGTCACTGCTTAGATTAGATTATTGCATGCCATGAGACTCTAACTTTTGGTGGTTGGGCTATGTTATGTAATTGTGGCTGTGGACTACTAATTATGCCACTAAGACTATCTTACTTAGTTATATTTGTGAACTGCTTGTAATATGGCTAACTATGCCATTAAGACTCTTATCTATATTTCTAGAATGTTTGTAATGTGGCTAACTATGCCACTAAGACTCTTATCTAAGTTTATGGGCTGATATAATGATGATATATTGGTATTTGCTTGTGTCTTCTGTTGCTAAATTTCCTTGCTGTTGCTAAATTCCTTATTGTATATGCAGCTTGCTGTTTGGGAGAACAAAAGAGAGCTCAGATCATCAAAAGGTATTTCACTATCCATATTTAATCTAATTAGATTACAAAGTATTTCTGTTACATAATTATATTAATGAGTCACACATGTTGAACCTTGTTAGGGGCTGTATGGCACATGGAAGAAGCAACTGGAAAGGAGGATCACTGCTACATGGGCTCCAGAATTGGCAGCAGAAAGGTATGTATAAGTGTATTTTTGTGCTGTCCTATGGAAGGTTAGAGTATGTGTATGGCGTCGCCTCGCCGCGCGCCTAACTCGCCTAGGCGTCTGGAAGGGGGTGGAGCGCCGCAGCTCGCCTTACCGCCTTAAAAACTATGCTAGAGGGTATAATATAATGCCCCCCAAAGGAAAATCTGACAAACCCCTCTTAGTCAAATGAGTTTGGCCATACTTTTTGCAAGAACTTGACACAAGGGTAAAGGAAAATCTGACAAACCCCTCTTAGTCAAATGAGTTTGGCCATACTTTTTGCAAGAACTTGACACAAGGGTAGGTTAAAAACAGAAACGTGAAATTCAGTTGCAAGGTCAAGGCTTCGGATTTGGGAAGTCGTTAGCGACTTAGCAGTAAAAAAATCAGAATTTTATGAGAACAAGTAAGATAATAACTATAGTTCATAGTCAAATAACCAGCTATTTCGTCTATGAACTAGTGAACATATATGAACTTCACTAGATTTGTGCACAGAATAGGACACAAGTTTAATAACCTTTTGTTCTCTCCTCAGAGAAGAAGATTGATTGGTAGTATAAGTGATAGTCCCATGAAACAATAAATTCTGAGCCACAATAACTAGACAACAGATCAAATACATTTAGATGGTTATCACATCTCACCCTAGATATCTTATAATAACTAAAAGGCACAGATAAAGTCATGCAAATTCCAAAAAAGTTCAAAACATTGCACACTCAAATTAACAGATGACCAACAAATGGATCACTTGGTAAGAAGCTGGTGGCCACAATTGAATGAAATGAAAGAAATACAACTAACATATAGCAGAACGTTGGACACAAATAAAATGCATCAGTAAAACAAACTGGAATAGTAAATAATAAAGTCTAACTTTTCAGGATAAAAAAAAACTTTTACCACTAACCTGAATTTTCTGTATTTACTTCCTCAAGAATCTCTGCAATGTATTCCTTGGATGAACTATGTATAGTGTCTATCTTCATTTTCAATTTTGCACTTTCATCCTCCAGTGAACTTTTTTCATTCAGTAAGAGAACTAAATCGTCACTCGAACTTCTGAGCATATTGGCCTGAAACCCCATAGATTCATTGATGAATTTATCCCTGACGACACAGAACATCAACAGTCAGACAATACATACAACTACTCCCTCCATCCTGAAATATAAGGCCTGCATGTATTTCAAAATTTAAACTTTGCTATCTTTGACTAACAATTAGCCCAATCATATGAAAAGTTTATACTACAAAAGTAGTTAAATTAGATTTGTATTTAGAAATACTTTTTATAAAGTAATGATCAATTTTTTGTTCCTATAAATTATATATTATAAGAAAAATTATAGGTCAAAATATGTTTTTGAAGACTGCACCAAGTCAAATCGTGCCTTATATTTTGAGGAAATAAAGCAAACATATTTGCACTCGGTCTTTAGAGTAATTTTACAGTTAAATATAATTTCAAAATATGTCACTGTAGTGAGAGTCAAACAACAATAATTTAAAACCATGGAATCATACTTGTTATTTTACACACTGAAGATTTCAAAAGGGTTTTCGACTAAACAAGAAAATGTTTCATAATCCAATATTAAGGCACAAATTTTCAAGATGATTCTATGCATAGTAAAGCCTAAGAGATCTGTAGCAGTTTGAATGTAAACCATACATCTTATCAGACAATCTTTTTTGAATCCTATCCTGAGCAACTTTCTGGAACTCCAAATTTCCCTCAGCCACTTTAAGTAAATCTGATTCAGCAGCTGTTTAAAAAAACAGATTATTGAAAGAAAATCCAAAGATAATTGCAAGAGCCTAATATTAAGATCATTCACCACAAGGTATATGCAACAGAAAGATAAATGACATCCCAAAAAAGTCCAAATTACTCCCCCCACACAGGAAAGTTGCCCAGCTGACTCCGTAAACTAACTTTGTGTTCTCTCTCGATCTTCCAATTGATCCAATCTACTCCTTCCGTTCCAAATTATAAGTCGCTTTGACTTTTTTTGTTCATCCATTTTGCTATGTATCTAGACATATTATAATATCTAGAAGCATAGCAAAATGGATGTACCAAAAAAGTCAAAGCAACTTATAATTTGAAACGGAGGGAGTACCACTTAACAAGATTTCTCGTTTTTGTTTCTTCACGTACAAGTTGAGTTTTAAGTTCAAATTTTGTAGGATGATAGAGAGTATCATAACTTATATTAGAAAGATACATTATGAATTCCCACTGAGCTACAATATTAGCAAGTAACAGACTAGTCACCGGTCAACAAATAGTAGCAGCAATAGTAGAAGAATTTCAAGACTTGATCACTGAAGACTACCATGTAGCTACTGAACAAAGATGGACATGAATAGAAAACTTGAACCCTGAGGGAAAACCTCTCCTGAGTCATTGCATCAACAAGATTGATTCACTTCAGCACGGTTGAGAAGAGGCCCCAAATCCCAGCTATTCAGGATGTGCCGCTAACAGCGAGAATGCTCCTGTAGGCACCCGCATATTATGCTGCAACCATCGGTGGACCATGCATTTTACTGAAAATTGCACAGCGAGTGGCTTGTTTTTATGAAGGGAGTTGAACTCAGGATGGGACATCGTATTCCCTACCAGGCTACCACTGTGTTGCGTTCAAAAAATTCCCTACCACTGTGCTACATAGACCTTCTAAACATGAATATAACAGTATTTGTGAACTTGATAAAAAAGGAAGAATAATATGTTGTCTATAAAAGATAAAAGGAAAAAGTCTAATTGACCCCCCCCAACTATTGGGGGTAGTCTAGTTTACCCCCTCAACTATGAAACGGTCTAATTTACCCCCTGAACTTTGCAAAACCGGCCAAATCACCCCCTCGAGCGGTTTTAGACGGTGGTTTTGCTACAGTACCAACGGTTTTGCTACAGTAACACGGTTTTGTCCTTTTCTTTTAAATTTATTTCGTCTGAATCTTTGAAAAATCATAGTAAATCACAAAAAAAATCATAAAATAAAAAAATTCAATTTTGTTGGACTTCACATGAGTAGATCTACACAGTGAACATATAATATAATATGCTTTAGTACAAAGTTTTTGCTGTAAATTTTGATCTATTTTTTTGTAATTAATTTGAATAATTCATACAACAAAAACTTTGTACTAAAGCATACTATATTATATGTTCACTGTGTAGATCTACTCATGTGGAGTCCAACAAAATTAGATTTTCTATTTTATGATTTCTTTGTGATTTACTATGATTTTTCAAAGATTCAGACGACATAAATAAAAAAGAAACGGACAAAACCGATGCTACTGTAGCAAAACCGTTGTTACTGTAGCAAAACCACCGTCTAAAACCGCTCGAGGGGGTGATTTGGCCGGTTTTGCAAAGTTCAGGGGGTAAATTAGACCGTTTCATAGTTGAGGGGGTAAACTAGACTACCCCCAATAGTTTGGGGGTCAATTAGACTTTTTCCAAAGATAAAAGGTAGCCCCCTTGTTCTGATATTAATGGAAGTTTAGAGAGCATGCAGCTCTGTTTCAAAGGCATCGCCTAGGAATCCAGGTGGACCCAGCTCGCCTTGGGGGTCTAGTTAGACCTTGACGCCTAGGTGTCACCTAGGCGATAAGGCGTACCCAGCTTGCCTTGTTGCCTTTGAAACCATGGCGTGCAGTAAAACTTCTCTACCTTTCACCAGTGGCTATAAGAAAAGCTCTTTGTTCAGTCATGTTAAACTGTTAGTCGCTATACTCGTTGTGAAAAGCAACATTATTTTTTCACTCAAATAAAAAGTAACAATTGAAGTCGCATGTTGCCCATGTCAATTGTGAAAACATCTTGGTGAACACAAGAAGTAGCATTTTAGGAACTTTAGACCTATCTTTGTTGAAAAATGACATAGATATAGGCACGTGAAAGAAAGTTGACCAACAATGAGAAAACATTAAAGATACAGGATGTTTTCCAAATGTGTGCAATGCTGAAAATGGAAAACAAAGGAATAATTACCAGCCACTTGGATAAGGCCATTGAGTTCAAACTCAGTAACTGATACTTCTTTTGTCAACTCAGACTCCTTGTTGAGATAGTGCTTTTCGGTTTCAGAATGCTGCACTATCTCTGATTCTATTTCCCTGGTCTTTTGTATGTTATGTTCAATCTCTTCATTGACCTAATTCAGGGGATATAATGAATGTTACAGCATGGTAAGTGTCAAAAGAAGTTGAATATAAAAACCAAGCATGTATTCTCTCTGTTTCAAAATATAAGGTGTGGTTTTACTTGGTGCATTCCCGAACACTGTAACTAGGCTACTAATATATCTTGTTAGTTCATAACTATAAGATCAATACAATACAAAAGGGCTCTCAAATATGAATCCAATGATACTAAAGTTGTATTCCACAATCAGAAAAATTCTAAAGTTAGATTTTGGTCAAATATTTTAAATTTTGTATCCCAAAATGCATGCAAGACTTATAAAAAGAAACGGAGGGAGTATTCAACATGGATCAAGAAAATAGAAAATCCAGCTCTCTACAAGCAAGTCATTACTATTAATTCACAGCAAGAAGGTATACAGTTGCTTTCATAGAAACAATATAACACACACCACATCAGTTACCCTTACATCATACCGTTCATATTGTTGTGGCTTGTGCTAAACTCAGATGATTTATCATAAAGGCATAGGACTCATCATCCACGCCAGCTGTGTTACATTGTATTCACAAAACGGCAAGGACCAGATGACTCTCCTTCTAAAGCATAATATCATTCAGTTTGTATACATGAAAACATAATCACTCAGGACGACATAATACAAGGTAAAGCATGAGCAAGATTTCATGCTCAATCAGATGCACCATACACAGGACAGTTAACAGTTTGATCATCCATTCACATACAATTTTGAGCTGTGCAGTTTGTAGTTTAATTACCCATTCCCATACAATGAGATGTATGTTACTTCAGCAATAACTAGAAACTTAATGGTGGAACCAAAATTTTCATTTAAAAACATAATCTTGTGATTAACAAGCAAACTAATGTGACCCACAAGGCTTCCCTTGAATGCTGAACGAAACTGTATGATATGACACCAATCATGTCACCAAAAATGTTCAGTGCAGCAAACATGCCTAGGGAAGGCAGTTAGGTGTTGATTAGAAAGAGCTCAATTTTATAGCAGCATCAGAATCCTGAAAATTGATACAATTTTTAAATAGCAAAGTAATTTCGTAACATCCACCAAAGGCATCACGGCCCGCCCGTAACTCCAGAGAGCAGAGATGTCAGATGTACACAGCAGCTAAAACGCAGCAGCAAGCAATGTAGCTGGACTCAACTCAACTGAAGTCTGAACTCTCAAATATTACCCCCAAGACCCCAACCCGTTTCTCTGCAGCTCGAGTCGAGTCGAAACCCTAACGCGGCTGACGCTCGCTGGTGGAGGTTCCAGCAGACCCCACGCGAGGCGATTCATCCGGGAGGAGTCCAGCCGGGCCGGGTTGGGCGGCGCAGCGACGTCACTGCCCCCTCAATCAATTCACTCTACACCGGCGAGCAGAGAGAAGGGAAGCACACAAGTGAACATAAGAGGGGAGAATAGTGGATGCTAGACCTTGTCGACCATATCCTTGAGGGAGGAGATGTGGCGGAGGATGGCGCCGGAGTCCTCCGCCATTGTACAAACCCACGCGGCCACGCTGAGGCGGCGCCGTGAGGCGAGAGACGGTTGATTGGTTGGGCCTAGCCTCGGTGGTGTTTGCTTCAGCGAGTGGTAACGCAAAGGAAATGAAATCGAATTACGCTGTAATCGGTGCTGGAATGTTTGATTGTGATCTTTATTTGAAAATAGAAATGGAAACAGGTAATACTGATTGCTGAAAGTAAGAAACAAGCATGTGTAATGGTAATGCATATCCTTTATAATGGGATTGCAACGGGAAAATAATAATGTGATAATCTAAGTTTGAATATATGTTGTGACACAATATTTTGTTGGTAGCCAATCATTCACTATTACATAAGACCACTATATCTGGAAATATATAGCTAAAACAAGGTAATCATGTCGCTTAAAAAATATGGAGCAATACTAAATTATATTCAAACCTTCAGTTTATTTTATATTACATAAGTATTAATATGATCGAGTGGCCAACTTTAAGTCTTCAACTTTAACACACGTGGTGATAGACCGTTGGATGTTAAATTTGGAGGTAGTTGCGCAAATCATCTACCTCAATCAAAACTACAGGTTCTGTTCATCCGGCTTATAATCCGTATTTTTCAGCTTATTTTTTCAGCCGGAACAGTGTTTTTCTCTCACAACGAATCAGCCAACAGTGTTTTTCAGTCGGCTTATCAGCACAGCCGAACGAGGCCATACGGTACATCATCTCGTCTCTTTGGAAATGACCATACATCTTCATGTCAATCATATTCTTTCAGTTGTTCCGTATAGATAATATCGTGAGGCGATGTAGTTTTCCTTTGACATATTTTCATTGTACTTAGGAAAATGAAATCTATTAGCACATTAAGATCATTGCCTTCCCCAGTGTGCGGTAACATACCTGAAAGGATAGGAACCGGCTAGAGGGGAGAATAATCAGTGACCGTTAAAGACACTGACAAGTTGGATTAGAAACACCAAAGTCCCTAATAATGCTACTTCTATGTAGAGGTTTGTGTCCTAGGGTGACAAAAGCTTGCAATTCAATTCTAAGAAAGCAAACAACACAAAGTAAGTGCAAGAATTGAAATGAATTCAAGATATACCACAGAAGATGTATTCTTGTGGTATCGGTGACTTGCCGGTCACCCTAAGTCCATGTTGAGAAGAGCTCGTTCATTGCTCCTCTGTCAAGCTTCCAACCTCGCAAGGTTGTCTCGGTATATTGAGCGATTTGATCTTGAGCTGGGTAGAACAATAAGAAGGTACACAATACTATAGGCGCCTAGTATATATTTAAAACACATATCTTATATGACCTGAATTCATGGCATGTGCTTATACGAATTAGAACAACTCGCGTGTAGCGATAATAAAGAGTCTGGTTCCAAGTTATATGAGTTTCGTGCAACACACATACACGTTTGCTAGTATATATTAAAAACACAACTCCTATACCATAGGCGTACGAAATGCCGCTCTCCTAATGCCACTTTTCTTGGTTTGGGTTTGAGAATTGTTCCTGGCCTAGAAAGGGACTTAGGCCTTGTTTGTATATTGTCGAATTCACTTTAATCCACATGTATTATTGTGGATTCGAATGGAATTTAGTCCAAGTTCTACTTCAATCTACTCCAACATATATTTGAATTAGAATCCCGTTAAAAACACACACACAGTATTGAAACTAGCATCGTGGCACTTTCCTCTTGAACATCACTATTCACTACGAATCATTGGGCTTATAGGGCACACCGTATCAATCAGCAGAGACAGGCTCGCATCAAAGCTTGATCCTGACGAGGCTGACACGATCAGGAACATCAAACTCGTCGATGGGTTCAGGCGCAAGCATACAGAACGCATTTGTCCAGCTCCAGCAGCGAATCGCAAGGCATGTGCCGCCCCCGCCCCCCGTCAAGGTCATGCCGACGTCCGTGCATGGCCCCCATCCCCAGGTCGCGTCACGTACGTGCATCGTGCACGCCCGAGACCCGAACCATGGAAACCCCCGCATGTCCGCATTCTGCCAAGCAAACCGCGCCACCGGATCGCTCATCAGCAGTGACGGATCTAGATGAACATAAAGGAGGGTTAAATAGTAAAAATTTAAGACTAAAGTTAGAGATTAATAAAAATTTAAGACTAATGAACACATATTTAATGAAGAAATCAGGATTATAGGGGGGCGGAGCCCACCCAGCCCCCCCCCCCTTTGGATCAGCCCCTGCTCATCAGTCATCACGTAGTACGCCGCCGTCTCTCCGCACGCCCATGCCGGGTTTTGGACGCGCCCCCCTGGTGCATTAGCAGTATTATTATCCCCACCATGGCCTCTGACAGGATAAACTTATGGCATAATAATGCGCTCTGTAACGTACTGTGTATGTCGCGCGGAAGGCCGCCCCGGTTTGTACTCTTTTCCGTGATCCGGAGCCCGGCGAAGAATATCGGCTAGTGTGCAGGTCGGTGGACGAGTGCGACGCGTTAGGTTCCGTGTCAACGCCGGGGAAGGAGCTGGGCTTCTCCAGTGTGTAGTGTAGTGTAACAGTCAAAGATTGTTGGGTGACGACGACTGTGGCACGAAGCGCCCGTGAAAATCTGGTAAATATCTTTTCCAGCGAAGATGATAATAATGTACGTAATGCGTGGCTATTGCTGCTCGGCAAAGGCTACAAGGGGCTAGTGCAGTAGTGGTCACGGCCTCTGAAACTGCGCTTAGTGTAGTGTAGTGAAGGACTTGCCAGTGCACGAGCTGAACTAGGTGCCGCGGCCATTTCCTGTCCGATAGACTGGCTCGGGCACGTGGTATGGACGGGCCACAGCTTCCTCACGGGAGGTCGGGAGGAACCGAGCAAGTAGTCAAGTCGAGTTGTGCCGCTGCCAGAATGCGCAAGTACTTGTGTATAGCGTGCCTCTTTCGGTGCCTTCGGTACGAGTCTGGCGATCGTACTCTGCTTCGTGTTTACTGCCTGGAGCATGTGCTTATCGATCTTTTGTGTTTGGGAATTGGGAGACGCGTCTACCAGATTCTCTGTGCAAAGGTCATCACTACTGCATGCTCTCTCCGTCCCATTAAAATTATCGTTTTTTTACTTTTAGACTCTCGCTTGGTCATTCGTCATATTTAAATTTTTTATATAAATAATAAAATAAATAAATTATTATTAAAGTATCTTTAATAATAAAATAAGTCATAACAAAATAAATAATATTTTTATAAAAATTTTAAATACGACGAACGGTCAAACAAGAAATTTAAAAGTAAAAAACGACCCTTTCAGTGGCACGGAGGAAGTAATTGCTCAACAGAATATGCAACGAGTCAGTAATCGTGAATTCGTGCTCGGTGTGCAGACGACATTCTCACTTTCCACCTAGAAACGCAGAGCAAGATTGAGATCGCCGATGATAGCAGTCCCAAGGAGTATTGGGGGCTAAAGACGCAAGATCCGAGGTGGATTGCACCGGGATTACCACGATCTTCTTATTCGGATATAATTTTTTCCACCATCTACATAATTACATGATGCGAGTTGCTATACACTAGTACTCCACAGCCATAGAACATCCATCCATGATCCATGCCACCTCGTCGCCCTCGACGACCCTGCGCTCTACCACATTTCTCAGCCAGCCGTCCATGCCTCCTGGCGGCCGCCGGTTGGCCCCGACAAGCTCGTCGGGACCCGAGAGACCCGTCGTCCTCCCCTGCCGGGTCAAAACCTCCATTTGCCCGGGTTCCCGGAGCGGGGGAAGAAGCACAACCACCATGTCCTCCTGGATCACAACTCACTCCACTGCCCACGGCACGCACGCACGCACTCTTCTAATCAGACTAAGTAAAGGGACGATATCATGTGTCAGCTCCACTCCACCGCCCGCCCGGGCCTTGCATGGTGTGGTGTCGTGGTCTAGGCGTCTCGCCGCGTGGCCGCCGCCCCCGTGCATGCTGCAAGAACTTTACTTCCTGAATTCTTTTTTTTTTCTTTTCTTTTGTAGTTCTTTTGGCCGGCCGGATCGTGTTGATCCTCGGCGCGGCCACGGCCACTGCGGTGCCGGTGCGCGCGTCAATCGAGTGGGTAGCATGTTTCCTCACCTCCGGTGTTCCAGAGGAAGTGCGCGTAGGCCGCGGCGTGGTGAGCGTTCCCGGGGTCCGCCGCGATGGCCTCCTGGTAGGTGTCCTCCGCGCCGGCGAGGTCGTTCCGCGCCTTCCACAGAAAGGTAGCGTACCAGCTCAGCGCCTCCGAGTCTGCCGGCTCAGCGCGCACAGCCCTCTCGAAGTAGTGCTCCGCCCTGCAAAGAGACGAGTGAGGTATTGACGAATGACTGCGGCTGCGTAGGCAATTCGTCGAACAGTGTGTGGGCGTGGACGAGGGGACCTACCGGTCGTGGTCGTTCTGCACGAGGTAGAGGAACTGCGCGAAGTTGGCGAGGATGAGCGAGTTATTGGGCTCAGCGGCGACGGCCTGCTCGTAACTCTGCTGCGTCAGCGTGTGCTCGGCGTGGTCCTCAGTCTCCAGCTCCGCCTCCACCGGCGCGACGAGGCTTCTTAGCACGTCCGAGTCGCTCAGCTCCTCGGCGCGCGCGCTGGCCTGCATCTTGGAGGCCTCCGCGAGCATCATTTCCCAAATGGCCTGCTCGTCGGCGTTCGCAGCGTCTTGGGCAGCGACCTCAGCCGCAGGGGGCGCCGACGGCTGCTGCGGCGCCAGACGGCTTAGCCGATACAAGGACTCGTCCGACCGGCCGTCGCCGGTGGCGCCCGCGACAGGCGGCGTCTTGCCGCCGCCACCGCCGCTGTTCTCGCCGACCGAGGCCGTCCGGCCGACGGAGAACGTCTTCACTGAAGCCGCATCGAACCGCGGCCGGGACGGTTCGGCGCGCTGGGTGTTGACCAGCGCGACAGCAGGCGGAGTGGGCGGGATGGTGGCGGCCGCAGCGGCGACGCTGTGGCCCATCGATTGGACGGTGAAGTTGGCGAGGAGGAGCATGAGAGAGACCATGAGCGCCGGCGTGCCCGCGAAGATGTGCTGGAAGAGCCAGACGAAGGAGGCGTGCATCTCGCCCTGCACGCGCGCCAGGACGCCCTGCAGGTCGTCGCAGAGCAGCGCGTCGCGCATCTGCTGCAGCGCGAAGCTCTGCAGCTCCCGCACAATGAGCACCATGGAGGAGAAGGCGCGGCCCACCGACTCGCCAGCGGAGCCCAGCAGCAGCCCCTCGTCCCAGCGCGAATGCCGCGCCGCCGCCACCTGCTGCCGCTGCGCCTGCTGCTGCTGCTTTTTCCGCTTCAGCATCCGCAGCGACAGCGGCAGCCCGACGTTGTTCGCGCTGCGCTCCACGCTCGCGGGCCACCCGCCGCAACCCGCCGCGCTCGCCGGCTGCACCCCGGCCGCCGCCGCGAGCTCCTCGATCCTCTTCATAAACTCCGCGTCCCCGCCACCCATCCCATCCAAACTCGCGCTCAGCGCGCACCTCGCTGGCGTCCGAGCCAGGCGCGGCCGCCGCACCATCACACCGGTTCCCCAGTTTAGGGGCGACCGGGATCTCGCGAGCCCGGCGCATCCGCCGCCGCCGCCTCCGAGGAAGGCGGGCAACGGCCGCGAGGAGGTCGAGGGCGACGACGAGGCGGAGGAGGAGCGCGCGCACGGCGACGGTGCCACGGCGGCCACCTGGAAGCCCATGACCTTGTTCCGCTGCGGTGTCGGACGAGGCCCTCGAGCGCCCCCGGCTGGCCTGGCCTTTGGTTGGGCCACCACCGCAGGGGGAGGTGTGGTAGCAGGACTGGAGGAGGCCGGCCAAATGCGAGGAAAAGAAGGGAAAGCGTTGGGGCGCTTTTAATCAAGGATCCGGATGGGCGTCCTGGTCTCCCCATGCTGCTCGTGAACCGGCCGACTTGTCTGGTGACGGTGCGTGCGAAGTCAGTTAAAATCGCGGCCGTGGCCGCGTTCACATGCCATACATACCCAAAATATTTCCTCTTCCACCCGTCACATCAAATCTTTAGACGCATACATAAAGCATTAAATATAGGTAAAAAAATAACTAATTACATAATTTGTCTGTAAAGTTCGAAACAAATCTTTTGAGTCTAATTAATCCATGGTTGGACAAATTTTACCGAATAACAACGAAAAATGCTACAGTAACTTTTCGCCCAAATTTTCTCAACTAAACACAGCCCGTGTTGTAAAGCCACCCAAAAGTCTTTATACCATTATTACAAAATTAGGATTATTGTTGATTTAATTGTTTCAATATTTGTATCTGTGGTACAACATACTACGTTGGAAAATAAAATTGGTATGGCCATAACAAGTGTTATTTTTATTTGAACATTGTTTGGAATAAAATGTAATCTATATTTGTACTCTAACTCCAAGAGTTTCTTTACATTGTTTTGTATTTACATATAGGAATAGAGATTTTAGACTGGGACATTACTATTTTTCACTTAGTTGATATCGTAATTAATGGCTATATCAAACCATCATAGGTTTTTGTGTTTTTGTTGGATCGAAGGTTTTAGCCTAGCTTTATTAGAAAGTGTAATGCTGAAACCCTGATCGGACACTGGGGAAAACGAGTTTTACAATGAAGCTTACATCTTCTAAACGCACCTAGACGACACCAAAACAGAGCTCTACTGACCACAAATTAGACTTCTCACTCAATCAACCAAGCTTCTACCCAGCTAAAGGACAACCACCATAGGTTTCGGACCGGGACTATCCTTACAATTTGGAGGGGTACTACAAAGTGTCGTTAACTGCAAATTCATACGATCATATCCTTTTCAAATTCCTATTAGTGTGCATAAGGTGAAAAACGGAATTTGTGTAGAGTCAACTACTCCATATGTTCCAAATTATAAGTTGTATGTATCAAGACATTCGGTGCATTAGATACATAGCAAAATAAATATCAGATAAGCCAAAGGGTCTTATGATTTGAAACCGAAAAAGTAGTATTTTCATAAGGGCAGCCCCAACGCAGGCGTACAGGCATGTTAGCCTTGGCAAAAAAAATATGTGCCACATGTTCAGCAAACAACTTGAGGCTGTTTACCCATCAACCATCAACTAAAGTCTAGTGCAGTCTTTTACAGCTTTTTGCAGTGTAAAAAAGACATCATACAACTACCGTTTCCTCACTCCAACTCTCTCTCTCTCTTTTCACAAACAGCTGCTCCGTTCCTACAATGCGTGCTCTATTGTTAGCTTCTGTAAAAATGTCAGATGAGGCCGTGCTTCCTCTGCAGGCCACTACAACCCTCTGCGAGGCAGCTTATCCATTTAATGTGGCACTTGCGGTCTGATTTGGAGCACGGGGCAGCATGACAGGGTGGCGCGTTGGGGGTGGCCTAATAAGACTAGAGGGGTCCTAAAGAAAAAGGCTAAAGACTCCAAAGGCAGCAAAATCACCCCTAACCGTGTGATTGGCAGCTTTTTTTAAAAAAAAAAACCGTGTGATTGGCAGCTAAACGCCGTGGGACGAGCTCGTGCATCGCGCTCCCCACTAGAGCACGACGGCACCCTGGCCCCACCCGCCCAAAAGCAGCAAAGCTTTTTTTTTTCCTTTTTTGATTTGGAAAGCAGCAAAGCTGGTGACCTTGACGCGACGCAGACGATGAGCAAATATCGCGGGCGAACGCGAACGGACGGCACTGCGCGAGGGCAAAAGATGGGCGCGACGCGGCACCATAATCCAGAAGCCGACCTGGGTTTTGTACGGGTCGACCCGGACAAGGGAAGGAGGAGGCCCGCGCCGGGGCTCCAGCGCTTTCCTGGCGGGGGGTGTATCGACGGTGGGCGACGGATCATCGGATGGGCGCCGAGCGGCCCGGATGGGACCTGGACGCTTCCCCTCCCCCTCGCCCGTCCACGTGCCGCACATGTGGAATTTGCGTGCGCTCTCGGAGGGTGAAGGGCCGGTGAATTGCTGGTCTGCTGCTGCTAGCTGTGCGGTTGCGGCGCAGGGATGGGGGCGGCCGTGTCGTCCGCGTGCGGGCATTGGGGCGGGGGCCGTACCAGCTGTAGCTGGAGCCTGGTGATGCAGCCGTGCAAGCCGGATCGGGGTTGTCGGGAGCAGTAGCCAGTTGGAGTCTGTTTGTTTTACGGAGTTAAAGTCAAGGGCTTTCCGCTATACGAATTCTGAATTAAAAAGCATAGATCTAAATATCGATCTATAGATTTCACAATTTTTTTCTCAAAATGTACTCTAAAAACTGATAATTATCTTCTTCCCCCCTCTCTCTTGCAGGAGTTTGTATCGTGAACAATTGATTTCTATAAAAACAGGGTTTATCTTCGTAAGAAAGATGTGATAGTGTAACAGTAATAATTCTCCTGTTTATGCTACCTTCATCGGGATCAATTCAATAAAGATAGCGTAACACGTTGTCGCCAACTTCGGCATAGGACATTTCACTTAAGTTAGCTCATAGAAAGTAAAACATTTGTCTTATGGCAAAAGATTCGTCTAATTTAATCCGTGATGAATTAGTATCATAGTATTGTTTAGGGTAGTCCCAAAGATAGAAACTATGTGCGATATCCAAGAAGACCACGTCAACAAAAAAAATCATCTACGTAAACTATCTCACACGATCACCCTGTTCGCTGGCTAGCTGATTCTAACTGACGCTGATATGTCGTGAGAGAAAAAACACCGCTGAATGGCTAGCTGATAAGCACGAGCGAACAAGGTGAATGGTAGAGTCTTCGCGTAATAAATATTAAAGATTTTTTTTCTTTCTCTCCATTATCCCTTCTCCTCTCTCTCCGCTAGTTCTATGCTTGCTTCCCTCTACCTCCGTTCGTTCCTATAATCCTACCAACCAGAGCTCGTTCCTACCAACCAGAGCACGAGACAAGCACAAGCAGCACACCGCAGACGATGAGCGCACGCGACAGCGGTGAAAGGTCTTGATGGCTAGAGAGGGGTGAATAGCCTTTTAAAAATTTCTACAAAGACAAGCTAAACAAGTTTATCAATATAACAAATAGCGAGATGCGAGTTTTGCTTAGCCTACGGGGTGTTTGCAAGCCACATATCCAATTCACAATTCTAGTAAATTTGCACTCAACCACACAAGTCAAACCACACAACTTAGCTTACAACTAAAGCTAACTAGCTACACAAGCTAAGAGCTATACTAACAAGCTAGCAAGGTAACTAAAAAATAATACAAGAGAGAGTTAGAAGGGTATCACCGAGGGGCGAAGTATTGGGCCAACCAATCAATATGATCAAGAGATGAATTCCACAATACACAACCACCGGAATCGATTAATCACAAAAAAAAATGATGACACAAAGATTTATCCCGAGGTTCACGTGCTTGCCGGCACGCTAGTCTCCGTTGTGTCCCTCTTCACCACATGGTTCGGTGGCTAATCGGTCTCACACTGAGCCTCTCAAAAAGGCGCCACAAGAACCTACCAAATGGCAAAAGGTTACAAATGACATGAGAATCCACTAATGTTGCCTTTGGCGCTTAGCCGAGGTAGGCACAAACCCCTCACAATAACCGGAGGTGGCCAAGAACAATCACCAACTCTTGCCAACACCTCCAAGCTGCTCCAAGCCGTCTAGGTGGCGGCAACCACCAAGAGAAACAAGAATCCCACAGCAAATCAACCACCAAGTGCCAACTAGATGCAATCTCACAATGCAAATGCACTTGGATCACTCAATCTCACTTCGAATATGCAAAGAAGCAAAAGAGATGAGTGGGAGGAGAGTTGCTTAGCTCAAAGTGCTCACAAGTATGTCAAAGAATGCAAGAGAGAGCCTTGAGCCGACCAACGAGTATTTATAGACGTACCCCTTCGAATAGAGCCGTTAGGCACAAGATTCAGCTGCAGTCGCGCTGACCGGACGCACGAAGCTTGACCGGACGCACTGGTCCCATAACCGACCGGACGCGCTGGTCAAGTCTAAGCAGCGCTCTAGCGAGACAGCGACCGAACGCGCTGTTAGACGAACCGAACGCCACAGTGCCAGCGTCCGGTTAGAGTCTAGTAATCACCCAGAACGACCGGACGCGTCCGGTCGACCGTGACCGGACGCGCCACCGCGTCCGATCAGAAGACCAAGACACGCACAAACCCTAAGCATTGACCGGACGCGTCCGGTCAAATACAGACCGTGTCTGGTCCAGCGTCCGGTCACCACTGTGACCTCCATTCGTCTCCATTTGATTCACCCTTGAAAGGTCTTGATGGCTAGAGGGGGTGAATAGCCTTTTAAAAAATTCTACAAAGACAAGCTAAACAAGTTTATCAATTTAACAAGTAACGAGATGCGAGTTTTGCTTAGCCTACGGGGTGTTTGCAAGCCACCTATCCAATTCACAATTCTAGTATTTGCACTCAACCACACAAGTCAAACCGAGAAGGTAACTACAATTACAACTAGCAAGCTACACAAAAGAGCTACTCTAGCAAAGCTAACTAGCTAGCAAAGATAACTAAGAAGGTAATGCGAAGTTGAGTTAGGAGAGTTTCATCGAGGGGCGAAGTATTGAGCCAACCAATATGATCAACAATGAATACCAAGATAACCGAACACAGGGATCAATCAATCACAATATAAAAGTGATGACACAAAGATTTATCCCGAGGTTCACGTGCTTGCCGGCACGCTAGTCCCCGTTGTGTTCCTCTTCACCACGTGGTTTGGTGGCTAATCGGTCTCACACCGAGCCTCTCAAAAGGCGCCACAAGAACCTATCGAATGGCAAAAGGTTGCAATGACACAAGCAATTTACTAATGTTGCCTTTGGCGCTTTGCCGAGGTAGGCACAAACCCCTCACAATCACCGGAGGTGGCCAAGAACAATCACCGACTCTTGCCAACGCCTCCAAGCTGCTCCAAGTCGTCTAGGTGGCGGCAACCACCAAGAGAAACAAGAATCCCGCAGCAAATCAACCATCAAGTGCCAACTAGATGCAATCTCACAATGCAAATGCACTTGGATCACTCAATCTCACTTTGAATATGCAAAGAAGCAAGAGAGATGAGTGGGAGGGGAGTTGCTTAGCTCAAAGTGCTCACAAGTATGTCAAATGTTCGAGAGAGAGAGCCTTGAGCCGGCCAACGAGTATTTATAGACGTACCCCTTCGAATAGAGCCGTTAGAAACTTAAACAGCCGAAATCATGCTGACCGGACGCGCTGGTCCAACTGACCGGACGCGCCGGTCGCACAACGGCTAAGTCACGAAGCACTGACCAGACGCGCTGGTCCAACTGACCGGACGCGCTGGCCCCGTGACTGACCGGACGCGCTGGTCATGCCTGAGCTGCGCACAACAACACAATGACCGGACGCGCTGGAGAAATGACCGGACGCCACAGTGCCAGTGTCCGGTTAGAGTCCAGTAAGCTCCCTGAACGACCGGACGCGTCCGATCGACTGTGACCGGACGCGCTTCGTGTCCGATCATCAAACTAAAAACCGCGCAGATACTGAACACTGACCGGACACGTCCGGTCATGCAAAGACCGCGTCCGGTTCAGCGTCCGGTCACCTCTGTGACCTCCGTTCGCCTCTGTTTCTTTTATGACTTCCGGCGTAGTGGAAAATAGTCATTTTAATTCCTCGAAAACGCCCCTCTCTACTGCTCAAACTCCACCGCCTTCGCAAACGTGCTAACGACACCAAGTGATCTCGTCATGTGTGAGTGTGTTAGCATTTTCATAATCATTTTTTGAGGCGATATTAGTTCTATCCAAATGCATATGATTATAAAATGCACACCTAGAGACACTTAGGAGTTCAATAGCCGCGTCATTCCCATCTTTATAGTACGACTATCTATCCTATAATGTAACCACACCCACTAGGTGTCTTGGTTACTAAAACACAACCCTTAAGCAAATACCTTTGCCTTGATCACGTAGGGTTGCGTCCAAATCCAAGTGTGGCCCTCATGATCACCATGTTCATCTTGCCACCAACCTTGGAATGTACTAATCCTCATATGCTACATACAACTTAGGCATAGGATTAGTACTTAGGCATTGTCACTAATTACCAACACCAAACATAGGACTTTCAATCTCCCCCTTGTTGGTAATTGGTGATAAACCTTTCACAAAGATATTATGATAAAATTTTGATTGAACCCATGTCACATTGTCCAAGTATATTACCATATGTAAGAATTATGGACATGTGATCATGAATTCAAATTGATAGCAATGGTTCCCCCTATATGTATGCTATATGTTTGGATTTTGGAAGCATACATGTTAGATAGGAAAGTATAGGAGCATTAACTACCAATAGGTGCTAAGTGTTTTAGATTATAGACCTTTGAAGCGTGATACCACCGGAGTAGCGATAAACATCATCTTAGCACCTTGTGTAGTTAGATTCCACTTGGAAAAGCACAAACATAACTAGAAACCTCGTGAGATCAACATTATAAGCAAGGCTCTAGTACCACTTTGAAAAACATGAAGCAAGAAAAATCTAACTACTTTCTATTCATGCTAGTACCTCAATATACCATTCAAATTATACTAGCAAGTCACCACACAAGCAAAGTATCAGAGAAAAAGAAATGCATAACTATGCATCATACATATGAAGTGCACATATAGATGCAACATTCATATTTAAGAGCTTGCACCCCCTACTTGTGTGCTCAAAATTATCTTTGTGAACAACATTTTTCATCCCCATTGTGCTTCTCCTCCTTTGAGTTCTATCTTTATGAACAACAATTTCTCCCCCTTTGGCACCAATGACCACAAGGGACCAATTTTAGATAGATTATCATGTTGAAATATGGGGTGAGGATCAAGTTTGTGATTCAACCTAGATTACTTGCATAAACAAAATACTCCGATTTAATCCAAGGGCAAGCTTCTTCACACCATGCTAGAAGGGTTATCATGCACCATGTTGAAGCAAATATTTAGACAAGTTTTCTAGATTAAACACTTAGGATCACAAGCTACTTAAACAAGTTATATGCTACCACTAGATCATACAAGTCATGGAAACAATAGTGGCACCATATAAACTTTAAATTCATTTGATTTTCATGAATGAGCCTAGAACATGTAAATTATGACTAGATGCACTAAATAAGTCCTTAGTATAGAATGTATGACATGTCAACCAATTGTACCTTGGGGCTCGAAGGAGAGGCATGTCATATATGGAGTGCATCAACTCATGTTGGAGAAGTCAAGTATGTTCAACTCATTCTTTAGCTTGTGAAATCTCTTCTCATCAAGTGGCTTGGTGAATAGATCGGCTAATTGATCTTCGGTGCCCACACTCTCAATAGCAATGTCACCCTTTTGTTGATGATCTCTAATAAAGTGATGGCGAACATCAATATGCTTTGTTCTTTGATGTTGAACCGGATTGTTGGTTAGCTTCATGACACTTTTATTGTCACATAGCAATGGCGCATTCTTGAAATTGATTCCAAAATCCTTCAATGTTGCCTTCATCCACAAGATTTGTGCACAACAACTACCCGCGGTGATGTATTCAGCCTCGGCGGTAGATAGTGCAATACTATTTTGCTTCTTGGATGACCATGAGACAAGTGATCTTCCCAACAATTGACAAGTCCCGGAAGTGCTCTTTCTCTCCACTTTGTCACCGACATAGTCGGAATCCGAATATCCAACTAACTCAAAGCTTGCACCTTTGGGATACCATAATCCAACATCTTGTGTATGCTTTAAGTACCTCAATATTCTCTTTGTTGCCTTCAAATGACTTTCTCTTGGTGAGGCTTGAAATCTTGCACACATGCATACACTAAACATCACATCAGGCCTTGATGCCGTCACATAGAGTAGGCTACCAATCATTGATCTATATAGCTTTTGATCCACCATGTTGCCACTCTTGTCACTATCCAAGGTTCCACTAGTGCTCATTGGAGTAGTGATTCCTTTTGCATCTTCCATACCAAACTTTTTAAGCATATCTTTGATGTACTTGGTTTGGCTCACAAATGTTCCTTCCTTCATTTGTTTGATTTGAAGTCCAAGAAAGAAACTAAGTTCACCAATCATTGACATTTCAAATTCCTTTGCTATCATTTTCCCAAACTCATCACAATAATCTTGATTGGTTGAACCGAATATGATATCATCAACATATATTTGCAACACAAATAAGTCTTTCCCAATCTTCTTGGTGAATAATGTTGTATCCACTTTGCCCATGACAAATCCTTTGGATAGCAAGAAGTCCCTCAATCTTTCATACCATGCTCTAGGTGCTTGCTTCAATCCATACAAAGCTTTTCTCAATTTGTAGACATGATTGAGTTTCTTCTCATCTTCAAAACCGGGAGGTTGCTCCACATACACCTCCTCTTAGATGTACCCATTGAGAAATGCACTCTTCACATCCATTTGATATAGCTTAATATTGTGAGCACAAGCATAGGCAAGTAAGATCCTAATTGCTTCCAATCTTGCAACCGGGGCATAAGTTTCACCAAAGTCAAGACCCTCTATTTGTGTGTAACCTTGAGCCACTAGTCTTGTTTTGTTTCTTACTACTATCCCATCTTGATCTTGCTTGTTGCGAAAGACCCATCTTGTTCCAATGACATTGTGATCCTTAGGCCTGTCAACTAATTCTCATACTTCATTTCTCTTGAAGTTGTTGAGCTATTCATGCATTGCATTTACCCAATTCGGATCTCTCAATATTTTATCAATGTCCTTGGGTTCTTCCATTGACACAAAAGAAGAGTAAGCACAAAATGATGCCAATCTTGATCTAGTTTGAACTCCCCTTTGTATGTCACTAATGATGGAATCCAATGGATGGTCTCTTGTAATGTTAGTTGGTTGAAGCACTTGGACTTGATTGCTTGGATGTTGATGTTGATTATGAGTTGGAGATGATGAACTAGCCACTTGTTGATCTTGTTGCACTTGAGATGATGTACTAGCTTGATTTTGCATTAGAGAACCACTAGCTTGTGTAATTGGACTTTGGAGCATTTGATCTTTGTTGTCATCCACATCAATCACTTGCTTTGGCCTAATATCACCAATATCCATTTCTTTCATAGCATTGGTCAATTGAGTTCCTCTCACATCATCCAAGTTATCTTCTTCATTTTGAGAGCCATTTGTTTCATCAAATTCAACATCATGAACTTCTTTAAGTAAACCACTAGCCAAATTCCAAACTCTATAAGCTTTGTTAGTAGTGGAGTACCCAAATAAGAATCCTTCATCACATTTCTTCTCAAACTTGCTCAATCTAGTGCCCTTCTTCAAGATGTATCATTTGCAACCAAATACCCAAAAGTATGCAATGTTAGGCTTTCTTCCATTTAAGATCTCATATGGTGTCTTCTCTAGGAACTTGTGACAATAGAGGCGGTTGCTATAGAAGCAAGCCGTGTTGATTGCTTCGGCCCAAAATGAATGACTCACATTATACTCATTCAACATTGATCTTGCCATATCAATTAAGGTTCTATTCTTCCTCTCAACTAGGCCATTTGATTGAGGTGTATACTTGGCCGAGAATTGATGCTTGATTCCAAGCTCATCACATAGCTCATCAACTCTTGTGTTTCTAAACTCACTTACATTGTCACTTCTTACTTTCTTGATTGTGGTTTTAAACTCATTTTGCACTCTCTTGATGAACTTCTTGAATATGTTAAATACATCACCCTTGTCCATAAGAAAGAATACCCATGTGTATCTAGTGAAATCATCCATAATCACAAAGCCATACTTGTTGCCACTAATGTTTGTGTATGTAGTTGGCCCAAATAGATCCATGTGCAACAACTCAAATGCCTTGGAAGTGCTCATAATGCTCTTCAATGGATGAGTGTTGCCCACTTTCTTTCCGGCTTGACATGCACTACATAGCTTATCTTTCTCAAATGTGACATCCTTCAAGCCTCTAAGTCATGCTTCACTAACTTGTTCAATTGCTTCATGCCAACATGACCAAGTCTTCTATGCCATAACCAACCCATACTTGATTTGGTGAGCAAGCATGTTGAAAGTTGAGTATCTCTAGCATTGAAATCAACTAAGTATAGATTCTCATATCTAAAGCCTTTGAAGATCAAGTTAGAGCCATCAACACTAACTATCTCCACATCATCAACACCAAATATGCACTTGAAACCAAGATCACACAATTGAGCAACCGAGAGAAGATTAAAGTTCAACTTTTCAACTAAGAGCACATTGGAAATGCTATGATCATTTGAGACTGCAATCCTTCCAAGAGCCTTGACATCACCCTTGCTATTGTCACCAAATGTGATGCTATCAATGCCACTATCATTTGATTTGAGAGAGTTGAACATTCTTGAATCACCGGTCATATGTTGAGAGCACCCACTATCAAGCACCCAATGCCTTCCTCCGGCCTTGTAATTTACCTACAAAATAATTTAATGTCTTTTAGGTACCCATACTTGCTTGAATCCTTGGAGGTTAGTAACTAAGTTCTTTGGTACCCAAATGGCCTTCTTCTTTGGACCCATAATTGGTGTACCAACAAACTTAGCATGCACACCTTTCTCACCCTTGGTAAGCACATAACAAGAATCAAAAGGAATATAAGGTACATTAGCATTTTTCTTGTTCTTGTTTATTTTGTTGCAATTAATCTCTAGATGCCCAACTTGCTTGCATATATTGCAATAACGACCATTGCTCTTCACAAAACGAGACTTTAGAGTAGCAAAGGCCGCCTTACCCTTCTTGGGAGTATAGCCCAAACCCTCTTTGTTAAGAGAGAATCTTTGGCTACCTAAGCATTTTAGCAAGCGGGCATCCCCACCATAGGCATTGCCTAATGCGCGGGTGAGATCATCCACCTCTCTCTTGAGAGTCTCATTCTCAACCACAAGTGATGAATCACTAGTAGTAAAGATAGAGTTGGTTGTGGTGGATGATGATGAGCTACATGAAGCATTAGTAGGACCAACAAATAAAGAATCATCAACAATATCACATGTTAGTCCAATATCATAAGTGACAATCACTTGCTCCTCCTTAGCTTTCTTCATGAACTTCTCCAACTTGAGGTCCTTTTCCTTGATGAGCTCAAGTAGAGTGGAGTGAGCTTCCTTAAGCCTAGTGTGAGCAACTTCAAGGTCCTCGTGGTCTTCCTTTAGACACTCACGAGAGGCCTCTAGCTCATCAAAGGATTTCCTAAGAGCTTTAAGCTCTTGTTCAATTCCTTTGCACTCCTTACTCTTTTTGAGAGCAACAAGTTCCTCCATCAAGGCATCATTTTTATTGCTCTTGGCAATGAGCTCTTGTTCCAAGATTTTGTATTTCTTGGTTGTCCTCTTGTAGCCCTTGCTCATTTGATCTATTATGCCCAATAGATCATCCTTGGAGTAGTCCTCATCCTCCTTATCATCTCTCCTACAACCATCACTGGCACAAGAATCATCATCACTATCATCATATTTTACCTTGGTAGGCTTGGCCATAAGGCATGTCGATGTAGTGTCGAAGATAGATGGCTTGTTGGAGAGGGTGATGTTTGCAATGGCTCGCCGAGTGGTCCTTTCATCATCACTAGAGCTTGCATCATTATCACTATCGGAGTTGTCACTATCCTAAGTGACCACATAGCCACCACCCTTCTTCTTCTTGTTGAATGTGAAGCTCTTCTTGCTTTCTTCTCCTTTTCTTTCTTATCCTTCTTGTTCTTCTTAAGCTTCAAGTCCCCATTATGAAATCTCTTATCTTCATAGGGGCAATCCGCCACTATGTGATCGGAGCTATTGCAATTGTAGCAAAGCACCTCCTTTGCCTTCATGAAGTCCCTTCTCTTTCTTGCACCATAGCCTCTCTTCTTCATGAACTGACCCATCTTTTGCACTAGAAGGGCCATGGTCTCATCATCAAATGGATCATCATCATCAACAACCTTGCTCTTGCCCTTGGAAGAAGAAGCCTTGAATGCGGTGGTCTTCTCTTGCTTAACCTTTATCTCCTTCTTCTCATCTTTATCTTCATCATCATCATATTGAGCATCGGTCATGACATCTCCAAGCACTTAGTTTGGAGTCACCTTGTCCAAACCCTCTCTTTGGATCATCTTCCTCAAGATAGCAAACTTCTTAGGTAAGTTCATTAAGAACTTATGTGAGAAGTCCTTGTCCTTGACATCTTCTCCTAGGCTCTTGAGATCATTGACAATAACATGTAGCCTATAGAATATCTCCGGTATGGACTCATCATCCTTCATCTTGAAGCTTGCAAACTTATCCTTGAGCATATACAGCTTGGTACTCTTTACCGTTGAAGTGCCCTCATATATTTTCTCTAATCTTGTCCACACTTCACTTGCCATCTCAAGATCCTTGATTTGCTCAAAGACCTTTGCATCAATCCCATTGTAGAGAGTATTGAGAGCCATAGTGTTGCATTGGTTGTTGATGCGGTCATTGTTGATGAGGTTATCGGGATCAATGATAGCATAATCATGGTGTGTCACCTTCCAAACGTTCTCATGAATAGAGCCAAGATATTGCTTTATCTTTCTTTTCCAATGATCAAAAGATATGACACCATTAAAGAATGGAGGCTTGCCCCCGACATGGTTGAACACAACTTGAGCCATCTTACACCGAGGTTGTTAAGCCTTGAAAATGGTGACCACGGCTTCGATACCACTTGAAAGGTCTTGATGGCTAGAGGGGGGTGAATATCCTTTTAAAAAATTCTACAAAGACAAGCTAAACAAGTTTATCAATTTAACAAGTAGCGAGATGCGAGTTTTGCTTAGCCTACGGGGTGTTTGCAAGCCACCTATCCAATTCACAATTCTAGTATTTGCACTCAACCGCACAAGTCAAACCGAGAAGGTAACTACAACTACAACTAGCAAGCTACATAAAAGAGCTACTCTAGCAAAACTAATTAGCTAGCAAAGATAACTAAGAAGGTAATGTGAAGTTGAGTTAGGAGAGTTTCACCGAGGGGCGAAGTATTGAGCCAACCAATATGATCAACAATGAATACCAAGATAACCGAACACCGGGATCAATCAATCACAATATGAAAGTGATGACACGAAGATTTATCCCGAGGTTCACGTGCTTGCCGGCACGCTAGTCCCCGTTGTGTCCCTCTTCACCACATGGTTCGGTGGCTAATCGGTCTCACACCGAGCCTCTCAAAAGGCGCCACAAGAACCTACCGAATGGCAAAAGGTTGCAATGACACGAGCAATTTACTAATGTTACCTTTGGCGCTTCGCCGAGGTAGGCACAAACCCCTCATAATCACCGGAGGTGGCCAAGAACAATCACCGACTCTTGCCAAAGCCTCCAAGCTGCTCCAAGCCGTCTAGGTGGCGGCAACCACCAAGAGAAACAAGAATCCCGCAGCAAATCAACCACCAAGTGCCAACTAGATGCAATCTCACAATGCAAATGCACTTGGATCACTCAATCTTACTTCGAATATGCAAAGAAGCAAGAGAGATGAGTGGGAGGGGAGTTGCTTAGCTCAAAGTGCTCACAAGTATGTCAAATGTTCGAGAGAGAGAGAGAGAGCCTTGAGCCGGCCAACGAGTATTTATAGACGTACCCCTTCGAATAGAGCCATTAGAAACTTAAACAACCGAAATCGCGCTGACCGGACGCGCTGGTCCAACTGACCGGACGCGCCGGTCGCACAATGGCTAAGTCGCGAAGCACTAACCGGACGCGCTGGTCCAACTGATCGGACGCGCCGGTCGCACAACAACTAACTACGAAGCAACGACCAGACACGCTTGACGCGTAGACCGGACGCGCTGGTCCCGTGACTGACCGGACGCGCTGGTCATGCCTGAGCAGCGCACAACAACACAATGACCGGACGCGCTGGAGAAATGACCGGACGCCACAGTGCCAGCGTCCGGTTAGAGTCCAGTAAGCTCCCTGAACGACCGGACGCGTCCGATCGACTGTGACCGGACGCGCTTCGCGTCTGATCATCAAACTGAAAACCGCGCAGATATTGAACACTGACCGGACGCGTCCGGTCATGCAAAGACCGCGTCCGGTTCAGCGTCCGGTCACCTCTGTGACCTCCGTTCGCCTCCGTTTCTTTTCCGACTTCCGGCGTAGTGGAAAATAGTCGTTTCAATTCCTCAAAAACGCCTGAATCCCACCTCGCAAGCTCGGCAGGAGGGAGAGAGGACCCCAAACCCTATCTACCGCTCAAACTTCAATGCCATCACAAATGTGCTAACACCACCAAGTGATCACGTCATGTGCGAGTGTGTTAGTATTTTCACAATCATTTTTCGAAGCGTTATTAGTTCTATCCAAATGCATATGATTATGAAATGCACATCTAGAGGCACTTAGGAGTTCAATAGCCGCATCATTCCCCTCTTTATAGTATGGCTATCTATCCTATAATGTAACCACACCCACTAGGTGTCTTGGTTACTAAAACACAACCCTTAAGCATATACCTTTGCCTTATCAAGTAGGGTTGCGTCCAAATCCAAGTGTGGCTATCATGATCACCATGTCCATCTTGCCACCAACCTTAGAATGTATTAATCCTCATATGCTATATATAACTTAGGCATATGATTAGTACTTAGGCATTGTCACTAATTACCAACACCAAACATAGAGCTTTCAATCTCCCCCTTGTTGGTAATTGGTGACAACCCTTTCACAAAGATATTATAATAAAATTTTAATTGAACCCATGTCACATTGTCCAAGTATATTACCATGTGTAAGAATTACGGACAAGTGATCATGAATTCAAATTGATAGTAATGGCTCCCCCTACATGTATGCTATATGTTTGGATTTATGAAGCATGCATGCTTAGATAGGAAAAAAATAGGAGCATTGACTATCAATAGGTGCTAAGTGTTTTAGATTATAGACCTTTGAAGCGTGATACCATCGGAGTAGCGATAAACACCATCTTAGCATCTTGTGTAGTTAGATACCACTTGAAAAAGCACAAATATAACTAGAAACCTCGTGAGATCAACATTATAAGCAAGGCTCTAGTACCACTTTGAAAAACATGAAGCAAGAAAAATTTAACTACTTCATATTCATGCTAGTACCTCAATATACCATTCAAATTATACTTAGCAAGTCACCACACAAGCAATATATCGGAGAAAAAGAAATGCATAACTATGCATCATACATATGAAGTGCACATGGAAATGCAACATTCATGTTTAAGAGCTTGCTCCCCCTAATTGTGTGCTCAAAATTTTAGTTGATCCCCTTTTTTGTTAATTGTGAATCAATTTTAGGTTTTCTCCCCCTTTAGAATCTATCTTTGTGAATAACATTTTATCTATCTTTGTGAACAATATTTTCTTCCCCTTTGGCACCAATGATCACAAGGATCAAAGTTTAGATAGAATATCATGTCATGTTATGGGGTGAGCATCAAGTTTGTGATTCAACCTAGATTGCTTGCATGAATAAAATGCTTCGGTTTGATCCAAGGGCAAGCTTCTTCATATCTCACTAGAAGGGTTATCATGCACCATGTTGAAACAAATATTTAGACAAGTGATCTAGATTAAACACTTAGGATCACAAGCTACTTAAACAAGTTATATGCTACCACTAGATCATACATAGCAAAGAAACAATAGTGGCACCATATAACCTTCAAATTCATTTGATTTTCATGAATGAGCCTAGAACATGTAAATTATAACTAGATGCACTAACCAAGTCCTTAGTATAGAATGTATGACATGTCAACCAATTGTACCTTAGGGCACGAAGGAGAGGCATGTCATATATGAGGTGCATCAACTCATGTTGGAGAAGTCAATTATGTTCAACTCATTCTTTAGCTTGTGAAATATCTTCTCATCAAGTGGCATGGTGAATAGATCGGCTAATTGATCTTCGGTGCCCACATTCTCAATTGCAATGTCACCCTTTTGTTGATGATCTCTAATGAAGTGATGGTGAACATCAATATGCTTTGTTCTTTGATGTTGAACCAGATTATTGGTTAGCTTCACGATACTTTTATTGTCACATAGCAATGGCACATTCTTGAAATTGATTCCAAAATCTTTCAATGTTGCCTTCATCCACAAGATTTGTGCACAATAACTACCCGTGGTGATGTATTCGGCCTCGGCGGTAGATAATGCAATACTATTTTGCTTCTTGGATGACCATGAGACAAGTGATCTTCCCAACAATTGACATGTCCCGGAGGTTCTCTTTCTCTCAACTTTGTCACCGGTATAGTCGGAATCCGAATATCCAAATAGCTCAAAGCTTGCACATTTGGGATACCACAATCCAACATCTTGTGTATGCTTCAAATACCTTAATATTCTCTTTGTTGCCTTCAAATGACTTTCTCTTGGTGAGGCTTGAAATCTTGCACACATACATACACTAAACATCATATCGGGCCTTGATGCCATCACATAGAGTAGGCTACCAATCATTGATCTATATAGCTTTTGATCCACCATATTGCCACTCTTGTCACTATCCAAGCTTCCATTAGTGCTCATTGGAGTAGTAATTCCTTTTGCATCTTCCATACCAAACTTCCTTAGCATATCCTTTATGTATTTGGTTTGGCTCACAAATGTTCCGTCCTTTATTTGTTTGATTTGAAGTCCAAGGAAGAAACTAAGTTCACCAATCATTGATATTTCAAATTCCTTTGCTATTATTTTTCCAAACTCATCACAATAATCTTGATTGGTTGAACCGAATATGATATCATCAACATATATTTGCAACATAAATAAGTCTTTCCTAATCTTCTCGGTGAAGAGAGTAGTATCCACTTTGCCCATGATGAATCCTTTGGATAGCAAGAAATCTCTTAATCTTTTATACCATGCTCTAGGTGCTTGCTTCAATCCATACAAAGCTTTTCTCAACTTATAGACATGATTGAGTTTCTTGTCATCTTCAAAACCGGGAGGTTGCTCCACATACACCTCATCTTGGATGTACCCATTGAGAAATGCCCTTTTCACATCCATTTGATATAGGTTGATATTGTGAGCACAAGCATAGGCAAGTAAAATCCTAATTGCTTCCAATCTTGCAACCGGGGCATAAGTTTCACCAAAGTCAAGACCCTCTATTTATGTGTAACCTTGAGCCACTAGTCTTGCTTTGTTCCTTACTACTATCCCATCTTGATCTTGCTTGTTGCGAAAGACCCATCTTGTTCCAATGACATTGTGATCCTTAGGCCTCTCAACTAGTTCCCATACTTCATTTCTCTTGAAGTTGTTGAGCTCTTCATGCATTGCATTTACCCAATCCGGATCTCTCAATGCTTTATCAATGTCCTTGGGTTCTTCCATTGACACAAAAGAAGAGTGAGCATAAAATGATGCCAATCTTGATCTAGTTTGAACTCCCCTTTGTATGTCACCAATGATGGAATCCAATGGATGGTCTCTTGTAATGTTAGTTGGTTGAAGCACTTAGACTTGATTGCTTGGATATTGATGTTGATCATGAGTTAGAGATGATGAACCAGCCACTTGTTGATCTTGTTACACTTGAGATGATGTACTAGCTTGATTTTGCATTAGAGAACCACTAGCTTGTGTAATTAGACTTTGGAGCACTTGATCTTTATAGTCATCCACATCAATCACTTGCTTTGGCATAATATCACCAATATCTATTTCTTTTATAGCATTGGTCAATTGAGTTCCTCTCACATCATCCAAGTTATCTTCCTTATCTCGAGAGCCATTTGTTTCATCAAACTCAACATCATGAACTTCCTCAAGTGAACCACTAGCCAAATTCCAAACTCTATAATTATGATGTGTCACCTCCCAAACCTTCTCATTAATAGAGCCAAGATATTGCTTCATCTTTCTTTTTCAATGATCAAAAGATGAGACACCATCAAAGAATGGAGGCTTACCCCCGACATGGTTGAACACAACTTGAGCCATCTTACACCGAGGTTGTTAAGCCTTACAAATGGTGACCACGGCTTTGATACCACTTGAAAGGTCTTGATGGCTAGAGGGGGGGTGAATAGCCTTTTAAAAATTTCTACAAAGACAAGCTAAACAAGTTTATTAATATAATAAATAGCGAGATACGAGTTTTGCTTAGCCTACGGGGTGTTTGCAAGCCACCTATACAATTCACAATTCTAGTATATTTGCACTCAACCACACAAGTCAAACCGCACAACTTAGCTTACAACTAAAGCTAACTAGCTACACAAGCTAAGAGCTATACTAACAAGCTAGCAAGGTAACTAAGAAAATAATACAAGAGAGAGTTAGAAGGGTATCACCGAGAGACAAAGTATTGAGCCAACCAATCAATATGATCAAGAGATGAATTCCACAATACACAACCACCGGGATCGATTAATCACAAAAAGAATGATGACACGAAGATTTATCCCGAGGTTCACGTGCTTGCCGGCACGCTAGTCCCCGTTGTGTCCCTCTTCACCACGTGGTTCGGTGGCTAATCGGTCTCACACCAAGCCTCTCAAAAAGGCACCACAAGAACCTACCAAATGGCAAAAGGTTGCAAATGACACGAGCAATCCACTAATGTTGCCTTTGGCGCTTAGCCGAGGTAGGCACAAACCCCTCACAATAACCGGAGGTGGCCAAGAACAATCACCAACCCTTGCCAACAGCTCCAAGCTGCTCCAAGCCATCTAGGTGGCGGCAACCACCAAAAGAAATAAGAATTCCACAGCAAATCAACCATCAAGTGCCAACTAGATGCAATCTCACAATACAAATACACTTGGATCACTCAATCTCACTTCGAATATGCAAAGAAGAAAGAGAGATGAGTGGGAGGAGAGTTGCTTAGCTCAAAGTGCTCACAAGTATGTCAAAGAATGCAAGAGAGAGCCTTAAGCCGGCCAACGAGTATTTACAGACGTACCCCTTCGAATAGAGCCGTTAGGCACAAGATTCAGCTGCAGTCACGCTGACCGGACGCGCGAAGTTTGACCGGACGCGTTGGTCTCGTAACCAACTAGACGCGCTGGTCAAGTCTGAGCAGCGCTCCAGCGAGACAGCGACCGGACGTGCTGTTAGACGAACCGGACGCCACAGTACCAGAGTCCGGTTAGAATCCAGTAATCACCCAGAACGACCGGACACGTCCGGTCGATCGTGACCGGACGCGCCACCGCGTCCGATCAGAAGACCAAGACACGCACAAACCCTGAGCACTGACTGGACGCGTCTGGTCAAACACAGACCGCGTCCGGTCACCACTGTGACATCCGTTCGCCTCCGTTTGATTCACCCTTTCACATATGAGCTAGACTAAGTATGTGAGTCACTTTAGCACATGTTTTAGCTCGTGAAACAATATGTGACAACGCCTGCAAATCTCGACATTAGCGTAAAGGAAAATAGGCGTTTCAATTACTCGAAAACGCCTGAATCCCACCTCGCAAGCTCGGCAGGAGGGAGAGAGGACCCCAAACCCTATCTACCACTCAAACTTCAACGCCATCGCAAAATGTGCTAACACCACCAAGTGATCACGTCATGTGCGAGTGTGTTAGTATTTTCACAATCATTTTTCGAGGCGTTATTAGTTCTATCCAAATGCATATGATTATGAAATGCACATCTAGAGGCACTTAGGAGTTCAATAGCCGCGTCATTCCCCTCTTTATAGTACGACTATCTATCCTATAATATAACCACACCCACTAGGTGTCTTGGTTACTAAAACACAACCCTTAAGCATATACCTTTACCTTGATCACGTAGGGTTGCGTCCAAATCCAAGTGTGACCATCATGATCACCATGTCCATCTTGCCACCAACCCTGGAATGTACTAATCCTCATATGCTATATACAACTTAGGCATAGGATTAGTACTTAGGCATTGTCACTAATTACCAACGCCAAACATAGAGCTTTCAAGCGGAGAAACCAGCACCAGCGCGCGAGCGAGCGAGCGCGGCGGCCGTCGGGAGAGCACACGCCGGCACGCGAATGCGCAACGCGGGTGAGCGAACGCGGCAGGTGATCATGGCGCGGCTCCGGCGAGCGGACGCGGCTACCTGCAGCGAGTGCGTCCTGCATGGACCTGCGGCGGCCTGGGCGAGCGACCTGCGGCTGCGGTGGCGTGTCCGCTCAGGCCTCGGCACACTTCCTTGCGGCAGCGAGCGCGGCAAGCTGCACGGTGGCGGCTTGCGCACCAGATGCGGAGGAGATTATACTAGTTTCTCCTCAACGCAGTTTTTCTCGTTTCTTCGCGCATTGATCCCCGCATAGACGTTGTTCCTTTAGGAAGAAATGATTTCTTCGTTCTATGCCCTCTCTCCTCGATAACTCATTTGCCACGTCAACAAATTACTGAGTTGTCAACCTAATTAATAGGGATAGAAACTACCATCAATATGTCATTGGGACTGCCCTTATCATTAGTCTTGAAATATTACACTATTATATGATAAATCTAGATTTTTCTAGCAGTGATTACCTAAAGAAAGTACATATAGAACTAATAAATGGAACATCATTTGTCGACAAGATAACACAAGACTTTCTTTGTCGTGTCAACAAATGATGTTCTGTTTATATATAGTATTGGAATTCAAGACCTGAATGTTCAAAATAAAAGGCATCCTCATTCAATGATTATATTGCTTGTAATTAACATAGATGGATAGATGGGTGTGGCAACAATTAATAAGAAATAAATACTCAATAATAAAAAGTTTTTCACAAGTGGAAACGAAACCAGTGGATCTCATATCTTTTTGTTGGGACTAACGAAGATTAAATTAAGCTGTCAAATTTGGGTTCCTTTCATGTGCATAGTAGATTTGACTTGCGTTTTTAGGAGGACATATGGTTGGGAAATGACTATCGTCATGAAGGGCTAAAAAGTTTAATAAGAACTGATGTAAATAATGGACTAAAATTGGATTCGCCTCTTTTTTATTCCCACCGTTCCAAATTAAAAGGTGTTCGTATGTATGTTTTAGTCCCACCTGATCTGGCTGGAGTCATGGCTAATTTTAGGGCTGCTTAGTTCCCTTATCGGTCAATGTATCGCCTCACCCAACAACGATAGGAAGTTGGCTTTCTTGTTTGGATGACATGTCTAAAGATCTCGAAACTCATGTGAGTGAGATTTGCCTTGCCCGGCTGAGAGAGCCAAATTGGCTCGCTCGGCTCGACAAGCTTCTCGTGGTCAATGCCAACCAGGCCGATCTAGGTGAGGCAATCCCACCGCGGGGACCAGCACACCCTTTATCTCCAATCCAATGCCCCACCACCTTTTTTTTTTGACAAAACACCCCTTAGGGCAGTTTCAATGCTAACATATTAATTTTTATGGACACTGCATATAGAAACCATGATTTTAGTGGATAGTTTCTACAGAACAATTTTTTAACCAATCACATACATTATATCTTCATTCTTTACCAATCACATTCCTTCGTGTCTTGGTTCTCGTGTAGACATGGTTTTTAACTTAGACCCGGTTTCTATGATTTTTGCTCTCTCTCTTCAATAACTGCCTTGCCACATTAGCAAAACGCTTAGGTGGCAGTATAATTAATATCCATAGAAATTATGGTGGTTTCTACATTGGGAGTGCCTTTACCCATCCACCCACTGCCACCTTTGAGAGATATTTTCCCCTCACAGTCTCACTACAGTGTCCAAGTTTCACAGCCACCGTTCATTGCTTGAGACGTTGGAGCTGATGTGCAATCTCTTAGCCAAACAAAAAAAAAAACTCTGACCCGCGCCCTGCAGACATTCTGCTTAAGATAGAAAGTAACATTTTCCCTACAAAACCCCTACCTAGGCGCCAGCTAGACCGGGTTATAGAACTGTGCTTTGACGTAAGACAGAGAGGAGATTAGACATGTGCCTTAGCGTGGGATAGACGAGGGGATTTTTTACACACGCAGTTACTGCGACGCGAGCTGGGGAACTCCAGACCGGCTGCTTCCCACGACGGGGTCGCAACCACCGAGCTATCAGCTCGTTCGCTTGCCAAACACAAGGATATAAAGGAAGATATTTTCAACCATTTGCATGTAGGTTAGGTTACTAGCAGTGAATTTCTAACCGTGCAATCTGCTTATGAACAACAGCAGCAACAAAAATGAGCCCTCCTGGTCCCCGGAGAGTCCGGTCTAGGCCACATGGACGCGCCAGGCTTCTGGACCAGGACCAGGTTCGGGCGGCGTCCGGCCGGCCGGCGCCTGCCAACTATCCGGCGACACCCGTCCTTATCTCCTCCGCCGGTCGCTCGCAGTTTCTCCCTGTACCGTCCCTGTCGATGTGTCCGGCATCGACTCCCCTCCCTTGCCTTGTCGCCCGCCCGGCCCGCCGCACCCGCAACCCACCCACACACCCCGCGCGCCTTATCCTCACACCCAGGACCCCAGTGAGTTCACCGATCGCGCGGCTCGCGTCGCGTCCTTTGGCAGGCACGCCGGAACACATGCCCACCATACCCGTAACATCTCGCCGCTATCCTCTGCAGCTGCTCACGTCACGTCCGGCCCAGCCGCCGGCGAGTCGCCCTCGCAGAGGGGTGGATCGGTTCGCCGCTGAAGTGGCGCTGCTTTGTGGCAAATGCTACCGCTCTCGCTGTCATGCTGCCCGCCGCGCCCGTCGGCCGTCGTCGTCGGGTGGATTCTCCTGGAGTCCTGGTCAGCGGCGATACGTACATGGATCACAACCTTCCGTGATGAACTGTGCATGGTGTTCGGCGCTAGCTGTTCGGTGCGCCGCGTGGTCTAGCTACGGGCCTCATACGTACATACACAGATATATTCGGCCGGCCGTATCCCTCGCGTCAATGCGTGTATCTAACATGTATAAATCCTGTAGCTGGCGAACTTTAAGCCTAAATCCTGTAGCTGGCGAACTTTAAGCCTAAATCCTGTAGCTGGCGAACTTTAAGGAATTCAGGCTGATGGTTTTGGGACGACCCAGCTGTTGACGGCTTTCAGTGTCAATGACGTTCGCTTTCACGGCTTATCGTGTATGTGTGCGCGACTTGCTGCGTCCACGTCGACCCAGCGTACCACCACATTATCCAGAACTATTGTATATACGAGTATACACTACAAGAAATATGTCGGTTTATGATAAACGTGCGTCATAAATCATGCGCCTTAATCCATGGTTTGTGACATTTATATGTTCATATAAACGTCACAATCCATTTTATGACATTCTATGAACATAAACACCACAAACCATGCATGGATTAAGACGCATGGTTTATGACACACGTTTTGTCATAAATCGACACATTTCTTGTAGTGATACTTCATCATGGCTGCAAAGAGAAAAGTGAGAGATAGCGAGCACTTTTTCGTCCACATCAGCTCTTCCACGTTCCTATCTGCCGTGCCGTGTCAGCGTTAGCTGCCCAATCCTGCATGTGTGGCACAGGTAGTGGCAAGTCAACAACGTCTGGGCTAGAGGTCCATTGATGTCGTACATTCTGCAAAATGATCAGACCGGCCAAACAAATAGTACGAACTTCAGCCGAACCTTCCTTTCCTATACTGTCATTTTGGTGAACGTTCCAATATCCTTTCCTATCCTGTCATTTTGGTGATCTCTGAACACGGGATCCAAAGATTTAGGATTTCTGTTGGGATACTTCCGAGTATTTGTGAACACACGGTCATATTCTAGCTATAGATGGTTGATTGCCAATCGAGGGGATACTGTGACAGTTGGAAAACAAATACGAGTAGCCAAGGAAGCAAAGTAATTTTATATATTATGTTCATACACTAAGAGGGTGTTTGATTTATGGAATGAAGTAGTCTGTTTTCATCTCACTTTTTAGTTTTTGTTTGGTTTGTGAAATAAAATGGGTTAGTTCATCACCTACATCATTCCTCGTAAGCTAATAATTAGTACTAACACGAGAAAATGGGGTTATTCCACTAAATTTGATAAATGGACTCACCATTGATTCCCCCAAAAACCAAACATTCCATAAATATTAAAAGCATGAATGATTCTTCCGTGCATCGTATGGTACATTTTTCAGACTTGTGGACCCATGTGACATGTCCACCTTCTATTATTGATACCCTCTAGCAATCGCTCATCAAATTCCCTCTCAATAGCTCCACGAACGACGCTCCATCTGCACGCTCTTGCATGCCTGCTCTAATGACAATGAAAATGATTAGAAAGTAAAAATTATTCAGTCTTTTTTGTATTTTAATAAATATCTTTTAACTAATAACTAGATACTGAAATTCTTTGATTCACTTTTTGAATTTAAGTAACTAAACCCATTCTTAATTTTAGAATATTTTAATGAGAGAAATTTGAAAAATTCAGAAGAAAGGAACATGCTAGCTGGCATAGACAGCTGCGAGGCGAACATCGTGGGAGTAAGAGGTGGCAGCAAGGGCAGGTGCCTTTTCAGGGCAAGGTCGCCAGTAGGGTGGAGGTGGTCAATGCAGTGGTTGCGGAATTATGCACATGTCATAGTGTGTAAGTAGGAGAAAGAGGGTGTTGACAACAGCGGTGTTCCAATGGACACATCATCCTCTTGGACAGGGTCACTAACAGTTGACGTGGTTGCTAGCTGATTTCTACACGGAATAGACCATGTGGGCAGGATGTTGAGTAGCACAAGGCTGAGAGAGTCGTTGGTGGCGGCGTAGTGACGAAGGAGGGTAGCATCGGTAGGATGGTGGAGGTAGCCAGGGTGAGCGAAGAGCACATTGGACTTTGTTCTTGTTGATCGTGTCAATCAAAGACTCAAAGGTACCACCATGCCCAATGGGTTCACATTTGACCTCCTAGTCACAACGGCGTTGTTGAGGATGCATGTCGAGACCGAGGATGTGATAGTTGTTGCGTCGGTATCCATGCCTAGATTTATCATGGCATGTTTGCTAATATATCCATAAAAAATTATGAATATAAAAATTTTATTTAGATGTATGCTTGTTAAAAAGTATTTATAGATTTATTTAGGTGTATGCTTGTTAAAAAGTATTTATAAATCTATAACTAAGTTATACATGATCCAATGAGTATAAATTTTTTACTATAGTTGAAGCATACAATAATTAATCCACCATAAAAATTTCACCACAATTGAACCATAGAAAACTGCAGCTATGAATTAATTACATAAAAGTATAGATCTAAAGCTACAACAAAAAAAATTATACTAAAGCATATCATATTATATATTCACTGTGTAGATCTACTCATGTGGAGTCCAACAAAATTGGATTAATTTTATGATTTTTCTGTGATTTACTATGATTTTTCAAAGATTTAGCCGAAATAAATAAAAAAGAAAAAAAAGACAAAACCGCCTTTGAAAACCGCTTATAACCGGTCAGAAAGGTAAAACGAATGGTTTTAAAAATTCAGGAAGATGGTTTATCCGGTTTTAGAGTTCAGAGAGGAAAAAGTCGAAGGAGATAATGTGGACCTTTTCCTAAATTCGATATACTCAGGCTGGCAAAGCACACGGCATCAGAAAGTTTTGGTCTCTTCGAGCGCGACCTGAAAAGCCCAGCGTCCGCAAGATCTAACCAAGAGTCCACGGAGCGTCGAAGCCCAATAAGCTTAGCGGCGAACGGCCCGAAGTCGAAAAGCCCGAAGAATTCAGTTAGGCCGTGGAGTCCCTGCTGCCCCCTTGTCTCGGACGCTGGCCCAGTGGCCCACCACGGCGCCATGCTCATAAGTTGTCTGAACTCCGAACTAGGGCGTACGTTGCACAGACGCTTGGTATTGAGGATTGAACGATATTGCTAAGCCTGTGCAAAGTTTTTGTTTTGGATGGAATCCTTTAGTTATAATGCTCCCAATCTCATCAGCGCCGATAAGCCCGTCCAAAGGTCGGATCGAGGAGATAATTTGGTGGTTGTGATCACTAACGTCCCCCGGCCCCCGGGAGGCGGGACGCCGGGACCATGTTCGTTCTGAATTAAATCTGCCAGCCTAATTTAGATTGTTCCAAGCATCGCTAGCGGTTCTGTCCTGAATTGGATTGGATCCAATCCAATGCACGGGGACAGGCATCTAGCGATTGGATCTCACAGTACCCGCCAGCCGCCAGGCACCACACACCCGCGCAATACACAAAGGTCTGTTCACCTAGCTTATAATCCGTTTTATTGAGCTTATTTTTTCAGACAGAACAGTATTTTTCTCTCAAAAAAATCAGTCAACAATGTTTTTCAGCCGACTTATAATTCCAGCCCAACGGGGCCAAAGATACAAAAGGATCACTTCACTGAATTTAATACGCCAGGTGTCATCAAGAATTAAGCAAGAACGTTCGGCGCCTGAAAAGTTCTACGACGAGTCTGGCAACTTCTTCTCACGGCCATCTCCTCTACAGTAAGTCAGTACTAGCTATTCCAGGTCACTCAAGGACCGTGTGACTGTGTGAGGATCACACGCTTAACTCTGTGTGCAAAACAAGAACTGTGCATAAGAATGTGACGAATAGGGATGACAACTTATCTGCTAACCATGCTGCAAGTTTCCAGATAATTAATTAATTATATGCAAGATAAATGAATACTAGTTCTTGGGACATCTGAAGATCTGACGGAAAACTCTTGAAAGACCATTTGTATTTGGATTAAGTGCAGCGATATTGCAATCTACCATTTGTATCCGGAGGTCGCTCTTCGCCAGGCAAGGTCGATCTCCGTGTCCCCTGTGCGCGCCCAGACTGTACCTGTTCTGGGACGCGGCAGTGCGGACGCCGGGCAGAGGCCTACACGGCGGAGGAGGAGGCGCGGCCGGCCGCGCCCTAAGCTTGTGCACGGCTTGCCAGCCCGGGCGGTCAATGGTCGAGCTCCTGCCCGCCAACGTCTCGGTGCGCGAAGGGGTCTCTGCCCCCGACGTCGACGGATGGCGTGAGATTCTACCCCAACAGGAGGAGGGGCCCTACATCTGCCTCGGTTGAGTCTCGCCACGGCTCTGGCCTGCGCGCGCAAGTTCAGAAGATTCCCGCACAGTTCCATGGTAGATGTTTCAACTGCCTCTCCCTCTCGCACCACGTGGCGACTTGCCGGTTACCTCGGCGTTGTCTGCGCCGCCGCGGTCTCGGCCATCTTGCTAGGGACTGTTGTCGGTCCAAGAAGACGACGAACGGCGGGGGTGCCGGCCAACGACCGCCCTCCAGCTTGCTCTCCTCGGCGGTACACCGAAGGCCGATGGGATCGCGAGGGGGGTCGTGGGGGGTGCCCTCGGCACCCGCCGTCGCCGGAGGCGACGCCGGCACCGTGGTGGTATGCCTGCGGCGGACACCGCTGTGGACGCGCCTGCTAACCCCACCGACGACGCCACTGCTTCGACTACCGAGCGCTGCTTCCTCGAGTCGGACCCTTTGGCGGAAGCGCTCTGTGAGCGCACAGCTCCCTCCGCCCCGCTCACCTCGGTCGACCCGATGCTGGATGAGCTTGCTGCCCAGCTCGTCTCCTGACCAGCGGCCGCACAGGCCCAGACAGCCTGTCTCCGGAGGGTCCAGCCTCGTTATGGGACCCGTCGTCAACGACCCCTCAATGCACGGCGGACCTCGGGTCGCCTCAGTCGTCTCCCGTGCGCGGCACGCCGGCGGCCGTTGTGGCACCGGCTGAGGAGGACTCGTCTTCCCCGGGGAGGCCGCGTAGCGGCTGGCCAAGTTCATCGACGAGGTCCGAGTGGTGAGGCAGCCACCCCTCATCAGCTCCCCTCCCAAGCATAAGACGCCTCCCAAGCGGACCTTGCCTCTTCGGAGCAGGCGGATTGCCGCTCAGCAGATGGACATGGACCACATCCCGGTGTCCAAGCGCGGCGAGGTACTGCTTATGAAGAGGATGGAGTTCTTGGAACCTTCGGCGCCGCCTTTCTCTGCGGCCAAGCGTTCCTACGAATCCTACTTCGAGGCCGACCTTTCGACTACTGAAGTTGAGGCCCTCGATGAGCTGTTCCAGCTTGTAAAGGGTTGCGCGGGTAGTTTGATTGATCCCGGTGGATCTCAAGGTTGTCATATTCAAAATGTAGTCCCATCGTGGTGTCGGTCGGGCCGGGAACGGCCGCTCTTGTATTTGTCTGAACTTCTATCTTCTTAATACAAAAATACGCACATTCATGTGTATTCGCTAAAAAAAATCTGTTGAGATTAAGTGAATCGGTTTAGGTTACGGTTGTTTGATCTTTTGCTTGGGTTGATAAGTGTACCTGTTTTCTGTTATTCAGTATTGTTATTACCAGTAAACATGAGGTTGTCCATCTAAGATATTTTCCTTTCCACTGCTAATGTAACCAAAAGCAATGTTATACTGCATGTAGATTTATCGATTTCTTAGTTGTCTGCTATCTCAGAGAAAACAGTGATGTTGCATCCACTGAACTTCGTCGTTATAGTTCATTTTCCCTTGGGAAGCTTCGCACCATAAATGTCTTTACTTGCACTGATCCAGTGCTGAAGACATGCTCAAATATTACTGATGGGCTTGGCTTGAGTTCCTAGATCCCTTCTCTCTGCACTGATCCACAAGAATGGCTTTGACCTCCTTGCGCATACAACAGCCCTATTGAGAGGACAAGAAGAGCCGCAGAACTCTGAAAGAAATGTTGGAACATGCTCCTGACACCGCATGGTTCTTACATAGTATTTTTGTTGTCACTGACCTTTTCAACTCAAATTTTTTTTCTCGATCACACAAAAGGTTTACGCGTCTTTATATTAAGATAGAGAAAAAGTTCGATACAACACGCCTTCGGACGCCCTATGGGGTCATTTACTCAAATATTTCTGAGTAAATGACTTTTTTTTGTAATTATGGGTCAATAGCCTTTATCTTTCCAATAATGCAGTAGTTTCGTTTTTGTACTATTTATTTTGACATGCCTAGGAAATATTTTTTGTAAATCATGCAGTAGTTTCGTTTATGTACTGTTTATTTTGACATGCCTAGGAAATAACTGTCAAAAGAATGTACCACTGGCTAGGTTTCTGGCTAGAAAAGTTTGAAAGACCTTGATTTATCGGAGCTGTTTTTTTTATTACTTTCCCGTTAGAATTGGATAAAAGAAGAATAGAACTTTGACTGCGGTCTCTTTTACAGTGGTTGGAGGTACTTCTTGGTTCCTCTTGGTTCCTAAGCAAGTTATTAGCTCTAACTAATTTTATGAGTGGAAGGTTAGTATGGTAATTGCGCCTCCCTCCTCCCCAGCAACCCCTTGCCCAAGCGCACAGGAAGCCGCACACGGCGAGTCTGAAGGACGCGAAACTGCCCCCCGCCGCCTCACCCTCGCACTAGCCCTAGCCGCCGGTGCCGCCTCGCCCTCGCCCTTGCACTAGCCCTACCCTTAATTACATAAAAAATTTCGAAAATAGAATTACCCCATCTTTTTTAATGTGTTGATCCCACCAATTTTAATATGCACCTGGTGCGTATGGTCCTATCATTTAGTACGCACTTGGTGTCTCCCGGTGCCTCTTCAATTGGTTCCTCTGCCTTTTTAGCCGTCGGATCACTCCTCGCATTTATGCCAAATATCATATGGAACATTTTAAACAATCCCTATTTATGCCATATTTCCCTGTACTACACTCATTCAGAGTTTTACAACTCTAATAACTCAACGTTGTCTGAGATATGATGGATAGATGAGTTCATTAGCTTTTAAAACTTTATAAGGTTGAGTTGTTGTCTGATGTCTCTCCAAATTGCCGACTGTAATCAAAAGCACGCAAAATCCAAGCAAAGTAAATGTCGACTGTATTTCACAGTAGAATGCCCCTCGGACTCTTCCATATACATATATATAGACCATCCCTGCAGCGACGAGGATTGCACCTTCACCAATCACCACACTCATCTCTGTTCACGCGAGGCAAGTATGGTGTCCCGAAAAACCCGAAGGTTCAAGCCGATCGAGCAGTGCGACACCGAGGGGCGGTCTCGCCAGACGGTGGCCGCCGACCTCGACGGCACGCTCCTCCTGTCCCGCAGCGCGTTCCCGTACTACCTCCTCGTGGCGCTGGAGGCCGGCAGCCTCCTCCGTGCCGCGGCGCTTCTCGTGTCCGTGCCCTTGGTGTACCTCACCTACGTCGCCGTGTCCGAGACGCTGGCCGTGCGCGCGTTCCTCTACGTCGCCGTGGTGGGGCTCGAGGCGAGCGACATCGAGGCCGTCGCCCGGACCGTGCTCCCCAGGTTCTACGCCGGCGACGTTCACCCGGAGGGCTGGCGCGTCTTCCGCTCGTTCGGGAGGCGGTGCGTCGTCACCGCCAGCCCGCGGGTGATGGTGGAGCCGTTCGCCAGGGCGTTCCTTGGTGCGGACGTGGTCATCGGCACGGAGATGGAGGTGGACGGCGAGTCCGGGAAGGCCACGGGGTTCGTCGTCGACCCCGGGGTGCTCGTCGGCGAACACAAGAGGCGGGCGGTGGTCAGGGTGTTCGGCGACGCGCTGCCGGACGTCGGCATGGGGGATCGCGAGAGCGACTTCGACTTCATGTCCATCTGCAAGGTAGAGTATATCTTCTTCAGCTGTGTGTTCTTAGCTTCTGATTGAATGCATTCTGCTGTACAGTTTGTTTGGTGCTAAAATTGTACAAAGCTGGATGACTTACTACATCATGCACACGGCCGAAGGAATTATGAGATGTGATTATGGGTGTGTTTAGATGGGGGTGTAAAATTTTTGGAAGCACAATAACTCTTTCGTTTGTATTTGGTAATTAATGTTCAATCATGGACTAATTAGGTTCTAAAGATTCGTCTCGTGATTTACAATAAAACTGTATAATTAGTTATTTTTTATCTATATTTAATGCTCCATGCATACGTCTAAAAATTCGATGTGACGAGGAATCTTGTAAATTTTTTGGAATTTTGAATGAACTAAACGCACCTATAGAGTTTTTTAGAGTGTCTGTAAGTACCATGCGATGCCTCGACCACAGTTCTGCAAATTGCAGTCTCAGACATCGATGAGACATGCACCAATTGTACGTACAAATAGTAGTTGGTTGTCGGCATGCACGAGATAAGGTAGCTGAGGTAATTTTGTCAGTGTTGTCCCACCAAAAGATTGAGCACTAACCAACCAACCATCCACAAGTGACTGCTAGTTCCTTCTCCATGAGCAGCATAATTCATAGTAGTGCAGCTGAATAGCTATTGGCCTATTGTTGTGAAACGTTGGTAAGAAATTCATTCTTGCTGGGGTAAATTTGCTATAGAACATCCTCCAGTATTAGTATTTACTGATGAATTATACTTAAAACATTATCTTCGTTAGAGGAAAAAATTGAATTTTTCAAACAACTTCCGTATAGATCATGTCAACGCATGAGCCACTGGTCCTGCAAACAATGGCTACATTTGCAGTTTTCGAACCCTCCAATCCTGCAATGAATTAGGAGTAATGCCACCGTGCTTGACGATTAGGACGCTGTGCTGTCACTGGTCCTGCCCAGACTTTCTGGAAATGGGTGATTGGGTAATTCCTGTCACTGATCGCTACTGTGTGACGCTATGCATGCACTTGCACTGTCCGTTGTGCTGATGGTGTCGCATGAATGCAGGAAGCGTACATGGTAACACGACAGAAGTACCGCGCGCTGCCCCGGGAGCAGCTGCAGAGCCGGGCCATCCTCCACGACGGCCGCCTGGCCCGGCGGCCGACGGCGACCAACATGCTTCTCACCTTCCTGTGGATGCCGCTCGGCTTCGCGCTCGCGCTGATGCGCGTGCATCTCCACCTGCTCCTCCCGGCGCGCGCCCTCTCCTACGCCTATAAGCTTACGGGCGTCAGCCTGGTGGTGCGCGGCAACCGGCCGCCGCCGTCCAAGAAGGGCGGCGGTCCGGGGGTTCTCTTCGTGTGCAACCACCGCACCACGCTCGACCCTGTCGCGGTGGCCGTCGCGCTGGGCCGCAAGGTGAGATGGTTCACGGACGGCGCCTCCAGCAGGTTCTCGGAGCCCGTGTCGTCGCCTGTCATGACAGGCGTGGCGCTGCCCGTGCCCAGCCGCGAGAGCGACGACGCGGACGCCGCCGCCCGCATCCGGCGGCTGCTTGAGGAGGGAGACGACGTCGTCATCTTCCCCGAGGGCACCACCTGCCGCGAGCCGTTTCTTCTGCGGTTCGGCGCGCTCTTCGCTGAGGTCACCGATCGCATCGTGCCCGTGGCCATCGACACTAGGGAGGGCATGTTCCACGGGTCCACGGCGCGCGGGCTCAGGAGAATGGATCCCTACTTCTTTTTCATGAACCTGCGGCCGACGTACGAGGTCACGTTCCTGAACCAGCTTCCAACGGAGCTCACCTGCGGCGGCGGGAGGTCGCCGATCGAGGTGGCCAACTACGTCCAGGAGGTCCTCGCCGCGCAGCTTGGATTCGACTGCACCTGCACCAGGAAGTGCAAAAACGGGATGGTCTCCTTCTCCGACGGTCGCGTGGTGTTGTAAGAGGTGGACTAGGGAAGACAGAGCACGGAGCACGCAACCCTGTTAATTGCCGTGCGTTGAGAGTTGAGAGTTGAGAGTGGTGATCAATCCATGTTTTCGCATTTTCCGTTGATGTCTGTGATAAGAACCATATGTATACATATATGAGCGCCAGGTTTCAAATAGAGAAACATCTTTTATACAACAGTGTTTATAGCCACCCGTCCCTCTAGCTTAAACGTTGATTATGCTCCTTAAGAGCACTCTAAATCTATATGTCTGTTTTCTAATAAATAAATTAAAAAGAGTACCTCATAATCTGATATTTATCAAAGAAAACAATAGCTAGTACAAAAGGACAACTTAACACAAAATGACATTAAAAAATAAGAGTACATCAAAGATTAAATTGGAGCTTAAATAAGAGCATTGGTTTCTTTGATTGTTTGCCGCTCGTTGGAGCTTAAAAATCACACGCTTCCTAGAGTGCAGGCACTTGGAGAAGGAGAACCAAAGGCACTTGACAATGGAAAGGAAACAAACCAAGGAAGAAGCATCTCTAAAGTCATCTGATCTAGATCCAATGAATGAGAATCATTGTCTGATTAGATGCAAAATTTCAGACACCTGACATATAGCAGGTCTCTAAAAATCACACTGAAACAACAGGGGAAAGAAACACAGGAAATCACCTTGCCATGGACGCCAAACAATGGGTTGATGCCGGGCATGCAAGCTAGGTCGTCTAGTTCGTGAGTAGTTGCCAAAGGACCCCTTTGCTAGGGAGACTATGCCATAATGTAAACATTCTTGTCCTCCTTAGTGTGGTATTGAATAGCGCGTTGTGTAAAAACTATCTCCTACTTAATACAAAGATGCGCAAACCTTTTGTGTATTCGAGAAAAAAATCATCTTGCCATGGAACAACCCCTCTTGTGGTTTTACAAGTGTTGTGGATAACAAACTCATGGCCGAGCAATGTTGTTTGTTATATGGATTGCAGCAACCGTAAACAAACTCAAGTATCCTTGGTCAATACTCTATGCGTGCCAATCTCAGTGGCCCTTCACCAACGTTATTGGGCTATTCGGTTGATGGTTTTTACGGCTGATACGCCGGCTGATGCTGTTTTATTGTGACAGAAAAACATTGTACCATTGTTGATAAGTTCAAGCGAACATTGGTGACGTATGAAGAGGTTGGAGAAGAATTATTCAAATTCGCTACCAACCATACCATATATAGATAAGAAAAAAAACTAATAAACTTGGCGTTTTGAGCGCTCGGAGGTCCGGAGCCGCTCTAAAATAGTGGACGCCTCCGGTCCTTTGCACGGGAGGCGGCGTAGCACGTGAAAAAGCCTGCGCCGTTTGTTTTTGCGTGCGCTACCGCGTGGATCCCACGTTGCATACCACCCTACCATCACGCTCGCTCTGCTTTCCCTAACCACCGTGCCCGTAGGCAGGAACCTATGTGGGTCCCAGTCACCTGCCCTTGCCTGTGGATGCTGCGCCGCGAATGCGTTTGCAGGCGTCAGGCGCCCGTACGGTGACCCACGACGGCACCCCAGTAGTTGTATCAGGCGATTGCAGCAGGTGGATCACATTGCAACACGTGCAACACTGAAAGGTCTTGATGGCTAGAGGGGGGTGAATAGCCTATTAAAATTTTCTATAAAGACAAGCTAAACAAGTTTATCAATAAAACAAATAGCGAGATGCGAGTTTTGCTTAGCCTACGGGGTGTTTGCAAGCCACCTAACCAATTCACAACTCTAGTGTATTTGCACTCAACCACACAAGTCAAACCGAGAAGGAAACTACAACTAGCAAGCTACACAAAGAAGCTACTCTAGCAAAGCTAACTAGCTAGCAAAGATAACTAAGAAAGTAATACGGAGTTGAGTTAGGAAGGTATCACCGAGGGGCGAAGTATTGAGCCAACCAATCAATATGATCAAGATATGAATACCACAATATACAACCACCGGGATCGATCAAACACAATAAGAATAATGATACAAAGATTTATCCCGAGGTTCATGTTGAAAGTCCCTAGTTTGGTTTTGGCTAATTGATGAAACCTAGGACTAACCTTTGTATCTAAGTGGATGATTTAGATAAAGGTGGTCATTGCATATGAGACATGACATTGACTCATATGACCAAGATGGTGAAGACCAAGATGAGGCTTGGCTCGATGGACCGGTTGTGAAGGTGAAGGGCAAGTCGAGGCTTCGAAGCGAAGGACCATGCGATGGTGAAGCTTGAGCAAGACTTAGCGCCGATGGACCGATGCAACGGTGAAGAGCAAGTGAAGTCAAGGTCGATGGATCGAGACGGTCATGTGATGATATGAAGTGGATCATATCATTTGGAGAAACAAAATGGGCTCAAGGCAAAGGTATAACCATAGGACCATTTTGTTTTACACTCAAGACACCATAGAGGGTGTGAGTGGTTTAGGATCAATAGCCGAACTATTAAGAGGGGAAGTCTTATCGGTTATTCGATGCACGGGTGCCACTAGGTGAATTCATGAAGTGCATTGCATGTAGGGCCTAGTGAGCTAATTGGAAAACCTTTGAAAATGATTGAGAAAAAGCTAACACACAAGCACATGGAGATGTACACTTGATGGTGTTGGCACATTTGCAAAGGTGGCGTTGGTCGCGCTGTGGTTTACGGATAGAGAGGGGTTTGGGTTCCTCTCTCCCTCCCGCCAAGCGTGTGAGCGCGGGATTCAGGCGATTTCGGGGAAATGAAATGCCTATTTTCCACTACGCCAAAAGTCGGAAAAGAAACGGAGGCGAACGGGGTCACTGAGGTGACCGGACGCTGCACCGGACGCGGTCACGGTGTGACCGCACGCGTTCGGTCAGTACAGCGCGGTATCGGGCGCGTGGGCTAGGGTTTGCAACCGGCGCGTCCGGTCACTCGCGGGACCGGCGCGTCCGGTCAAGTGCCCAGAAGGAACTGCGGTTCGCAAGGACGATCGGACGCGGGGCGCGTCCGGTCACACGCGATCGGACACGTCCGGTCGTCGAGGAAGCTTACTGGACTCCGACCGGACGCTGGCACTGTCGCGTCCGGTCGTTGCGAGGAGCGCGTCCGGTCGTTGTTTCGCGGGCGCGGGTGCTGTGCGGATCGGCATGTCCGGTCGATTGAGCAGCGCGTCTGGTCATAGCGTTTGACCGTTGGCGCACAATGACCGTTGGAGGATCTAACGGTCGCGTTTGAATTCGAGGGACACGTGGACGTCGCAGGGCGACCGGACGCGGTGAAGCGTGTCCGGTCAGTTTCGACCGGCGCGTCCGGTCATCCCGAAAAAACGGTCAGTGGAGTGGCAACGGCTCTATTTGGATGGGATGCTTATAAATACTCGTTGGCCGGCCCTTGGGGAGGTCTCTTGGCATTTCTAACACTCTTGTGCATCCTTTGAGCTAGAGCTACTCCTCCCACTCATCTCTCTTGCTTGATTGCAAATCAAAAGTGAGATTGAGTGATCCCAAAGTGCATTGCATAGCTTGAGGGCATCTAGTGGCACTTGTGGGTGGTTTTAGCCGGTGGATTTCTTGTTACTCTTGGAGAGTACCGCTCCTAGCCGGCTTGGAGATTGTTGGAGGCGTTGGCAAGAGAAGGTGATTGTTCTTGGCCACCTCTGGTTGTTTGTAAGAGGTTCTTGTGCTTTCCTCGGCGGGACGCCAAAAGCAACTCTATTGGATTGCGCGTGTTATTGAGTTACCTCACTTGAGAGTGGTGTCTTGCGGTGCCTTGCGGGGCGTGCCTTGAGGGGCAAGTGACTTGAGGGTCACACCGAGGAACCATCTAAGTGTTGGTCGACACAACCGGTGACGTAGCTTGTCGGTGCATAAGTGAACACCGGATGAACAAAAATATTGTGTTTCTTGTCTCCCGGTGATTGGTCTACATATTGTGTTGTTGTCAATATTAATTGATTGTATATCATCTTGGTGATTGGCAACATCTTCACTCCACCGTCGGTATAAGATTCACAATCCTCTCTCTCGCATTTACTTTTACTAGATTATCTTTGTGTAGCTCTAGTGGTAGCCTTTTCTAGTAGTTATTAGCTTGCTCACTAGTGTAAGTTAGTGACTTAGCACTTGTGTGAACTAGAGATCATAATCTACTAGACTTGTGGATAGGAGGCTTGCATCAAAACCTTTGGCTAAGCAAAACTCGCTTTACGCCGTTTGTTATTCTAACAAGTTTGCTTAGTAGTGCTTGTAGAATTTTTTATAGGCTATTCACCCCCCTCTAGCCATCTAGGACCTTACAAGTGGTATCGGAGCCGTGGTCACCATTTTAATCAAGGCTTAACATCCTTCGGTGTGAAAAATTGCTCAAATTGTGTTCAATCATGTTGGGGGCAAGCCACCGTTCTTTGATGGTGTTAGTTCTTTTGCTCATTGGAAGAGAAAAATGACAATGTACCTTGGTTCTATTCATGAGAGAGTATTGCAAGTCACCGAGAATGATTTTGCTATCATTGATCCCGATCATCTCACCGATAAAGATAGAGCAAATAGAACATGCAATAGAATGACTCTCAATACACTTTACAATAATATTGACACAAAAGTATTTGAGGGCATCAAGGATTTGGAATTGGCAAATGAAGTGTGGACAAGGTTAAGTGAAACATATGAGGGTACTAAGGTTGTAAAGAGTGCCAAGCTATATGGGCTCAAGAGTGAGTTTGAGAACTTCAAGATGAAAGAAGAAGAAGCAATCTTAGAGATGTTTCATAGATTGCAAGTCATTGTGAATGATCTCAAGAGCTTAGGGCACAAGACTCAAGACCAAGATTTTTGCCACAAGTTCTTGTTGAGCTTACCTAAAAGATTCAAGATGTTGATCATGATGCTACAAAGAGATGGGCTTGAAACAATGAAGCCCAATGATTTGCTTGGAGAGGTATTGACCTTTGACAAGTATGATCAAGATGTTGATGAGAAGGAGGATGAAAAGAAGAAGAAGACCGTGGCATTCAAGGCCACCTCCTCAAAGGGCAAAGCTTCAATTCAAGAAGAAGATGACAGCGAAGAAGATGAAGAATTGGAAGTTGATGATGAGGCACTTGCTCTAGTTGTCAAAAACATTGGCAAAATATTTATCAAAAGAAGAGGCTTCAAAAAGAGAAATGACAATTTCAAGAGCAATGAGCAACAAAGGAAGTGCTTCAATTATGATAGCACCGAACATCTTCAAGCCGAATGTCCCTATGACAAGAAGAAGAACAACAAGAGGGGCAAGTTTGAGAAGAAGAAGAGAGAGGCCAAGATGACATTCAAGAAAGGCAAAAATGGTGCCTATGTGATCACTTGGGAAAGTGATGATGAGGAAGAAGAAGAAGAATCATCCAACAAGGCTTTTGCTTCCATTGCTATCAACAAGAAGCCATCACTATTTGATTCATCCTCTTCATGCTTCATGGCTAAAGAAGCTAAGGTATTATATGATGAGAGTGATGATGAAAGTGAAATGGAATATGCTCATGATAGTGATAATGATAATGAAAATGATGATGATGAACCAACTAAAGAACAACTATATGACTTGATGCAACAAACTAGAGACATAGCTATTGCCAAGAACAAGGAGTGTAAGAAGCTTTCAATGAAAGTAGCAATACTTGAGAAAGTTCTTAGTGAGCTTAAGACCACTCATGAGAGTCTAGTGGAAGACCATGAGGATCTTGGTAAGGCTCATTTCAAGCTTGAAGAGCAACAAGAAAAGAAGGAGGTTGTTGTATCATGTGATATAGGTGTTACATGTGATATAATTGATGAATCCTTTAATGAACCTATCATCATGTCAAATGCTAACCCTTCTTGTAGCTCTTCATCCATCACCACCAACTCTACCTCTACTACTAGTGATGGTTTCACTTGTGATGCCTCACTAATGGTTGAGAATGAGACTCTCAAGAGAGAGGTGGATGAGCTCACTCACGCCCTAGGCAAGGCCTATGGTGGTGAGGCCCGCTTGCTTAAGTGCTTGGGTAGCCAAAGGTTCTCTCTTAACAAAGAGGGATTGGGCTACACCCCAAGAAAGGCAAGTCGGCCTTTGCAACTCTAAAGCCTAGCTTTGTGAAGGGCAATGGTCGGTTTTGCAATAGATGCAAGCAAGTTGGGCACCTAGAGCATAATTCAATAAAAAGAACCAAAGCAAGAACCTTGTTAATGCTATACCTTTTGATTCTTGCTATGTGCTTACCAAGGGTGTGAAGGGTGTGCAAGCTAAGTTTATTGGTACACCAATTGTGGGCCCAAAGAAGAAGGCTATTTGGGTACCAAAGAGCTTAGTTACTAACCTACAAGGACCCAAGCAAAAATGGGTACCTAAGCTTCATTGATTTGCTTGTAGGTCAATTACAAAGCCGGAGGAAGGCATTTGATTATTGATAGTGGGTGCACTCAACACATGACCGGTACATCAAGAATGTTTGACTCAATCAATGACAATGATAGTGGTGTTGATTCTATCACATTTGGCAATAACAAGAAAGGCAAGGTTATTGGCTTGGGCAAGATTGCAATATCAAATGACATGAGTATCTCTAATGTGTTGCTAGTTGAAAGCTTGGATTTCAATCTTCTATCCGTGGCACAAATATGTGATCTAGGCTACAAATGCATCTTTGGGGTTGATGATGTGGATGTTATTAGTGTGGATGGTTCAAATGTGGCATTCAAGGGCTTTAGATATGAGAATCTCTACCTAGTTGACTTCAATGCTAGAGAAACTTCTTTGACAACTTGCTTAGTCTCCAAATCAAGCATGGGTTGGATTTGGCATAGAAGGCTTGGTCATGTTGGCATGAAACAATTGAAGAAGCTTACAACTCACAATCTTGTCAATGGTTTGAAAGATGTTGAATTTGAGAAGAATAAGCTTTGTAGTGCATGTCAAGCCGGGAAGCAAGTTGGAAGCTCACATCCAAAGAAGAGTACAATGAGCACATGCAAAGCATTTGAGTTGATGCACATGGATCTATTTGGACCAACAACATATACAAGCATAGGCGGTAACAAGTATGGCTTTGTCATAGTGGATGACTTCACAAGATTCACATGGGTATTCTTTCTTAGTGACAAAAGTGAAGTGTTTGACACCTTCAAGACATTTCTCACTAGAGTTCACAATGAGTTTGAGATTAGAATCAAGAAAGTGAGAAGTGACAATGGAAGTGAGTTCAAGAATACAAGAATTGAAGAACTTTGTGATCATTATGGTATTGGACATCAATTCTCGGCCAAGTACACTCCACAATCAAATGGCCTAGTTGAGAGGAAGAATAGAACATTGCTTGATATGGCTAGATCAATGCTTCATGAGTACAATGTGAGTCAATTATTTTGGGATGAAGCAATCAATACCGCTTGCTACTACATCAATAGACTATATTGTCATCCATTGCTAGAGAAGGCCCCATATGAGTTACTTCATGGAAGAAAGCCCAATATTTCTTACTTTAGGGTGTTTGGTTGCAAATGCTATATCTGAAGAAGGGCACTATATTGGGGAAGTTTGACAAGAGATGTGATGAGGGGTTCCTACTTGGTTATTCAACTACAAGCAAAGCTTATAGAGTTTGGAACAACTCAAGTGGCATTCTAGAAGAAGTCCATGATGTACAATTTGATGAAACCAATGGGTCACAAGATGAAGAAGAGAATCTAGATGATGTTGGTGGAACTCAATTGGTGGAAGCAATGAAGAACATGGACATTGGGGACATTAGAGCAAAGCAAGTAATTGATATTCAAGATGATGATAAAGATCAAGTGCTCAATTCACTAAACAAGCTAGTTAGTGACTCTCAAGTGCAAAGTTATGGTGCTAGTTCTTCTCATCGAGATACATCAAGTAATCAACCAAGCTCAAGCAATCAAGTGCAAGTACTCCAATCACAACATGTTTCAAGAGATCACCACATTAATAGTATTATTGGTGATATTAGAAGTGGTGTGCAAACAAGATCAAGATTGACTATGTTTTGTGAGCATGCATCATTTGTGTCAACCATAGAACCAAAGAAGATAGAAGAAGCTTTGATGGATGCCGATTGGATCATGGCTATGCAAGAAGAGTTTAACAATTTCACAAGAAATGATGTTTGGGAGTTGGTAGAAAGGCCAAATGACTACAATGTAATTGGAACCAAGTGGGTGTTCAAAAACAAGCAAGATCAAGATGGCATTGTAGTGAGAAACAAAGCAAGACTAGTTGCTTAAGGTTACACTCAAGTTGAAGGTCTTGACTATGATGAGACATATGCTCCCGTGGCAAGATTGGAGGCAATAAGGATTCTATTGGCTTATGCTTGTGCACACAACATCAAACTATATCAAATGGATGCCAAAAGTGTATTTCTCAATGGGATCATCAATGAGTTAGTATTTGTTGAGCAACCGCCCGGATTTGAAGATGACAAGAAACCCAACCATGTCTACAAGTTGAAGAAGGCTTTATATGGCTTAAAGCAAGCACCTAGAGCATGGTATGAGAGGCTAAGGGATTTCCTTCTCTCTAAGGGATTCAAAATGGGCAAGGTTGATACTACTCTATTCACTAAGAAGATTGGAAATGATCTATTCATAGTGCAAATATATGTTGATGACATCATCTTTGGATCAACCAATCAAGCTTATTGTGAAGAATTTGGTGCTATGATGGCCAAAGAGTTTGAAATGTCTATGATTGGTGAACTTAGCTACTTCCTTGGTCTCCAAGTTAAGCAATTGAAGAATGGAACATTTGTGAGTCAAGGGAAATACATAAGGGACATGTTGAAGAAGTTTGGAATGCAAGATGCAAAGCCAATTTCAACTCCAATGGGCACAAATGGCAATTTGGATAGTGATCTTGATGGCAAAATGGTGAATCAAAAGGAATATCGGTCTTTGATTGGAAGTCTACTCTATGTCACTGCATCAAGGCCGGATGTCATGTTTAGTGTTTGCATGTGTGCTAGATATCAAGCCTCACCTAGAGAAAGTCATCTCACGGCGGTAAAAAGAATATTGAGGTACTTGAAGCAAACAAGAAATGTTGGACTATGGTATCCCAAGGGGTCAAAGTTTGAATTGATTGGATATTCGGACTCCGACTATGGGGGCTGCAAGATCAATAGGAAAAGCACAAGTGGCACATGTCAATTACTTGGAAGATCACTTGTGTCATGGTCCTCAAAGAAACAAAATAGTGTGGCAATCTCTACCGCCGAAGCCGAATATGTGAGTGCGGGGAGTTGTTGTGCACAATTGCTATGGATGAAATCAACTTTGAAGGATTATGGCCTCAACTTCAAGAATGTGCCGTTGCTATGTGATAATGAGAGTGCAATCAAGATGATACAAAATCCGGTTCAATATGGAAGAACAAAGCATATTGACATAAGACATCATTTTATTAGAGATCATCAACAAAAGGGAGATATTACCATTGAAAGTGTTGGCACCGATGATCAACTTGCCGATATTCTCACTAAGCCACTTGATGAAAAGAGGTTTTGCAAGCTAAGGAATGAATTGAACATTCTTGATTTCTCAAACATGAGTTGAATGCACCCCACCCACTTATTGACATGCCTCTCCTTCGACATTGCAAGGTAAAATTGATTGACATGTCTTTCATCCTATGCTAAGGACTTGATAGAGCCTGTAGACATAATAAGTGGTACGCATAAGCATTCATGATAAATCAAATGAATTTGATGGATATATGTTACCACTATTGCTTCTATGCTTATTTTGATCTAGTGGTGACATATGACATGTTTGTGAGCTTGTAAACCTAGTGTTGAATCTAGAAGATTTGCTATAAGTGTTTAATTCAACATAGGCAAGATAACCCTTATTTTGAGGAGTGAAGAAGCTTGTCTTTGGTTCAAATCGAATTAAATATCTTTGGCAAGTATTCTAGGTTAAACCAAATTTGATAATTTTTTTAACCTTACATGTGGTATCGAATTAATTTCAATCTACTCCATCAAACACTTTTCCTTCTCTCCACAATTTGATCCCCTTTTTGGGTAAGTTGTTGACAAAGGGGGAGAGAAAAAGATGATTTAACTTGATAAAGGGGTAAATAAAATTTATGATGAGAAAAAGATGATTCAACTTGATAAAGGGGTAAATAAAATTTGTTGATGCACACAAGTAGGGGGAGCAAGCTCATAAACAAAGTTGTTGCATTTGTTTGTGCATTCTCATATGACTTGCTCATTGCACATGTATTTAAATTCAATATACATGCTTGTGTGGTGCAATGCTAGTATAGAAATTGGATGATGAAATGATCTACTAGCATGCATAGGAATAGTTTACATGTGGTATCTAGACTTGCCTAAAGCTTTACAAGTGGTTAGCTTTACAAGTGGTCCAAGAACCTTTACATATAATGTTGATCTCACGGGGTTTTTGAGTTTTGATGGATGTCTAGTTACTTCATGATGCTAAGGATGGTGTAAAAGGCAACTCCGATTGGTATCACGCTTCAAAGGTCCATTTCTTACACCATAGCATCATTTTGGTAAAATTACTCTCCCAACATTTCTATCCATGCATATGTGCAAAGCTTTCAATCCAAACTCTATGCACATATGTAGGGGGAGCTAATGCTACCAAAACCGAGCTTGTGATAATTGTCCAAACTTTACTTATGAGCAAAATGATTGGACAAGTATGACAAGTTTAAAACTTTTATTATCAAGATCATCTTTGTGAGGGTTGTCATCAATTACCAAAAAGGGGGAGATTGAAAGTCCCTAGTTTGGTTTTGGCTAATTGATGAAACCTAGGACTAACCTTTGTATCTAAGTGGATGATTTAGATAAAGGTGGTCATTGCATATGAGACATGACATTGACTCATATGACCAAGATGGTGAAGACCAAGATGAGGCTTGGCTCGATGGACCGGTTGTGAAGGTGAAGGGCAAGTCGAGGCTTCGAAGCGAAGGACCATGCGATGGTGAAGCTTGAGCAAGACTTAGCGCCGACGGACCGATGCAACGGTGAAGAGCAAGTGAAGTCAAGGTCGATGGATTGAGACGGTCATGTGATGATATGAAGTGGATCATATCATTTGGAGAAACAAAATGGGCTCAAGGCAAAGGTATAACCATAGGGCCATTTTGTTTTACACTCAAGACACCATAGAGGGTGTGAGTGGTTTAGGATCAATAGCCGAACTATTAAGAGGGGAAGTCTTATCGGTTATTCGATGCACGAGTGCCACTAGGTGAATTCATGAAGTGCATTGCATGTAGGGCCTAGTGAGCTAATTGGAAAACCTTTGAAAATGATTGAGAAAAAGCTAACACACAAGCACATGGAGATGTACACTTGATGGTGTTGGCACATTTGCAAAGGTGGCGTTGGTCGCGCTGTGGTTTGCGGGTAGAGAGGGGTTTGGGTTCCTCTCTCCCTCCCGCCAAGCGTGTGAGCGCGGGATTCAGGCGATTTCGGGGAAATGAAATGCCTATTTTCCACTACGCCGAAAGTCGGAAAAGAAATGGAGGCGAACGGGGTCACTGACGTGACCGGACGCTGCACCAGACGCGGTCACGATGTGACCGGACGCGTCCGGTCAGTACAGCGCGGTATTGGGCGCGCGGGCTAGGGTTTGCAACCAGCGCGTCCGGTCACTCGCGGGACCGGCGCGTCCGGTCAAGTGCCCAGAAGGAACTGCGGTTCGCAAGGACGATCGGACGTGGGGCGCATCCGGACACTCGCGATCGGACGCGTCCGGTCATCGAGGGAGCTTACTGGACTCCGACCGGACGCTGGCACTGTCGCGTCCGGTCGTTGCGAGGAGCGCGTCCGGTCGTTGTTTCGTGGGCGCGGGTGCTGTGCGGATCGGCGCGTCCGGTCGATTGAGCAGCGCGTCCGGTCATAGCGTTTGACCGTTGGCGCACAGTGACCGTTGGAGGATCTAACGGTCGCGTTTGAATTCGAGGGACACGTGGACGTCGCAGGGCGACCGGACGCGGTGAAGCGTGTCCGGTCAGTTTCGACCGGCGCGTCCGGTCATCCCGAAAAAACGGTCAGTGGAGTGGCAACGGCTCTATTTGGATGGGATGCTTATAAATACTCGTTGGCCGGCCCTTGGGGAGGTCTCTTGGCATTTCTAACACTCTTGTGCATCCTTTGAGCTAGAGCTACTCCTCCCACTCATCTCTCTTGCTTGATTGCAAATCAAAAGTGAGATTGAGTGATCCCAAAGTGCATTGCATAGCTTGAGGGCATCTAGTGGCACTTGTGGGTGGTTTTAGCCGGTGGATTTCTTGTTACTCTTGGAGAGTACCGCTCCTAGCCGGCTTGGATATTGTTGGAGGCGTTGGCAAGAGAAGGTGATTGTTCTTGGCCACCTCCGGTTGTTTGTAAGAGGTTCTTGTGCTTTCCTCGGCGGGACGCCAAAAGCAACTCTATTAGATTGCGCGTGTCATTGAGTTACCTCACTTGAGAGTGGTGTCTTGCGGTGCCTTGCAGGGCGTGCCTTGAGGGGCAAGTGACTTGAGGGTCACACCGAGGAACCATCTAAGTGTTGGTCGACACAACCGGTGACATAGCTTGTCGGTGCACAAGTGAACAACGGGTGAACAAAAATATTATGTTTCTTGTCTCCCGGTGATTGTTCTACATATTATGTTGTTGTCAATATTAATTGATTGTATATCATCTTGGTGATTGGCAACATCTTCACTCCACCGTCGGTATAAGATTCACAATCCTCTCTCTCGCATTTACTTTTACTAGATTATCTTGTGTAGCTCTAGTGGTAGCCTTTTCTAGTAGTTGTTAGCTTGCTCACTAGTGTAAGTTAGTGACTTAGCACTTATGTGAACTAGAGATCATAATCTACTAGACTTGTGGATAGGAGGCTTGCATCACAACCTTTGGCTAAGCAAAACTCGCTTTACGCCGTTTGTTATTCTAACAAGTTTGCTTAGTGGTGCTTGTAGAATTTTTTAATAGGCTATTCACCCCCCCTCTAGCCATCTAGGACCTTACACACGTGCTTGCCGGCACACTAGTCCCCGTTGTGTCCCTCTTCACCATGTGGTTCGGTGGCTAATCGGTCACACACCGAGCCTCTCAAAAGGCGCCACAAGAACCTACCAAATGGCAAAAGGTTGCAATGACACGAAGCAATTTACTAATGTTGCCTTTGGCGCTTCGCCGAGGTAGGCACAAACCCCTCACAATCACCGGAGGTGGCCAAGAACAAACACCAACTCTTGCCAAAGCCTCCAAGCTGCTCCAAGCCGTCTAGGTGGCGGCAACCACCAAGAGAAACAAGAATCCCGCAGCAAATCAACCACCAAGTGCCAACTAGATGCAATCTCACAATGCAAATGCACTTGGATCACTCAATCTCACTTCGAATATGCAAAGAAGCAAGAGAGATGAGTGGGAGGGGAGTTGCTTAGCTCAAAGTGCTCACAAGTATGTCAAATGTTCGAGAGAGTCCAAGAGAGCGAGCCTTGAGCCGACTAACGAGTATTTATAGACGTACCCCTTCGAATAGAGCCGTTAGAAACTTAAACAGCTGGAATCGGGCTGATCGGACGTGCTGGTCCAACTGACCGGACGCACCGGTCGCCCAATGGCTAACTCGCGAAGACTGACCGGACGTGCTGGTCCAAACGACCGGACGCGCCGGTCACCCAACGGCTAACTGCGAAGCAACGACCGGACGCGCTCATCGCGCAGACCGGACGCGCTGGAGACGACCGGACGCGCTGGTCCCGAGAATGACCGGACGCGCTGGTCGCCTGAGCAGCGCTCAACGAAACAGTGACTGGACGCGCTGAAGAAAATGACCGGACGCGACAGTGCCAGCGTCCGGTTAGAGTCCAGTAAGCTCCCTGAACGACCGGACGCGTCCGATCATCAGTGACCGGACGCGCCTCGCGTCCGATCATCGAACTGAAAAACGCGCAGACACTGAACACTGACCGGACGCGTCCGGTCATGCAAGGACCGCGTCCGGTCACCTCTGTGACCTCAGTTCGCCTCCGTTTCTTTTCCGGACTTCCGGCGTAGTGGAAAATAGTCGTTTCAACTCCTCAAAAACGCCTGAATCCCGCCTCGCAAGCTCGGCGGGAGGGAGAGAGGATCCCAAACCCTCTCTACCGCTCAAACTCCACCGCCTTCGCAAACGTGCTAACACCACCAAAGTGATCTCGTCAAGTGTGAGTGTGTTAGCATTTTCATAATCATTTTTTGAGGCGATATTAGTTCTATCCAAATGCATATGATCATGAAATGCACACCTAGAGGCACTTAGGAGTTCAATAGCCGCGTCATTCCCCTCTTTATAGTACGACTATCTATCCTATAATGTAACCACACCCACTAGGTGTCTTGGTTACTAAAACACAACCCTTAAGCATATACCTTTGCCTTGATCACGTAGGGTTGCGTCCAAATCCAAGTGTGGCCATCATGATCACCATGTCCATCTTGCCACCAACCTTAGAATGTACTAATCCTCATATGCTACATACAACTTAGGCATAGGATTAGTACTTAGGCATTATAACTAATTACCAACACCAAACATAGGACTTTCAAACACCAGATCTACTTTTGCAACATCTAGATGAATGAAACACTTACAATTTACGTCCTAAACAGCTGAAACACTTGCAACATATGTTTGATACACTTGCAAAACACCAGAAAACTTGAAAACACGTGTGTAGCCATTGCAAACATATACAAACATCCAGCTGAAACACTTGCAACACTTGCATATATATATGCAACATCCAGATCTATTTTTGCAACATCCAAGTGAAAATACTTGAAACATACATCTGAAACAGATGAAACACTTGGAACATATACTTGAAACATAAGTGTATAGACATTGCAACATGTGCAACATCTCGATCTGCTTTCGGAACATCGATATAAACACTTGCAACGTAGCTCTGAAACATGAGAAACACTTTAAACACACGCTTGCAACATGCGCTTTCAGTGTAACATCTACTTATTGCTTGGACGAATGGAGGCTTGTCGGCACGCAGAGCTCAATGCCGGCACAGAGATCGATGTTGGCACAGAGTGGGGGTGCAGCAGATGGCGGGTGCAGTGCCCGCGGTGAGTGACCCTCGCGCTGGAGAAGGCCGCGGTGCCCGCGGCACGACGCCGTTGCGCTAGAGAAAGGCCGCAGCAGATGGGGTGCGATGCCCGCGGTGCCGTGCCTTGCACTGGAGAAAGGTCGCGCTGGATGGGACAAGGTGCCCGCGGCTGGCGAGCGCAGACAGGAGCCAGCATCGCGGGCGGGACACGTGACGAGCCGGAGCAAGCGGCGTAGACTTAAGGGCGGCGTCCAGATGGACGGACGTACGCACTGAGTCAGATAAACTTAATCTATAATAAAGAGAGCAGGTCTCCACTTTTTTGACCGCCTGCTAGGGAGAAACAAGGGTGGGCAGAGATGACTCTGTTTGGTGAGTTGCATTTTACTTGAACTACTGTCTAAAAATGCAATATATTTGCCCAACTAAAATGTTGTATGTGACCCTATCTCAGTGCATAGGATAAGAGAGAGAAAATATACAAGTATCTATCACTGTCCTTGTCTCAAGAATTTCACAAGAATTAACTTAATTTGACATCAGAAATCCTTGATTCATAAAAAAATTGCACGTTCTAAATGGGCCTAAAAAACCATATCCGCCTGTCGTAACCGTTTAGCGTTTATGCACCCGTGCTCGGAGGTCGTAACTACTGCTGCTAGCCTACAACGGCATCATCACCAAGGAAACAGCAGAACAGCATCTCTACGTACATGGTCACTCAAACTCATCAGGCGCTGCGCAGACAAGCACTTGATATCTTCTGGAAGGGTACAAATCCGGATATGGAGGTGCGCAGCAACATGACACACAGCAGGAGCTTCACTCTGTCACCGTCTCACGGTGCAGGGGAGGACACGTACTGCAAGAACTCCTCGTCGAGGAGGAGACGAGCCATGGTGTCTGGCGCGAGGCACACCTCCACGTCGACGCTACCGTCCCCCGCCTGGCCGGGGAACGCGGACATCTTGCCGTCGAACTTGTTCGCGCGGCCGCTCCGCACGGCGAGCGCGCGGCCCCACCCGAAGTCGTTCCCGTCGTACATCGGGAACCGAGGCGAGCTCCCCATCGTGAGCGCCGCGCCGTCGGGGTTGCCCAGCGGGAAGCAACGGGGCGCGGCTTCCCACTCCGCCGCGGCGCGCCGGATCGCGCCGTCCTCGTGCGACGTCACGGTGGCGTGCAGCCGGGCTGCCGCCCAGCCCAGATCGTTGGACGCCAGCTCGGCCACGGTCGCCGTCGTCGCCACGCTCTGGATCGCGTTGCCGAAGTAGAGCGGGGAGATCGCCGGGCGCAGACGGTGCCGGCAGTTCACGGCCATACGGAACGTCGTCGTCTTGTCGGCAGCCAACAGCCGCCGCGCGCGCGTCACGGCCCTCCAGATGTGCGCGCACAGCGATTGGAACGATGAGATTTCAGAGGAACATCGCCCATGAAGAAGTTTGGAGTCATGCACGAGCTTGCCGTTAGCCTCGGCGTCTTGATGACCTGTTCTTTTCGAGTGGTTGGCCGTCGCCTTCAGCTCCCGGATCGCGGCGGCACTGAAGTGGAGAATTCGCTCGCGGAGCGGCGCCTCGGCGTCGAACGTGACGGCCGGGCCCACGCCTCCGGGGAAGCGTAGGACGGCGGTGGAGTCGCCAAAGAAGTTGCGGCGGAAATCGGGCTCCCGGATCGGCGCGCCGCCGCGGCACAGCCCCGCCCACGTGTTGAAGAAGTGCCAGAAGGAGGTGCCATCCACGACGGCGTGGTTGGCGACGAAGCCGACGAACACGGCGCCGTCGCCGAGCACGGTGAGCTGGAACGACGTGAGCGGGCGCGCGTGGCCGCCGTAGCTCACCGTCCGGTCCATGGGGAACAGGGCATTCGTGAGACCGCTCGGCACGTCGGCGCCGGGCACTAGGAAGTCGCCGAGCGACAGGGACGGCGCGACGGCGTGGTAGAACTCGACGGCCGCGTCGTCGCCGCCGCCGCACCGTATCACGATGCTGTCGTCGTGGAGCGTGACGAGGCGGCCGGCGAGCGCGGGGAAGACGCCGAGTGCGCGGGAGAGCGCCGTCACGAGCGACGACACCAGCGAGGCCGTCGTGAGCACGCCGGGAGGCGGCGGAGGGAAGAACAGCCCCTTCTGGATGTAGTGGCACGATAGCATCGGCATGTCGGACACCGAGAGCCTGAGGTCAGCTCCGACGACCGGCGCCGACGCGCCGGCGGGCCGAACCGTCTGCTTCGAGACGACAGAGATGGCCGCCGGCGCCGCCACGTCCTTGCGAACCATTCCGTTTGGCGCGATGGCTGGGGACGACGCGGCGACGCCCGAGGCAGGCTCCACCAAGCAGGCATCGGCGGATATCGGTGGTGCCATCCTCGGACCGTGCTTGGAATGCTAGTAATTTGTAGTGTGTGTGTGGTGATGTGTGGTGCTGAGGACCTTATATAGGCATCCAGAGAGCTTGGATTCATGCACCTGCACTTGTCCAATTGCATCGTCTCGACTGTTCATGTCGTATTCTTGGGCCCATTTCCAAGGAGCTTCAGCTTTAGGCTACCGATCAGGGAGTTGAAGATCACCCAAAACCCAACGGGGCAGCCAATCAAACGCAAGTCGATCTGTACCTTTTTTTTTTGCGAGCAGGACATGCACCTGCCTGCTTTTGCTTGCTGTGCCTTTTTTTTTCTCGTAGCCTAGCCGAACCGGGTGGAACGGCTGTTGCACGCACGTGCTGGACACGACCGCCCCTCGTACGGCCTGTTTCGCGTGGTCCACCGCGCCGCCACAAGGCGCCAGGGCTCGCGAAATTTCGTATCCCCGCGACGGTGCGGCGTTGCTGTCATCCTGTCACGGGCTGGGGCTGGGGCTGGGCGTGGCCGTGCGGGAGAGCACGGAGCAGAGCACCGGACAGCCATCATCAGACAGCGGCCACCCGGGCCGCGGGCGGGGGCCAGCGCCCACGCGCGGCCGAGGTTCGCGGCAGCCGCGGCGGGTGGCAGCGCACATGGCACCCGACCCCGCCGCGCGCGCGCGGCGTGGAAGCGGCGGAGCCACAGCTTTGCGTCGGAGGGAGTTTGGAGCTCGACGTCGGGTTCGGTGGCTGGCGGACGGTACGCTGTACAAGGCCGCAAGGGGGCATGGCGCCGCACGCTGCTTTGCCGCCGCGCGGTAGTGACAGGGCGTCGGCCGAGACGAGACCCAGAGCAACAACGACGCACCCGCGCGCGAAGCACCGTGTTTGTTTATGGGCTTATTATTATGGCCGATCTGACCGCTGCGCGCGTTGCTGTCCCATCGGGCCGTCCCTGGCTAATCTGGGCACCTTGGCAAGTTGCAGCCCAATTGTGACGGGCCCAGAAACTAGGCCTTGTGTTGCGACCCACGGAACAAACTGGCCCAATAGAGGCCTGCTGTCATGAAGCGTAGAAAGTCGGTGTCACTTACGCTTCTAGCCCAAGCATCTCCTAGCCCAGCCATTGCTGCTTGCACCTTTGTTTTTGCGGTAATGCTTCTTCACGGTCGTCCAGACGCAACGGACGCGCCCACGCGACCCGACCCTGACCCGCGCCCTTATCCGCTCGCGCGAGCCCTGCCGCACGCATACTCTTCCTTATCCTCCCATTGCTCTGGCTTCACTCGTTCGTTTCGCTTCGGCGTCGTCGCCCCGCGGCTCCCTCCCGCGTGCCTCCACGCGCGCGACGACGGCGGCTGCTATCGGCGAGCCGCGCCTCTCTCCCTCTCCCTCCCTCCTCCGTGCTCCCGCGGCCTCCATGCCACCGAGAGAGAGCGCGGCGGCGGAGGCTGCGAGCCGTGCGCTCTCCCTCCTTCCTTGCCTCCCTCCCCTTGCTCTGGCGACGTCCAGCCACCGGAGAGAAGCTTGACTGTGGTGGGTTTCGGCGAGGTAGGTGAGCTGTTCCTTCCTCTTTCTCCTCGGAGACTCTCCTCCCTCCTCTTTTCTCTGAATCTGGCCGTCTTCCTCCTCCTCCCCCTCCTCCTCCTCCCCTCTCTGGATCTAAGGGTTTGGTGGTGGCTAGGGTTACGGCGAGTCAGATCTCGTTCTTGTTGCAATGATTCTTTTTCAATATTACAACAGATGATGAGGATTATTGCAACAATATCTTTTTTTGGTTGTTGCAACAGACGATTCTCTGATGTTGCAGGAGTAGTTCTTGACATGTTTCAATAGCTTTTTTTCGTTGTTGCAACAGCTTTCCCCTGATGTTGCAGTAGATTTTTGTTTGCAACAGGCGTTTTTTCCCGATGTTGCATTAGTAGTGCTTCTGATGTTGCAATAGTTTTTCCTCCTTGCTGCAACAGATTTTCCCCGTTGTTGCAGTGGATGTGTTTTAAATGTTGCAGTAGACATTTTTTGATGTTGCATTTCATATTTTTTGTTTGTTGTATTAGTTGTTATTTCAATGTTTTAATAGCTTTTTTCATTTGTTTCATCAGTTTTTTTTTCGTTTGTTGCATTAGGTGTCCTTCGATGTTGCAATAGCTTTTTTCCCATATTGCAGCTAGGGGGTGGACTATGGTGGTGAGCTGGTGGCGGGGCGGAGGTGCTGGGGTCGGCGAGCACTGGCGGAGCCAGGGGGCTGGCAGGGGCCATGGCCCCCCAACATAAGTGCAAACTTTTTCTATATAATAGATAATTTAATGATCTATATTAGAAGGATATAATAAAAGCTTTGTTATATATTTTTTGATGACTTCTGGACAATAAAATCACACAAATTTACATTTTATCTTTAGATGAGTCCATCCACAATGTAAAAATCCAAACAAATAAGCTACACTCAATTATTTTATGGTTGAAACTCTTTGGACTGCCCCCTGTCCATAATTTCTTTGGACCGGTCCCTCTGTCCATAATTTCTGGCTCCGCCACTATCGGTGAGGTTGGGGGCGGGGGCAGATCTGTGCATGTGGGGGCGTCTTTCTTCTCCGTGCGGGAGCGAAGCGGGGGTCGCGTTTCTTTCTCCGTGCGGGACGGGGCGGGGTCGGGGTCGGTTTCTTCTTCTTTTCTTCTTCTTTTCCATGGGGGGAGGGGGCCGGTGCTGCTCGTTGCGACGTTCAGCGCTAGCGCCTGAATCTAAACGTCCGAGCGCTAGCAGAACTGTTGTTTTTGTGGCCTGTTCATGTTCTGCCTCCGATCGCGAATCCTCGTCGTCGCTAGTCTCGTCAGTCTTCTTCACGGTCCTCCAGCAGTTCACCGCGCGCACTGCGTAGGCTCGTAGCGGTTCGCAGCTCGCTGGTGCTGCAGCACAAGCACCCACGACTGCAAGCACCTGCAGTTTTTTTTTTTTTGAATTTCTGCACCTGCAGTTTTCAAGTGGTGTCCACAGTTCCGCGCTGCCTCCGTACTGAAGCAATCCTCCGGCCCTACGTTGGTGTCCTACCACGTTGCTGGGCTGGCCACGACAACAGCCAACAGGGCCAGGGCGCCGAGGCTGCCCTACCATGTGTACCGTACCCCGGCAACAAAAGCTGCGAGACAGCCACCAGCACCAGCTCAACGGACACGCAGGTCGGCCGAGATCCCTCCCCTCCGCCCGGTCCCCGCCACTGTCACGAGCCCCGCCAGCGGAGCCATATTTGCATGGGCCGACCTAGGACAGCAACAGCCGGCGAGCTAGCAGATACGGCGAACCTGGAAACCAATCGGTTGAGCGGCTGGCTGATGCGAATTTGGCCTTGCAACCGCTTGCATGCAAAGGCCAAGAAATATCTTCTATGTAACTGGCACAAAACAACTCCAAACTACGGAGTACCACGTACTGGCCTCGATCGTCGGCGTCGCTGTCGTCGAGCAACCGTATCACCTGTCGTCTCGTCGAGGACGCAACAGATATATGGCCTTGTAGAAGTCGGAGCAGCATGGGTATTGGGTAGGGTGGATAACTTTGACGTCTCAGATGAGCCGGTGGCTGGTCTCGTACTCTCGTCTACCCTCCAATGACGTTGTGGCGTTAATGCTAAATATGCTATGGTTGAGTTCCTCTTCAGTTGACAAAGACCAAGGCAGCAGGTGTGTAGTTTTTCCCGTCTTCGAGCGACAGATACTAATGATGGTTCAACGGGGAAACAGTAGTGGTACGGTACCGGATAACAAGTTACACCAATCAACCTCTACAGGTTCTCGACCCGTGGGCCGTGGTAAAAGGATTGACTCAACGTGAGGACAGATCTCAGTTGACAGTAGGAGTACCGAACTACAGTTTACATAGCAGAGCAAACAAATATCACAAACAAAATACATGAAAAGTGTTGATGCTTAATTAGGTCAACACACTGGTAAGGAGCTAGATGCAGGGCTTAGCCGACTTTTGGTCGGCCAGCGCCTAGGATTGCTCGTATCTCGTATTTGAACCTTGTGCTTTCGGCGATGAGCGCGATACACAATACATGTCACCGGAGGAGTCTCGTTGGGAACGCGATACGCAAGATACGCTGACGAGGTCTCTTAAAACACGATACCCCACACGCATGGGAGGGACCACGTCAAGGCGTGCAGCGACCAACGGCTATGGGATGCCCTAGCTGGCCTGGCCGCTCTAGAGCTTCGCCATCGTCGATCCACAAGCCGTTCAACGGCGACGAAGAACGAGAAGAAGAGTAGATGGAAAAAGAGGGTAAAGAGAGATAGTAGATTGATTTTTGTGTTGATTTGTACATATGTTTCTTGATTCACTCCTTGAGAGGAATGCAATGGTAAATGTATTTTTCGGTTTAAAGAAGTAAAAAAATCGGCCTAGTCGGTTTTGGAAACCGGCTAAGCCTACTTTTCTGGACCAGCCCCCTCAAAATTGCCTTTTCTTCATCCGGACTCCCAATGAGATGATTCATAAATGTTTTCTAGATCGCCTCAACGAGAGGAACATAATAATGGGGTCCATTATGCCTTTTTGACAAAGTGTCAAAACCGACTTAGCCGATTTAGGAAACCAGCTAAGCCTGTTTCTGCTAGAAATTCTACATTTAGGCTTCCTTGACAATTTTGGCTGTCAGCACACAGGATATATCTTCACATTTCCAGGAGTTTACCCTCTATATACCTAGCTCTTTACTTACCATGTTCATTGATAGAGCTCATGCTTTGCTTGTGTGACATTTAACTTGGTAGATTAGCTATAGGCTAGTTGGTAGGGTTGGCTCTAGGTTGCAAAACTCGTTTTGTTTGAGGGTAAGAGCACACTAGAGAAACCTTAAGTGCACATATTGCTAAGAGTAGTTTATGATTTTTCCAGTGGTAGATTAAATTGAGCCCTAGGTTTGAATTTTGAACACCTAATTCACCGTCTCCTCTTGGGTGGGTGCTCACGAGATCTTCCAATTGGCGCAATGATAGAGTCAACCAACAGGTGCTTAAACAATATTGTGCTGAATATTGAGATACTTTAGGTAAAAAAAAAGACAACAATGAATCCATAATAGAATAGAATGTATAAGATGACCCCAAATTTGAATTTAGAAAGAACAAGAAATTAAACAATTTATGAGAGATGACTTGACAGTGGTTTTATTTAGGAAAGTCTACCTTAGTTTACACAAGACTTGTCACTATGAAGACTTAAAATGAGTGTCTTTTAGGATTTGAACCCACAACTGTCAAACATGCACCACCTCTGCCACAAGATTACACACTCATCTTTTAGTATATATAGGATGCTATCTTTTTATCAACATTATGTTATCTTGTATATATAGCCCCAAAATGATTTCAATAGAAAAGTTTCAAAAAATTATATATAGCCCCTAATCTTTTAATCTGTGAGTATATATATATAGGATGCTATAGGATGCTATCTTCAACTATAGAGTTTTAGATCTTATCGAGCTCTATAATTTTTATATAGGGTGCGTCTCCATCCAAAATAGTTTGAAATTTTTCCAAAAAAAACGAATATAAAAAACTATGAATTTTGACATGAATGTCTAGGACTCTAAATATTTTCAAGTAAAAAATTTGTTAATTGCAAAATTGTATATTATTGCGTTGCCAACTACAACTTTGATATAGACAATGTCAATGTCCTAATGTGATGTATAAAAAAGAACGGAGGGAGTGATAATAAAATAGGCCTATGAGATACACGTTGATTTTAAATGAGTGTCAAAGTAATACCATTAAATGAGTATATTTTTGTACTCTCCACATGTGAGTTGGAAGTAAACAAGTCAAATTATAGAGAGCAACTATTACGGTTACGGTGTCCTAAGGGTATGTACAACCCATCTATATGCCTCGTCTGTAAACTGTATATTTTGCGAAAAACACCCCACCGTCTCGACTTGAATGAGAACAAAGAGCGCACAGAGGGAGAGGTTGTCTGTGTTATGGATTCCAATAACTTACAGACCATGTTTGTGGATTGTACATGCTCTAAGGATAAAAATGGACATGTCGCTTGATATGCTTAAGATATTCATCGTCTAATAAATTGACTGACCATTTGTAGTTTGACCATGCAAAAAAAAAATTGGATGTTTTGAAACAGACTAGACGAATTGCGATGACGATCGATGAATCCATGGAGACTTCTGGGACCCTGGAAGGAACACTGCAGCTCTCTCCCAAGAGGCCAGAAAGGGAGAGGCAGAGACATCGAGCCACGATAAGCAGATTTTAGAAAAATTCAGCGTTGCGAGAAGAAGAAAATGTCGAAGCTTTGCGTCAAAAAAGAAAGAAAGAAAGAAAGTGTCGAAGCTTATCTTGTCTTGATTGAACCCTGGGTAAATTGTCTCTCTCAGACTTTTTGATGGAGTAGTAGTACGAGCCACTTGCATACTAGTACGTGAGGTTGGTTTATATTTTAATTCTCGTGAAGTACAACTTAAATGTAGGTGGATTGGCTATTGGCCACCGTGCCCGCAAGTTGCTGCCGGTCCTAATCTGGCCGGCGCCGGCCAGGCGCCAACTAGGCCGTATCCAAGTTGTGCTAAGAAAGGCGTGTACTCGCTCCGTATCGAATTTAGAAATTGTTTTGGACAAGATTTGAGTTAAGTATTAGGAATATAAATCATCAATAACTTTTAAGTTGTTGAGTTTGCAAATATAAAAATTATATGAATAGATTTATCTTGAAATATACTTTTATAAAAGTATACATATATCACTTTTCTATAAATATTTTTTATAAAAACAAGAGATCAAAGTTGTGTTTTGGAGACCGTGTCACTGTACTAAACGACTTCTAAATCCGATACTGAGGGAGTATTTGATTACCGGGCTAAACTTTAGATGAACTAAAAGGTTAACTGATTTTAAGTTTTTAGTCCACTCTAGCTAGTTATTAGTCTGTATCCGAATAATAGAGAACTAAATTTTAGTCGACTAAACTTAGTTATCTAAATTTTAGTTGGATACAACTAGTAATCGAGATGATCCATACATGCCATAGTCATTAGTAGTAGCAACGGGGTATTCTAACCATTCATACATTTTAGGCCATGTTTAGATCGTCTAGAGAGCTAATTATTAGTGCACTAGTTTCTAGAATTAAAGTTTAGGTAACTAAAATTTAGTCCTGCACTGTTTGATACGTAGACTAATATATACTAATATTCTTGAAACCAGACCAGAGTTCACTTGCTTTGGGGGAGATAGAAAGGGGTAGGTGGTAGGGCATTGATACGATTTCATGTTGTGTGTCAACTTTTAGTCCGAACTAGTTCGTTTTGGTCAACTAGTGAACTAACAATATGTTGGAGCTCGACTCATTTAACCTTTTAATCTACACGTACATGATATAAGACTAATTTTAGGCAACTAAAATTTAGTTATGCTATCCAAACAAACACTAACAAGTTGAAGATTATTAGGAGATGCTAAATTAAGGTTTGTGCAGCGCTATTGACATTTATACTAAGTGGTATTCTAAATCACCCTCTTTTTCTCTCAATCACTTTCTATTCCCATGAAATTTGGATGTCATGTTTTCCAAAATATATGTTATTTGAGATAAAGAAACTGTTGGGAGAGAAATATTAGGGAGAACTTTCTGTTGGGATGCATCTATATGAAAATGCAGGCAAATTAAATTTAGAAGGATTCTTGGAGATGGTGTTGTTGTGTATGCTACTTTTAGTATTCCCTCCATTTCAAAATAATTACACATCTCGTTTTTCAAGCCGTCAAAGTTTTAAATTTGACGAAATATATATGAAAAATATGATAATAGTTTTGATGTATAAGAAGTGCGTCTAAACTAATAGTGTAATATGTTTTCGTAATAATAGCCTGCTCCAGTGCCCTTACGAAACTTTCGTTATTGGATTAGCCATACACTTCACATGTTTCTAGCGATTCACATGGCATCATCAAATGATACAAGTCTTATATATTAGAAGATATGCATGTTTATAATATTTTCCAAACATATTCAAAATTTTAAAAATAAATAAATAAAAAAACTATGTACATTGTTATTTTGAGAGTAATCGAAACTACGCATAAATTCGTGCAGCAGCCTCAACGAGCTGCTGGTTTGTTAACTAGCTTTCTGATGGCACCGTTGCAGCACGGCCTCACCCGGCAACGGCGTGCCCTCCGGGTATTTTAGTAGGGGCTGTAATCGCCTACCGCAATTTAATTCAGACCTTAATTAGTTTTGTACAACTAAAAACAACTAGTATAATGCTCTCTATATTTTAAATTATAAAGTATTTAGTTTTTAATATATTGCTACTTATTATATATCTAAGCATGGTTTATATCTAAATGCATGTAAAATACCTTATAATTTAGAATGGAGTACTCCCTCCGTCCAATAATAAGTGTATTTCTATAGTTTATTTTTTTTTCTCAAAATAAGTATACATCTACATATAAGACAACGTAACTTTATTTGTCTTTTTCTACTTTGGTCCTGTTCATCTGGCTTATAATCCGTCTTATTCAGCTTGTTTTTTCAGCCGGAACAGTATTTTTCTCTCACAAAAAATCAGCCAACAGTGTTTTTCAGCCGGCTTATAATTCCAACCGAACGGCTCCTTTATCTCTTCCCCCCAAGTGTAATAATTGCATCTTTTTAAGGGTATATTTGTAATTTCCCATTAGCATTGTTATCTTCACTAAAGTCCCAAAAGTGCACTTGTTTTGGGACGTGTGGAGTAAATACCACTGTATCTCCCATTTTCCTGATCCTCTTTCCTCTGCAGTACACGACTCCGAGTGAGAAACGGGAGGCTGGGGCTGGGGGAGTGCGGACTAGTGACCGAGCTGGGGGAGCGTGGAGCGCCGGCCGGTGCGGCGAGAAGATGATGGCGCCGCGACACCTGCGTGAGTGTGGCTTGTTTAGATCCCAAATTTCTCCTCTAAATTTCACTATATAAAAAGGAGATTTCTCATCACATCAAAATACCGGTAAATACATGGAGTACTAAATGTAGATAAAATCAAAAACTAATTATACAGTTTTGTTGTACTTTACGAGATAAATATTTTGAATCTAATTAATTATTATTTAGACAATTTTTTACACTAAAAACAAAATGCGCTACCGTGTTCCGACACGCGCAGGCGCCGAATCGGCGCCCCAACTCGCATCTAAACACGGCCGTGCGTGGGCGCCGCGCTGTCCAGGCGCAGGCCGGATCAGGCAGATTCTCCCCCTCCCTAGAGATCCGGCTCCGGCAGGCCGCAGCTGCCTGCCTGCGTGCGCGACTGCGCTTGCAGTTGCATGCATGCATGCTGCCTGGAGCCCTGGACTGCCTGCCTGCGCGTCTGCGCCGGCCTCCGCCTCGGATGCGTCCGTCTACCGTAGTCTCCTGTCTCCAACAGCGCCGTGGCTGTATCTGTAGCGCTGGCTGCGGGCTACTTGCCGCGGTAGGTATGGGCACCAGATAAAAGATGCTGTGATCTGTGGACTTTTCACGGACGCCTCGCGGCAAGGCAGCTAGGAAAAACAATTTTCGAGCAAGTGGATTGTGTGCTGACTGTTGCAGATTAGTATTGAAAAGCTGATCCGTAGACCAGTAGGCTACCGGTGTAGTAGATTATAGGCCTCGTTTAGTTACCCGGAGCTCCCGCTGCACAGGGCTACGATGCAGTAGCGTAGCACTTTTGTTTTTATTTGCTAATAATTATCCAAATATTGATTAATTAGGCTCAAAATGTTCGTCTAGTAAAGTACAACAAAACTGTGCAATTATTTTTTAATTTTATCTATATTTAGTACTCCATACATATGCCGGTATTTTGATGTGATGTGAAATCTTTTTTATAGTGAAATTTAGGAATAAATTTAGGTATCTAAACAAGGCCATAGATAGGTTACGACAAAAGGGTAGGGTTGTTGGCATCCAACGCTGCTTGCCAGCTCTTAATTCCGACTCATCATTGGTCTACGCTACTGAGCAATCAGGTGGCAAGCAACACGGACACAGTTGCTAGATTTGGAGAAAAAAAACTGAAATCGTTTTCTTTTCATCGTTTCTTCCCGGGCCTGGGTCTCGTTCGGCTGGCTGGTGGCTGGTAGCTGAGGCTGATTCGTTGTGAGAGAAAAATACTGTTGGCTGGCTGGTGGCTGGTGGCTAATGCTGAATTGGTGTGAGAGAAAAGCACTGCTGGCTGGCTGGCAACCAGCCAGCCGAACAAGGCCCTGGTTTAGTTGGCTAGAATCGGGGTTGACGGATTCAATGCGGTCTACTGTAGCACACTGTAGTATTTCGTTTGTATTATCCAAACATTGACTAATTAGTCTTAAAACGTTCGTCTCGCAAAGTACAACAAAACTGTACAATTTTTGATTTCATCTACATTTAGTACTTTATACATGTACCAACATTTTAATGTGATAAGAATCTTCTTTTTTATAGTGTCAAATTCTGGATTTTGGAGGGAACTAAACAAGGCCCCAGTTTGAAGCAAAGCTAAAGATGACTTCTGCTTGGCAGAAGCACAGACCATTTTCTCGATACTAGTAATAACAACTCCACAGATGAACGGACAGGGCACACACACACGCAGTTCGGTTCTGGGCTTCTGGAGCCGTTCGGCTGTGCTGATAAGTCGACTGAAAAATATTATTGGCTAATTTGTTGCGAGAGAAAAATACTATTCCGACTAAAAAAACAAGCTGAAAAGACGGACTATAAGCCGAATGAACATCTGGCTTGAATGAAGCTTATAATTTAAGCAGAAAGTAAAGTACCATCTTTTTAGGTAATGGTGGTAACACTTCCCTTTCCGTTTCTGGCGCTGGCTAGGTAAGCTAGGCAAACAGTGCGCTCACCTTTCACGCTAGCGATGGTTGCGCGCCTTCTCTTAGGGCCTGTTTGGTTTCAAACTGTTAAAATTTAACTCCCATCACATCAATGTTCTCTCAAATGCATGAAGTACTAAATATAGACTAATTGCATGTATGTCGGCACAGATTAGGAGTAATTTACGAGACGAATCTATTAAGCCTAATTAGTCCCAAATTGGAAACTTTTTGTCAAATAAGACGAAAGTGCTATAGTGTTTGTTAAATTTTAACTCCTCCAACCAAACACCTCCTTATGTACTGCGTGCTGGCATTTTTAATGGAACAAACGCGGACGGGGCCATCTTCATCTTCTTAGGGCCTGTGTTGGTTTGGGTGTTAAAGTTTAACAAACACTGTAGCACTTTCGTCTTATTTGACAAAAAGTTTTCAATTTTGGACTAATTAGTCTTAATAGATTCGTCTTGTAAATTACTCCTAATCTGTGTCGACATGCATGCAATTAGTCTACATTTAGTACTCCATGCATTTACCGCAACATTGATGTGATGAGAGTTAAACTTTAACCTGTTGTAACCAAACGGGGCCTTATCCTCCCCCCATGTCGCCATGAAAAATGCCGTGGCGCTCGCTACCATCTATCGCTACATAGAACTAGCTTGACAAAGGCCCTGTTCGCTTGAACTTATTAGCCTGGCTTATCAGCTATGATATTATGTTTTTCTCTCACAAATAAATCAGCGAACAATATTTTTTAGCCTGACTTTTCACATTGTACAGCGTCAGACAAATTAGCACTGTATATGCAAAGCTAGTATTTGGCGATTGGTAGATCAGTAGATGCAATCTACAGTACCACGTCGATATTCCATATTGGCAGTTGGGGATATATATATATATATATATATATATATATATATATATATATATATATATATATATATATATATATATATATATATATTTGGCGGCTTGCGTGCTGCCGTGACCCCGACCCGGTGAGCGCAGCGTGCAGCGGAGCACCGAAGACACGCACTCAGCAGATCAAGCGAGTCGGCCGGGGGGTGGGGGCGGAAAAATCTCAGCCGCGTCAGTGAGGGGAAGAGGAATATGATAGGCACTCGCGTAGCGGCGAACGAGAGGCATTTTTTATGCACGGTTTGTCCAGATGCCCACTAACGAGCTGAGCTGAGGCTCAGATCGGGGATGGATGCATCATATCCCGCCCGCCGGCCCCGCTCGTTTGGGCCAATCGCCGACCTGATTTTCCGGGCCGCAGGAAAAAAAACTTAAAAAATGGCATGATTGCTGGTGAATGCTGATGCCAGTGCCATGCCACGCTACGTGCACCCGGGCTTTTGGTTTGGTTTTGTGAAGTAGAGCCTTTTTTTTCTAATTACTAGATAAATGCTCATGCATTGCACGGAAATATAACAATGACATGGTAATTTAAGCATGATCATGTATTGTATTTATTTTAAAAAAATAGTATGAACGTGTTAAGAAAAGCAATTTTCTATAGTAATTGGTAGATTGGGAGGAGGGTTACCGGATGTTGTGATGAATACGTCCCTTTTGAATAATTAAACTGATGAGCCCAGCCCATTCGTGTCTTTGGAATTATAAATAATGTGAGGCTACTGACTGTCCCGACGAGGCTAATGAGTGCTGACCGTTTCCGATGCGAAGTCGCGAACTGTGCAGAATTGGCTCCGATGCGGACACCGTACAACTGCGGCGATTTTGGATTTCAGACTCGGCGTGGCCGAAAAGTTATACGTATTTGGTACAACTTTGGATTTGTGGTGCGGAGGAACGGCGGCCGGATAGTGTACGGATTTGATCGGATTAGTATACGTATTTGGTAGAGCTTTTTTGGGCAGCCTTTGTGACTAGATAATATACGTTTTTTTTATCACCAGATAGATGATTACTTTAGAGCTTTTTTAGGTGTAGAGATAAGGTCTAATTGTGCGCGGCTCCACACACACCACTTATAAATGAAAGTGGTAGACCACGACGCGTGACTTGCTATCTGTGGATGAACAAAAGACTATACCGTTCTAGCTAGATTAACAAACAGATAAAAAAAATTATCATGATTCTTTGGAGTATAATGTTATGATGTAAACCTTCTATCGATCAGGTCATTTTTCTCTTCAAAAAATCAAATTTATGTTTTCCCCTTTGACAAGAACATCCTTTTGCAAATCTCTAATTCATTTAAGCAATAGCAGTCATCTACCTTTGGCTTATTTATTTCCATATCGTATACTATGCTTTTGTTTCCTAACATGCTCCGCATTGATAAATAAAAATGTATAGGCCACTTCAACATGATTTTAAAAAAAATCAAATTCCATTAAATTATGCCATTATCTTGAACTTTTTGGTGATTAGGAAGATAATTAGAAGAATGAAAACAAGTTACTTAGCTATGAGAATGAAAACAAGTTACTTAGCTATGTGTTCAAAGAGTACCCAATGATTGTTTGTCAAGAAAATGTACCGATCGCACGACGTTTACTTAAAATGTACTAACAATTTTAAGTCAACAAGTATGTACTAACAATTTTAAGTCAACAAGTATTGAGACAATGCACCATCATACATGATTATTCTAGAAAATAGTATCTTGTAGGTAAGCACTCTATGGTTGTGTAAGTGGGTGATAAGCTATGTGTATATCTTGATGTTGTGACACATCTACTAAACGTACCAAAACTAGTGACCTTTTTTCAATAGCACGAGATGTAGAATCTCGTTCCAAGATTTGTTGTACTATTGCGTATATTTATGATAGGTTATGCATATCCTATACAATCATGATGTGTCTAGAACAACTGAGGCTATGTATTTTTTTCAATGGTTTTGCTTGTGAGCATGATACTTAGATGGATGCCGTAAGATTTTCTTAGGTGAAAAAAATATCAACTACGAAGGCAATTCATGGTTATGCACTTAATGATCTAGAATGTGTTGTACAATAAAATTCTAATGCATCCACTAAAATCATGTTAGAAGTTCATGTTGCATAATGCCTTTGTTGTTACATAACCGCAATTAAAAAGGTTGAATGGAACTAAAAAATAAATGTTGCTTCAGAAATTTATAGTTTTATTTCCATGTGATGTGGTATTTATATCTTAAAAACCATTGCATTCACGAAGGCAGCCGCTTCTAACAGTGTTTGTTATAATTTTATCTCTAAACATGACGTGAATGCATGCTACATCGCTGGTGAGTAAACCAAAAAGAAAAACACTATACAATAAATTTACATTTATCTAAAAGCCTAATACTACATGTGATGGTGCAAAAAAAAAGGCACCATTCCTTTTCTCCCAAGCATATTGTACAAAACCCATTTTGTACGATTATTCATAGCTTATACTGACTTTGCAAGCAAAGCAACGACTCCAACAAGATTGCAAATCATTGACATTTTGAACAAGGTTTACATTGAATTTTTGGAACTTTCATTGTAGAAGCTTTTTTGCTTATTTAGTCAAACTTTATGTTCACATGTATAGATTTGTCTTGAAAAGTACTTACATAAAAACATAAATTTTTAAGATGTTCATTTATATTCTAATAGAAAATAGTGGTTAAATATTTATTTGGAGATCTTGTCATTGTGTCCAAAACGTCTATTAGTTGCAAACAATAGGAAGTAGCACATTAAGTACCGATCTATATCTCTTATAATCCTAACCTCACTAGCGTTGTATCCCAACATGCAAGTTGTTCACCTCAGCAATGCACTATCACAAGCACATGCAATTATGATATCCACGTCAACGAGCCACATAAGCATTTAGTTGTCCACATCAGCATGCCACGCAATCCATTAATATTAAATGATAATAGTTTATTCCTATATATAAGTAATTATATATAGTCTAATTTCATTCTAAATCATATGCAATTCCCACAGCAACGGGCAGGCTATACTTAGTATACTATACTTTCTAGTTCCAACTATGTTTCGTGACAATATGTAATATTAAGTAACAATTTATTAGTATAGATTTCATGTTTTTGAGATATTTTGACACTGTTACTAACGTATATAAAAAATATACAACCTTTAGCATAGAACTTCGACATTAAAAATGTACAAACCATTTTTCATGTTTAGATCCATTAGCTGCTAATATAACTAGCTAATAGCTCATAACTAATATTAACTAGTTAATAATTCATAACTAATATTAGCTAGCTAACTATTATCTGGTTTGGCCCAACTAGTAAAATAGTTGTTAGTTGGATATATAGTTAATAATTAGCTAGACTATTGGCTGTACATGTTTAGATACAAAAGGAGCTAATTACTAGCGGTTAGATATTAGCTTTATGGATCAGACAAGACCTAAATCGATTACTTCATTTCTTGAAGAAAAAACGTTTATCTGAAAATAGTCGCTTGACTAAACAAAGTAGATTCCTGTAGCACGGAGAGTTCACTTTACATGACCTATGACTTATCATGTCAACGCATACTACTCCGTCCCTTAACATTAGTAGTTCGAAAAGCGTGTCAGTGAGGAAATGACCTTGTTTAGTTCCTAAATTCAACCCCAAATTCTACTATGCAAAAAGGAGATTCCCCATCACATCAAAATGTCGGCAAATGCATGGAGTACTAAATGTAGATGAAATCAAAAACTAATTGCACAGTTTTGTTGTACTTTGCGAGACGAACATTCTAAGTCTAATTTATCATTTTTTGGACAAATTTTTGCACTAAAAAACAAAAGTTGCTACAGTGTTCCGACACGGGCCAATACGGTGCCCGAATCGGGTGCCCAAATTCGAGAACTGAACAAGGCCAATACGGTTTTTCAGAGAGAAATATTTAAGGATAGAGGAAGTAGTAATTAGGAAGGACTAAAGTTACTAGCCTCCGGACTCAAAAGGACAAGCCGACAATAATGATCGCTTTCAACTAACCTCTTGGGCCTGTTTAGATCCCAAATTTCATCCCCAAATTCCACTATGCAAAAAGAAGATTCCCATCACATCAAAATGCCGGCACATGTATGGAGTACTAAATGTAGATGAAATCAAAAACTAATTGCACAGTTTAGTTGTACTTTGCGAGACGAATCTTTTGAGCCTAATTAGACAATGTTTGGACAAAAATTCACAAATAGAAACGAAATGCTACAGTGCACGTGCCTACACTGTGCAGATTCTGTTGCCGCCAAATTAGCGCAACTAAACACGGCCCTTGTTTAGTTTCCCCAATTCTCCCCAAATTCTACTATGCAAAAAGAAGATTCCCCGTCATATCAAAATGTCGGCAAATGCATAGAGTACTAAATGTTGATGAAATCAAAAACTAATTGCATAGTTTTGTTATACTTTGCGAGACGAACATTTTAAGCCTAGTTAATCAAAATTTGGATAATTTTTACCAAATACAAACGAAAATGCTACAGGAATTATGATACAGTGTTTTTCTCCCCAATTCACTCAACTAAACGAGGCCTAACGCTCACATGGTACAGCTGCTCTGGCATGCCGGCCGCCCCCGGTTCAAATGTACCGTCCTACTGGCCCTGTCGAGAAAAAATAGCTCACGTTTGATTAAGTTTTTAGTAAATAATATTTATATTTATAACTTTAAATTAATTATTATAAAAAATATTTCATAATTAATCTAATGATATTTATTTAAAATCATAAATATTGATATTTTTTATTTATAATTAATCAAACTTAGATACTGGAATGTAATGCTGTTTTAAAATTGCATGCTTTCTATACGGAGGGTGTACTGTATTCATCACCAGTTCACCTGACGGCTCCCACCACGGCACCACCACCACCACACACACGAGGACCGAGGAGAGGACCGAAAAGGACACGGGACACCAGCCCGCCGGCGGCGACAGGGTGCGTGTCCGTGTCGTGCGTGCGTGTGCGCCGAGCAAATTTCCCGCCCGGCCTCCAGCCGACGTGGCTCGGCATCCCCAGCTGGATCGCGCCGAACGGCCGAAGTAAACGCCGCTTCCCCAATCCCCACCTCGTCCTCCTCTCCACTCTCTCTTCTCCCTCCAATAATTCTCTCCTCCTCTCTGCTTGCTCCACCTCCAAGCACCACCGAATCAGGGGGCGAGTGGGAACAGCGAGTGGGAGGAGGGAATCCCATGTCTCCGCCCCTCGCTGGAGCAGATCCTCGGCGAGCCAGCGTGGAGCTGCTGCGGTAGAAAAGCCAGCTGAGCCTGCTGCGAGCGCCTGATCCGCCCGATCGGGATCGATGGGTGGGGAGGCGCCGGAGCCCCGCCGGCTGACCCGCGCGCTGAGCATCGGCGGCGGCGACGGCGGCTGGGTTCCCGAGGAGATGCTGCACCTGGTGATGGGGTTCGTCGAGGACCCGCGCGACCGGGAGGCCGCGTCGCTGGTGTGCCGCCGGTGGCACCGCGTCGACGCTCTCTCGCGGAAGCACGTCACAGTGCCCTTCTGCTACTCCGTGTCCCCGGCGCGCCTGCTCGCGCGGTTCCCGCGGCTCGAGTCGCTGGCCGTGAAGGGGAAGCCCCGCGCGGCCATGTACGGCCTCATACCCGACGACTGGGGCGCCTACGCCCGCCCCTGGGTCACCGAGCTCGCCGCGCCGCTCGAGTGCCTCAAGGCGCTCCACCTCCGACGCATGGTCGTCACGGACGACGACCTCGCCGAGCTCGTCCGCGCCAGGGGCCACATGCTGCAGGAGCTCAAGCTCGACAAGTGCACCGGCTTCTCCACGGATGGACTCCGCCTCGTTGCCCGCTCCTGCAGGTACTCGTACTCCTCGATTCTCTTGCTCTTGTTAGCTCCGATCTGGGTGTTGGAGGAAGTAAGATCGAATTGGGGTTACTGAGATGGTGACAATGAGGGGGCGTAGCTACTGTCTAGTCGTTGATTCCCCGAAACGGTTGTGGAGTCATAGCACCCATCACTTTCTGCAAATAGAAACTTGTGCTACCTTGGGGAGAGTTTTTACCAAAAAGCAGGTTTGAGATCTAGCGCCAAAAATTGGGTGGACTGCACTCAAATAATTAGAGATCCTAACTCCTAATCATAGAAGATCCGCAGAAGTCTTAGGAGTGCATCTTCAAACCTGTATCATTACAATTCGTGGTTTCTGCTGGAGATTTCTCCAAAAAAGAAAGTTTAATTGATGGTGTTAATTGTGAATAATTTGATTATGCGATGCCTTATTCGATATATATATATATATATATATATATATATATATATATATATATATATATATATATATATATATATATATATATATATATATATATAAAGAAAAGTTGAGTCATCGAGCAAACCACTGGGAACATGGAAGGTTGGGCTGTGTTTTGTCTTTGGATAGATCATAGATCTACCAGAAAAGGAGTCTTTAAATGACCCCAAATTTACGTGTAGCATGGATTGTTGGGAATATTTAATGCAACTCCAATTAAAACAAGGATAATAATGTCCACTGGCTGAGTTGAACTTCTGTGATTCTCTTGGTTCTAAAATTCTAACAAAATGCCCAAGCAACATGTAAACAGTGGCGTAGGTCTATTGTTTTCCGTATTCTGCTAGGAGCTTTTGTGTTTCCTGATCACCCCGTGACATACAGTTTTATGTGTCAGGACAGGGATTGCTATTCGTTGATTGCTAAAAAAGGGGAGTTACATTTATTTGCCTGTTGGCTGTAGTGCATCCTTTTGTTATTTGATTTTCCCCTTTAGTATTCTTATAGCTGCTAATGTTGTGATGAAATCATCACACTAACTTGTGGTGCTAAATTTCATCAGATCACTGAGAACTTTGTTTCTGGAAGAGTGTCAAATTGATGATAAAGGCAGTGAATGGATCCACGATCTTGCAGTCGGCTGTCCTGTTCTGACAACATTGAATTTCCACATGACTGAGCTTCAAGTGATGCCAGCTGACCTAGAGCTTCTTGCAAAGAGCTGCAAGTCACTGATTTCCTTGAAGATTAGTGACTGTGATCTTTCAGATTTGATAGGGTTCTTCCAATTTGCCACAGCACTGGAAGAATTTGCTGGAGGGACATTCAATGAGCAAGGGGAACTCACCAAGTATGGGAATGTTAGATTTCCATCAAGACTATGCTCCTTGGGACTTACTTTCATGGGAACAAATGAAATGCCCACTATATTTCCTTTTTCTGCAATACTGAAGAAGCTGGATTTGCAGTACACTTTCCTCACCACTGAAGACCATTGCCAGCTTATCGCAAAATGTCCGAACTTGCTAGTTCTTGCGGTAATATCTCCTGCTCATGTAAATTATTAAGATACTCAATTTGCGATCTTTTTATTGTAACTGACAGTATTTTTTTTTTCGATAGGTGAGGAATGTGATTGGAGATAGAGGATTAGGAGTTGTTGCAGATACGTGCAAGAAGCTCCAAAGGCTCAGAATTGAGCGAGGAGACGATGAAGGAGGTGTGCAAGAAGAGCAGGGAGGGGTCTCTCAAGTGGGCTTGACGGCAATAGCCGTCGGTTGCCGTGAACTGGAATACATAGCTGCCTATGTGTCTGATATAACCAATGGGGCCCTGGAATCTATTGGGACATTCTGCAAAAAACTCTATGACTTCCGGCTTGTTCTGCTTGATAGAGAAGAGAGGATAACAGAATTGCCACTGGACAATGGTGTCCGAGCTTTGTTGAGGGGCTGCACCAAACTTCGGAGGTTTGCTCTGTACTTGAGACCAGGAGGGCTCTCAGATGCAGGTCTCGGCTACATTGGACAGTGCAGTGGAAACATCCAATACATGCTTCTCGGTAATGTTGGGGAAACTGATGATGGATTGTTCAGTTTCGCATTGGGATGCGTGAACCTGCGAAAGCTTGAACTCAGGAGTTGTTGCTTCAGCGAGCGAGCTCTGGCCCTTGCAATCCTACGTATGCCTTCCCTGAGGTACATATGGGTTCAGGGCTACAAAGCGTCTCAAACCGGCCGAGACCTCATGCTCATGGCGAGGCCCTTCTGGAACATAGAGTTTACACCTCCCAATTCCGAGAACGCAGGTCGGTTGATGGAAGATGGGGAACCTTGTGTAGATCGTCATGCTCAGATACTCGCGTACCACTCCCTCGCCGGTAAGAGGTTGGACTGCCCACAATCCGTGGTCCCTTTGTATCCTGCGTGAGTGTAAATAGACTAAGCTCAAGCTGGTGTCTTTCTCCCACGTCCTTGCTTTCTTAGCCTCCTGGTCAACAAGAACGATGTTGATAGCTTGATATGTGGTTATTGTATGGATCTAGATGGCTAGCTGCTACGTACTGTAATAAGCTACTAGTAGCTGAGATGTCCTGGAATAAGCCCTTGCTGCTATTTTCGCCTGTACTGCTATCTAATCCTAGGAAGATGTATACTAGTACTATGCAACGGTGGAAGATGTGAGTCTTGCTTGCTCGCCCTGATTTGTACTATTGGAGGTATAAGAATACCTGGGGTTTTGGCCGCCTACTTTGAGCATTGAGATGTGTCTGCCTTGTATGTGGTTGCTCCAGGGTTGACGATGAGACAAAACCAAGACTGATTTTGTATGTTATTAATTATAATATGTGCTGAGTATATAAAGTTCTCTTTATGATAAAAGATAGTATTTTGCAGTGGAGATGTTATATCATCCGTATCTAGAACAGGCAGGGGGGACGAACACCAATTTGATTGCAGGTGCCGTGGCTATGATTGGTAATTGGCATCTCCTCTGGTGTGTTTGCATCAAGGGCGCTATCGCAGACGTGGCTCCAAGAAGGCGACCTCCTGTTATCAAGACCAAAAGGGCCGTGCGAAAGAACAGGCGAGATCGCATAGCGCCACACCACACGGCACCATGATTTGGCCACTAGTTTTTTAAAGGCTAGCGTGCAAAGGTTGCGTAGGGAGTCTGCATCTCGCGTGACGAGTCAGGGAAGCCGGACCTCACCGCGACAACGACGGCCGTGTAACCGTGTCCAGCGCTACGAAAACGCCAACGGGGAAGCGACTGAGATTGCTGATCCTGCGATCCAGTGCAGAGTCAGTTGTCTTCTTCGCCTCTTCGTACGCACGAAATGCTACGAAGCTACTATTTTTAACTTCTTCTTTGTCCTTACGAACCACGTAATAAGTAAGTAATAAGTAAGCAAAAAAAAAAAGAGAGGAAATAATGCAACTACGTCAAGGTAGCAGACAGCTGGGCCACGGTTCTCATTTTACTTGCCACCGCAAGTAAGGACTTGCAGCCCACGCATTGCATCCGGGATCCGGCTTCCTCCGGTCCTCCCCATGTGCATCGGCGTCACTGATCCTGATCATGTGATCCAGACATCAAGGCAATGCACATGATCGCGCACCCCCAGTTCGGACCATGGTTGCCTTGCGAGATTGCATCGGTCGGTTTGCATTCTAGAGTAGGAGTGGAGCACCCTACTCGTACTGTCGTAAATATGATCGGAGAGTGTTCTGCCCGAGTGTTATATATACTTGCCATGCAGCCCGAGGCCTGGTGGCCCGGCTCGAGGGACCAGGCCGTGCCTGGGCCGCCACCCAGGCACGTGGCACGACACGGGCACGGCCCGGTCCAAGAGGCGGCCCGTTAAATTGATAACCATGTGAATATTTGGCACAACCCACTGCAATCCATACATATATATAATATTTTCATCACTCCAAACCCTAACTTCCTCCCACTCCCACTCTCCCAGACGGCGCTGCTCTTCCCTTTCCCTCCCCATCACTTCAAACCCTAACTTCCTCCCAGTCCGCTGCTCTCGGGCCGCCCGCGGCACGCAGAGCACGCCGTGCTCTCGGGCCGGCCCGACGGCCCACGGGCCGTGCCTTGGGCTGGAGGCCAGGCACGAGCACGCCACATGCACGGCCCGTCAGGCACGGCGGCCCGTGGTGGCACGCCGTCGGGCCAGGCCGGCACGCTACGGCCCGTTGGACATCTATAATGTTATAAGCCTTGATCATTCAAAGCCGACTAGGTTGGAGTCTTGGAGAGTGTTGACGATTAAAATATGATCGAAAAGTTAAAGATGGATTAAGAAACACGTCCAAATGAGAAACGATCAAATTTGGAGCAATTTGGACACAATTGGCACCATCCTAGAAAAACCGGCCTATGCCAGTTTATGCAGACTAAATCGGCCTAGGTCAGTTTTGCCTACGTGCTTGTGTGACCCTGTGTAAACTAGTCTAGGCAGGTTTTGGTAGTCTGAGCCTAATTTCATGTTTTTCCTTTGAGAACTTATTCGATCTCGTGGGAAATTTGTAGATTGGCTGTAAAAAAAGGTTTTTCCTACTCGAATAAGCCCATCCAAGGAAATGGTTAGTTTTCAATTTTTTTGGAAAACACTGTAGCACTTTTCGTTTGTATTTGACAAACTTTGTCCAATCATGAATTAACTAGGCTTAAAAGATTCGTCTCGACATTTACAGATAAACTGTGCAATTAGTTATTTTTTTACCTACATTTAATGCTCCATACATGTGCCGGCATATGCGATGTGACGGAAAATCTTGAAAACTTTTTGTATTTTGGAGTGAACTAAACAAGGTCCAACTCTATTTATATGAGAGGATCGTGGCTAATTGAGTATATATCTGTCCAATTGTTGACGGTCATTACATACCACTCTCATTGTCAACAAAGTGCAATTTTAAGTTGAAATATAAACATAACCCATGTTGCTAATGCTTAATCAAATGACAAATGTGTATATTCTGGAAATCACTAACTTGCAGGGTCCACCAGTAAAAATGGAGCCAAAGTGGGCCATATAGGGGGGGGGGGGGTGCCCAACCTGGGGGAGTGGCCCCTGGGCCTCCCACTCAGCCCAACCCCGAAGAAACAGATCCTAGGCTTGTAAAGAAATGAGACAAATGGACAGTGGTTAGCTGCTCTGAGGTAAGGGAAACTAATTGCCTTCAACCTTTTGATTAACAACATGATGATCAGTAACATTGTGGCAATTATGGGAATTTTAGAAAAAAATCCCATCTTAGGGGGTGTTTAGTTCCTCCCCGAAATTTTTTCAACCCATCACATCGGATGTTTAGACACATGCATGGAGTATTAAATGTAGACGAAAAATAACTAATTACACAGATTGCGATAAAATTTGTGGGACGAATTTTTTGAGCCTAATTAATCCATGATTTGACAATATTGTGCTACAGTAACATGTGATAGTGAAGGATTAATTAGGCTTAATAAATTAGTTTTTTTTATTAGTATCCGAACTCCCCTTTCGACATCCCTTAAAACATTTGATGTGACACCCCAAAATTTTTCACCCCACCAATTAAACACCCCCTTAACTGCAAAGATGGTTGAAGATAGCAGGTGGACACATGGGATGGACACTTTTCAATAAAGACAGTACATAAGGATCTCAATTCTTCTAAAGTCAGATATTGTGCTTGTGGATGGACAGAAAAGTGAAACTGCTTCTGAGATCTTGGAATGGAGCATCACACCATGGCCAATAATATAGATTCAGCTCATTTTAAAGGTGACTCGAATGGGAGACTCCCTGGAGGTGCTATGCCAACCTTACTTGCATCCCTTTTTTTTGGGTGCTATTGTTCTTAGAAATTGTATCAATGGGAATTTAGCTTCTTTCAGACTTAATGCATGCTGCAGCCAATTTTGTTGGCGAACTTAAATACTTAACCAAGAAAAGTACGGTACCAAACACAGTAGCGGCAGTGCGTAAAATGTTCATAAGGTTCTTGTAGATTGACTTCATGTTTCAGGTTGGCTTGGTGACAAGATTGGCTTGGTGGTCTCAATAGCTAGGGAGACTTATCGACGCAGGTAAGCATAGCGACCTAATTGAAGGCACTTCCATACGCTTCCACTATTTTGCCTCCTGGTTAAACTTTGTCTTTTCCTGTTCTTATCACAACCATGATAAATCTGTTATAGACGGAAACATAGTTGTCAAAGCATTCTTTTTTTATTATTCTTTTCAACCACATATCCTCTATTTTTTTCTTAGTGTTTTTATCCATACCACCATTGCTCAGGTGCATCACTGATTACTCCATTTTTTTTAATTAGCTATAAGGTTGTTTTCAATGTATAATTGCAACATTCTTTTAATTCCTTGTTCTTAGGGCAACTGTCTTTAATTTTTGAGGGAGCGGACAGTGGCGGAGCAAGGATTGTAAGCTTGGGTATTCCCACCTAAAAAGCAAGGCCGTTTTGTTCGCTATTTTGGGCTACAATGACTGAAAATACTCTAGAAAAATACATTATACACAAATATATACAAGTATATATACATATATACACAAGAGTATATCAAAATAGTCGGGTATTCCTGGAAATACCGAGGAATACCCTTGGATCCGCCCATGGCGGACCAGAGCACTTGCAAGGGCATCATGCGGCTTTGTAATTTCAAGCTCTCCTTCGGACCACCATCGCGCCGACGGTTCATGCAGTTGTTGTGAAACCGTGAGAACCGGTTGATGACTAGTGCCAGCTCGTCATCCCCGAGTGCCTCCATCTGCTCCTCTGTAACAGACACCAAAAACGACAAGGCAAAGGAGATCTATGAAGATTTAGCTGAAGAACTTGAACCATTACTTGAGACCAAAGCTATAGTCGGTGCAGAGGGATTCTTGATTTTGGCTTGGGTCTGGTAGTCGATCTCGGTGGACTTGAGCTTGCTGAAAAGCTCATCCACGGTGAGGGTGTCGTAGTTCGAGGACTCAATGATAGCAGACACCTTCACATCCCAAACCTTCCGATCTATGGCGTATAGTAACTTGAGAGCCCTCTCATGATCATCTTACGGCAGCTGCGGCTTGTTTGCTCGCATCTTGTTCACAATCGAGAGAAAGCGAGAAAATATGGCATCGACAGACTCTCCATCCAACTGAGAGAAGTTCTCATACTCTCGCTTGTACATTTCAAAGAGTCTGGTTTTGACCTGTGCGGTTTCCTCGTGATAGTTCTGGAGCCTCACTCAGATCTCTTGAACAGTAGTACAATCAGAGACTTTCAAATTCAGAAAGCGAAAGGCTCGAAAAGAGAACACTATGAGCCTTGCTATTTGCGTTGTGTTGGTCAATCTGCTCCTGACCAACACGAGCAACAAGCACCTCGTAGTTGGGATCCTCACAAATCTCCCAAACTCGCCAATCAATGCCCTGAAGATGCGCAGACATGCGGATCTTCCAGTAGAGGTAGTTTGTTCCATCGAAGAACGGCAGTTTGTCGGAACCGTGCTCCATGTCGTTTTCAAGGATCACGGACCGATTAAGGTGGAATGATCCTTAACCGGCTTTGATACCAATTGAAGGACAAAAACGGCGACCAAAGGGGGATGAATAGAGCTTCAAATTTCTTTCGAAATATTTAGCCGCTGTCCCAAATTTACCACCGAGAACAAGACACGATAAACGTTCCCGAATCTAAAATACCCAAGCCAACTGGTGACGAGAGTACCTGTATAAATTCCTTGGATCGAAAGAAGATCAACGCAAAAGACGAAACTCAAATCGGAGCTCAAATGGACAAACCACGAACGAAGAAGAGAGCTCGAGAATTATAGCCGGAAATTCCCAAGCCTTCAACCGAAAATTCACCAGGAAATTCTAGCACAGAGAGAGCTACTGAAAAATACTCGGCACTGCAGGGAACGATCTGAGCTAGCTGATTAGGAGCGGCATCAGCTGCTTGTGCGAGCTGTGCTGTTGGGTGAATTGCTCTTGCAGCTAGGCCCCACACACAAGTGCTTGAAGCAAGAACAAGTAACGAACAAGAGAAAATGAACACGAACTGCTGCCTGGCTTCTGGCCGAAACAGCACACCGTGATGAGTACTAGTTCAAGCAATAGGAATTAAAAATCAAGCAATGAAAAGCTTGAGAGGGAATTAAATATTCCTGACACTAATGCTTGAACGAGTCATCAATCACAAGGAAATGACGAACACGAAAGCAGAGCAAAGAAAGTCAGAGAAGCTAGCAGCAGATCGGCTGCCTGGGCTCGGACGGTGGGGCTGCTCACCGCCGGCAGAGACAGGCAGAGAGAGGAGAGACCGGTCACAGGAAACAGAGGGCACCGGACAGCTCTCAAAAGGCACCGCCAGGGTGCAGACGGTGCACCGTCCTACACCTGTCCGGTGTACACCGTTCCTACCGGTGCCCAGACGAACAAACGAGCAAGCGAGGGAGAGAGATCGAAACGGCAAAGACAGAGAAGACCGCACAGCACTCACTCACAGAAACGAGATGGCTGGCCATCACCGGAAATCATCTGGTCCCAACAGCCGGACCGGAGACACGCGCCGAACGGTGGGCGGGAAGCGCGCAATGCCACGCGCGGGAGGCCGTGCGCAGGAAGCGCGGGATGCCACGCGCGGGAGGTCGTCGGCCCATGGCGAGGGAACAGGTACAGGTACTTAATGTTTTCTTTTCCTTTTCTTATTCTTTTCGTATTTATTTTTTCTTTCCTTTCTTTTTCCTTTTTTTCTTTTATTGTTTTATTTCCTTGCTTCTATTTATTCTTTTTTGTTTTCTATGTTATCATTCTTATTTTATTTCCTTTTCTTTTCTTATTCTTTTCTTATTTATTTTTACCTTTTATTTTTTTTCTTTTGATTTTATTTTTATTGTTTTTCCTTGCCTCTATTTATTATCCTTTTTATTTTCTTTTTAAGTTTTCTATGTTTTTCAATTTTATTTTATTTTTTTATTTCTTTTTAATTTCCTTTTTTTTCCATCCTTATTTAAGTTATTCATTTATTTTATTTGTTCTCTATATTTATCATTTAATAATCATGTTTTTATCATTTGTTTTTATTTTATTTTTTTTATTTTCTAATTATGTTTTTCTTTTATTCATGTTTTTTTTTTATCTTTTTAGCTTTGTTTAATTTTTTCTTTTTCTTTTTTATTTTCTCTTCTTTTTTCCTTTTCATGCATCATTCATTTTTATTTTCTTTTTCTATTTTATGTGTTTATTATTATTTTCATGTTTATACTTTTTATTTTTTACTTTTCTTTTATTTCTTTTATTTATTTTCTTATTATTTTTTACGATGTTCTATGTTGTTTTTTATATTCATGTAGTATACCACATGTCATATTTTATGTTCGCGTGATGTTCTACGATTTTTTATATTCATGTGGTATACATGTAATGTTTTATAATGTATTTTACGATATTTGTGTAATATACATGTGATGTTCTCGTAGTATACATGTGATGTTCTATGTTGTTTTTGTGATGTTCACACAGTATACATATGATGTTTTATGATGTATCTAGTGATGTTCACGTAATATAGATGCGATGTTCTATAATGTATTTAGTGGTGTTCTATGGTGTATTAGTGATGTTTACTTCAACACACATGTAGTGTTTTATGATATATTTAGTGATGTTTACGTAATATATATGCGATGTTCTATAATGTATTTAGTGATGTTCTATGATGTATTTGATGATGTTCACTTAGTACACATGTGATGTTCTGTGAGGTATTTAGTGATGTTCACGTAATATATATGCGATGTTGTATAATGTATTTAGTGATGTTTCATGGTGTATTTAGTGATGTTCACGTAATATATATGTGATGTTCTATAATGTATTTAGTGATGTTCCATGATGTACTAAGTGAACATCATATGTATACTAAACGAACATAACTAAATACACATATGATGTATCAGTGGTTATTTTATCATACCTGCATGCACTTCTACGACCTAGAACTGAGGAAACGACGGGTGGATTCTGCTCGTGAAAATTCCTGGCGCTCTTCAGCCAGCGCGCCACATCGACAGGCAGGAAATTAGACGTAGGACGGGAGGGCGGGAATTATCGACGCGGGGTTCTGTCCGATCACTCGGACCGTAAGACGCTGTCATAGAACCGCCCAAATTATAAGAACAAAAGTACAAAAACAATCGTCGGAGCAATTAAATTCTCGTACTTAAGCTCCTATAACTCCGGTAGTCCAATAAAACCCCGAGGGATTTCAAACCAACCAACATACAAGCCAAGATCGTAGTGGTCCAACATAACAGGTCATATGTTACATCCATTTCATAAGTAATTCAATATATATCGGAGTTCGGTAGAGTTATTACAACTCAAGTTCAAAAGTAGCGGAAGCAAAGTAGTTTGAAAACTAATATCACCTTAATTCAAATACATGCCAGTACCAAGGTCAAATTCCCATAAAAGCAAGAGAGACAAGATAGCTCAGACGGATCATGTCCATGATCACACTCCGCCACTACAGCCGGAGTCTTCCAATTCTTGCAGTAGCTATGTTATATCACAACCTGCAACAAGTGGGAATAAACCCTGAGTATGAGAAGGTACTCAGCTAGACTTACCCGTCATAAACTGAAAATAATGACACCAAGGAGTATGCAAGACTTTCTTTCAGTGGGATAGCTTGACTCATTTGCGAAAAGCATAAGTTATCATAAATAAACTAATTTAAGTCCTTTTTGCATCTTATTTATTATAACCTATTCAATCTAGGTAAGCACCTATGCTAAAGCAATCACTTGATTAACCATTAACATCAAAGGTTACCATTTCAGGTTTAGCATTTCCAATCATCATCCACATAATCATTCATGTTCCATAATCATTACTACGATGCAGTAGCTCGAGTCAAGTGTTCACTATCTAGTGAACGATGGCGATTCGAATTGATTATTAACCAGCTAGTAAGTTATTCCTCACACAAACCTCACTCACCCGCTAAAGTGAGGTGTTGGTCACCGAGTCAACCATTCAGGTAAAGTCGCGAGCTTGCCAGGAACCACTTGTACCCGAGGGCCGCCCGACTGCTCTTTGGCCTTGTCATCGCGCCCCCGTATCCTGCCACTACTGCTCCGGTACAGTGCGTTGCGGGCAATCCACTCGGCCTAAATAATCTCCCAGCTTCGCGGTCGAAAGGTACCTCATTCGGCTAGCTAAATGTGAGGCATGCGTTCAACATGACCCGAGGGCCAACAACGGTCGGTCCTTAATCGACACAGACGGAAACTACAAGCACCCCAGAACCCTGTCTGATTGCCCAATACTTATTCCGTCCGGTCTCCAATTATTCATCAACACTTGGTTATTTCCAGGATATCATCCATTCCATAGCTAAAGTTTTCCAGTAACCACCTATAGTTGCCGGTGATAGGAAATCACCGATCGCTACCGGTCTAAGCAGGGCTAAGCATTTATTCGACCCTAAACCTAGCAGGATAAGAATGTAATAAGGTAGGCAAGGATAGTAATAAATGCATCAACGGTTTCACTCAACTCCTACAACTTAATGCAACAATACATATATAACATATATATACTCAATTGCTTTTATAAAGTAGGAGGCTTAGAATGCTCCGGGGCTTGCCTGGGATCCGACATAAGTCAGTAGTTGTCAGATGACACTCGCTGAGTACTTCCATCTTCGGGATAGTTCCACCAAACACCGTCTTCAGGTTTGGCTTCAACATCTCATCCTTCACGTGGTGCATCTAGCGAACCTAAATGAGATGCAAGATGCATGCGTATGAATATGATGAATGGTAACACAAGATGCATCACATAATCAATTAAAGAGGGCAAGCACATTAAGCATAACACAAGTTTACCAAGATCACAAGTATCTTAACTTGACCACCATCAAGGGCATAAGCCATACTTAGCAACACATGGAGTAAACAACCATGACTAGCATCTGACAATTTCTGGACTGCAAACAATATCTACATGTTTGGATCATAACTGGAGTTATACAAATCCAATATCCATGCAACCAGACATTCTAGAAAGCTTATGAAATTGTCTATAACTCATCTTTAATCATCTTAGCATGATTCTCAAGTTAACCAAGTCAAACATGCATAATTACAGAATCTGGTCCAGAGATTCCAGAGAACAACTATTTCTGGAACCCAACTTGAAACAGTCATTACTCACAAACTATAAGGCCAAATGCCACCAAAATTTAACACAAGCTAGATTAATGAGTTATTTACAACTTTGTTATAAGCATGTTTCTCATCAAACATCATTTTCATGGTGCAATTACCAAAGTCCCAGAAACTATCCAGGAAAGCATCAATTGCAAGAATAAATATTAACTTATATTCCAAACATACATTTGGCCACAAACAATGTAACCATCATAAAGTGCATGTTAAATGATCACCAAAAAGCATAGTGCTCATCATTAAATAATTTATTTTAATGCATTTCTTAATTTATTTAAATAGCAAGGTGATATAATAAACATATACCAAAGTCCATAATAAAATCTATAAAAATTAAAGTAGCTCTTATATACACCCAATAGTCTACTGTACAAATTTCAAGCCATTTGGACATGTATATCAACATCTATGAAAAAGACAAATTGTTATTGCAAGAATTCATGTGAGAGCAAGATACACTAATAAATCACTCATATGGCAACCAAAATTCATGAAATAATTACCACACATTAAACATCATATGAGTAGCATGCCACAAAAATTTCACTTCATTTAGAGCCCTAGATCTACAGTTATGAAAATGACAAATACAACTAGCATTAAAAACCTATCTGCACATATCTATTTTTAAAGAGAAAACTTTAAACTAATACATGCTATATTATAGATCTAATGCATAGATAATTTCACAAGGATTCCAAAAAGTACTCATTTGCCATTTTATGATTTTTCTATGATTTACTATGAATTTCCAAAGTTACTGCAAAATCATCACAAAACAGTTCTCACGACACTATTCATCTGAGTCACTGACTGTGTAGTTAGGCCCCTGGCTTTTGTTGAATTCTCGGAGGAGGTCCTTGGCACGATTTAGAGCAGAGGAGCTCGTCGGGGAGGCCGGTAGGGTGGACGTCGGCGGCGGGGGAAGCGCGGGGAAGCACCAGGGCATGCTCGCGCACCTGCTGGTGCCTCTAGCTCGTCTCGAGGTGACCCTAGGTGGCCCGGCCACGAGCGACTGCTGCTTGCGGCAATGGCGGCTGGCGGCGAGTCGACTCCGGCAACTACGGCGGCGGTGGAGTGGCTCAGCAGCTTCACGACATCGAGGCGCACCCGTGGGACTGCTCGGTTGAAACGGAGACGGCCTGAGGCGCACTGGCCACGTGCACCAGCGGCATTGCCGGCGACGGCGGCAGGGCAGGCGACGCTGCGGCATGCTGGGTGGTCGGGGAAGGGACGCTGAGGGGCGGCGTGACATGGGGAGTAAGGTGGGGTGGTCCGCTCGGCTCAGGACCCAGCGCATCAGCGGACACGACAGTGGCACGAGCTCGGCTCGGAAGCTAGCCAAGGCGGACGCGCTCTAGGTGTGCGTACACGCGTTGCTGGCCAGGCGAGGGGCGAGCAGACAACGAGTGAGGAGTGCCGGGCAGCTTGGCATCATACTGGAGCGGCAAGGGCGTGGCAGCAAGGCAGGGACGCGCGACAAAGGAGGTGGCACGCGGCGTGCATGCACGGTGACCACGTTGACAGAGCGTCGAGCACGTGGTGGGCGCAGAGTGGAGCACGGTGGGCAGCGATTTGGGCTAGATCTAGGCCGATTTGGACCTTGGAGAAAAAAATGAAGTTTGAAGCCCACATGAAGCTCTATGTTTTTCGTTAAGGCGCCTAGGTCACTAGGCCAACAGATTAGGAGAGAAAATCATGCTAAGATGATAATGCCAACATGTTGACGGAGGTCACGGAAACTCGCATTCGGAGGTCAAAACCTGATCAAACTTAATCCAACTTTTTGCATGCTCTTCTCCAAGATGTAAGATCCAACTTTTATTTTTGACTCAACTCAAGTTGCTTAACGAAAACATGAGAACGTGACATGCCAACGTCGACGATGATGAATTCTAGACTTAGAAAAATTCTAAGTCTGCAAACAGCCGCTGATTCAATCTTCGAGCCTCTGTTTGACTTATTTGCAAGTTGATCTAGCTCTTGGTCCAAAAACAAAGTTTGTTCTACATGATATGGACTACAACTTTCATTTAAGGTCCAACCTCAAAACTAGTATAAAACCTACTATTCTACTTTGACCAAAGTAGAATCACGATGAAGTTTAAATTATCCTTTTTGATCAATTGGAGCATTTTCTAGGCTTTTGCTCAACACGAACCTTTCATGACTTTTGTTGTAGAGTCCATATAGAGTCATTTAGGCAAGGATGCAAGGTTTGGTTGATGACCTATATTTCCATCCACTTAATAATACAATTCCAGCACTTAGTAAAGTCATTCCAACAAGCATATAACTTATCATTTCATGTGACTTTTTGATCCAAACGTCATGAAACTTTTCCAGTGACCAATATAAATAGGTACTAAGGTGAGACACATGAAGATATTGCAATAACACCACCCAAGTATATATCTTAAAAATGGACTATATGTGAAGCACGAGTGCAACATCCAAGTTTAGGTTGGGGCTCGCTTCCATAGGTTTGACATTGACATCTTCATCACCACTTAATCTACCATGTTTGAGCTCAAACCCACTGCTTAACTGGTGGCAAACACCTCGGGTGTTATAGCCCTCCCCCCTTAAAAGAATCGCGTCCCGAGATTCGGTGCGAAGAACTTTCTAAGGGAAGAGAAGCATGTTATCCAATTCCAACATCTGCAAGCGCATCAGGCTACTTAGCTTCAAGCATCAGAGAGGCTAATTTGGAAGACAACTTTCTGATACTCGCTCTAAGTAGAAACTTTGGTCTGGATAATTTCCTTCACTGACTTCCATGAAGCATTGTTACTTTGGGAGGAATCCAAGACAATACGGTACTTTGTTCATGGTGCACGGAGAGTACTACGAGCATGGACTAATTTACTCACTCAGATGCCAACTGATGGAAAACTACATATTGTTCCACGTGTGCAGTTCTCTTTCTCTGATGCCAACACTGTATTATCTGAGTCTGCTGAGGGAACAATGAGTGTGATAGCTGACTCTGTCGGTTCTGGATTTCTGCCAATGGTTATCTAAGAAGATTCTCTTATACAAAGGCAACAATTATCTGGGTTGAATTAGATGCAATCTCTTAGGTAAAAACACATATAAAGTACCAGAGACACATCAGCACTAGAGAACCATTATCGCAAAAGGATGATAGCTAGGTCTGAAAGACAACAAAAGTTGCAAGTATCCACCAAAATAGTTCTGTTCTGAAATGGCAGCCAAACAAGCTGACATGACATCTCTCAAATCCTATGTTTTACTCAACCAATACTCATATCAACTTAAGACATTGAAGGGTCCTAAGCAAGGAATGAGGTTACCAAGTTTGGGTCAATCCAACTTCGGTTGAGTCACTAACCGTTGACTTGAAGATAACCGGTGTAGTGCCACAAAATTCTAGATAAATTTCGCGTTCTTCCTTTTCTTTTGCTTCACATGTTGAGGGGTGTGTTTTGCACTCTCTGATCTTTCTCATAGTAGCAGAAGCCTTTTGTCTCGCTGAGGATGGAGGTGATAGTCTTCCTGATAGGTTCTCAGGGAACAAATTCAACCGTGATCTAGACAGTAACTTGATGATGCACAAGCATTGGACTTATGGCTGTTTTCGCAGAGCACCAAACATTATTCCACATGGAGGGCATCCCTACGTAGATAAGGAACCATTTCTAAATATTTTCTGGCATTTCCTCCAATAGAACCTTGAACCAAAACTGTTCATGGTACTTAAGGGCATAGTGATGCAGATCGAAACTATGGACATGCTTTCTCTAGTTCTTCACATGGCTAATACAACATCTTGCACTATATACGTGATTGTCCAAGATGGAATTGACTTGATAGCACATTTGGAGAAGAAGTAGCACTTGCATTGCTGACCGGCTTCATGGCTTCTTTGCTTACTATTGTTCATCAGGACATAACTATCATAGTTATCGAGGAATTGTTACTTGACTAGAGATTAACCTTCTTACTGGCAAATAATCAGTTGTCTCTCAATTCCCAAAGTTCCAACCTTTACTCTTGACCACCATAATAATTATAGTCGAGGCACAAACAAGTGGTTGACATTGAAGTCTACAGATAAGGAGTCACAACAGAGAGAGTTGATTTCATCTGTATGACTGTCATCCACACAAGGATCAAGACATTGATAGTTAGGTCATATGCACCATGTGACGATTGGTTCTTTCCCAATGGATAACTTGTCCAATCATTTAGTGTTAGGTGCCCATTCGATTCAACAGGGATGGCATACATTAATCAATCGATGACCGACGTCGTACAAGGGCACATAGGGAGAGTCACTTGTCTACCACCTCTTGCAGTCTGTTAACACTTATGCCGGTGACTATTCTTCAAAGGTCATCTTCTTAGCAACTTCAAGGGATATCTACTACATAAGGTCTAAGATATGAATCTTTAGATAAGATATAGGGAGATAACCAAGGAAAACAGTTACGAGAAATAACACATCGGTTGTTTCATAATGGATCATGAATAGCAACTTTGATACCAGCGTGTGCTGAGCAGCACAACCTTGTGTGTGCGCCCACAGGAGGCTCTCGGTTTCGTCGCGGCACCATAAAATGCTAATCGTAACACCATTATTAAACGCACAAACAAAGTGAAATTTCAAGTGGCACCGATTAGGTGGTAAGAACAAGCACCAGACAAGGGAGGAGTAGCAAGCAAGGGTAGTTACAAGGTTTAGAGTCAACACGGAGGCGATTCGAAGATTAAAACATAGCGCAAGAGAACATAGCATAATTGCCGAAGACAACTGAGCAAGGGTTCTCGGTCACGTTGGACAACAACATGAGATCAAGATTAATAACGTTGAGAGACGTTAGAAGTTGAGATGGACTTTAGTAGACTTCTAGAACAAAATGATACACCGATCAGAGATTTGGTTGATAAGGTAGCCACGTGATTTTGCAAGCAAAGATTTCTAGATTAGACAACGAGAGATTAGCATTGCTCGGATCATCTGTAGGAGAGACAATTGGGAGGTTCAACATGGAATTGGGTATGGTCTCCAAAACTTAGCAAGCAACAACTGTGGTTAAGATCGACGTTCGTTAGGACTTAACTTGGTTGGTCAATTGACAAGGGCATTCTCCAAAAGGTAGCGGATGTCCAAGGCCTAAGCAAACATATAGGGAACTACGCTAGGGCCTATGGTTCAAACAAGGCATGGATACACAAACATTCAAGGGTTAGCAACCACATCTACAGGATCTGGCTCCTACGAGAGAATCTAATTAAAGACGACAACCATGCGATTACGTAACATGAGCGTTGTTCTAGGATAAAGCATCTTCAACACTCATATGCTCACCGAGGACAAAAGAGAGGTCAACTATGACACTACCTAGATAACAAGCATCTACACAGCGTCACAGTTTTAAGCGGACACTTGAGATTATTAGTCAGGTTAGCTTAAGCATTCAATACTAAGCAGAAGGCTCACACCTAACAAGAATTTATCCAACAAGAACTAACTACAAGTTTAGCTAAAACAAAAGCATGCTAAAGTAATCAACTTAGTGCATGCACATCAATCACAAGTTACTTATTTATTAGGACAAAGGTGGGAGGAGCATAGTTATATGCACAAAGCAACAATCATAATGATGCATGCTTTGTCCTATTCGTCCTCACAAGATTGCCAGCCTAAGGTGGCAATCACGTTCAATGTCGGTGGCATAACACGCATTCTCTCGATATAGAGCTAATCGCCTGCTACATTCAACTTACGCATTCGTGGTTAGCGTACCTGCAGAAAATTCCATTGCAGCCCAACAATTCCCAATATAGCACACAATGAAAGCAGTAAACTAAATACTCTCCATACATACATCCCCTGATGCATATACTTCGGTATCATAGCTACCCAACAAATGAACCCACAATTAAGTACTTTCATAATTACATGGTTAAGCATGTAATTATGTTAGTAACCATAGCTAACTCTCCCCTAGACCGATGGTTGAACGGTCATGCTCTCCTAGCTCACACTTACCTTGGCGTAGGTGCGACGTTGCAAGAATGTAACTCTAGCGACATATATGGCTATTTCATATATGAAGGTTACCTCTACCATTCGACCACAGGGTAACGATGCGGTCAAGTTATCACTCATACATACCTTGGCTTGGGCGTAGATGCAAAACTTTTAAAACCCCCAAGTTAGTACTTAATTAAGCCACCTAAGGGTCCTTAATTGGGCATAAAGGAAATGACCACTGGCATACTTAGATTTAAAATTCAGATTTGAACAATCCTATATATGTAGTAGCTATAAGTTGTCAAAAACTGATTTTTGCAAACAAAACCTTTGTTTTTCAATACACATATGACATGTTTAGTGTTGAACCTTGCTCCGATACCAGCTATCACGGAAAAGCCCAAATTATAAGAACAAAAGTACAAAAACAATCACCGGAGCAATTAAATTCCCGTACTTAAGCTCCTATAACTCTGGTAGTCCAATAAAACCCCGAGGGATTTCAAACCAACCAACATACAAGCCAAGATCATAGTGGTCCAACATAACAGGTCATATGTTACATCCATTTCATAAGTAATTCAACATATATCGGAGTTCGGTAGAGTTATTACAACTCAAGTTCAAAAGTAGCGGAAGCAAAGTAGTTTGAAAACTAATATCACCTTAATTCAAATACATGCCAGTACCAAGGTCAAATTCCCATAAAAACAAGAGAGACAAGATAGCTCAGACGGATCATGCCCATGATCACACTCCGCCACTACAGCCGGAGTCTTCCAATTCTTGCAGTAGCTATGCTATATCATAACCTGCAACAAGTGGGAATAAACCCTAAGTACGAGAAGGTACTCAGCTAGACTTACCCATCATAAACCGGAAATAATGACACCAAGGAGTATGCTAGGCTTTCTTTCAATGGGCTAGCTTGACTCATTTGCGAAAAGCATAAGTTATCATAAATAAACTAATTTAAGTCCTTTTTGCATCATATTTATTATAACCTATTCAATCTAGGTAAGCACCTATGCTAAAGCAATCACTTGATTAACCATTAACATCAAAGGTTACCATTTCAGGTTTAGCATTTCCAATCATCATCCACATAACCATCCATGTTCCATAATCATTACTACGATACAGTAGCTCAAGTCAAGTGTTCACTATCTAGTGAACGATGGCGATTCGAATCGATTATTAACCAGCTAGTAAGTTATTCCTCACACAAACCTCACTCACCTGCTAAAGTGAGGTGTTGGTCACCGAGTCAACCATTCAGGTAAAGTCACGAGCTTGCCAGGAACCACTTGTACACGGGGCCGCCCGACTGCTCTTTGGCCTTATCATCGCGCCCCCGTATCCTGCCACTACTGCTCCGGTACAGTGCGTTGCGTGCAATCCACTCGGCCCGAGTAATCTCCCAGCTTCACGGTCGAAAGGTACCTTATTCGGACAGCTAAATGTGAGGCATGCGTTCAACATGACCCGAGGGCCAACAACGGTCGGTCCTTAATCGACATAGACGGAAACTACAAGCACCCCAGAACCCTGTCTGGTTGCCCAATACTTATTCCGTCCGGTCTCCAATTATTCATCAACACTTGGTTATTTCCAGGATATCATCCATTCCATAGCTAAAGTTTTCCAGTAACCACCTATAGTTGCCGGTGACAGGGAAATCACCGATCGCTGCCGGTCTAAGCAGGGCTAAGCATTTATTCGACCCTAAACCTAGCAGGATAAGAATGTAATAAGGTAGGCAAGGATAGTAATAAATGCATCAACGGTTTCACTCAACTCCTGCAACTTAATGCAACAATACATATATAACATATATATACTCAATTGCTTTTATAAAGTAGGAGACTTAGAATGCTCCGGGGATTGCCTGGGATCCGACACAAGTCAGTAGTTGTCAGATGACACTCGCTGAGTACTTCCATCTTCAGGATAGTTCCACCAAACACCGTCTTCGGGTTTGGCTTCAACATCTCATCCTTCACGTGGTGCATCTAGCGAACCTAAATGAGATGCAAGATGCATGCGTATGAATATGATGAATGGTAACACAAGATGCATCACATAATCAATTAAAGAGGGCAAGCACATTAAGCATAACACAAGTTTAACAAGATCACAAGTATCTTAACTTGACCATCATCAAGGGCATAAGCCACACTTAGCAACACATGGAGTAAACAACCATGACTAGCATCTGACAATTTCTGGACTGCAAATAATATCTACATGTTTGGATCATAACTGAGTTATACAAATCCAATGGCCATGCAACCAGACATTCTGGAAAGCTTATGAAATTGTCTATAACTCATATTTAATCATCTTAGCATAATTCTCAAGTTAACCAAGTCAAACATGCATAATTACAGAATCTGGTCCAGAGATTCTAGAGAACAACTATTTCTGGAACCCAACTTGAAACAGTCATTACTCACAAACTATAAGGCCCAATGCCACCAAAATTTAACACAAGCTATATTAATGAGTTATTTACAACTTTGTTATAAGCATGTTTGTCATCAAACATCATTTTCATGGTGCAATTACCAAAGTCCCAGAAACTGTCCAGGAAAGCATCAATTGCAAGAATAAATATTAACTTATATTCCAAACATACATTTGGCCACAACCAATGTAACCATCATAAAGTGCATGTTAAATGATCACCAAAAAGCATAGTGCTCATCATTAAATAATTTATTTTAATGCATTTCTTAATTTATTTAAATAGCAAGGTGAAATAATAAACATATACCAAAAGTCCATAATAAAATCTATAAAAATTAAAGTAGCTCTTATATACACCCAATAGTCTACTGTACAAATTTCAAGCCATTTGGACATGTATATCAACCTATATGAAAAAGACAAATTGTTATTGCAAGAATTCATGTGAGAGCAAGATACACTAATAAATCACTCATATGGCAACCAAAATTGATGAAATAATTACCACATATTAAACATCATATGAGTAGCATGCCACAAAAATTTCACTTCATTTGGAGCCCTAGATCTACAGTTATGAAAATGACAAATACAACTAGCATTAAAAACCTAGATGTACAAATATATTTTTACAGAGAAAACTTTAAACTAAAACATGCTATATTATAGATCTAATGCATAGAGAATTTCACAAGGATTCCAAAAAGTACTCATTTGACATTTTATGATTTTTCTACGATTTACTATGAATTTCCAAAGTTACTGCAAAATCATCACAAAACAGTCCTCGCGACACTATTCATCTGAGTCACTGATAGTGCAGTTAGGCCCCTGGCTTTTGTTGAATTCTCGGAGGAGGTCCTTGGCGCGATTTGGAGCAGAGGAGCTCATCGGGGAGGCCGGTAGGGTGGACGTCGGCGGCGGGGGAAGCGCGGGGAAGCACGGGGAAGAACCAGGGCATGCTCGCGCACCTGCTGGTGCCTCTAGCTCGGCTCGAGGTGGCCCTAGGTGGCCCGGCCACGAGCGACTGCTGCTTGCGGCAACGGCGGCTGGCGGCGAGTCGACTCCGGTGACTACGGCGGCGGTGGAGTGGCTCAGCAGCTTCATGACGTCGAGGCGCACCCGTGGGACTGCTCGGTTGAAACGGAGACGGCCCGAGGCGCACTGGCCATGTGTGCCAGCAGCATTGCTGGCGACGGCGGCAGGGCAGGCGACGCTACGGCATGCTGGGCGGTCGGGGAAGGGACGCTGAGGGGCGGCGTGACATGGGGAGTAAGGTGGGGTGGTCCGCTCGGCTCAGGACCCAGCGCATCAGCGGACACGATAGTGGCACGAGCTCGGCTCGGAAGTTGGCCATGGCGGACGCGCTCTAGGTGTGTGCACACGCGTTGCTGGCCAGGCGAGGGGCGAGCAGACAACGAGTGAGGAGCGCCGGGCAGCTTGGCATCATACTGGAGCAGCAGGGGCACGGTAGCAAGGCAGGGACACGCGGCAAAGGAGGTGGCGCGCGGCGTGCATGCACGGTGACCACGTTGATAGAGCGTCGAGCACGTGGTGGGAGCAGAGTGGAGCACGGTGGGCAGCGATTTGGGCTAGATCTGGGCCGATTTGGACCTTGGAGCAAAAACGAAGTTTGAAGCCCACATGAAGCTCTACGTTTTTCGTTAAGGCACCCAGGTCACTAGGCCAACAGATTAGGAGAGAAAATCATGCCAAGATGACAATGCCAACATGTTGACGGAGGTCACGGAAACTCGCATTCGGAGGTCAAAACCTGATCAAACTTAATCCAACTTTTTGCATGCTCTTCTCCAAGATGTAAGCTCCAACTTTTATTTTTGACTCAACTCAAGTTGCTTAACGAAAATATGAGAACGCGACATGCCAACGTCGACGACGATGAATTCCAGACTTAGAAAAATTCTAAGTCTGCAAACAGTCGCTGATTCAATCTTTGAGCCTCTGTTTGACTTATTTCCAAGTTGATCTAGCTCTTGGTCCAAAAACAAAGTTTGTTCTACATGATATGGACTACAACTTTCATTTAAGGTCCAACCTCAAAACTAGTATAGAACCTACTATTCTACTTTGACCAAAGTAGGATCACGATGAAGTTTAAATTATCTTTTTTGATCAATTGGAGCATTTTCTGAGCATTTGCTCAACACGAACCTTTCATGACTTTTGTTGTAGAGTCCATCTAGAGTCATTTGGGAAAGGTTGCAAGGTTTGGTTGATGACCTATATTTCCATCCACTTAATAATGCAATTCCAGCACTTAGTAAAGTCATTCCAACAAGCATATAACTTATCATTTCATGTGACTTTTTGATCCAAACGTCATGAAACTTTTCCAGTGACCAATATAAATAGGTACTAAGGTGAGACACATGAAGATATTGCAATAACACCACCCAAGTATATATCTTAAAAATGGACTATATGTGAAGCAAGGGTGCAACATCCAAGTTTAGGTTGGGGCTCGCTTCCATAAGTTTAACCTTGACATCTTCATCACCACTTAATCTACCATGTTTGAGCTCAAACCCACTGCTTAACTGGTGGCAAACACCTCAGGTGTTACAGACGCCTCGGCCATCATGGCCTAGATGCACGGCGCAGGAGTACCCCGAAGCTGCTGGGTCCTTATGACAGCGCCTCCACGCAAAGACCAGAAACTAAGTAGAAGAACGACGAACGAACAGAGCGCTACGAACAACAGCTCGCCCAGAGCAAAAACAACTGGATCTCCATCAAAACAAAATGAAAAGCTCCCAAAACTTGCAGAGATGAAATACAACTAGGAATGATCCTATCCTCAAAAGATCATCGTCTGAAATCAATCCAAACTCCAGAGCTGCACGATTTGGGGAAGAACGTGAAAACAAAGAACAAAAAATCAAAATCATGACACCATGGTTTAAAATCCCGGAGGGCATGGTGAGGTTAAGGCCTCACTTCTCAACTCGAATTTTACAAGTGTTTACATAAATCTAGAATTTATGGACCTCAAGAACAAACCCTACAAGGGGGAAAACTAGAATGAGTAAAAATAAAATGCTCACGAGGTGAGACTGAGTGGAGGCAGCCACATCTTATTTATAGGCCTATTACATAATTTCACTTATGCTCTTAGATATTTTTAGTGCAAATCACCTAGCCTGAGTGCATTATGGTCCAACCCGATTTCTGTCGATCGGACGACCGTGCTTCCTGCACAGACTTGCTTTGCCTTGACGCAACCTCTGTGATTACGCCACGTGCCGCCCCGTTCCTCCTCAGAACCTCCGCCCGGGTTTTGAGGCCAAACCCGTGAAACCGTCACCCGGTGGTTTTGAGGCCCAACCCACCAAACCACCACGAGTAGCGTATGTGGCAGAACCGTCCGAAATAGCACACTTCTGTAGGCACTTGTTTTCTACTAGACACTCAGTACTCCGAAAGAGAGCTAGATCAAACTGTCCTGTCAAGCACACCACAAGGAAGAACTCAAAACGATCCACATTTTACATCCAGAATCCAATAATGAGTACGATCTTACAATACTTTGTCCATTTCATACACATAGTCTTAAAACTTATTTATTACAATACCAGAGTTTAGAGTACGATAATTAAACAACAGAATTTAAAATAAACATCTAGCAGAAATAATACAAGGATCTGTTTGTGCCCATCAGAAGAATCCTCCATACAAGAGCTAACTCCTCAAGCTGCACCTGCAACAAGGGTAAATAAACCCTGAGTACACAATGTATTCGCAAGACTTACCTGACTAGTGTGAATATATTTTTTGACTCTCAAGGATATGATAAGCTATATGGCTTGTGTTTTATTTGGTTTTGTGGAAAGCACTACTAGCATTTCGTCCTTAAGATAAAGTTTTATTAGCAGTCAAGATTAGTTTATTATCCAACTATTCTATGTAAGCACCTGTTTTGCTTTCAAGCAAGAGTTTTGTAATTAGAACCATTTTTACCATCTTTCATATTCTAGTTCTTATTACGGTGCTAGACCATAGTCAAGTCATACCGTACCGTAGAAATGGTAATTCACGAATCAATGTAGCCCAGTTGGGTACCCCAAAAACACATGCCTCGCTTGTACCCTAGGCACAAACAAGACCAACCCATTCCACTCCTGTTGAGGGGTCTAGGTCCCCTCCAAACTTGGACTCCCAGCTCCCACACTTGAGACCTGGTCTTAGTGCGGTGCTTAGACCTCCACCTTTTTCCACCTCCAATCAGTCGGTCCGGAAAGAGCCGAAACCCACGACAAGAGAGTAACGAGCCTTCCTGCTCCCATAAGCAAGTATATGTTTAGGATAATAAATCTGTGACCTGACTACCATCCATAACAACGGACAGTCCTCAATCGACATGGACAGGGAAAACAATACAACCAAGCTAAGCCCCGTGGCCACGGGACATAACTTATTACACCCTCAAATATCCATATCAAATTCCTGCCCGGTCACCATTTTCTTTTAATCATTTTATTATGAGAGTAATAATAGTATTCACCTACTTGTGAGTAACAAGAGGTTATTCACGCTACCGATAAACCTAAGTATAGCAGCTAGCTGATCTTGTACTAGTAAGACTCATAGGCAGATATATATATGCATGTGGGTTTTATAAAATTCTTGCTACATAAATGCACAACATATATATTCAGTGGTTATCAAAATAAAGGTTATGCACCGGGGCTTGCCTTGGGTAGGCACAGTTGTCAATGAGATGTGGTCGGCAGTCTATCGAGGGGTATGCCCACGGTAGTAGATTATCGGTGGAGGTGCATAAGACAATGAACTAGATGGTGATGCAAGATGAACACATGGTTTATCCAGGTTTGAGCCGTGAACTGCGTAATACCTTACGCCCTGCGTCTCTATGGATTGTATTGATACGTGATGATGATGATGATGATGATGATGTTGTAAGGTCCAAATAGGCTAGAGGGGGGGGTGAATAGCCTAATTAAAACTTCTACAAGAATTACTTAACCACGAGTTAGTATGAAAGGTGGCGAAGCAAAAGCACTAGCTCTAACTAATTTAGCAAGCCACCTACACAAGTCTAGTACAAGGCTATTCACTAAACACAACAACAACTACAATCTAGAAACAAGAAGTAATACGAGAGAAGAGCTTTGATTGATTATACCGCCGTGTAGAGATGAGATGTACCAATCAATCAATCACACAAGAGAAATCCTCGGGAAGAGAATGACACAAGAATTTATCCCGAGGTTCACTTGCTTCCCGGCAAGCTACTCCCCGTTGTGGCGATACACCCACTTGTCGGTTCGCGAGCTAATCGACTATCAAGAGTCGAGCCCTCAGCGGGTGCCGCACAACCGCACACAAGATGGGGATCCTCCAAGCCACGAGCTTTACTAGAGTATCCAATTAGCGAACTCCCGCGGGGAAGGATCAAGAACCCCTTACAACACTTGGTGAAGGCTCCAACAATCTCCAATTGTGAGCTCAATCACCTCCGCTGCTCCAAGCCGTCTACCGTGTCGGGAAACACGGAAGAGTAACAAGAAATCCGCAGCAACTCGAAGATCAAGTGCCTCTAGAATGCAACTCTCAAGCAATGCACTTGAATCTCACTCAATCTCACTCAAGATGTGCAACTATGCAAAGAGATGAGTGGAGGGGTTGTTCTCTAGCTCAAAGTATGTCTCTAGTTCTCAAAATGTGCAAGAGTTACCCTCAAACCCCGGACATCCTCTATTTATAACGAAGGGGTACGCAGCTAGCCGTTACGGACGACGCAGCGAAAATCGTGCTGACCGGACGCTCCGGTCAGGGTGACCGAACGCGTCCGGTCACTACACGACAACCGTGAACTGTGCACGTCAGAACTAGCCGTTGCCCTGACCGGACGCACTGAACCGAGTGACCGGACGCGACAGTGCCAGCGTCCGGTCGCGTTCCAGTAAGCTCCCGCTACGACCGGACGCGTCAGATCACACGTGACCGGACGCGCTCAACGAGTGACCGGACGCGACAGTGCCAGCGTCCGGTCGCGTTCCAGTAAGCTCCAGCTACGACCGGACGCGTCCGATCGTACGTGACCGGACGCGCCGCGCGTCCGATCGTCACTCCGCTTCGCTCTGTGTTCCTGGACGCCTGACCGGACGCTCCGGTCCCATGAAGGACCGGACGCGCCGGTCGCGCGCTTCTCTCTTACGCTCAGTTGTACTGACCGGACGCGCTGGTCAGGCCAGACCCGCGTCCGGTCACAAACCCTAGAGCTCGCGCCGCGTTGAACTGACCGGACGCGTCCGGTCAAACCGAGACCGCGTCCGGTGCAGCGTCCGATCGCCGTTTTTCAGTGAAAAATATTTTGGACTTTCGCCACCTTTTCTCGCCTCCGGCGCATTAGAAAATAGGCATTTCGTTTTCTCGAAAACGCCTGAACCCCAAACCCCTTATTACCGCTCAAACACCACCGCCTTCGCAAATGTGCTAACACCACCAAGTGTACACCACAAAGTGCATGTGTGTTAGCATTTCACAAACATTTTCCAAGGCGTTATGTTAGCTCTCAACTAGATCCTAATGCATATGCTCAAGACATTGATCTAGTGGCACTTGATTCCCGAGCTAACCGTGATTGCCCCTCTTGATAGTCGACTATGTATCCTAAATCCGGTCAATCACTTCTCTACTCAACTTAGACCGGCAAAAGGAAAACCCTATGGTTATACCTTTGCCTTGCGCTCTTAGATCTTTCTCCTCCACTTGATCATCAAGTTCATCATATTATGTGCATCTCCACCATGATCGTCATTTCATGTCCATGCACCATTTCTTTGTGATCTTGTGGCCACCACTCCTTGCCACGTACACTTTCATCACATGCGTTGCTTATGCCTAACTCAAAACACTTAACACATGGCATTAGCAACTTGGTGTCATTAATTACCAAAACCAAACTTGGGCTTTCAATCTCCCCCTTTTTGGTAATTGATGACAACCATCACAAAGATATGAAATGAAATCAATTTTCAATTTCGATAGTATTAGCTCCCCCTACATATGTGCTTCCATGAGTTTGGTTCAATTGTGCACATATGTATGGATTTGAATTTTGGGAGAGTTACTACTATCAAATTGATGCTAAGGTATATAGAATGGACCTTTGAAGCGTGATACCAATCGGAGTTGCCTTTATATACCATCCTTAGCATCGATGTAGCTAGACACCACTTGTAATACATCACTTGTAAAGATCACAAACACTAAAGTACCCCGTGAGATCAACATTATAAGCAAAGGTGTCTAGATACCACTTATAAAGCTACTTTCAACAAATCATCATTCAAGTTATATTTCTAGCATACACCATACAATCATGAATTATGAATTTAAGCTTTGCAATGCAACAATTCATTATGTTAATGCACATACAAATGCAACAAATAATTCATGAGCTTGCTCCCCCTACTTGTGTGCTCAATTTTAATTGATCCCTTTCTAATGTCATATCTTTTGCTTTCTCTCCCCCTTAGTAACTTAACTTTTTATCTTTGTGACTTTTCTATCTTTGTGACTTTTCTCTCCCCCTTTGTCAACAATCACCAAAAAGGTGCCAATTTTAGTGAGAGATAAGTCAATCAATATGAGGGAGTCCAAATTATGGTTCAATCTAGATCACTTGCCTAGAATATGTAATTTGGTTTGATCCAAGGACAAGCTTCTTCACACCTCATAAAGTATAAGGGTTATCTTGACCATGTTGAAATACACATCATGAGCTCATTTTCTAGATTCAACACTAGGTTTGCAAGCCCACAAACATGTCATATGCTACCACTAGGTCAATCAAACATAGAAGCAATAGTGGTACCATATATACATTAAACTCATTTGATTTTCATGAATGAGCCTATTTGTCATGCAAATATGTCTATATGTTCTAAACATGTCCTTATCAAAGTATGGATGATATGCCAAACAACTTTACCTTGCTATGTTGGAGGAGAGGCATGTCATATAAGAATGTGGGGGTTCACTCATTTCAAGTTGGAGAAGTCAAGTATGTTCAATTCATTCTTCAACTTGTAAAATCTCTTTTCATCAAGTGGCTTTGTAAAGATGTCGGCTAGTTGATCTTCGGTGCCAATGCTCTCAATGCTAATATCACCCTTTTGTTGATGGTCTCTTATGAAGTGATGCCTTATGTCAATGTGCTTGGTTCTTGAATGTTGAACCGGATTTTGTGTCATCTTGATAGCACTTTCATTATCACAAAACAAAGGCATATTCTTGAATTTAATTCCAAAGTCATTCAAAGTGGCCTTCATCCAAAGCAATTGTGCACAACAACTACCGGCACTAATGTATTCGGCCTCGGCGGTAGATAGTGCAACACTATTTTGTTTCTTTGATGACCATGAAACAAGAGACCTTCCAAGCAATTGACAAGTGCCACTTGTGCTCATTCTATCAATCTTGCATCCACCATAGTCGGAGTCCGAATATCCAATCAACTCAAAATTAGACCCCTTGGGATACCATAATCCAACATCATGAGTGCCCTTGAGATATCTCAATATTCTCTTGGTTGCTTTCAAGTGACTTTCTCTAGGTGAAGCTTGATATCTTGCACACTTGCATACACTAAACATCACATCCGGCCTAGAAGCGGTGACATAGAGCAAACTTCCAATCATGGATCGGTATTGTTTTTGATCTACCATGTTGCCACTAGCATCAATACCCAATTGATCATTAGTGCCCATTGGTGTGCTCATTGGCTTAGCTTCTTGCAATCCAAACTTCTTGATCATGTCCTTGATGTACTTGCCTTGACTTACAAAAGTGCCATTCTTCATTTGCTTGATTTGAAGTCCAAGGAAGTAACTAAGCTCTCCAATCATAGACATTTCAAACTCATTAGCCATCATATTTCCAAACTCTTCACAAAAGTCTTGGTTAGTTGATCCAAAGATAATGTCATCCACATAGATTTGCAACACAAACAAGTCATTTCCAAGCTTCTTGGTGAAGAGAGTGGTGTCAACCTTTCCCATCTTGAACCCTTTAGAGAGAAGAAAGTCCCTCAACCTCTCATACCATGCTCTAGGTGCTTGCTTCAAACCATACAATGCCTTCTTTAGCTTGTAAACATGGTCAGGCTTCTTGTCATCTTCAAAACCGGGAGGTTGCTCAACATAAACTTCTTCATTGATGTAGCCATTGAGAAATGCACTCTTGACATCCATTTGATAGAGCTTAATGTTGTGTGCACAAGCATATGCTAATAAGATTCTAATAGCCTCCAATCTTGCAACCGGTGCATATGTCTCTCCAAAGTCAAGACCTTCAACTTGTGTGTAACCTTGTGCTACCAATCTTGCTTTGTTTCTTACAACTACACCATCTTGATCTTGCTTGTTTCTAAAGACCCACTTAGTGCCAATCACATTATAGTTCTTTGGCCTTTCAATAAGTTTCCAAACTTGATTTCTAGTGAAGTTGTTTAGCTCTTCATGCATGGCATTTACCCAATCGGAATCTTTCAATGCATCTTCTATTTTCTTAGGTTCTTCAAGTGACACAAATGAGTAGTGCTCACAAAAGGATGCTAGCTTTGATCTAGTTTGAACACCACTTTGAATTCCACCAATGATTTGATCCAATGGATGATCTCTTGCAATATTAGTAGGTTGGAGCATTGGGAGTTGATTGCTTCCACTAGCTTGACCTTGAACTTGAGCTTCATCATGAGAACCACTAGAGCTTGCTTGATTTGTATTAATTTGCACACTTTGGTTGATTACATGAATATCATCATCATCAACTTGCATCGGCCTTATATCACCAATGTCCATGTTCTTCATTGCATTTGATAATTGATCTCCTCTCACATCATCAAGGTTTTGAGCTTCATTTTGAGACCCTTGGGTTTCATCAAACTCAACATCATGAACTTCTTCCAAGGTGCCATTTGTGAGATTCCAAACTCTATATGATTTGCTTGTGGTAGAATAACCAAGTAAGAACCCTTCATCACATTTCTTTTCAAACTTGCTCAATCTAGTGCCTTTCTTAAGAATATAGCATTTGCAACCAAACACTCTAAAGTATGCAATGTTGGGCTTTCTTCCATTCAATAGCTCATATGGTGTCTTTCCAAGCTTCCCATGGCAATAGAGACGGTTGCTACAATAGCAAGCCGTGTTGATAGCTTCACTCCAAAATGAATGACTCACACTGTATTCACTAAGCATTGATCTAGCCATATCAATCAAGGTTCTATTTTTCCTTTCAACTACACCATTGGATTGAGGAGTGTATGTTGGTGAGAATTGATGTCCAATACCAAGATCATCACACAAATCTTCAATTCTTGTGTTCTTAAACTCACTACCATTGTCACTTCTAATCTTCTTGATGGTAGTCTCAAACTCATTTTGTACCCTCTTGACAAAAGACTTGAATAGATCATAAACATCACTCTTGTCATAAAGAAAGAGCACCCAAGTGTATCTAGTGTAGTCATCCACTATCACAAAGCCATACTTGTTGCCACCAATGCTAGTGTATGTTGTTGGCCCAAACAAGTCCATGTGCAATAACTCAAATGCCTTTGATGTGCTCATTTCACTTTTACTAGGATGTGTATTTCCAACTTGTTTGCCGGCTTGACAAGCACTACATAGTTTATCCTTCTCAAAGGTGACATCCTTCAATCCTCTAACTAAGTCATGCCTCAAAAGTTTGTTCAATTGTTTCATTCCAACATGACCAAGCCTTCTATGCCATAACCAACCCATACTAGATTTACTAAGCAAGCATGATGTCAATTGTGTCTCACTATCATTGAAGTCAACCAAGTATAAGCTACCATGTCTAAATCCTTTGAATATCAAGTTTGATCCATCAACACTTATGACTTCAACATCATCACTACCAAATATGCACTTGAAGCCAAGATCACAAAGTTGTGCCACCGATAAAAGATTGAAATCTAAGCTCTCAACTAGCAACACATTAGATATGCTCATGTCATTTGAGATAGCAATTTTACCAAGCCCCTTGACCTTGCCTTTCTTGTTGTTGCCAAAAGTGATAGCATCAAAACCACCATTTTGACTTGAATCAATTGAATTGAACATACAAGAGTCTCCGGTCATATGTTGAGTGCACCCACTATCAAGCACCCAATGCCTTCCTCCGGCTTTGTAATTGACCTACAAGACAAGATCAATTCTTTTTAGGTACCCAAACTTGTTTGGGTCCTCCAAGGTTAGAGACTAAGCTCTTTGGTACCCAAATGGCTTTCTTCTTTGAGCCCATCCATGGTGCACCAATAAACTTAGCATGAACACCATTTGTACCCTTAGTAAGCATATAGAAAGAATTAAACTTGATTGAGGATACATTTGCATTGGATTTCTTGTTCATGCAATGTTGCTCTATGTGACCAACTTGCTTGCAACTTTTGCAATAGCTACCATTGTTCTTCACAAAACGAGTCTTGTGAGGAGCAAAAGCGGCCTTGCCTTTCTTGGGGTTATAGCCCAATCCCTCTTTGTAGAGAGAAGCTCTTTGGCTACCCAAGCACATAAGCAAGCGGTCCTCACCACCATAAGCCTTAGCTAATGTGTGATTGAGCTCTTTTACCTTCTTCTTGAGATTTTCATTCTCAACTATAAGTGTGGAGTCACAAGTGAAACCATCACTACTAGATGAGGATGATGTAGATGCACTACATGAAGAGTTAGTGGGAGCAACAACAATAGGCTTATGAAAGGATTCATCAATTATATCACATGATATGCCTATGTTGCAAGTTTTAGCTTTCTCAACATTAGTTGGCATGTTTTCATATTTTTCAACTAGAGAGGAATGAGCTTCTTCTAGCTTAATGTGAGACTTTTGAAGCTTCTTATGGTCTACCTTTAGACTCTCATAAGATGCCCTAAGCTCATCAAGTTCTTGCATAAGGTTTTTCTTTTCCTTAAGCAAGCCCTTGCACTCCTTTCTAGATTCTTTAAAATGTTGAGTGCAATCTTCTAGCATAGTGATTAGTTCATCTTTAGTGAATTCCTCTTCATCACTATCACTATCACTAGCATTATCATGATCACTCTCATCATCGGATGATACCTTAGCGGCCTTAGCCATGAAGCATGATGGAGTGTCGAAGAGGGAGACCTTCTTTTGGATGGCAATGCTAGCATGTCCCTTCTTCTTGCTCTTGTAGTCATCATCATCATCACTTGAGGAATCATCACTATCCCATGTAGCAACATGAGAATCATTCTTCCTTTTATGAGAGCTCTCCTTCTTTTCTTGCTTCTTATTTTGCTTCTTCCTCTCCTTCTTGATAGCATCTTCATCATCACTATCATAAGGACACTTTGCAATGAGATGATCTTTGCTATGGCATCTAAAGCATCTCATGGTATGCTCATTCTTCTTAGATGAGTTCTTTCTCCTTCTTGCACGATAGCCCTTCTTCTTCATGAATTTGCCAAATTGCTTGACAAAGAGGGCCATCTTCTCATCAATGTCATCACTATCACAAGAGCTTGAGTCTTCTTCACTTGATGATTCAATCTTGGATTTGCCCTTGAATGTGGTGGCTTTGAATGCCACACTCTTCTTCTTCTCATCATCCTTCTTCTCATTTTCCTTCTTCTTCTTCTTGACCAACTCATCCTTCTCATCATCTTCTCTATATGAATCATCGGTCATTACCTCTTGAAATATTTGTTGAGGAGTTGAATCCTTCAATGTAGTCCTCACTAGCACGGTGATCAATGTATCAAATCTCTTGGGCAAGCTTCTCAAGAACTTCATAGAGAATTGGTTGTCCTTGACCTCCTCACCAAGTGCCTTGAGCTCATTCACAATGACTTGCAATCTATGAAACATTTCCGGTACACTCTCATCTTCTTGCATCTTGAAGCTTGAAAATTTTTCTTGCAAGATATATGCTTTAGCGGTCTTTGTGCCTTCGGTGCCCTCAAATGTTTCTTCTAGCTTGGCCCAAGCATCATGAGCGATCTCAATGTTCTTCACTTGCTCAAAGGTCTTGTCATCTAATGCCTCATGAAGAGCACTAATGGCAATGTCATTGCATTGGAGCTTCTTCTCTTCCACCGGTGTAGGTGCTTCCGGATTAGCAACTTTAAATTTTGTTTCAGTGACCTTCCACACTTCTCTATTGATTGACTTTAGGTGTGCGGTCATCTTAACCTTCCAATATGCATAATTTGTGCCATCAAAGTGAGGTGCCTTCTTGGTGTTGTTGATGTGCAAGCTTAATTGAGCCATTTCTTTTTCACCGTAGGTTGTTAAGCCTCAAATAAACGGTGCCTTGGCTCCGATACCACTTGTAAGGTCCAAATAGGCTAGAGGGGGGGTGAATAGCCTAATTAAAACTTCTACAAGAATTACTTAACCACGAGTTAGTATGAAAGGTGGCGAAGCAAAAGCACTAGCTCTAACTAATTTAGCAAGCCACCTACACAAGTCTAGTACAAGGCTATTCACTAAACACAACAACAACTACAATCTAGAAACAAGAAGTAATACGAGAGAAGAGCTTTGATTGATTATACCGCCATGTAGAGATGAGATGTACCAATCAATCAATCACACAAGAGAAATCCTCGGGAAGAGAATGACACAAGAATTTATCCCGAGGTTCACTTGCTTCCCGGCAAGCTACTCCCCGTTGTGGCGATACACCCACTTGTCGGTTCGCGAGCTAATCGACTATCAAGAGTCGAGCCCTCAGCAGGTGCCGCACAACCGCACACAAGATGGGGATCCTCCAAGCCACGAGCTTTACTAGAGTATCCAATTAGCGAACTCCCGCGGGGAAGGATCAAGAACCCCTTACAACACTTGGTGAAGGCTCCAACAATCTCCAATTGCGAGCTCAATCACCTCCGCTGCTCCAAGCCGTCTACCGTGTCGGGAAACACGGAAGAGTAACAAGAAATCCGCAGCAACTCGAAGATCAAGTGCCTCTAGAATGCAACTCTCAAGCAATGCACTTGAATCTCACTCAATCTCACTCAAGATGTGCAACTATGCAAAGAGATGAGTGGAGGGGTTGTTCTCTAGCTCAAAGTATGTCTCTAGTTCTCAAAATGTGCAAGAGTTACCCTCAAACCCCGGACATCCTCTATTTATAACGAAGGGGTACGCAGCTAGCCGTTACGGACGACGCAGCGAAAATCGTGCTGACCGGACGCTCCGGTCAGGGTGACCAAACGCGTCCGGTCACTACACGACAACCGTGAACTGTGCACGTCAGAACTAGCCGTTGCCCTGACCGGACGCGCTGAACCGAGTGACCGGACGCGACAGTGCCAGCGTCCGGTCGCGTTCCAGTAAGCTCCCGCTACGACCGGACGCGTCAGATCACACGTGACCGGACGCGCTCAACGAGTGACCGGACGCGACAGTGCCAGCGTCCGGTCGCGTTCCAGTAAGCTCCAGCTACGACCGGACGCGTCCGATCGTACGTGACCGGACGCGCCGCGCGTCCGATCGTCACTCCGCTTCGCTCTGTGTTCCTGGACGCCTGACCGGACGCTCCGGTCCCATGAAGGACCGGACGCGCCGGTCGCGCGCTTCTCTCTTACGCTCAGTTGTACTGACCGGACGCGCTGGTCAGGCCAGACCCGCGTCCGGTCACAAACCCTAGAGCTCGCGCCGCGTTGAACTGACCGGACGCGTCCGGTCAAACCGAGACCGCGTCCGGTGCAGCGTCCGATCGCCGTTTTTCAGTGAAAAATATTTTGGACTTTCGCCACCTTTTCTCGCCTCCGGCGCATTAGAAAATAGGCATTTCGTTTTCTCGAAAACGCCTGAATCCCGCGCTCGCACGCTCGGCGGGAGGGAGAGTGAACCCCAAACCCCTTATTACCGCTCAAACACCACCGCCTTCGCAAATGTGCTAACACCACCAAGTGTACACCACAAAGTGCATGTGTGTTAGCATTTCACAAACATTTTCCAAGGCGTTATGTTAGCTCTCAACTAGATCCTAATGCATATGCTCAAGACATTGATCTAGTGGCACTTGATTCCCGAGCTAACCGTGATTGCCCCTCTTGATAGTCGACTATGTATCCTAAATCCGGTCAATCACTTCTCTACTCAACTTAGACCGGCAAAAGGAAAACCCTATGGTTATACCTTTGCCTTGCGCTCTTAGATCTTTCTCCTCCACTTGATCATCAAGTTCATCATATTATGTGCATCTCCACCATGATCGTCATTTCATGTCCATGCACCATTTCTTTGTGATCTTGTGGCCACCACTCCTTGCCACGTACACTTTCATCACATGCGTTGCTTATGCCTAACTCAAAACACTTAACACATGGCATTAGCAACTTGGTGTCATTAATTACCAAAACCAAACTTGGGCTTTCAGATGTGTTTTGAGGGGTTCCTTGCCCACCTTATATAGCTCGGGGGGCAAGGTTACAGATCTAAGGAATCTAATTCCAGGTGATTACAACTCCTATATCCACAGAGGATACGATATCTATCCTAACCGTCTTTGTTTCCTTGATCATCAAGTAGTCTTTTCTTGCTACGCACGGTTCATCGAGCAGTTCAGAGATCTGCACGACCCTTTCTGGTAAGTTGGGCCACCTTTTCTGGCGCGGCCCATGTGGAGCCATAAGGGTATACGGGTCTATACCCCCACAGCTAGTCCTCAAGCACTATGTATTTTGATGTGACACGCTGTCTTGACCTTCTCCGACCAGTGAGGCTTGAAGTCCTGAAGCACTCGACCAGAAGGGTGATCTACCGAGGAATATTCCCATCCTTCCAATCAGTTCAGCTGATAGCCGACCACCGCACTTGTCGGAAAACACCTTGTTATAAAAATGCATGGTGCTCTGAGAAAAAAGAAAAACAGTTCATCTTTGATGAAGTGTGCCCACTTAAGTTTCATTATGGAAAGTTAATGATGCGTGGCACGATTGGCTCTGCCATAATGTTAAGAGATGTGATCCTCAAGATCTAGTCGTGTTACGGTAGGGGTCGCGCCTCTGGCACTATGCAGTAAATCATGTTTGCAAAAAAGTTAAGCACATTCACCGTAAGGTGAAGTGTGCCTACTTAGTCCCCGAGCCTGACAGCAAGTAACTTGATCACGTGGTGCTAGAGTCTAAAAGGAAAACAATCCAAAACTAAATAGGCACATTCACCGCAAGGTGAAGTGTGCCCACTTAGTCCCTAAGCCTGACAGTAGGTGACTTGATCACATGGTGCTAGGGTCCAAAGAGCAATATCCCCAACTCAGTTGAGAATTACGCACCGTGGCTCTGTCACGGCATAGTCCCCAGCTCTGCTATGGGCCTAGTCCCCAGCTCTATTGTGGATAAAAACCCATGGCTCTGCCATGTGGCAACTCCTAGCTCTGCTGTGAGACGTCCCCCAACTCAGTTGTGGGCCCTAAAACAAAAATAGCCCATGGCTCTGCAATACGGCAGCCCCCAGCTCCGCTGTGAGGCGACCCCCAACTCGGTTGCGGGTGAAAGCCCAAGTTTGGTTTTGGTAATTAATGACACCAAGTTGCTAATACCATGTGTTAAGTGTTTTGAGTTAGGCATAAGCAACACATGTGATGAAGGTGTATGTGGCAAGGAGTGGTGGCCACAAGATCACAAAGAGATGGTGCATGGACATGAAATGATGATCATGGTGGAGATGCACATAAAATGATGGACATGATGATCAAGTGGAAGAGAAGGATCTAAGAGCGCAAGGTAAAGGTATAACCATAGGGTTTTCCTTTTGCCGGTCTAAGATGAGTAGAGAAGTGATTGACCGGATTTAGGATACATAGCCGACTATCAAGAGGGGCAATCATGGTTAGCTCAGGAATCAAGTGCCACTAGATCAATGTCTTGAGCATGTGCATTAGGATCTAGTAGAGAGCTAACATAACGCCTTGAAAATGTTTGTGAAATGCTAACACACATGCACATGGTGGTGTACACTTGGTGGTGCTAGCACATTTGCGAAGGCGGTGGAGTTTAAGCGGTAGAGAGGGGTTTGGGTTCCTCTCTCCCTCCCACCAAGCTTGCGAGGTGGGATTCAATGCTTTTTGGGGAAGTGAAATGCCTATTTTCTACTGCGCCGAAAGTTAGAAAAGAAATGGAGGCGAACGACGGTCACTATGGTGATCGGACGCTGCACCGGACGCGGTCGCGGTTTGACCGGATGCGTCCGGTCAGTTCTCAGAAGTTGTCACGTGCGCGAGTGTTAGGGTTTCCAACCGGCGTGTCCGGTCCCTCACGGAACCGGAGCGTCTGGTCAGGCACCCGGAGGGGTAGAACTGGTCGTAGAGTTGACCGGACGTGCGGCCCGTCCGGTCATGTGCGATCGGACGTGTCTGGTCGTGGTGGGAGCTTACCGGACTCCGACCGGATGCTAGGTGCAGCGCATCCGGTCAAACGCTAGAGCGCGTCCGGTCACGGCAACGGTAACTTATGACGCGCACTATTCATGCTTGTCCTGTAGTGACCGGACGCGTCCGGTCACCCTGACTGGTGCGTCCGGTCAGTACGTTTTTCACTGCGTCGTCCGGTAACGGCTAGTTGCGTACCCCTTCGCTATAAATAGAAGATGTCTGAGATTTGAGGAAAAACTTTTGCACATTTTGAGACCTAGAGACATCCTTTGAGCTATAGAACAACCCCTCCACTCATCTCTTTGCTTAGTTGCACATCTTGAGTGAGATTAAGTGAGATTCAATTGCATTGCTTGAGAGTTGCATTCTAGAGGCACTTGATCTTCGAGTTGCTGCAGATTTCTTGTTACTCTTTTGTGTTTCCTGACATGGTAGACGGCTTGGAGCAGCGGAGGTGGTTGAGCTCACAATTGAAGATTGTTGGAGCCCTCACCAAGTGTTGTAAGGGGTTCTTGATCCTTTCCCGCAGGAGTTCGCAAATTGGATACTCTAGTAAAGCTCGTGGCTTGGAGGATCCCCATCTTGTGTGCGGTTGTGCGGCGCCCGCCGAGGGCTCGACTCTTGATAGTCGATTAGCTCGTGAACCGACAAGTGGGTGCATCACCACAACGAGGAGTAGCTTGCCGGGAAGCAAGTGGACCTCATTAAAAATCTTGTGTCATCTCTTTGCCGAGGATTCCTCTTGTGATTGATCATTGTGATTGATTCTTCAAGTGCATTACTTCTCTACATCGTTGGTATAAGAATCAAGTCACTTGCTCTTCACTTTCTTGTACTAATCTTAGTGTAGCTTTTATCACATAGGAGTAAGTAGCTTAGTGACTTAGTCTTGTTGGTGTGTATTAGAGATCATAGCCTTGCTTCACTAGAATTGTATAGGTGGCTTGCATCGTGTAGTTGAGCTAGTGCTAGAATTAGCTTAGCCATCTTTTATACTAACATGATTGTTTAGTGAAGCTTGTAGATTTTAAATAGGCTATTCATCCCTCCTCTAGCCATTTGGACCTTACAAGTGGTATCGGAGCCGAGGCACCATTTATTTGAGGCTTAATAACCTACGGTGAAGAAGAAATGACTCAATTAAGTTTGCACATCAATAACACCAAGAAGGCACCTCACTTTGATGGCACAAATTATGCATATTGGAAGGTTAAGATGACCGCACACCTCAAGTCAATCAATAGAGAAGTGTGGAAGGTCACTAAAACAAAATTTAAGGTTGCTAATCCAGAAGCACCTACACCGGTGGAAGAGAAGAAGCTCCAGTGTAATGACATTGCCATTAGTGATCTTCATGAGGCACTAGATGACAAGACCTTTGAGCAAGTGAAGAACATTGAGATTGCTCATGATGCTTGGGCCAAGCCAGAAGAAACTTTTGAGGGCACCCAAGGCATAAAGACTGCTAAAGCATATATCTTGCAAGAAAAGTTTTCTAGCTTCAAGATGCAAGAAGATGAGAGTGTACCGGAAATGTTTCATAGATTGCAAGTCACTATGAATGAGCTCAAGGCACTTGGTGAGGAGGTCAAGGACAACCAATTCTCTATGAAGTTCTTGAGAAGCTTGCCCAAGAGATTTGATACATTGATCACCATGCTAGTGAGGACTACATTGAAGGATTCAACTCCTCAACAAGTATTCCAAGAAGTGATGACCGATGATTTATATAGAGAAGATGATGAGAAAGAGGAGTTGGTCAAAAAGAAAAAGATGGATAGTGAGAAGAAGGATGATGAGAAGAAGAAGAGTGTGGCATTCAAAGCCACCACATCTAAGGGCAAATCCAAGATTGAATCATCAAGTGATGAAGACTCAAGCTCTTGTGATAGCGATGACATTGATGAGAAGATGGCTCTTTTTGTCAAGCAATTTGGGAAATTCATGAAGAAGAAGGGCTTTCGTGTAAGAAGGAGGAAGAACTCATCCAAGAAGAATGAGCATACCATGAGATGTTTTAGATGCCATAGCAAGGACCATCTCATTGCAAAGTGTCCTTATGATAATGATGATGAAGATGCTATCAAGGAGAGGAAGAAGCAAAAGAAGAAGCAAGAAAAGAAGGAGAGCTCTCATAAAAAGAAGAATGACTCTCATGTTGCTACATGAGATAGTGATGATTCCTCAAGTGATGATGAGGATGACAACAAGAGCAAGAAGAAGGGACATGCTAGCATTGCCATCCAAGAGAAGGTCTTCCTCTTCGACACTCTATCGTGCTTCATGACTAAGGCCGCTAAGGTATCATCCGACGATGAGAGTGATCATGATAATCCTAGTGATAGTGATAGTGATGAAGAAGAATTCACTAAAGATAAACTAATCACTATGCTAGAAGATTGCACTCAATATTTCAAAGAATCTAGAAAGGAGTACAAGGGCTTGCTTAAGGAAAAGAAAAATCTTATGCAAGAACTTGATGAGCTTAGGGCATCTTATGAGAGTCTAAAGGTAGACCATAAGAAGCTTTAAAAGTCTCACACTAAGCTTGAAGAAGCTCATTCCTCTCTAGTTGAAAAATATGAAAACATGCCAACTAATGTTGAGAAGGCTAAAACTTGCAACATAGGCATATCATGTGATATAATTGATGAATCTTTTCATAAGCCTATTGTTATTGCTCCCACTAACCCTTCATGTAGCTCATCTACATCATCCTCATCTAGTAGTGATGGTTTCACTTGTGACTCCACACTAATAGTTGAGAATGAAAATCTCAAGGAGGTAACAGAGCTTAATCACACCTTAGCTAAGGCTTATGGTGGTGAGAACCGCTTGCTTATGTGCTTGGGTAGCCAAAGGGCTTCTCTCTATAAAAAGAGATTGGGCTATAACCCTAAGAAAGGCAAGACCGTTTTTGCTCCTCACAAGATTCGTTTTGTGAAGAACAATGGTAGCTATTGCAAAAGTTGCAAGCAAGTTGGTCACATAGAGCAACTTTGCATGAACAAGAAATCCAAAGCTAATGTATCCTCAATTAAGTTTGATTCCTTCTATATGCTTACCAAGGGTACAAATGGTGTTCATGCTAAGTTCATTGGTGCACCATGGATGGGCTCAAAGAAGAAAGCCATTTGGGTACCAAAGAGTTTGGTCACTAACCTTAGAGGACCCAAACAAGTTTGGATACCTAAAAAGAATTGATCTTATCTTATAGGTCAATTACAAAGCCAGAGGAAGGCATTTGGTACTTGATAGTGGGTGCACTCAACATATGACCGAGGATTCTTGTATGTTCAAATCAATTGATACAAGTCAAAATGGTGGTTTTGATGCTATCACTTTCGGCAACAACAAGAAAGGCAAGGTCAAGGGGCTTGGTAAAATTGCTATCTCAAATGACATGAGCATATCTAATGTGTTGCTAGTTGAGAGCTTGGATTTCAATCTTTTATCGGTGGCACAACTTTGTGATGTTGGCTTCAAGTGCATATTTGGTAGTGATTGTAACACCCAAAAATCTTAAAAGTTTGAATTAGAAGAAATTTGGAGTTAAAAGAGATTTAGTTATGAGTTTAAATAATTTAGATAATATTTAATGGGGATAAAAATTTAAAATAATAGGTGGAATATTTGATGATGCATTCATGCTGTTGCATTTGATTTATTCTGTGGTGTGGTTTTAGTTTTATTTGATTTGAATTCAAAATTCATTTTAAAATGGATTTGGGAAAACAAATTTACAAAAGAAAAGAAAAAAATGAACTTACCTCCTTACCTATGGCCCGGTGGCCTAGAGGCCCGCCCGAGCCGAACCGAGCCGGCCTGCTCCCTCCTTTCTCTCTTTCGCGGTTGGGCCGACGAGCCGAGCTCGTTTCCTCCGTTCCTTCCCGCGTGGGCCGGACCAGAGCGCAGCAGTGGCCGCGTGTCCCTCATCACCGAGTCACTGACGGGTGGGACCCTGCTGTTAGCCGCGTCCTCCTCCCTGCCGTCGTGATCGAGCCGGAGACGAGTTCGACCTCAATCGAATCCACCGAGGAAACTAGGATTTCCTACCCGAAAACGTTGAATTGGAGCTATAAACATGTAGCCGCTTGCCTCCTCTCCTCGTTTTCCATCTAAACTTTGAGCCGAACCGCTTGAAACCGAGCTTTGTCGGTTCAAAACCCTAGGAAGTCGCGGTTGTACGTCGTCGGAGCTTGCCGGTGAACCCGCGCCTCTCTTCTTTGCATTGGTGAGATTGCCATCCTTCTCTCTCCCTTCCCATGCTCTTCTTTAGGTTTTTAGTGCTTTGAATCATGAGTTTGCGAAGTTCCAGTGAGCCGGCAATGGCGCCGTCGCCATCCCGAGCCGCGTTTCATCCTCGGTCCGTCGTAGCTCTCCTAAACCATGTAGAGGTGTTCGCGTTGAGCTCCGCATTCGATTGGTGTCGGTTGCAAGTCATCTGGTGGTCTAAAACGGGGAAGCCAGAGCTTTCCAACGAGCCATGGAGGCCGGCCATGGCGGCCATCGGCCGGCGCTGGTGAAGGAGGCCGCGTCTCTCTCTCTTTCATCTGTAAACGATACCAGCAGTCCAAGATTATATCAAGGGCTCAGATTAGAAGATACCATTTCGGCCGTAATTTTGCTAAAGAGCCCTTGACTTTCATTATATTAGAACCCATGGTCCTTGGCGTAATTTCTGAAGTACGTTTCTTTGTTTTGAAGACATATTTCTTCTCGGTAATTTGAAAATACGTTTTCTGGTATTTACAGTTTTGCCACTCAAATTGTTTTGATCGTAAAATCTTCGTTTTAACTCCGATTTGACCCGTTCAAGTTGTGTTAGGTTCGTATTTGCGAGTTCTACATGTTAGTGTAGCTGTACAGTAGGTTTGAGAAATTTAAGTTTTGAGTTTATATTAAAGTAATTATTTATCTAAAGGAAATCTTGGAAAATTCATAACTTTCACGTTTTAAATCCGAATTCCGTGATCTTTACGTTTGTGTGATCGTAGGAACGTGTAGAAGAGTTTTACAAACTTTTCATACTGTTTTGCTACTGATGGTGTACTATTCTAATTATGTTTCTTTGTTTGCTTCGTGTATGATTGCTCAGATGATTGTGTGATGATGTTTGATGATCGAGTATAGACGGTGAGCAGTTTTTTGACGATCCGGAGTATTATTTTGAGCCAGATCAGTAGGGTCAACAGGAAAGCTTTGATCAAGGCAAGTATAACATGGGACCATCCTTGTTACCTATTCACTGAAATTATCATACATATGCATGTGTCTTCCTTGATAACTTTAGAGATTATAACTTAGTGATTGTTACCTTGATTCCTTGTCAACCTTGAGGATGCATTTGGGTAGCTTTTGCTAGTGCTTAATTATGAACAATGATCTTGTAATTTGATTAATGAATTAAACAATCAATCATTAATATGATTTTATTACTGTTGAAAAGGGGGCTAGAGCAAGAGGATATATTGTTGCTCTGGTTTCTCTCCATAAGGACTTATCTGTACGTGATCATCCGGGACATACAGTACATCTATGCGGGCTATATGGCTCTGGCTTTAGTTGTTTAAAGGACCTTTTCTAGCTTGTTAGTGGTTACCTTAAATGGCGTAAGAAAGGCTTGCCACGTTGGGTGTAGGACAACTTCTAGTCTTATGAGTATAGCCGTGAAGGAAGTGTGCCATTTGAAAAGGGGGGTTCCTACATCTGCCTGCCGAGTGAATCTAATGGCCCTAACTTGTTAGATGAACCTTTAAGTGACTTTGTATGGTTCTCCGGTGTTTGGGTTTGATCTCCCCACACATTTGGAAATCATGACTCACAGTGAAAGTGTACACCTCTGCACAGAGTTAAAAACTGGTATACTAGCCGTGCCCACGGATACGGGCGGCCTTGGAACATCTACGGATAGATGATCACCACTGTTATATCATGTTTAATTGATATTGATATTATTATGCTCATGTTAATACTATTCATTATCATTATTACAATTGATCATTGATTCATTAATGGGAAGTGGAATATCTTGATGCTTCTCAATTGCTAAATATATGATGATTAAAAGCTAAACATAGTTAAATAGTGTCTAGCCTTTTGTGCCACATGAACCCTATGTTGTATTTGCGGAGTTCGACATGGACTCACCCTTGCTATTTTCACCATAACAGATGAAGAATATGATGATGATTATCGAAATGAGTACTAGTCTTGGTGTCAACCAGTCAACCGTGTCCCTGTGTTTGGAGTTCCGCTGAAGATCTACTACTAGTTACTATAAATTATTGTATAAGACTATGTGTTAAATATTTATTCGCTATGTAATAAGCACTGTGATGATACTATGTAATTTGTCTACTTATGTGTGCGACCGAATCCTGGGACGCACATGAGTCTTTTATGCATCCTATTTTTGTCCTTAAAAATGGGTGTGACAGATTGGTATCAGAGCCGTGTTGACTGTAGGACGCAAGCCTAGTTAGAATGGTCATCATTAGTGTCTATGCTTCACCTATTTCATGCTTAATTCTTTCACCTTGATAATTGTTAAATTATTATGCTTCTTCTATCTTATTCTATTATGAAAATATATTGATTCTATCTAATCTATGTCAAAATTCTCGTAGATGTCTCCTCATCCTCGTATGTCCGTTGCTCAGTACGTTGGTCGCTTCAAACCCCAAGAACCCCATATTGATGGTGACCAAGAGATATCGGATGCCGAATCAAGAGTGAGAGATACCTCAAAGGAGAATTCAGTCATGGGATGGACCACAAAGCATCACATCATGGTTCCTAAAGCTGATGTTTTCTTCCATGACATGCTGACAAGAACTTTGGATAATTATTACTACGACTAGGAAGCTACGTTGGAGTATCACTGCAAGGAGTATAGTCATCCATTGATGAGGTCTTACTGGGAGACTGAGCTATGGGTCAAGACAATGGATTCTACCACTAAGGAGCCTAAGGTGGAGTCAAAGTTCATCACCCGAGTAAGTCGGGCAACTGTAGAAACAAGTATGGAAGATGTCGCATATAATGCGTTTGTCTACTACCATGGTCTTCGCTCGAACAAGACGTTGCCGGGTGCACTCCGACATTTTCCCTGTCTCTTACATGACAAGGGTGTTTGGACCGTGCCGCTCGCTGATGATTCATCCTTGACATTACAGGCCACAGTGGGACTAGTTCATGAGTTGGCCCTTCATGAGGCGGATTTGAAAGATGAGTTGCTAAGGGAAAAGGAACATAAAGAGCAAGCTTATAAGAAGATCGATGAATTAAGGGCTGCGCTAGGGCTTCCCAAGAATTATGAGAAGCTCAATTAAAATTAGGAAATCCCTATGTAATAGGAACGATATTAGTTGTGAGTCAATTTGAGTTTGGTAATGTCAAGTATTAGTATGTGGTGTGAACAATTATGTGCTTGATGGATTGTTATTATGATAATATGTGATTTGGATCTTTGCAATGAGTGCTGGAGTTTTGTGGACATGTCTACAAGTTCCATAGTTAAGAATAATTAGTTTGATCATGATTATCTAGTTGGGATCTGGGTAAACTTGGTTCTGTCTTTTGCTGATTTCTGGATCAGTCTGGGATGTTTTGGGAATAACTAAAAATCTGTTCATGAGAAATTTATGAAATTTTACTAGGAATAATTAGACTTCTGTATCTTTCCATCCCCACAATAATTATATTTTTATGTATTATGAGTTAAGAGATATACCTGTTCCAAGTTGGGGTCACTATGCAGTCTGGAATTCTGAAATAGTTTCGGTTAAGCTCAGTTTTTGATTAATTTATCGACAGAATCTGGAAAAGTTATGTTAATGAAAGTTGTAGATAATTTCATAAGCTTTCCAACCATGTAAAGATCACCTTAATTGGATTTCTTTAACTCGAGATATGGCAGATTTACTGAGTTGCTGAAATTGAAATTCGTCTAGAGAATTCAGATTTATTTATCTATGGTATACATCATCTAGGATAATACTGAGCTTCGTCTTTGGTGCTTTGAAAATAGATGGAAGCCAGAGGTCGTGGCAGAGGTCATGAAGGTGGTAACCCACCCATTACTATGGAGGAACTCATGAATACACAGAATCAGATGATGCAGATGTTCATGCAGCATCTGCAGAACAATCCCCCTGCAGGAGGACCGTCACCTGTTCATGTGGGAGACAAGCATGGTGAATTTTTGAAAGGACGTCCTCCAGTGTTCTCTCATGCTGCTGATCCATTGGAGGCAGATGATTGGGTGCGAGCGGTAGAGAAACAGTTGAACATCGCTCAATGTAATGATCTGGAAAAAGTGTTATATGCATCTGGCCAATTACAGGGAATAGCTCAGACTTGGTGAGATTCGTATCAAGTTGCACATCCCGACAATGCTCCTCCTGTCACTTGGAATGAATTTGTTAGAGATTTTAGAGCTCGCCATATTCCAGAAGGTGTAATTGAGCTGAAGCAGGAAGAATTCAGAAATCTCAGGATGAGATAGATGAGTGTCAGTGAGTATCATGACAAGTTCATGCAGTTGGCTCGTTATGCTCCCAATGAAGTGAGGGAAGATGCAGATAAGCAGTGTCTCTTTCTCAAGGGAATTTATTATGATCTTTGTTTGCAGCTAAAGGGTAATAATTATGCCAGTTTCTAGGAGCTTGTGAATAAGGCTATTGTGCTGGATAATGAACGTCGAGAGATGGACAGAAAAAGGAAGATGAAAGGACAAGGTGTTAGGAATAATAATCGCCAATGCACAAATTCTCAGCATGAGTTTCATTCGAAATTTCAAGGACCAGTCAGTTAGTGGAACCGCAATTCAAATCAACAGTGGTTTTAGAATCGGCAGAATAATCAGTTTCAGCAATGACCCCAGTATTAGCAGAACAGACAGTTCCAACAACAGAGTGGTCAGCAAACTCCACGCCAGGGTAATTCCAACTCTACTCTAATGAAGACTAGTGTACCTAGTACTCCTAATCTATGTTATCGCTGTGGAGAACCTAGACACTATGCTAATCATTGTCCCAAGAAGCAGAATCAACAGACACCGCAGGGACAGAGGTCATCCACTACTGGAAAGGTGAATCGTGTGTCTACTGAAATAGCACAGACGGAGCCTGAAGTAATGCTTGGTACGTTCAATGTTCATTCTACCCCTGCAACCATTCTTTTTGATTCTGGAGCTTCGCATACTTTTATTTCAAACATTTTTGTTAAGATGCATAATGTACCTATGCTTGCTATGAAAGAACCTCTCTTAGTAAATTCACCTGGGGGTACCATGCAAACCACGAATAGATGTCTTCCAGTTAGTATGGTTTTAAGGGGGGTAGAGTTTAAGATAACTCCCATAGTGTTGAGGACATCTGGTATTGATGTGATTTTGGGAATGGATTGGATGAAACAAAATCAGGCAGTGATTCAGTGTCAGCAGAAGGTAGTAGTTGTGAATGCACCTAATGGAGAGAAAATCAGTGTGGATGTAGCAGTGCAGAAGCAACTAACAGCTGTAGTGAATCAGCTTGTTGATGATGCTAGTAAAGAGAATTCAGTTATCAATGATTTTTTAGATATTTTTTCCGATGATTTACCAGGTATGCCACCTGACCGAGATATTGAATTTTTTATTGAATTATTACCTGGAACTGCACCCATAGCTAAACGACTATATAGAATGGGAGTAGATGAATTAGAAGAACTTAAGAAACAAATTAAGGAATTACAAGATAAAGGTTTTATTCGTCCTAGTTCGTCACCTTGGGATGCGCCAGTTATATTTATTGATAAGAAAGATGGTAGTCAGAGAATGCGTGTGGATTATCGGTCGCTTAATGAAGTAACCATCAAGAACAAGTATCCTTTGCCCAGAATTGATGACTTGTTTGACCAGTTGAGAGGTGCTTATGTGTTCTCTAAGATTGATTTGCGTTCTGGTTATCATCAGTTGAAGATTCGTGCCTCTGATATCCCAAAGATAGCTTTTACTACGAGATATGGTTTGTATGAGTATACGGTTATGTCATTTGGTTTGACCAATGCACCTGCCTACTTTATGTACATGATGAATAAGGTGTTTATGGAGTACCTTGATAAGTTTGTGGTGGTATTTATTGATGATATATTGGTATTTTCCAAGACAGAGAAAGAGCATGCTAAACATCTGAGGTTGGTATTGTAGAAACTCAGAGAGCATAAGCTGTATGCTAAGCGAAGTAAGTGTGAGTTTTGGTTGAAGGAAGTCTCTTTTCTTGGTCATATTGTCTCTAATGGTGGAATATCAGTAGACCCAGACAAAGTAAATGATGTTTTGAATTGGAAGCCACCTACTGATATGGGAGAGATTCGTAGTTTCTTGGGTTTAGCTAGATATTACCGATGGTTCATTGAAGGGTTTTCTAAACTTGCTAAACCTATAACATCTCTGTTAGAGAAGAATGCCAAGTTTGTATGGTCTGATCAATGTCAAGCTAGTTTTGAAGAATTGAAGGAGAGATTGACTACTACACCTATCTTGGTATTGCCAGATTTAAGTAAGAAGTTTTCTATTTATTGTGATGCTTCTCGTCAAGGTTTGGGGTGTGTTCTTATGCAAGAAGGTAGAGTTTTGCCTATGCATCTAGGCAGTTGAGAAAGCATGAGCTGAATTATCCTACTCATGATTTGGAGTTAGCAGTTGTAGTTCATGCTTTGAAAATTTGGAGACATTATTTGATTGGACATAAGAGTGATATATACACTGATCATAAGAGTTTGAAGTATATTTTCACATAGTCTGATCTAAATTTGAGGCAACATAGATGATTGGAGTTGATCAAGAACTATGATCTAGAGATACACTATCATACTGGTAAGGCTAATGTTGTAGCTGATGCTCTTAGCAGAAAGAGTTATGCTAATGGGATGCAAATGTTGTCCATGACAAGTGAGTTATGTGCTGAATTTGTATATTTGAATTTGGGAATTGTTGCTAATACAATGGAATTAGTGATAGAACCTACATTGGAGCAAGAAATATACAAGGGTCAGTTGAAGGATAAGAAACTAAAGAAGATAACGGAGGATATAGTGATTGGTAAGTCACCAGGGTTCCGAATGGATGAAAATGGAATTTTGTGGTTTGGAAAGAGGTTGTGTGTACCTGAGGATCAGTCTATTAGGCAGGGAATCCTTTGTGAAGCTCATGAGTCAGCTTATTCTATTCATCCCAGAAGTACTAAGATGTATCTAGATCTCAAACAGAAGTACTAGTGGGTTGGAATGAAAAGTGTAACACCCCTGGGTGTTAAGCATGCATTAGCATCCAAAGCATTTGTAATAATCATTTCATACATGGTTATCATTGCATGTAATATAGACCCTTTTAAATTTAAAGTTGAAAAACAATTACTCAAAACCCAAATTCTGCATTTAAGTGCTAAAGAGTGGTGAAACTTTGTGTAGCTACAATTTTAGATAATCTAGAGTAAATTAACATGATTTTTGGAGCAATTCTTGAATTCAAGTTTTTCTCAAATTTTGTTTTAAAAATATTCTAAACAAATAAATTTTTGATTAACAATTTAGCTTTAAATCCTAAATTCAAAATCTATTGGGAATTTTGAAAAATGCTCTACATGAAAGTTGTAGAGAATAAAATTTTGAACAACTTTTATTTTGGGCCAAAATTCTGAAAACGTTTTTTTCGTCTCCAAATTCAAATTTGAAACAAATAAGGAAATCTGAAAATATTATTTATAAAGGAAAATTCATTTTCACCCTACTGGGCCGCGGCCTCCTTTTCGGCCCAGCGGCTCTGGCAGCCCGGCCCGTAGCCCCGCGCCGGCGTCCTCCCGCGCGCGCCCGCGCGTGACGCTGTGGCGCCGCGGCAGAGCTCGGCCGCCGCGTGGCCGGACGCCGACGACGTCGCACGACACTCGCCCCTGTGGCCCCCGCAGCACCGCGCTCGCTTACCCCCCTCCGCGCGCTCGTCTGCCTCGGCAGCTCCCTCCATTCCCTCCTCTCGCCCCGCCAGCAGTAGCAGCGCACCGCCGTGCCATCACCGGCTCCCGGAGCTCCGCCACCGCCGTCCGCGCTCGTGGCTGCTTCTCCAGCCGATTCCTCCCGGCCTCAGCTCCGCCCCGCTTCCCTCCACCGCGTGCGCGCCTCCACTCCGCCGCTCGAGCTCAGGTGAGGGCCAATTGGCCACCCCCTCCTCCATTGCCGCCATGGCCGCCGTTGGCCGGCGCGCATGGCCGAAGCTCCCTGGCCCTTCATGCCTCCTTCGGTCTCGAGCATCCGCTTCCCCTTCGCCTAGCGGTGCTCGCGCTCGCCTTCTCGGCCGCCCCCGTGGCCTGCATTGGCCGGCCGACGAGCTCCAGCGCCGCCGTGCCGCCATCTCCGCCGGCGAGCCTCCTCCGGAGATCTCGCGCCGCTCGGAGTTGGTGCGCTGGGTGCGTCTCGGTGTGGGGACCACGTTGGTGCCCTCCCCGTCATCGGAGACCTCACCGGCGGCGAGTTCGCCACCGGTTAGCGCCTCCCCCGCGCTGCTCTGGCTGGCCGGTGGGTCCGTTGACCCATGGGTCCCGCGTGTCAGCGCGTGTGGGTGCACTGCACCGGGTGTATTCAGCGTTTTCACCAGCGAATTTTTAAAAGAATTAAGGAAAATAATTTCTCAGAATTATGAAACAGCTTTGAAAAATCATATCTCAAGATTTATAGCTCCAAAAATGATGAAACAAATTTTTAAATGTTCCTCTTGAATAGATCTACAGTTTAAAAATATCTCATATTATTTTTGTAACACTTTACTATGCAAATTTATTTAATTGCTATAAATGCTGATATCTTAGAAAATATGTAGTAAATAAAATAATGAAGGGAAAAATGTGATTCTTGTTGCTTTAATCTTTATTAGTGATGTACTCTCTAGAAAAATATTAGTGAAGCATGTTCTGTGATAAATTTTTGAGGTGTAGTACAAATGCTTTTAATTGATAATCTTTGTTATTTTTAGTAGAAAGCTAAATTTGTATAGAACATACATGTGATAATTTTTGTAGTGTGTTAGTTTACTGTTAGTAACATAGGAAAAATGTGAAATCTGTTGTTTGATACTTTTCTAGTATAAAATAATTTCATGCTCATATTTAGGCTATAACTTGTTTATTTTGTATAGATAGTTTTACATATTCAATTCTCATGAAATTTTGGTAGTAGGTTATTTAGAGTAAGGGTAATCTACTGTACTTGTTGTAGATTTTTATCTACACCAGAAATAGGTGTGGCTGTGTAACCCTAGTTAAATAGGAAATAAAAGATTATTCTTTATGAGAAATTAAGAGAAATAAAATATGTTTGGTGTATCTTTGAAGCATCATTATGCCTTGCTAATGTTGTGGTTGAGTTAGGTTGGTAAGCTTTGGTAGCTTAGGTTCACTTGTATGTGTAGATGATAGGCTAACTAATAGAAAAATAAGGTGCATGTTTTAGTGTATATGTTCTTGGATGACGTTGACTACCTTGTAAAAGAAATAGCTATATTCAAACTACTCATTCCATGTGCTCATCTGCATCTCATGTCATCAAATCACTCCACCACATCCGATGCATCATTCGCATGTTTACTTATGCACTTGCATCATACAAGATCGCAGGAAGAGTCGCAGGTAGCAGTACAGGAGGAGCAGGCTTGGACGGATCAGCAGGAGCCCCAGGCATAGGAGGTGCCCGAGGAGGAAGAGTCAGGCGAGGAGCTGCCAGAGTGCGTCGACCACCATCCTAGCTCGTTCGAAAGAGGCAAGCCCCAGAGCATTTTAAGTCTCCTATTTTATAAAAGTTGTTCCTTACTACATGAACTATAGTTATATATATAGTTGCATTAAGTTATAGGAGTTGAGTGAAACCGTTGTTGCATTATTACCTTGGCCACCGGATTATCTTTCACCTTGTTAGGTCAGGATCGAGTGAATTGCTTAGCCATGCTTAGACCGGTAGAAGTCGGGTGATTTCCTGTCACCTGTGAGTTATAGGTGGATACCGGGTTATGGTTAGCTGTAATTGTGATCATAAAAAGTAACCAAGTGTTGATGGATAAATGAAGATCGGGCAGAGTCTTATAGGGTTTTGGACTATAGTGATTCCATCTGTGTCGATTAAGGACCGATCGTTGCTCGTCCCTCTTGTCATGTTGAACGCATGCCTCACATTTAGCTGGCCGAATAAAGTACCTTTCGACCGCGAAGCTAGTGACACTTTTCGAGCTGGGATAAACTCGGGTTGGCAGACTGGTGTTGAAGTGGGTGTAACGGGGACGCGAAGAGTGAGCCCAAGGTGCGTCCTGGCAGTCGGGCGGTCCCTGGGTAGTGCGATCCATGATTGTTATCCCGCGGCTTCTTGGAAAGTGTCATTGGTGATCTACGCGACCCTGACGGGGGAAAGCAGGGTTTGTGTGAGGAATAAATCTCTAGCTGGATAGGAATTCGATTCGAATCGCCGTCGCTCCCGGTTAGTGAGCACTTGACTCGAGCTATGGCATCATAGTAACATTAATGGAACACTGATGGTTAAGTGAATGATGTTGGAAATGCTAAACCTGATATGGTAATCTAGATTGTTAATAATGAATCAAGTGATTGTTTTAGCAATAGGTGCTTACCTAGCTTGAATAGGTTATACTAAAAGTGATGCAAAAAGTACTGGTATAGTTTTTCATAACAACTTATGCTTTTCGCAAATGAGTCAAGCCAGTACAATCTATAAAGCCTTGCATGATCCTTGGTGTCCTTTATTTCTGGTTTATGACGGGTAAGTCTAGCTGAGTACATTCTCGTACTCAGGGCGTTGTTCCCATTGTTGTTGCAGATGGTCAGATGTACTATGGGTACTGCTCCAACTGTCTGTATCCGGCGATGGGCGACAACTAGGACCTTGGGCAAGGGTCACTCTATTCGTCTTATCTAATGCTTTTGTGGACCATGACTATCTACTGGCACTATATTTGAATTAAGTGTGTGTGTAAAACTACTTGCTTACACTATGTTATTTTGAACTATGTTGTAATAACTTTTATTCTGAACTCCGATGTACTCCACTTTTATTGTGAACTCTATGTATCATGTGAACTGTGGCTGCTAAATCAGTACGATCTTGGTTGTATGTTGGTTGGTTTGAAATCCCTCGTGATTTCACGGAATCTCGGGTTATACGGGTTTAAGTTTGATAAATTAATCGCCTCAGTGGAAGATTTTCTTACTTAATCTCGTATAATTACGTTGATCTGTTACAAAAAGAGATGTAGCTGAGTATGTGGCAGTGTGTGACACTTGTCAGAGAGTGAAAGCTGAGCATTAGAGACCAGCTGGATTACTGCAACCAATGAAGATTCCTAAATGGAAGTGGGAGGAAGTTGGTATGAACTTTATAGTGGGGTTACCTCGTACTCAGAGAGGTTATGATTCTATTTGGGTGATAGTAGATCGGTTGACTAAAGTTGCTCATTTTATACCGGTTAAAACTAAGTATACTGGGGAACAACTAGCTATATTATATATGGAGAAGATAATGTGTTTACATGAAGTTCCAAAGAAGATTGTGTCTGATCGAGGTTCACAGTTTATGTCACATTTTTGGAAGGCTATACATGAATCTTTAGGTACAAAGTTGAATTTTAGTACAACATATCATCCACAGACAGATGGGCAGACGGAAAGGATCAACCAGATGCTAGAAGACATGTTGAGGGCTTATGCATTGCAATATGGAACTAGTTGGGATAAGAGTTTGCCTTATGCAGAATTTTATTACAACAATAGTTATCAACAGAGTCTTAAGATGGCACCGTTTGAAGCTTTATATGGATGTAAGTGTAGAACTCCATTGTTTTGGGATCAGACGGGTGAGTCTCAGGTATTTGGTACAGATGTTCTTAGAAACACAGAGGATCAAGTGCTAGTGATTCGTGAGAATTTGAGAGTAGCACAATCTTGTTAGAAGAGTTATGCTAACAATTAGAGAAGATATTTAGTTTTTGAGGTAGGTGATTATGTCTATTTGAAGGTGTCACCAATGAAAAGTGTGAAGAGATTTAACATGAAAAGCAAGTTAGCACCAAGGTATGTCGGGCCATTTAAAGTTATTGATAGACGTGGTGAGGTTGCTTATCAATTAGAGTTGCCTGAAAATTTGTCTGGAGTACATGATGTGTTTCATGTTTCTCAACTTAAGAAGTGTTTACGTGTGCCTGAGGAGCAAATACCTTTGGATGAATTGACTGTTAAGGAGGATCTTACATATGAAGAGTTTCTGGTTAAGATTTTAGAAACTGCTGAAAGAGTTACTCGAAGTCAGGTTATTAAGATGTGCAAAGTTTAGTGGAATCGGTATTCAGAGGTAGAGGCAACTTGGGAAAGAGAGGATGAATTGAGGAAATCTTATCCGCAGTTATTTGAGTAAGCAGTCCAATCTCAAGGACGAGATTCTTTTAAGGGGGGTAGAATTTGTAACACCCAAAAATCTTAAAAGTTTGAATTAGAAGAAATTTGGAGTTAAAAGAGATTTAGTTATGAGTTTAAATAATTTAGATAATATTTAATGGGGATAAAAATTTAAAATAATAGGTGGAATATTTGATGATGCATTCATGCTGTTGCATTTGATTTATTATGTGATGTGGTTTTAGTTTTATTTGATTTGAATTCAAAATTCATTTTAAAATGGCTTTGGGAAAACAAATTTATAAAAGAAAAGAAAAAATGAACTTACCTCCTTACCTGTGGCCCGGTGGCCTGGAGGCCCGCCCGAGCTGAACTGAGCCGGCCTCCTCCCTCCTTTCTCTCTTTCGCGGTTGGGCCGACGAGCCGAGCTCATTTCCTTCGTTCCTTCCCACGTGGGCCGGCCCAGAGCGCAGCAGCGGCTGCGCGTCCCTCATCACCGAGTCGCTGACAGGTGGGACCCTGCTGTCAGCCGCGTCCTCCTCCCTGCCGTCGTGACCGAGCCAGAGACGAGTTCGACCTCAACCGAATCCACCGAGGAAACCGGGATTTCCTACCCAAAAACATTGAATTGGAGTTATAAACGTGTAGCCGCTTGCCTCCTCTCCTCGTTTTCCATCTAAACTTTGAGCCAAACCGCTTGAAATCGAGCTTTGTCGGTTCAAAACCCTAGGAAGTCGCGGTTGTACGTCGTCGGAGCTTACCGATGAACCCGTGCCTCTCTTCTTTGCATTGGTGAGATTGCCATCCTTCTCTCTCCCTTCCCATGCTCTTCTTTAGGTTTTTAGTGCTTTGAATTGCGAGTTTGTGAAGTTCCAGTGAGCCGGCAATGGCGCCGTCGCCATCCCGAGCCGCGTTTCATCCTCGGTCCGTCGTAGCTGTCCTAAACCGCGTAGAGGTGTTCGCATTGAGCTCCGCATTCGATTGGTGTCGGTTGCGAGTCATCTGGTGGTCTAAAACGGGGAAGCCGAAGCTTTCCAACGAGCCATGGAGGCCGACCATGGCGGCCATCGGTCGGCGCTGGTGAAGGAGGTCGCGTCTCTCTCTCTCTCTCTTTCATCTGTAAACGATACCAGCAGTCCAAGATTATATCAAGGGCTCAGATTAGAAGATACCATTTCGGCCGTAATTTTGCTAAAGAGCCCTTGACTTTCATTATATTAGAACCCATGGTCCTTGGCGTAATTTCTGAAGTACGTTTCTTTGTTTTGAAGACATATTTCTTCTCGGTAATTTGAAAATACGTTTTCTGGTATTTACAGTTTTGCCACTCAAATTGTTTTGATCGTAAAATCTTCGTTTTAACTCCGATTTGACCCGTTCAAGTTGTGTTAGGTTCGTATTTGCGAGTTCTACATGTTAGTGTAGCTGTACAGTAGGTTTGAGAAATTTAAGTTTTGAGTTTATATTAAAGTAATTATTTATCTAAAGGAAATCTTGGAAAATTCATAACTTTCACGTTTTAAATCCGAATTCCGTGATCTTTACGTTTGTGTGATCGTAGGAACGTGTAGAAGAGTTTTACAAACTTTTCATACTGTTTTGCTACTGATGGTGTACTATTCTAATTATGTTTCTTTGTTTGCTTCGTGTATGATTGCTCAGATGATTGTGTGATGATGTTTGATGATCGAGTATAGACGGTGAGCAGTTTTTTGACGATCCGGAGTATTATTTTGAGCCAGATCAGTAGGGTCAACAGGAAAGCTTTGATCAAGGCAAGTATAACATGGGACCATCCTTGTTACCTATTCACTGAAATTATCATACATATGCATGTGTCTTCCTTGATAACTTTAGAGATTATAACTTAGTGATTGTTACCTTGATTCCTTGTCAACCTTGAGGATGCATTTGGGTAGCTTTTGCTAGTGCTTAATTATGAACAATGATCTTGTAATTTGATTAATGAATTAAACAATCAATCATTAAGATGATTTTATTACTATTGAAAAGGGGGCTAGAGCAAGGGGATATATTGTTGCTCTGGTTTCTTTCCATAAGGACTTATCTATACGTGATCATCTGGGACATACAGTACAGCTGTGGGGGCTATATGGCTCTGGCTTTAGTTGTTTAAAGGACCTTTTCTAGCTTGTTAGTGGTTACCTTAAATGGCGTTAGAATGGCTTGCCACGTTGGGTGTAGGACAACCTCTAGTCTTATGAGTATAGTCGTGAAGGAAGTGTGCCATTTGAAAAGGGGTTCCTACATCTGCCTGCCGAGTGAATCTATTGGCCCTAACTTGTTAGACGAACCTTTAAGTGGCTTTATATGGTTCTCCGGTGTTTGGGTTTGATCTCCCCACACATTTGGAAATCATGGCTCATAGTGAAAGTGTACACCTCTACGCAGAGTTAAAAACTGGTATACTAGCCGTGCCCACTGTCACACCCAAAATTTCCTATTTTGGGTTGTGCATGAAAAATACTAAATAAAATAAATGATTTCAATATCTGAATAAATTTATTAGATAAGTTAAGTTGCTTCTAATTTAAATATAGATAATTGTGGTTTTAAATTTTTTTTCATATTAATTTGATAATGTGGTGTTTGTGTGATGCTTGTCTTTGGTGTTGGTGAGTGCTATTATTTTCAAAATACCATAGGACGACGTTTACTTCTCACCGGAAATTTTTTTGGCATTTTCTGGATTTAAAATTTCAATTTCCATGAGCTTAATCTTTTTCCTTTATCTCTTCATCAATCTTTTCATGAGCTCAAACTCATTTAGTTGAGTTCCTTATCTCTCCAAGAGTCTCCAGGATTTTTCCCGTGATTTTTCTGAGCTCCGGACTATTTTTCACGGCCAAAAAGGTAATTCTAGATTTTCTGGAATTATTTTATTCGCGGAATTAAAATAATCCCGAAATTAAGAAAATCCGAAAAGTTTCCAAACCCTACGACTATATATATGCCGGCGTAGCCCTCGACGCTCTGATTTTAGAAGTACAACCCTTATCGCGAGCCGCCGCTCGTAGCTCCCTCCACCCCTCGCCGAAGTTATGCATCTACAGCTTGCGTTCCGGCGAACTTCCGACGAGCTTTTCCGGCCAAACCGTCGCGTTCCGACGCCAGCCACCACCACCAAGAGGCAGCCCTCGTCGTTCTCTACACCGTGGTATATCCGTTTGCACGAATCCATCGCTGTTTCATCGAGTTCCCATCTCATCTTGTTTTTCTCCGGCGAGGTACCACCATGGCTGACCGGAGTTCCTCCCAGCTCAAGGTAGAAGATGATACTATTTACAGTTTTGCCACTAAACTTGTTTTGATCATAAAATCTTCGTTTTAACTCTGATTTGACCCGTTCAAGTTGCGTTAGGTTCGTATTTGTGAGCTCTACATGTTAGTATAATTGTACAGTAGGTTTGGAAAGTTTAATTTTCGAGTTTATATTAAAATAATTATTTATCTATAGGAAATCTTAGAAAATTCATAACTTTCACGTTTTAAATCCTAATTTGGTGATCTTTGCGTCTGTGTGATCGTAGTAACGTGTAGAAGTGTTTTACAAACTTTTTATACTGTTTTGCTACTGTTGGTGTACTGTTTTAATTATGTTTCTTTGTTTGCTTCGTGTATGATTGCTCGGATGATTGTGTGTTGATGCTTGACGATCAAGTATAGACGGTGAGCAATTTCTTGACGATCAGAAGTATTATTTTGAGCCAGACCAGCAGTATCAACAGGAAAGCTTTGATCAAGGCAAGTATAACATGGGACTATCCTTGTTGTCCTATTCACTGAAATTATCATACATATGCATGTGTCTTCCTTGACAACCATAGAGATTATAACTTAGCTTTTGATATCTTGATTCCTTGTCAACCTTGGGTATGCATTTGGGTAGCTACTGCTAGCGCTTAATTATGAACAATGATCTTGTAATTTGACTAATGGATTATGCAATCAACCATTAAGATGATTTTATTACTGTTGAAAGGGGGCTAGAGCAAGGGGTTATATTGTTGCTCTGGTTTCTCTCCGTAAGGACTTACCTGTAAGTGATAACCGGGATATACAGTACAGCTGTGAGGGCTATATGGCTCTGGCTCTAGTTGTTCAAGAGACCTTTTCTAGCTTGTTAGAGGTTACCTTAAATGGCGTAAGAATGGCTTGCCACTTTGGGTGTAGTGCGAGCCCCTAGCCTAGTGTGTATAGGCTGCGGTTGTTGTGCCACAGGGAAGGGGGGGTTCTACATCTGCCTGCCGAGTGAATCTAATGGTCCTAACTTGTTAGACGAACTTTTGAGTGGCTTTATATGGTTTTCAGTGTTTTGGGAGTAATTAACCTATGCATTTGGAAATCATGACTCACAGTGAAAGTGTACACCTCTGCGCAGAGTTTAAAAACTGGTATACTAGCCGTGCTCACGGATACGAGCGGCCTTGGGGATTCTTACAGAATAGTTGAACACCATTGTTATATCATGTTTAATTATTGTTGATTATTATTATGCTCATGTTAATGCTATTCATTATCCTTATTACAATTGATCATTGATTCATTAATGGGATTGGAATATCTTGATGCTACTCAATTGCTAATTATATGATGATTAAAAGCTAAACGCAGTCAAACAGTGTCTAGCCTTTTTGAGCCTCATGAACCCTGTGTTATACTTGTTGAGTTCGACATGGACTCACTCTTGCTATTTCCCCAACACTCCAGTGTGTAGTAAGATGCTACTCGAAAGAAGGACAAAGGTGTAGTGGAGTTTCCAGAAGACTAGTAGAAGTGCTAGGCATATGTTACCCCCAGTCAGCCGTCCCTGAGAAGAATGGAGCCCGAAGTTTAGTCACCGTTCCACGATACTCTGATGTAAGTGTTAATATAGCTATGTATACGTTATATAATAACATTGTTTCTGATATTTTTTTTTCATTCTGGCATATGTGTGGACTTCCTGGGCACACATATGATTAGCCTGGTTTTGTTCTTTAGAAAACCGGGTGTGACAGAGTGGTATCAGAGCGGTGTTGACTGTAGGACGTATGCCAAGTAGCACTGGACGTATTCTAAAACTCATTTTACTATAAAACTATTTTGTCATCCCTTGACTCATTGATTTTGACTATTCCTCTTCCTTGTCCTGTTGTATCCTCTCCTTGATAGCTTTCCTTTGAGCTATTATTTCTTACTCCCTTGGATTTTGTTTTATGTTGATTTTACTAAAAGTTTTCTGATCTTACCTTGTTCAAAAGTTCGATGGCCTTTCATCATCTCCAAGGTGCCATTAGGATGACCACCATTGTTGAACAAGCACGTGTAGTATCGATGATGTGATGTGTGTTTGTTTTGCTTGATGTGTTGCTTGTGTGTTATCCTTGTTCTCATATTTCAAAGGTGGCTCGAAAGGTATAAGTCTTGAGGAGTAGCTTGATCTATGCTAAGTGGGGTAGGTTTTACGTAATACTCCGCATGCTGATTTCTATAGCAGTCTGCAATGTTTCTGTTATATCTCAAGATATGGACATGAGAAATTTATGAAATTTTACTGGGAATAACTAGACTTCTGTATCTTTCCAAACCCACTGGATTTACCTTTTTACCTATTTTGAGCTAAGAGATATACCTGTTCTAAGTTGAAGTTACTGCACAGTCTGGAATTCTGGAACAGTTTTGGCTAAGCTCTGTTTTTTTATTAATTTAATAACAGAACCTGGAAAAGTGTTATTAATAAAAGTTGTAGATAATTTCATAAGCTTTCCAACCATGTAAAGATCACTTCATTTGGATCTTTGTAGCTCGAGTTATGCCAGATTTACTGAACTGCTAAAATTGGAATTCGCCCAGAAATTTTCTGCATTACTTCCTTATCTTGTACAAGTGAATATATCATAGGATATCTTTGAATCTCATTGATTTGCCTGGGAATCTTACATTAGAGATGATTATGGTTATCTAGTATAAAAGGGATGTGAGTTACTTTGGTGTCCCCTAGTTTCTTTTTTCTTAAGGGGGTAGCAAAGTTGTGAGTGTTGCAAGATGAATGTTTCGTATGTCCTAGAGCTTCACTTGGAAGAAGTGGTTATCTCTATGATTGGAAGTCTATAGTTAGTTTCATGAAAACTTAGATGACATCACCTCCATATCAAGTATGTTTAGTAAGTTTTAAGTGAAGGACTTATCAGCAAGCCTTAAAGAAAGTGTTGCCTTCAATGACATTGTCAGGTGGAACAAAATCTTTGTTAAGTGGGGTAGTGTCCGTTACCATCATCAATCTCAAGCGACGAGGTACCAAGAACTGAAGATCAGACTTTATCTTTCTTGTCATCTTTTGGCTATCCTTGATCCATGTCTTATATCTCATCAACATAAATCAAAGAAGCGTGAAGACTTGAAGATTAGTGTTATCTATCTCTCTAGTCTCTCTTAATCTCGTTTCTGTCTTATCCTGTTTTTTTTAGAACAGTCTGTCTTCCTTAGCTTATACCTCTATTTTTGGATGCCCAAAAATCATGAATAAATTCTGGACAATAGTAGACTTCAATATCTTTCTCTTACCGTAAGAACCACCCTGATAGCTATTATGGTTTGGGATTTATGAAAATCATAAGGCGACGTATCTATGCTGTCAGCAATCTGGAATAGTTTCTGTTGTGCACAGTTTTCGACCACGTTAACTGTAGAATCTGGAGAAGTATTCTATAATAAAGTTGTAGTAAATTTGATAAGTTTTCCAACGGTATAAGCTACAACATCATTGGATTCGTGGAACTTGAGTTATAACTGTATTTCTGCACTGTCATTTTTTTGCTCGCGAGGAAGTGCAAATTACTAGTTCTTGCATATGCTCATGAATATCTTTGAGATGATAGAAGGACATGATGGTAGTTATCACTTAGAAACACATGTAATCTATCCATTGGTGTTCTCCAGTTGATCTCTTCTTAAGAGGGGTTGCCGAACTAAAGGTGATACAAGATGGAGGTTTTATACATTCTATTTTCGTCATCTGGAAGCATCAGCTATCTACATGGTTGCAAAGTCACTATCGAGCACAGGTATCCTTTCTCAGGGTGGGTAACCTGTTAGAACTATTTACAAGAATCATAAGGGTCTAAAGGAGACATTTACAAAGTTGGTTATGAGTTTGTGGCATCATCATTGGATAGGAGTTGACGAAAGAAAAGTGAAGACTTGCAGATCAACTTTATCTTTCTCCCTAGTCTCTCCAAATCTCGGGACGAGATTCCTGTTAAGTGGGGTAGATTTGTCACACCCAAAATTTCCTATTTTGGGTTGTGCATGAAAAATACTAAATAAAATAAATGATTTCAATATCTGAATAAATTTATTAGATAAGTTAAGTTGCTTCTAATTTAAATATAGATAATTGTGGTTTTAAATTTTTTTTCATATTAATTTGATAATGTGGTGTTTGTGTGATGCTTGTCTTTGGTGTTGGTGAGTGCTATTATTTTCAAAATACCATAGGACGACGTTTACTTCTCACCGGAAATTTTTTTGGCATTTTCTGGATTTAAAATTTCAATTTCCGTGAGCTTAATCTTTTTCCTTGATCTCTTCATCAATCTTTTCATGAGCTCAAACTCATTTAGTTGAGTTCCTTATCTCTCCAAGAGTCTCCAGGATTTTTCCCGTGATTTTTCTGAGCTCCGGACTATTTTTCACGGCCAAAAAGGTAATTCTAGATTTTCTGGAATTATTTTATTCGCGGAATTAAAATAATCCCGAAATTAAGAAAATCCGAAAAGTTTCCAAACCCTACGACTATATATATGCCGGCGTAGCCCTCGACGCTCTGATTTTAGAAGTACAACCCTTATCGCGAGCCGCCGCTCGTAGCTCCCTCCACCTCTCGCCGAAGTTATGCATCTACAGCTTGCGTTCCGGCGAACTTCCGACGAGCTTTTCCGGCCAAACCGTCGCGTTCCGACGCCAGCCACCACCACCAAGAGGCAGCCCTCGTCGTTCTCTACACCGTGGTATATCCGTTTGCACGAATCCATCGCTGTTTCATCGAGTTCCCATCTCATCTTGTTTTTCTCCGGCGAGGTACCACCATGGCTGACCGGAGTTCCTCCCAGCTCAAGGTAGAAGATGATACTATTTACAGTTTTGCCACTAAACTTGTTTTGATCATAAAATCTTCGTTTTAACTCTGATTTGACCCGTTCAAGTTGCGTTAGGTTCGTATTTGTGAGCTCTACATGTTAGTATAATTGTACAGTAGGTTTGGAAAGTTTAATTTTCGAGTTTATATTAAAATAATTATTTATCTATAGGAAATCTTAGAAAATTCATAACTTTCACGTTTTAAATCCTAATTTGGTGATCTTTGCGTCTGTGTGATCGTAGTAACGTGTAGAAGTGTTTTACAAACTTTTTATACTGTTTTGCTACTGTTGGTGTACTGTTTTAATTATGTTTCTTTGTTTGCTTCGTGTATGATTGCTCGGATGATTGTGTGTTGATGCTTGACGATCAAGTATAGACGGTGAGCAATTTCTTGACGATCAGAAGTATTATTTTGAGCCAGACCAGCAGTATCAACAGGAAAGCTTTGATCAAGGCAAGTATAACATGGGACTATCCTTGTTGTCCTATTCACTGAAATTATCATACATATGCATGTGTCTTCCTTGACAACCATAGAGATTATAACTTAGCTTTTGATATCTTGATTCCTTGTCAACCTTGGGTATGCATTTGGGTAGCTACTGCTAGCGCTTAATTATGAACAATGATCTTGTAATTTGACTAATGGATTATGCAATCAACCATTAAGATGATTTTATTACTGTTGAAAGGGGGCTAGAGCAAGGGGTTATATTGTTGCTCTGGTTTCTCTCCGTAAGGACTTACCTGTAAGTGATAACCGGGATATACAGTACAGCTGTGAGGGCTATATGGCTCTGGCTCTAGTTGTTCAAGAGACCTTTTCTAGCTTGTTAGAGGTTACCTTAAATGGCGTAAGAATGGCTTGCCACTTTGGGTGTAGTGCGAGCCCCTGGCCTAGTGTGTATAGGCTGCGGTTGTTGTGCCACAGGGAAGGGGGGTTCTACATCTGCCTGCCGAGTGAATCTAATGGTCCTAACTTGTTAGACGAACTTTTGAGTGGCTTTATATGGTTTTCAGTGTTTTGGGAGTAATTAACCTATGCATTTGGAAATCATGACTCACAGTGAAAGTGTACACCTCTGCGCAGAGTTTAAAAACTGGTATACTAGCCGTGCTCACGGATACGAGCGGCCTTGGGGATTCTTACAGAATAGTTGAACACCATTGTTATATCATGTTTAATTATTGTTGATTATTATTATGCTCATGTTAATGCTATTCATTATCCTTATTACAATTGATCATTGATTCATTAATGGGATCGGAATATCTTGATGCTACTCAATTGCTAATTATATGATGATTAAAAGCTAAACGCAGTCAAACAGTGTCTAGCCTTTTTGAGCCTCATGAACCCTGTGTTATACTTGTTGAGTTCGACATGGACTCACTCTTGCTATTTCCCCAACACTCCAGTGTGTAGTAAGATGCTACTCGAAAGAAGGACAAAGGTGTAGTGGAGTTTCCAGAAGACTAGTAGAAGTGCTAGGCATATGTTACCCCCAGTCAGCCGTCCCTGAGAAGAATGGAGCCCGAAGTTTAGTCACCGTTCCGCGATACTCTGATGTAAGTGTTAATATAGCTATGTATACGTTATATAATAACATTGTTTCTGATATTTTTTTTCATTCTGGCATATGTGTGGACTTCCTGGGCACACATATGATTAGCCTGGTTTTGTTCTTTAGAAAACCGGGTGTGACACCCACGGATACGGGCAGCCTTGGAACATCTACGGATAGATGATCACCACTGTTATATCATGTTTAATTGATGTTGATATTATTATGCTCATGTTAATACTATTCATTATCATTATCATAATTGATCATTGATTCATTAATGGGAAGTGGAATATCTTGATGCTACTCAATTGCTAAATATATGATGATTAAAAGCTAAACGCAGTTAAACAGTGTCTAGCTTTTTGTGCCACATGAACCCTATGTCGTATTTGCGGAATTCGACATGGACTCACCCTTGCTATTTCCACCATAACAGATGAAGAATATGGTGATGATTATCGAAATGAGTACTAGTCTTGGTGTCAACCAGTTAACCGTGTCCCTGTGTTTGGAGTTCCGCTGAAGATCTACTACTAGTTACTATAAATTCTTGTATAAGACTATGTGTTAAATATTTATTCGCTATGTAATAAGCACTGTGATGATACTATGTAATTTGTCTACTTATGTGTGCGACCGAATCCTAGGGCGCACATGAGTCTTTTATGCATCTTATTTTTGTCCTTAAAAATGGGTGTGATAGTGATGATGTTGAAGTCATAAGTGTTGATGGATCAAATTTGATATTCAAAGGATTTAGACATGGTAGCTTATACTTGGTTGACTTCAATGATAGTGAGACACAATTGACATCATGCTTGCTTAGCAAATCTAGTATGGAATGGTTTTGACATAGAAGGCTTGGTCATGTTGGAATGAAATAATTGAACAAACTTTTGAGGCATGACTTAGCTAGAGACTTGAAAGATGTGACTTTTGAAAAGGATAAACCATGTAGTGCTTGTCAAGCCGGCAAACAAGTTGGAAATGCACATCCTAGTAAAAGTGAAATGAGCACATCAAAGGCATTTTAGCTATTGCACATGGACTTGTTTGGACCAACAACATACACTAGCATTGGTGGCAACAAGTATGGCTTTGTGATAGTGGATGACTACACTAGATACACTTGGATGTTCTTTCTCTATGACAAGAGTGATGTACATGATCTATTCAAATCTTTTGTAAAAAGGGTGCAAAATGAGTTTGAGACTACCATCAAAAAGATTAGAAGTGACAATGGTAGTGAGTTCAAGAACACAAGAATTGAAGATTTATGTGATGATCTTGGAATTGGACATCAATTCTCACCAACATACACTCCTCAATCCAATGGTATAGTTGAATGGAAAAATAGAACCTTGATTGATATGGCTAGATCAATGCTTAGTGAATACAATGTGAGTCATTCATTTTGGAGTGAAGCCATCAACATGGCTTGCTATTGTAGCAACCGTCTCTATTGCCATGGGAAGCTTGGGAAGACACCATATGAGCTATTGAATGGAAGAAAGCCCAACATTGCATACTTTAGAGTGTTTGGTTGCAAATGCTATATTCTCAAGAAAGGCACTATATTGAGCAAGTTTGAAAAGAAATGTGATGAAGGATTCTTACTTGGTTATTCTACCACAAGCAAAGCATATAGAGTTTGGAATCTCACAAATGGAACCTTGGAAGAAGTTCATGATGTTGAGTTTGATGAAACCCAAGGGTCTCAAAATGAAGCTCAAAACCTTGATGATGTGAGAGGAGATCAATTGTCAAATGTAATGAAGAACATGGACATTGGTGATGTTAGGCCAAGGCAAGTTGATGATGATGATATTCATGTGATCAACCAAAGTGTGCAAATTGATACAAATCAAGCAAGCTCTAGTGGTACTCACAATGAAGCTCAAGATCAAGGTCAAGCTAGTGGAAGCAACCAACTCCCAATACTCCAACCTACCAATATTGCAAGAGATCATCCATTGGATCAAATCATTGGTGGAATTCAAAGTGGTGTTCAAACTAGATCAAGATTAGCATCCTTTTATGAGCACTACTCATTTGTGTCTCTTGAAGAACCTAAGAAAATAGAAGATGCTTTGAAGGATTTCGATTGGGTAAATGCCATGCATGAAGAGCTAAACAACTTCACTAGAAATCAAGTTTGGAAACTTATTGAAAGGCCAAAGAACTACAATGTGATTGGTACTAAGTGGGTCTTTAGAAACAAGCAAGATCAAAATGGCATGGTTGTAAGGAACAAAGTAAGATTAGTAGCACAATGATACACTCAAGTTGAGGGTCTTGACTTTAGAGAGACATATGCACCGGTTGCAAGATTAGAGGCTATTAGAATCTTATTAGCATATGCTTGTGCACACAACATCAAGTTATATCAAATGGATGTGAAAAGTGCATTTCTCAATGGGTACATAAATGAGTTGGTCTATGTTGAGCAACCTCCCAGTTTTGAAGATGACAAGAAACCCGACCACGTGTACAAGCTAAAGAAGGCATTGTATGGTTTGAAGCAAGCACCTAGAGCATGGTATGAAAGATTGAGGGACTTTCTTCTTTCTAAAGGGTTCAAGATGGAAAAGGTTGACACCACTCTCTTCACCAAAAATCTTGGAAATGACTTATTTGTGTTATAAATCTATGTTGATGACATCATTTTTGGATCAACAAATCAACACTTTTGTGAAAAGTTTAGAAAAATGATGGCAAATGAGTTTGAGATGTCTATGATTGGAGAGCTTAGTTACTTCCTTGGACTTCAAATCAAGCAAATGAAGAATGGCACTTTTGTAAGTCAAGGCAAGTACATCAAGGACATGATCAAAAAGTTTGGATTGTAAGATGCTAAGCAAATGAGTATACCAATGGGCACTAATGATCAATTGGGTATTGATGCTAGTGGAAACATGGTAGATCAAAAGCAATACCGGTCTATGATTGGAAGTTTGCTATATGTCACCGCTTCTAGACTGGATGTCATGTTTAGTGTGTGCAAGTGTGCAAGATATCAAGCTTCACCTAGAGAAAGTCACTTGAAGGCAACTAAGAGAATATTGAGATATCTTAAGGGCACTCATGATGTTGGATTATGGTTTTCAAAGGGGTCTAATTTTGAGTTGATTGGATATTCGGACTCCGACTATGGTGGATGAAAGATTGATAGAATGAGCACAAGTGACACTTGTTAATTGCTTGGAAGGTCTCTTGTTTCATGGTCATCAAAGAAATAAAATAGTGTTGCACTATCTACCACCGAGGCTGAATACATTAGTGCCGGTAGTTGTTGTGCACAATTGCTTTGGATGAAAGCAACCTTGAATGACTTTAGAATCAAATTCAAGAATGTGCCATTATTTTGTGACAATAAAAGTGCTATCAAGATGACTCAAAATCTGGTTCAACATTCAAGAACGAAGCACATTGACATAAGGCATCACTTCATAACAGACCATCAACAAAAGGGTGATATTAGCATTGAGAGCATTGGCACCGAAGATAAAAAGAGATTTTATAAGTTGAAGAATGAATTAAACATACTTGACTTCTCCAACTTGAAATGAGTGCACCCCACATTCTTATATGACATGCCTCTCCTCCAACATAGCAAGGTAAAGTTGTTTGACATATCATTCATACTTTGCTAAGGACATGGTTAGAACATATAGATATATTTGCATGACAAATAGGCTCATTCATGAAAATCAAATGATTTTGATGTATATATGGTACCACTATTGCTTCTATGTTTGTTTAATCTAGTGGTAGCATATGACATGTTTGTGGGCTTGCAAACCTAGTATTGAATCTAGTAAACAAGCTCATGATGTGTAATTCAATATGGTCAAGATAACCCTTATACTTTATGAGGTGTGAAGAAGCGTGTCCTTGGATCAAACCAAATTACATATTCTAAGCAAGTAATCTAGATTGAACCATAATTTGGACTCCCTCATATTGATTGACTTATCTCTCACTAAAATTGGCACCTTTTTGGTGATTGTTGACAAAGGGGGAGAGAAAAGTCACAAAGATAAAAAGTTAAGTTGCAAAGGGGGGAGAAAGATATAGTAAGGGGGAGAAAATGACATTGGAAAGGGATCAATTAAAATTGAGCACACGAGTAGGGGGAGCAAGCTCATGAATTATTTGTTGCATTTGTATGTGCATTAACATGATGAATTGTTGCATTGCAAAGCTTAAATTCATATTCATGATTGAATGGTGATTGCTAGAAATAGAACTTGAATGATGATTTGTTAAGAGTAGCTTTACAAGTGGTTTCTAGACACCTTTTGCTTATAATGTTGATCTCACATGGTACTTTAGTGTTTGTGATCTTTACAAGTGATGTATTACAAGTGGTGTCTAGTTACATCGATGCTGAGGATGGTATATAAAGGCAACTCCGATTGGTATCACGCTTCAAAGGTCCATTCTATATACCTTAGCATCAATTTGATAGTAGTGACTCTCCTAAAATTCAAATCCATACATATGTGCACAATTGAACCCAACTCATGGAATCACATATGTAGGGATAGCTAATACTATCGAAATTGAAAATTGATTTCATTTCATATCTTTGTGATGATTGTCATCAATTACCAAAAAGGGGGAGATTGAAAGCCCAAGTTTGGTTTTGGAAATTAATGACACTAAGTTGCTAATGTCATGTGTTAAGTGTTTTGAGTTAGGCATAAGCAACACATGTGATGAAGGTGTATGTGGCAAGGAGTGGTGGCCACAAGATCATAAAGATATGGTGCATGGACATGAAATGATGATCATGGTGGAGATGTACATAAAATGATGGACATAATGATCAAGTGGAAGAGAAGGATCTAAGAGCGCAAGGTAAAGGTATAACCATAGGGTTTTCCTTTTGCCGGTCTAAGATGAGTAGAGAAGTGATTGACCGGATTTAGGATACATAGCTGACTATCAAGAGGGACAATCATAGTTAGCTCGGGAATCAAGTGCCACTAGATCAATGTCTTGAGCATGTGCATTAGGATATAGTAGAGAGCTAACATAACGTCTTGAAAATGTTTGTGAAATGCTAACACACATGCATATGGTGGTGTACACTTGGTGGTGCTACCACATTTGCGAAGGCGGTGGAGTTTAAGCGGTAGAGAGGGGTTTGGGTTCCTCTCTCCCTCCCACCAAGCTTGCGAGGTGGGATTCAGCGCTTTTTGGGGAAGTGTAATGCCTATTTTCTACTGCGTCGAAAGTCAGAAAAGAAACGGAGGCGAACGGCGGTCACTGTGGTGACCGGACGCTACATCGGACGCGGTCGCGGTTTGACCGGACACGTCCGATCAGTTCTCAGAAGTTGTCAGGCGCGCGAGTGTTAGGGTTTCCAACCAGCGCGTCTGGTCCCTCACGGAACCGGAGCGTCCGATCAGGCACCCAGAGGGGCAGAACTGGTCGTAGAGCCGACCGGACACGCGGCGCGTCCGGTCACGTGCGATCGGACGCATCCGGTCACGGTGGGAGCTTACTGGACTCTGACCGGACGCCAGGTGTAGCGCGTCCAGTCAAACGCTAGAGCGCGTCCAGTCACGATAACGGTAACTTCTGACGCGCACTGTTCACGCTTGTCCTGTAGTGACCGGACACGTCCGGTCACCCTGACCGGTGCGTCTGGTCAGTACGTTTTCACTGCGTCGTCCGGTAATGGCTAGCTGCGTACCCCTTCGCTATAAATAGAAGATGTCTAGGGTTTGAGGAAAAACTTTTGCACATTTTGAGACCTAGAGACATCCTTTAAGCTAGAGAACAACCCCTCCACTCATCTTTTTGCTTAGTTGCACATCTTGAGTGAGATTAAGTGAGATTCAAATGCATTGCTTGAGAGTTGCATTCTAGAGGCACTTGATCTTCGAGTCACTGCGGATTTCTTGTTACTCTTCCATGTTTCCCGACACAGTAGACAGCTTGGAGTAGCGGAGGTGATTGAGCTCACAATTGAAGATTGTTGGAGCCCTCACCAAGTGTTGTAAGGGGTTCTTGATCCTTCCCCGTGGGAGTTCGCAAATTGGATACTCTAGTGAAGCTCATGGCTTGGAGGATCCCCATCTTGTGTGCGGTTGTGCGGCGCCCGCCGAGGGCTCGACCCTTGATAGTCGATTAGCTCGTGAACCGACAAGTGGGTGCATCGCCACAAAGAGGAGTAGCTTGCCAGGAAGCAAGTGAACCTCAGTAAAAATCTTGTGTCATCTCTTTGTCGAGGATTTCTCTTGTGGTTGATCATTGTGATTGATTCTTCAAGTGCATTGCTTCTCTACATCGTTGGTATAAGAATCAAGTCACTTGCTCTTCACTTTCTTGTACTAATATTAGTGTAGCTTTTATCACATAGGAGTAAGTAGCTTAGTGACTTAGTCTTGTTGGTTTGTATTAGAGATCATAGCCTTGCTTCATTAGAATTGTATAGGTGGCTTGCATAGTATAGTTGAGCTAGTGCTAGAATTAGCTTAGCCATCTTTTATACTAACGTGGTTGTTTAGTGAAGCTTGTAGATTTTAAATAGGCTATTCACCCCCCCTCTAGCCATTTGGACCTTACAGCGAGCCCACTCCATAGCTCTGCTACAGATTCAGTCCCCAGCTCACCCATGGACAACAAGGGCATCAAACTGACGCATACAGATAGGTGTGCCACATAGCAGTCCCCAGCTCTACTGTGGGGCCACAAAATGCACTGGCATGCTAGAATCGGACCGTATATAAAAATGGCAAAACAGGCCCACTCTAGGGTCCTCCACCACAGTCAAGGCTCACGTAAAGGCCCACTTGGAGATAATGATTGAGGGAGCGGAAGCAGCGCATCAGGCGCGGTTACCCAAAAACCCTAGAAGTCAAAGGGTCACTCTGCTCTTATAAATACCCGTGCGACGACGCCCCACTTCGCCCACTGCATCCACTTCATGTTAGTTCATCTTCCATATCGCTCGCTCCGCCATCACCGCTAGTTCCATCGCCGCTGCGTCCGTAAATCCAAAACCTAGATCCAGACATACGCAGTAGTTGCAACCATCACATCGCCGCCAAATCTAGCCGCTCCAACACCACCCCATATACCGTAGCCGCATTCTACAGCCAAAGAAGAGGAGGAGGATGGCGCATAGGGGCTGTAGAGTAAGAGCACAACTGATGGTGGCAGAGTGAAACAAATCGGTGAGCACGGAGGCCACCCTCATGAAGCTCATCACCACCGAGGCCATAATCGGTGGGTGGAGGACATCAGCCGGTGAGAACTATCCAGACCTCTGTCTTGGCGAAATTGTTGTCTTTGAAGATTTCTATTGGCGCGGATTTGGAAATCCTTTCCATCCCTTTCTATGAAAGCTTTATGACTACTATAGAGTTAGCATCGCAATCTCCACCCCAACTCCGTTCTTATTATGTCCATCTTTATCACCCTTTGCGAGTCATATCTTAGCATCTAGCCCCACTTCAATCTATGGTGGCATTTTTTCTACCTCAAGAAGAAACGGGGTGTGGAAGGATCCAAGATAGTTGGAGGTGTGTACCTAAACCTACGGGATAGGATGAAAGCCGAATACCTGAATGTACCCCTCAGTTCATCCACAAGGGATTGGTACAAGAAATGGTTTTATGTGCAGCAAGAGCAGGAACCATTTGTCGCCTGTGATGTCACTCAGATCCTAGAGCAGCAGGAGAGTTGGTCAGCAAGGCCGTCCAGCACCGAAATGGTGCATGTTGAAGAGCTGCTCGGGATGTTTGACAGGAACCAACTTGATAGGCCAACGGTGGCATTGAACTTCATCTGTAGGCGGGTACAACCCTGCAAGGAGCGGGTGCATCCTCTGTATGAGTACTCGGGGTCAAATGACCCCACTAGGGAGTCTACAAGGAACCTCATACGTGATGAGGTGAACTGGTGGTTGGCCCAACTGTTCGACTTGTCGGGATACTGCCTACTGTCGAACGTAATGAAGGCGTACAAATTGACAGCGCCACCACCACAGGTATGTCCAAAGTCACCCATAGTTTCAATTCCATATCTGATAGTTGTTGGTCTGCAACCATAATGCTTAATCTGATGCTTGCAAGATCCATGGCCCGGACCAGGCAACAATATACATCTCCGACGTGTCTACCGATGACTGGCCGGTAGGCGTGGATGCGCGAGAACCCCGCGTGACGAGGAAAGTAGCTGGGAAGCGCCCCGCAACAGAGGGGCCTTTCTAGAAGAGGAAGTCCACTGACCCCCTAGGCACAGGGGGTCCTTTGATCATTGACGACGAGGAGAACAACCAGAAATGACGTAAGGTTATGGTCGGCTTGATCGACGACGAGGAAGAGGAGGATGAGACGCCACTGGCACAACGACAGAGGGCGCAGAATGTGCCCCGCGCGCCGACACCACCAAGGACGCCCACACCTCCCCAAGCAGCGACGCCTCCAAGGGCGCCCACGTGTAACATCCTAGGTTTTCGAGTAACAAAAATATGAGCTTTTTAAATTTTTTCCCGCAAATGTGTGAAGCATGTAGATGTAGGTCAAACATAAGACAAACACGCGAACAAATCATTGCATTCATAAAGAGTTGATTGTAGGAGTGTGTCAGTGCTCTCGTGTTTGTTCGGTGTTTGAGTCTTGTTTGTGTTGGGGTACACATATCCGTAGCAAATCTCCTCGCGAATTCTTTTTGAATTCACCTCCAATCTCATTAGAAGTCCCTTCTCAAATTCCCCTTTGAGTTCTTTCCAAATATCCCATGAATTCCTTTTTTGATCTTCCATCGAATTCCCCTCTTAAATCTCTTGAAGTCATCTCATTGTCCATATGAGTATTCCCCAAACTCCCTTTGAAAACTCTTTCTCAAATCCCCTTAAATTCCTTCTCGGGTTCTCCGTTGAACGTATCGGAGAACACATCTCAATTTCTTTTGAAATTCGTCTCAAATTTCCCCTTGAAATCCACCTCTGAAGTCCCTCTTAAATCTATCTCATTCCCCCTTTGAATTCTCCCTCAAAAATCTCCTTAAGTATCGAACTCCAAATCCAATGAATCGAATTAGAAAACTTCTTTCTTCTTGGGCCAAACCCTCTTAGCTGCTTGGCCAACCATGCATGTACATATGAATGTATATACGTGTATGCATCTTCTAGTGCACCAACCGCAAGTCCAGAGCCCGGAGCCCAACTCCTTTTCCGGCCAGCTTTTCAGGCTGCACCAGCCAGGTGCATGCTTCTATGCCCAATTGTATACATGTATGTAGGGACAAAAGCCAACTAGCCTGCATGCATGGTCCTGTACCCCTTAGTACGTGAAGCATCCAGAAGCAGCAGAACTCAGCTATCGGCACAATTATGCATGCTATCGTGATGTCAAATACGGGAGCCCTCTGCATCCTTGTAGCTCTCGAAATCGGAGCAGGCACTTGTTGCAAGCAAGCCGAAGCCTGCAGACATGACGTGCACAGCCATGTAAAGGCTATAGTAGATGTATATATGTGTATATATACGTATTTTTGCCCCACCGCAAGTACAAGCCCAACTCCCACCTTAACCTCCCTCCGGCCCAAGCCAGCCCGAGCAGCAGATCGCAGCCCAGTTCCTCCTGCCCAGCGTCTCGCGTACGCAGCACGCGCATGGAGCCACCACTGCCCTCGCACCCTCACATGCATGCTCCTATACGGTTTCCGTCTGTGGGGCCCGCTCATCACCTGTAGGGAAAAGAAGTCGTGGACGCCACTGTTTCCTTCCGTCTGCCCCGCCGTTCCCTCCTTTCTCTCCATACCACGCGTTCCTCAGTTCTTCCGTCTGAAGTCCAGTGGCACCGTCAGGCAACGGAATCACAGCGCCCGCCTCGCATGCCCTGATGCCAGTGGCGGACCCTGCCCGTGCGTCACCGCGACCGCGCTGCAGATCGAGCCGCGCCCTCCAGAAGAAGCTACCAATCTCACTCACCAACCTAGCACCACCGCCTGTGCACCTAGATGCATGCTGTGTGTCCCAGGCATGACAGTTGAGGATCACCGCCGTCCAACAGGGCCTAGGCGCCCTTCCGAACCCTAGCAGCTTGCTATAAAACCGCTACAGTTGCCGCTCTCCCTGGAGTTTCCCCATTCGCCGTCGCCACGCCTTCTTCCCCTCACTGTTCTCCTCCACGCGGCCAGCCGTGCCAAGGCCTGTCGCCCTCGGCTGCGCCATCACTGCGCTGCAGCTCCACCCTTCCTCCTCGGTCGCAACGATGGGCGCCGCGTCCTCCTTCGCCGTGCGAACACGCCGCACTGCAGCCGGCCGCGTGGACACCACCGTCTGCCACTGCTGCACCGCATAGCAGCCGCAGCCGTGCCACCGCAAGCCACCAGCATGCCAGGATGGAGGCATTCGATGCCGCGGAGCCACCTCGTCTCACGCCATGAACATGCCACTACAGCCTCGCCATGAGGTCGCGCTGGAGCCACCGCAATGCCGCCATCCATGCTACCCGTCTACGATACTATGACCTTGCCGCCCTCTGCTCCTCCTGCTTGATGTGGCTGCGACCAACTGCGCCCGTGCAGGAGCCACGACACACCTCCTTCTACCCGTGAAGTGTCGAGCAGCAGTAGCAGCACCCTCTCAGTATGGGTAAGCTCCCTTCCTAGTCTAAGTTTCCACCTTCAGTGCATGATGACGCCCTGATCCCCTTTCATCCATCGTGCGAGGTCGACTTGAGGCCACCACCGCGACACTAGTGTCACCATGGCGAGGAGCGGGAGCTGCACCACATGTTGACCGCACTAGACACCTAGCCAGAGGACAGTCACACCACCTCGTCCTATACAACATTGTGTCCGGCCTTCGAGCCGTGAGTCTTGCATTGCAGGGAAGCAGCGGCCAGGCTGTGCCCCTTGCAGGAGCTGAGACGCCGCTCGAATGCCTTCTACCGCCTCCTAGCGAGCTACCACCGCCTAAGTTGCAGTAGCCCTCCATCTTCCACGCATCAAGGTTGAACCCTAGTCGACGCTATCCTCAGCGCCAATGAAAACTCTTTCTTATTCCTACACTTGTTACTTGATATCTCTATTTATCTATCCATGCCTGTGCCGTGCCTTCGTGCCAGTCTATCTCTCTTGTGTTGCTATGGATAAGTGCACCTCCGTCGTGTTGTGGAGTTGTGTGTGTTGCGGTTCGTGGGTGCTTGTGTTGTTGTTCGTATGTGGACCGTGCCTTCGAGTCGTTCAAGGGGTCATACCTCGTTTGAACGTTCAGTCGTGGGTTCGTCCTGCCGTGGCCATGATGCCGAGCGTAACTCGACCCCTCACTTTTAGTTGACCTTGTGGTGCAGTGATCGTTGCCCCCTCCTACGACTTTAGGACGTGGCCATCATGGACTCGACATCGGTGCACTACCTACCCGCACATGATGAGTCCATCATGGCCTGGTCTATAGAAGATGAACTAGGGGATGACCATCATGGAACTTACAGGAGCCAACTCGTTTAGGTGGAGCTTATGTTCACGAGTTGCCTCGCTATGGCCACCGGGCTCTACCTCTTTTGTTCGTTTGTTTTATCCTAACCAACTCGTATGCTCGTACCACTTTGACCATGGCGTTTCTTCGGATCTAGCGGTGACAACCGCATTGCTATGAGCCATAAGAATAGCCTTGTGCTGTTTAGTTGCATGGTCATGGTGCCCTACTAGTGGGTTTGGATTGGGGGATCATTCCTCTCTTATTCCAACCTTCGCCCGTCCCATGACGAGTTGGATGAAAGGGGTGCATATTCCATTGTTTCTTCTCTCCTCTTTTGTTCTCAACCCCCATCGATCCAGTGAAATGTGGGTTGAGCTCTTCGCTTGTTCGGCGTTTGTCGCTTTATTGATTCCATTCTTTGATTCCCATCATTGCTATGGCGAGTGGATCAAAGGAAGGTGAATTCTATGTCTCTTCCTGTCTTTTGGTTTTGTCGTGCCTAAGCCCTTGTATGCTTGTACCTTGTAGACCGTAGCGTCTCTTTGGTTCTTACGGTGACAACCGCATCACTGAGAACTTTAGGGATGTCTTGGTGCAATTAGTGCACCTAGGTCTTGGTACCCTACAAGTTGATTGGGCGCTCGTGTTCTTTTGTGTGTCGCTCCTTACCGATGCCTCGTCTTTTGTCGTGACGTGTGTATTGGAAGAAGTAGACCACCCCTATTCTCTTCGCTCCCCATTCTACCCTCCTTTGGTTCTCATCAAATATAATGGCGTATGGATTGAGAGAGAATGGAACTTCTCTTTCTTGTAGTCTTTTTGGTTCTCGTCAGTCTCCATGACGATTGGATCAAAAGCCGCAAGCCGTGGTGTTTCCTTAGGATGAGCTAAGACCTATACCATTTCTATTTAAGCCATACTGGTCGACACGATTGACCTAGGAAGTACTGGCTAGGCTAAGGCATAAGCTTGTGCTTAGCAAACAACCACTCTTGTTCTTTTCGCCTAGGGATCGAACATCTATCAAGAGGGCTAAGTCGTTCTCCCTTTTGTGCTCTTTCAGTGTAGTTGCTCTTCCAGTGCTTTGTTGCCTTTCTTTTTGCTGTCTTTCTAGGTTTAGTGGTCTGATTGCTCTTTTGTTTGTCACAGTATCGAGGTAGTTGCCTCAAGGATAGCGATGATTGGATCGGGACCATTGGAGGAAGGACATGCAGATGGAGGAAGGACTATGGAGGAGTACGACTACAAGTGCACCGAGGATCTCAGATATGACATTTAACAGGTGTTCCACATCCCACCCAACCTCATAGAACCTATTAGACATGCTACATGTAGATGCTTGTGCTTTACTTTCTTGCAAATTGAACTGTGATAGGAAGCATGGTAGACTGCTTGTAAGCCATTACCTTGTTGCAACCTATTCCCCTGCACACCCGCTGATTGGCTAGATGCTCGCATTCTACTTACTGTTTTACTTTCACTATGCATTATACCTGTGATGTGATGCTTGGTGAAAGGATAACGTGAGTGGATAAGGCACGTGGTGTCGATAACTTGATAAAACTGGACAATGAACTTGGGGAGATCTTGGCATGTGTCTTGGGTGTGTGGTGAGGGTTGAGTCGATCGGACAGGATCCTACGACGAGTCTTTGGGGCAAGTCATGCTAGAGGGGTGCGACCTGGGCATCCCTCGTGAGAGGTACCTGTGGCGGGTGCATGTGTGAGCAGACGGGGTGTTGATTATTCCCGGTGGAGGTGTCATCAAGGCACGGGGTGTTGGTTATCCCCTTGAGAAGATATCCTATCTGGTTCCCCTAAGAGCTGGTATGTCTTGAAAACCGGAATCATAGGACCCTTCATGCACACCACTCGCTCCTAATGGGCGGGAGACGATTACCCGACTGACTAGGGTGGTGCCACTACTACTAGGTTGGAAGGTGATAGTGTAGGGAGGTACGGGCATGGGGGCCCACACCCTCCTAAGACAGCGTAGTGACCTTGGGGGCCCGGTACTACGTCTCACAGTCTTAGCATTTCGGTGGACTCCGGGGTGGCCCAGGGCTGAGTGGTAGGGTGGTACCGTACCGGTTGGGAGGCAGTCAGCATCAGCCTAGGTGGGGCACCGCCGATGATGGCGATCTTGTGGGTTACCAAGTGTACACGCTCTGCAGAGTTGATCGATCTATACGTATAGCCGCATCCGCGGATATGGACATTTCTATGACCTACGCTTCACTTGATTAGAGAGAGGAGTCCTTTCTACCTTTCCCCTAGTTTTGGTGTTGGATCCGGCTTTGGCCGTTGAGGCAAGGTACGAGCGGGAGTCGTACTTACCGCCTAGAGAGTGTGAGAGTGTGGTGAGATATGTGTGATGGGATGAGAGAATGTGTGGTTGAGATGGAGTAAAACTTGATGAACTATTATTATAAAATCTTGTTGAACTTGCTTAGGAAACCTACAGCCATATATAGACCTTTTGATCTACTCTTGCATTCCACTTACCACAAAGCATACGCAAAAGCATAGGGTGGGAGACAGTGGCCAGTACAAATCATACTAATAGATTTTGGATAGGTTTTGGATGAAATCTACGATGACAACAATGAGGACTCAGATCAGGAGTAGATGGTCTTCCAGTGCTTTGTTGCTCTTCTAGTGTAGTTGCTCTTCTTGTGCTTTGTTGCCTTTCTTTTTGCAGTCTTTCTAGGTTTAGTGGTCTGATTGCTCTTTTGTTTATCTCTGTATCGAGGTAGTTGCATCAAGGATAGTGATGATCGGATCAGGACCATTGGACGAAGGACATGCGGATGGAGGAAGGACTATGGAGGAGTATGACTACATGTGCACCGAGGATCTCAGATATGACATTTAACAGGTGTTCCACATCCAACCCAACCTCATAGAACCTATTAGACATGCTACATGTAGATGCAGAACAACACGTGGGTTTACCTAGGTTCAGGCCGCCGTGTGGGCATAATACCTTACGTCCTGCTCTGCTTTGTTATTGATGTTTTGCACAACGTATTACAAGCTAGATTGCCCTAGAGTATGTTGTGATGTTTTTTAAGAGGGGTCCCCTACCCTCCTTATATAGTCCCAGAGGCAGGGTTACAGATCTAGAAACTAATCTTAGCCAGTTACAATTACCATGCAGAGCCAGATAAGGATTCCTAATCTAACAGACCAAGACCTTGCTTGATTCCCAAGTCTGGTTTGTTGCCTTGCGCGAGACTCCATCCCGATGATCTGGATCGTGTGTCGTCATGTAATGGGCCAGACCGTCTGGTCTGGGCCTGCCCATGTCTAGCTGTAAGGGTATATGTGTTTATACCCCAATAGCTAGTCCCCGAGCACTATGTATTCTGTATCAACACACTGCTTAGTTTTCTTCAACTTGCGAGGTTGTCGGTGAAGATTACAGTTGTCGATGAAGATTGCATAGTGGTCCAAAAAGAAAAATTTTCTTTCCTGGTGAAGTGTACCCACTTGTATTTCTGAAAAGAAATGTAAGTGTGCGTACTTGATGGAAGTAACTTACGAAAAATGCCAGATCGTAGGGGCAAAAAATAGAAACAATTCACCATTAGGTGAAGTGTACCCACTTAGTCCTCGAGCCTGGTAATAGGTGACGTAGGCACGTGATGCCCGGGTCTAAAAAAGAATCCTCAAGAACCAATGATCATTATGCACCGTCAGGTGCATCATATATGATGTAGTCCCCGAGCTTGCTGGAAGGTGAAAAATGAGCCTTGTAGCAAGGTCGAAGAATATCAAGCGTCCATCGACTGTATGCAAGCACAGTACATGTAGTTGAGCAAAGATGAATCCTATGACAGGAGGTGGTGTAACAAGTCCCTGAGCTTGAAGGTCTAACGACAAGTCCCTAAGCTCAGAGGTCTAGGAATGAGTCCCTAAGGTCGGAGGTCTGACTACAGGTTCTAGAGCTAAGAGGTCTGGCTACAGGTTCTAGAGCTCAGAGGTCTGGCTGCAGGTCCTAGAGCTCAGAAGTATGGCTACAGGTCCCAGAGCTCAGAGGTCAGGCTACAGGGCCTAGAACTTGAAGGTTTGGCTACAGGTCCCAGAGCTCAGAGGTCTGGCTACAGGGCCTAGAGCTCGAAGGTCTGACTGTAGGTCCCAGAGCTTGGACCTCTGGCAAACGGTTCTAGAGCACACTGATCTTAGCTAATCCATCACCACGCTGTCTCGGTAGATCTCTCTTCTTTTTTTTTGACCAGTCCAATTGAACGCGATGATGACGTGGGCAATGCCGCAGGTCCTTTCTGGTGCATACTGTGAATAGTGACCTAATGTCTATAATAAGACACGTTTGGGTTGCGTACGAAACGTTGCCAAAATCGAAGGGACACAATTTTTGCGGAGGAAATCTGTCAATTACCTCAAATATCGCCCCACGTGCGCCATTCCTTTGGAAACTGAATCGACTCTGCCTCTTAAAGACCAAGGGAGGGAACAATTCAGTTTACTCACACTCGCAGATCCACAATCAACCGTCTTCTTGCTGCTGCCGCCGCCGTGCCATTGGCATCAGAGAGCCCATTCGAGCCCCAGTGCCACCACCATAGTGTAATCCAAAATCACCGTCGTAGGCACCAAAAAAATCACCCCAATTTCCTCACACGTCGCCGCCGCTTGACTCACCGCCACCGAACCCTAGCCACTGGTAAGAGTGGTGCCCTTCTTTTCATCCGTTGAAAAGAAGAGTCGAAAGAATCGGAGAATGGCCGCGAAGAAGACGCAAACAGAGGCCAAAGTTCGAAAGGAGATCATGAAGGAGTGGAGTACGTCGAAGTGCACCCCACTCAGTCTTGAGCGACTAGTGCAGATTGGTGTGCTACATGCTCAAGAACTAGTGGGATGGCGTGCACCCGATCTGGAGCCATTCCCAGATCCCAAAGGAGGTGAAATTGTTGTATTTGAATAATACTTTACTCATGGATTTGGTGTTCCCATACATCCATTCTTGCAAGGGCTCTGTAACTACTATGAGATCAGCATTTGTAATCTGCATCCAAATTCTATGTTACTTGTTGCTTGCTTTATCCATCTCTGCGAAGCATACGGTGGTTTCCAACCCCACTTCAACTATTTTCGTCACCTATTTTGGTTGAAGAAGAAAGGAGGGCAAGGTAGCTCCAATGTTGCTGGTGGTTGCTACATGAACATGTGAGAAGGGATCAGGGCAGAGTATCTACACTGCCCATGGAAAACCACATGAGAGGACTGGTACATGCACTGGTTTTACATCCGTGAATAACCAAGCCAAGCCTCATACTATCATGTATCTTTGGTCCTAGAGAAAACTGATAGTTGGAAAGAACTGCCGCAGAACACAATACAGATCGAAACAATTATGCAACTGCTACCGTGGTCGAGACTGGATGGACCAAGTGTAGGCGGTAATTTTATCAGTCGTCGAATGTAGCCATGCCAGACCAGAATACATGTGGCATATGAATACCAAGGTCGCATGGACCCGACCAGGATGAGGAATGAAGACCTCGAGCTAAAAGAAGTGAAGATAAGGGTCTGAGATCTGTTTAACCTGAAAGATCCCAGCTTCAGGAAGCTGACAATCATTGAGCCAGCGTTCAAGCTGACGCGCCCACCACCACTGGTAAGTCAAATGTTGTCTGATAGTTTATCCTTAAGATTGAAATACTGCATAACAACCATGTAGTTGGTGTATTGTCATTCTGAAATCCTTGTTGCTATTTGTTGCCCAGTTTAATGGATAGGAGAGTGCGCATGCATTCATCTCTTGCCCACCAGGTGTGGAGTGGCCAGAGGTCATGCCACGGGCCCAGGATGCACAGTCACTGCCCGTGGACGACGACCCGTCTAAAGTTGATTGGCTTAAAATTGATGATAAATCAGAGCAAGCCAACCGACTTACAGGGAAGAAACCAGTGGCCACCCTAATGAAGAAAAGGGGCTAGACCTCACTAGGAACCTCTGCAAGTGAAAAGCCAAAAGAGATAATTGACCTAAAGGAAGTAGAGGACCCAGTAAGTAAACGTCGACGCGTTATTGCGGATTGGCCAGAAGATGAAGACGAGGAGATCGAGGAGGTCTCCGGTATCATAGCAAGCAGTCGAAGGGAGCGTCTTGCTAGAAGACAGGAGCTGATGCCACTGTTGCAAATGACTGAACCACTACCTCGTCCACCGCAACCATAGGTGCAGGCCACAGGAATCAGAAAGCCAGCTGCCGTTGTTAGGAGCGTCGTGGCTAAGCCGGTCCCGACCACTAGAGCAGTAGCAGAGAAGGGTGCCGGGCTTGAGAAGACAAAGAAATCTTGGTTTACCACCGTTTTCCATGCTACAGACCTGTAAGTCATCATAAACTCGTGTAAGTGTGACATAATTGGTCAATAGCACATCCTTTGTAACTTCTTATTGATTTGTATAGCTCCGCATCGACCCAAAAGCCAGAAGAACTTTCTGGCAGTGCAACACTGCCACCAACTAATACTGCCAGCATCGAGCAGCGGGTCTAGGAGTAGACCAGAGTAGATAGAGTAGTCCCCGAACCACAAGCTCCTTCAACTGCCACTTCTGGTCCACAAACAGCCCCAGAAGACCCGAAACAGCCTCTGCCGGCCCCTGAGAAATAGGTCCCAAAAATTGCAGAAGTTGGTGAGACCATCGAGGAGCCAATTGGAAGTGCAAAACCAAAAGAAGAAACTGAGCCTTCAGCCCCAGCCATAGAAGAAATCCTCGGGCATTATGAAGAAGAAAGCAGATTTTACGGCACCCGCTCCTACACTGTGGAGATTCCAGTAGGAGACGAGGTCAGGGCTGTAAAAGCAGTTGGTAAAATATTCCTAGAGGAGGTTAAGGTAAGCCTCACATAACTTGATAAGTTGTGATTGTATAATCCATAAGAACTGCTTTTATGATCCTGTATGCTACAGAATGTGACCGAAAAGAACAAGCAGCTAAGTGTAGAATAGAAGAAGCTACAACAGCAGTTAGAAAGTTATGCGAAGCAAAATATTGATCATGAAGAAAAGATGCACATTGTCCTCCAACAGCTAGAAGTGGTCGAGAAATAGCAATTGAGTAAGGATTCATTCTGTTGTTAGGTACTCAAGCTCTGTAGGGTGCTGTATTACTGTACTATACATAATCATTGGATTGCTATAGGTCTAGACATCGAAGTTAGCCGACTTCGTGAAGAAAATGCTTAGGTAACTGCTGAGCGTGACTGGCTGACTGAAGAGAAGACCAAATGGCTGCAAACACAGCAGGCCATGAAGGAAGAAAAGGCTAAACTAGCCAAGGATCTGGAGAGTAAGCATTCCTCAACATTGTTGTAGCATTCGTTGAATTCCACGATGTTAAATTTCTATCAACATAACACATTGCAGTTGTGAAGAAGAATGTCAAAATGCACCTTGAGAAGATGAAGAAAGATTGTGACGACCTAGAGCTTCAAAACCAGGCTGGTGCAAAAAAGATAGAGGCGTGGTCCTAAAAGTGCAGCAAGCTTATGACGGAGCAAGAAACCCTTAACGAGAAATGCAAGACGCTGATCAAGGAGCGAGAAACTTGGAAGCATGTCTGCGCAGAGATGACAAAAGGGATCGCACCAGTGCTCGACATCATTGGCCCCGACTCCACCGAAGCTGGAGCGGAGGCGCCAAAAATAGGCCTAGTCGAGAAATCCCAAAATGTCTGGGGATGGCTCTAACAATGGACGAAAGACACCAAGGAGTATGTGGGTGCACATGTACTTAGCTTGGTACGTGCCCACTACCCTTTGTTGGAAATTACTCGCTTGGAAGCCGGATATCCTAGGGAGGTCAGGGCGGAGCAAGCTGATGAGCTACGGTCAGAGGAGATGAAGCATGCTGCCATGATTATGAAGGACATCATCCTGTGCCCAGCTACAACCCCATCGACCAGAGGGACAATTCAATTATACATGGGTCAAATACCCATGTCGCCATCTTTGGCTTCCAGCGAAGCACATCCTGCTCCATCCTCGATCACGCCGAAGGTGGCAGAACTACCAAAGGGTCCACAGTAGGAGAAACCTACGAATAATTCGTAGGAGTAGTTAAGTTTCATAGACTTATTATAAACTCGTGCTTGTAAAAAGGTGAGCTTGTAATAAGGTAATGAATAGTACAATATAAAGCTATTTATGTTTTTGTGTGAAAAAACATTTAAAGCTCTGTATTACGTGCAAATTTAACAAAATTAGAACAACAGGGTGTTCTGTTTTAGTTGTTCTGGGATAATCAACGAGAACTAAGTTAGAACAGTGAAATGTTATATTTTTAGTTGTGCAAGCGTAGTCAACGAGAACTAAGTTAGAACAGCGAAATGTTCTGTTTTTAGTTGTTCAAGCGTAGTCGACGAGAACTAAGTTAGAACAGCGAAATGTTCTGTTTTTAGTTGTTCAAGCGTAGTTGACGAGAACTAAGTTAGAACAGTGAAATGTTCTATGTTTAGTTGTTCAAGCGTAGTCGACGTCATCCTGTAGGTCTATATGGCTTTGGAGAGGCCAGTGATCCGAGTGTAAGGCTGTCATAGCCTGTATACATATGAGAGTACAACTGGTCTAGCCAAAGGGCGTATGTCGACCACTCAAAACATAGAGGATGGATCTCGTGCACGCTATGAGTAAGGTCGAGGACAGAGCTGCTCCGAGAACCTGAAGGGATTGGTGATTGGTGTACTGTTGTCTCAAGAAGGTATTGTAGTTGCAGGATCAACGATGTAAACAGGTGTAATCAACTGAATTCAAACATATATATATATATATATATATATATATATATATATATATATATATATATATATAAGTACAGAAAAAGATACAGATTTGTAATTGAGAATTAAGGGTAAAAACGTCTAAGCTTGTCGATATGAACAGAGTTAGGCACGTCAGTGCCGTCAAGTCTTGCAAGTCTGTACGAGGTAGGTCGTGTAACAGCCTTGACGATGTATGGCCCTTCCCATGGAGTTGCCAATTCGTGGACACCATCTTGGCTAGTCTTCCATTTCAATACTAAGTCACCGACCACAAAGAAATGTTCCTGGATGTTTTTGTTGTAGTACCTTCGTAACACAGCTAAGTACTTGGCCATGCGTATACAGGAGTCAAGGCGTCGTTCCTCTGCACTATTCACCTCGAGCTCGCATTGTTCTGTAACTTGATCTTCATTGTAGTTCTTGACCCGAGGTGACCGGAACTCAATGTCTGCTGGGAGCACAACCTCAGCGCCGTAAACCATGAAATATGGAGAGACACCAGTATTGCGACTAGGTTGTGTCTAAAGTCCCCAAACCACGGTCGGTAACTCCTTAATCCACCATCCAGGGGCCTTGTCATTCTCTCTGTACATCCTTTCCTTTAATGCATCCAGGATCATTCCATTAGCCCACTCGACCTATCCATTAGCTTTGGGATGTGCCACCGAAACGTATTTTACAACAATGCTCCGTTCATCATAGAAATCCCAAAATATGTTTCCAGTAAAATGAGTCCCCAGGTCTGTAATGATACTGTTGGGTATACCGAAGTGGTGGATGACCTGGTCAAGGAACTCGATTGCTTTTTCGAAAGATGTCTTAACCAAGGGCATGTACTCTATCCATTTGCAAAATTTATCGATCAGCACGAATACGAACTTGAAGTTACCTGTACTCTATCCATTTGCAAAATTTATCGATCAGCACGAATACGCAAAGGGCCAAGAGGCTGGTATGGTCTAGATCTCATGGGCTGGCACATGAACTCTTTTTGAGAAAAACTGACAATTGGCGCAATGTCGAACAAGCTTCTCTGCGTCCGCTACGGCAGATGGCCAATAAAAACCTGCACGGAACGTTTTACCGACCAATGTCTGAGATGCGACATGGTTATCACAGGTGCTAGAATGTATTTCTACCAAGAGTTTAATACTGTCTTCTTGCTCAATGCACTTCATCAATACTTCGGCTTTCGTGTTTTTGCGCCATAGCTTATCCTCGACCACCAGATACTGTTTGCTGCGACGTATAAAGCGTTCATTCTTAGTTCAATCAGAATACCCAGTGCCATCTGTTAGATATAGAATGAACGGAACACGCCAGTCTGATATCTTAGTCGAGGTTTGAGATGGTCCTACAGATGCGGGAGATAGTGCCATAGTGGTCGGTGATGAAACCATAGCTACCAGAGGCTCGTCTGGGGGCTTCTCGACCACAAGGTCGCCTTCTTGCTTAATTGATGGTTTGAAAAGGTCTTGAACAAAAATGCCATGCGGTACTTGAGCTCTGGATGATCCTAACTTTGACAGCGCATCGGCTTCTTGGTTTTTGTCTCGGACGACATGGGAATATTCAATGCCGTAGAATTTGTCTTCAAGCTTCCTAATTTCCTTGCAGTATGCATCCATCTTCTCGCTAGTTGTATCCCAGTCCTTATTGAGCTGGTTAATAACTAGGGCCGGGTCACCGTGAACGTAAAGACGCTTGATACCGAGGTCAACTGCAATGTGCAAACCATGAAAACATGCCTCGTATTCTGCGGTATTGTTAGATGCCGGGAAGTGAATCCTGAGGACGTAGTGCAATTGCTCATTGGTTGGTGATATGAATAATATGCCTGCTCCCGCACCATCAATTGTCAATGAGCCATCAAAATACATTTTCTAGTAGTCAACGGGTCCTTGAGAGGTCGGGATGCTTAAGTCTGTCCACTCGACCATGAAATCGGCCAATGCTTGCGATTTAATAGTATCTCGGCGTGTAAACTCTAGGTCGAAAGGACATAGCTCCATTGCCCACTTCGCGATGCGCCCGTTTGCATCTTTATTGTGTATAATAGTACCAAGGGGAAACTCAGTTTTAATCACCACATGGAACCCGTCAAAGTAATGCTTCAACTTTCGGGTTGTAATGAGTATGGCGTAGATCAATTTTTGAATCTGAGTGCACCTAGTTTTGGACTCATTGAGCACCTCACTAATGAAATAGATAGGGCATGGAACAACATAAGCATGGCTGGGCTCCTCGCACTCGACCATGAGGACAGTGGAGATGACTCGATCAGTCACGGCAATGTATAGTTGAAGGACTTCGCCTGACTTGGGGGCCATACACCCTGTAAGCTTCCTCTGACCACTCAAACCTCTCGCCTGCCTTGAGTAACTTGAAAAAAAGGTAAGCCCTTATCACCAAATCGAGATAGAAATCGACTTAGGGCGGCCATACACCCTGTAAGCTTCTATACATCCTTGACATTTGTTGGTTGCTTCATATTAAGGATAGCTTGCACCTTTTCTGGGTTAGGGCGTATGCCATCACGACTAATGACATTGCCTAGTAATATACCAGAGGAAACGCCAAAGATGCACTTTTTAGGGTTCAACTTCTATTGATATTGGTTGAGCGCTGCAAAAGTACGTGTCAGATCATCAATCAAGGAGTGGGATTCCTTGGTTTTCACAACTACGTCATCTACATAGGCCTTGACCAGTTCATCTTGAATCTCTTTTTCGAGGCACTCTTGTATTGCACGCTGATAAGTAGCTCCGGCATTATTGAGCCCGAACGACATGGTCGTGTAGCAATAGGCGCCGAAAGGTGTAATAAAGGACGTCTTGATCTGATCGTCCTTATTTAGAGCGATCTGGTGATAACCAGAGTTATAGTCGAGAAAAGATAATAGCTCGCAGTCGGCCGTGGAGTCCACGACTTCATCTATGCGAGGTAGGCCAAAGGGGACTTTAGGGCAGTGCTTGTTGAGATCAGTGTAGTCAACGCACATTCTCCATTCATTATTCTTTTTGCGTACAAGAACCGGATTGGCTAACTAGTCCGGATGATACACCTCTTTGATAAAACTGGCTGCAAGAAGCCGTGTAACTTCTACCCTAATAGCCTCATTTTTGTCCTTCCTGAACCGCCGCAGCTTCTGCTTGATGGGTTTTTCCTTAGGGTCGACGTTCAAGGAGTGCTCGATCCGGTCTCGAGATACACTGGGCATGTCTGATGGTTTCCAAGCGAACACGCTTACATTCTCTCTTAAGAACCGGATGAGCGCGTCTTCCTATTTGGGGTCAAGGTTTGACCCAATCAGTGTCGTCTTGCTAGTGTCGCCCTCGACCAGCTGGATCTCCTTGTACTCCTTGGACTTGATAGACTTTTGTGGTGCTTCGAGCTCTGGGATTTCTAGCTAGTTTAGAGGAGTCTTCTTGGCCTCCATCATCATTGCCCCCATGCACAGGGAGAGGTCGTGGGCTTCGGCTACGTGAAAACTGTCCTCTTCACAGGTATAGGCAACGAATACATTGCCTCTGAGAGTAAGGACTCGCTTTTCTGTTGACATCTTAAGAACCAAGTACCTATAATGAGGTACAACCATGAATTTGGTGATGGCAAGATGACCAAGGATAGCATGGTAAGTACCCTCGAAGTCAGCGACAACGAAGTTGATGTAGTCGGTACGGAAGTGGTCTGTCGTGCCAAACTGCACAGGTAGGGTAATCTGCCTGAGAGGCGTAGAGCTCTGTCTAGGCAGGACCCCTCAGAACTATGCGTCATATGGCTTCAAGTTAGCTTTGGATATGTTCAATGCTAAAAGGCTATTTTTGAACAGGATGTCGATGGAACTGCCACCGTCAATGAGCACCCTGTCAAATTGTACTTTATTGATACAAGGGTTGAGGACAAGAGCGAAACAACTTGGTTCGAGGATGGTGGCCCATTGATCCACCCTACTGAAGTTAATTTCGTGGTGTGACCAAGGGGGTAGTCTTGGATCCACAATGAGGTCGTCTACCTTGGCCACATTCAAGCAGGCATGGGCGAGCAGCTTCCACTCGCGTTTACTTTCAACAGACACCTTACCCCCGATAATGGTTGCGACATGCCTCACAGGTTCTTGATACTGGTGTTTGGGGTTCTTGTCAGGATCGTCCTTGTCATCGTCCCTGTGATTACGCTGGTCTGTCACGTCATTAGGCTTGTTAGCATTTTCTGAAGCCTGTTTGCGACGGTAGATTTCCCTGAGGACCTTGCAATTTTCCAACGTGTGGTTAGACTTAGGATGAGCTGGGCAAGGCCCCTTCAAGGCTTTAGCATAGTCTTCTTCATAATTGCAACACCCGCCAAATTTCTTCACGGCATTGACCTCACCGTCATCATCGCGAGCACGCTTGCCCTTGAAGTTGTCACGACGATCACCATGCTGGTTTCTGTTGTTGCGCCGATCACGATTGCTATTGCGGCAGTCCCTGATGTCGTTGCGACCTCTAAAGTCATCATGACGATGGTTGTCATGGTAGTCATCGCGTCGTGGAGAGTATGGTGCTTTGCCAGTGCCCTCGTTCAGCAGCTTCTTGGCGTCGTCGGCATTTGCAAACTTCTTAGCGGTGGTGAGGAGGTCGACCACCGTTATAGGCCATTTACGAAGGAGCCTATCCCTAAGATCATTGTGGTAGCGTTGACCAGTAATGAAGGCTTCAATAGCCTCATTGTCGGTGATCCTGGGAATCCTAATGCGCATATCTGAGAATCGTCAGATGTACTCGTGCAATGGTTCATCCCTAGCATCATGGATGCGCTGCAGATCATACTTGTTGCCTAGCTGTTCATAGGTGGCAATGAAGTTTTCGATGAAAGCTTGACGCAAAGCATACCAGGAGTCAAACTGGTTCTCAAGGAGACTGACAAGCCATTGGTGCCCCACCGGGCCGACCACCACAGGAAAGTAATTGGTCATGACGTGCTCATCACCCATAGCAGATCTGCAAGCAGTCTCATAAAGTTGGACCCATAGCTCGGGATTAACCTTGTCGTCATAATGGTTAAGCTTTTCCAGTTTAAAACCTCTGGGCCAGATGACTTGCCGTAGGTGGTTGGTGAACTGCTTGGGACCCGGGGGACCATGAACCATATCATACTCCATGCGACGACTGGTTTCATGGGACACACGATCCCAAACTCTCTGTTCAATGCGCGGACGTAGGTCATGATGGACATCGTGATTGCCATCGTGGCGATCTTGTTTGTCATCGTGTTGTTGCCCTCGACGATGGTGGTCCCGGTGGTCATTATGCCGGTTATCGCTGCGTCGGTCGTCATCGTTGTTATTGTGGTGATGGTTGAGCTGGCGATTATCATTGCGGGGAGGGTTCCCGTGATTGTTGTCATTGCCCCCATCAACCCCTAGATTGATGCTAGGAGCCATGTGATCGTCGTTGCCTACATGGTGGTCTGGGCTGGCGGGTGCTCGTAAGCCACATTGGCCAGACCTGAAGGGTCGATTGGAGTGCTGGCGGCTCTAGCTAGGTGTGCCAGACGCCGATGGGCCTACAACATGTTCATTGGTCTGAACCATAGCCGCCTGGAGATAAGCTTGTAGATCTTCCCGGATGTTTTGGATTTCTGGGGTATCTGGTAACCGCTTCAGGCTCTCAATGGCAACAACCATGTTGGCACTTGGGGTTTTGAATACTGGTCTATTCCCCACCATGTCGAAAGCATCATTGAGGTTGCACCCTTGCAACCGGTTACGCCTAGCTGCAGTGTCAGCCTCTTGCTAGTCGCGGTCTGCTTGCTGTTGCGCTGGACACGCGTCTTCATCTATGCGACGTTGAGCTTGGTCAGCATTGCGCTATTGTCTTTCTTGTCGCTGTTGATCGGCCTCGCCCCCGGCATGTCGGTCTTCATCTTGGCTAACCACGTTTATCATGGCGCCATGCCTTGGAGGGAAAGCCAGGATTCGAGGAAAGCCCGGAGGATGTAGCATCCCTTCATCACTGTTACTCACATGGTGTAATACCATGGTTTGAGTATTTTCGTCGGACACAGTGCTTGATCCGGGGCTCGAACGGCTATCTGTGTGGGTGGTATGAATTGAAACTTGATCAGAGCCCACCATATTGATGAAGTTGAGTTATCGAGGTCAAGGCCGAGCGAAGCATCCTTCAGGAGTTGAAGTGACCACTAGATCTGTACCCAACCGTTGAAAACAGGTGGCTCGAGCAGGTCGAGTAGATTTGTTGTAGTTGTTCGAGTTTTGTCTGGTAAACTGCTCTTGGAGCGAATCGACCAGGGATAGTGTAAGCGAGAGTTTTCCTCCAAGCTGGTCGATGGAGTTGATCAAATCGGTGGAGTCGAGTTTCCTCCCCTGGTAGTGAGGAAGGAGTCGATGAGTTGCCAGTGTGGTCGATGACGGCGCTGGTCCAAGCGAAGCCAGAGCTAGCGTAGTCGTAGTCGACGCTGGTGTCAGGGAAGTAGTTGATGTAGATCGGATGTGCGCTCCCTCCATGGCTGCGATGACAAAGTTGTTGGAGCCGGTGGTCCAGGTGATCTGGCTGATCGTGAACATGAGGCCTGCCGCCGTGGCCATGGAGTTGGGGAAGATGACCATCTCACACGCCTGAAAAGCCCCTACCTGGCGTGCCACTATCGATAAAACCTGGTCGGTAGTCTACCAAGGGGTATGCCCAAGGTAGTAGATTGTCGGCAGACAGGTGTGAAAGCCACGAACGAGATGGTGATGCAGAACTACTCGCGGGTTTACCCAGGTTCAGGCCACCGTGTGGGTGTAATACCTTACGTCCTGCTCTGCTTTGTTATTGCTGTTTTGAACAACGTATTACAAGCTAGATTGCCCTAGAGTATGTTGTGATGTTTTTTGAGGTGGGGTCTCCTGCCCTCCTTATATAGTCCGAGAGGTAGGGTTACAGATCTGGAAACTAATCTTAGCCGGTTACAATTACCATGCAGAGCCAGATAAGGATTCCTAATCTAACTGACCAAGACCTTGCTTGATTCCCAAGTCTGGTTTGATGCCTTGCGCAAGACTCCATCCCGATGATCTGGATCACGCGTCGTCATGTAATGGGCCAGACCGTCTGGTCTAGGCCTGCCCATGTCTAGCCGTAAGGGTATATGGGTTTATACCCCCACATTTACTTTCATGCAAATTGAACTGTGATAGGAAGCATGGTAGACTGCTTGTAAGCCATTACCTTGTCACAACCTATTCCCCTGCACACCCGCTGATAGGCTAGACACTCGCATTCTACTTACTATTTTACTTTCACTACACATTATACCTGTGATGTGACGCTTGGTGAAAGGATAACGTGAGTGGATAAGGCACGTGGTGCTGATAACTTGATAAAACTGAACAATGAACTTGGGGAGATCTTGGCGTGTGTCTTGGGTGTGTGGTGAGGGTTAAGTCGATCGGACAGGATCCTATGATGAGTCTTTGGGGCAAGTAATGCCGGAGGGGTGCGACCTGGGCATCCCTCGTGAGAGGTACCTGTGGTGGGTGCATGTGTGAGCAGACGGGTGTTGGTTATCCTCGGTGGAGGTGCCATCGAGGCACGGGGTGTTGGTTATCCCCTTGAGAAGATATCCTGTCCGGTTCCCCTAAGGACTGGTATGTCTTGAGAACTAGAATCATAGGACCCTTCGTGCACACCACTCACTCCTGATGGGCGGGAGACGATTACCCGACTGACTAGGGCGGTGCCACTACTACTAGGTTGGAAGGTGATAGTGTAGGGAGGTACGGGTATGGGGGCCCACACCCTCCTAAGATAGTGTAGTGACCTTGGGGGTCCGATACTATGTCTCACAGTCTTAGCATTTCGGTGGACTCCGGGGTGGCCTAGGGCTAAGTGGTAGAGTGGTACCATACCGGTTGGGAGGTAGTCGGCATCAGCCTAGGTGGGGCACCACCGATGATGGTGATCTTGTGGGTTACTAGGTGTACACGCTCTGTAGAGTTGATCGATCTATACATATAGCCGCGTCCGTGGATATGGACATTCCTATGACCTACGCTTCACTTGATTAGAGAGAGGAGTCCTTTCTACCTTTCCCTTGGTTTTGGTGTTGGATCTGGCTTTGGCCGTTGAGGCAATGTACGAGCGGGAGTCATCCTTACCGCCTAGAGAGTATGAGAGTGTGGTGAGATATGTGTGATGGGATGGGAGAATGTGTGGTTGAGATGGAGTAAAACTTGATGAACTATTATTATAAAATCTTATTGAACTTGCATAGGAAACCTACAGCCATATATAGACCTTTTGATCTACTCTTGCATTCCACTTACCACAAAGCATACGCAAAAGCATAGGTTGGGAGACAGTGGCCAGTACAAATCGTAATGATAGATTTTGGATAGGTTTTGGATGAAATCTACGACGACAACAATGAGGACTCGGATCAGGAGTAGATGGTCTCGTTCCTACACTCAAGTGTGGTTGAGAAGATGGAGTTTACGCCTGCTGAGATTCTACACCAACTCTGATGACTGCTGTGAAGGAGGAGCCTTCACCCGCCAATGCGCTGCAACGACTCTGATGAAGATGTGTGTGTGTTTCCGCTAGATTAGTTGATGTAATAGGTGTGTTAACCAGTGTTGTAAAGCCTTGTAACCTGTAATCCTACAATGTATGACTATGATGTCAGCTGATAATTGATAATGTGATAGATTGCTCTCGTGATCTACTACATTATAAATCGTATCTGTGCATTTTCCCTTCGAGGAAAATCGAGATCGTTTCACCACACCTCCCCGAGCAGCGACACCTTCTCGAGCGATGACGCCAGCCCAGATGACCATACTAAGCATGGGACCAACTGGCTCAGCAGTCCCCGTGGGTGTTCAAGCCAGGATGGAACAGGCAAGCAGCAGCCAGGCGGCCGGTACCCACACTACGGGGAGCGGGAGCCGGAGTGGTCGGCCGTTCAGGGCCACATTCAGGTGCTCAGAATTGTAAGTAATTTCATAACCCCTTGCTGTTGTTCTAAAGCAGTAGCTTATTAGGCTTGTGTAGGCCGGAGTCCACGGAAGGCGTGGAACACCCTACTGGTAGCCAACCACCATTAGTTGGGGAGAGCACCCATGCTACAGAGGAGCATGTTGGGTCTAGTGGCACCACCAACCAGCACACCACAGAGTAGCAACATGAAGAGACCGCACCCACTACCGAGGAGCCTAGTGCCACCTCAGGCGGTATAATGGTGTTGTAGTGGTCGACAGGAGTAGCACCGGGAACCCTGCCAAAGAGGCTCCAGTAGTCGAAGTCGCTGCGGTTGAGGAGGAGGCGGAGATTGAGGAAATCATCCGCCCAAAAGAAGAAAACGTGGCACCATAATGCATCCGTGTTGCAAGGAAATGAGGCAACGAGTGGGTGTTCTACGAAGAAGACCACTCAGACCGAGCCGTCTGCAAGCTACGGCGAACAGTTGATGATCTGATGGGGAAAATAAAGGTAAGAGCGATGGAAGCCCGATGCAACCCTATTAGGCTTTTGTAGAAACTGCTATCACTAATTCTTCATTGTGTTGTCGTGTATTGAGAAAACATCGGAGTACCAAAAAATGGTGCTTCGACACTATTTCCCCAACCATGGAAGAAAACAGAGCCCTGAAGCAGGACGTATTGCATCTACAAGAGATGCTATAGCAGACCCTGAATGAGCGGGACACGCTGTAGGCCAGCGTAGATGAGTAGCGCCACCACCTTGACCAGGAAAAGAAAGGCATATGACAATATCTTCGTGCATTGTTCTCCTTACAACTTATTGATAAACCATGCTCTACTCGGTAGGCATGGAAGCAGAGAAGATGCTTCTTGTTGACAAGCTAGCTCGGCTAGCAGAAAGCAACAAGGAGCTGATGGAGAAAAACGACCAGCTTGACAAGAAGCGCATAGACGAGGTTGCTCGCCTGACCAGTTAGAACACCAAGCTGAAGGAGCGGGTGACCAAGCTAGACAAGGAATTCTCAAGTAAGTTATCAACAACTCAGTTGTTGATTCCCTTCACTGTTATTCATCATGCTCAGCATGGTCTTATGCTTGAGGGCAGTCATATGCCAAAATGCAAAGACACACCTAGATGCGCTGATAAAGGAGAAGGACCACTTGGCGTCCAAGTGCGAGGCGATGGAACAAGGAATCAAGCCAGTGCTGGACTTGATCGGCATGGAACCTGAAGAGGCGTCAACTGACCAACCAGCCCGACCAGAAGCCATAGTTGAGAAGTGCCAGAGCTCCTAGACCTGGTTCAAACAATACATCTGTGACACTAGCGAGTACATGGCCGCCCATGTGTTAGGCATGGTGCGGTCACACTACCCTGGAGTGGACCTGAAGAGGCTTGAGACTGGTGTGTCCAACAACACCGATCAAGGGAAGGGCGAGCAGCTTAGGATTACTTCAATGGAAATGGCATCAAAGATGATAGCTGGTGTGGACCTGTGTGGCGAGACTAGACAAAGTAGTTAGTAGGTTAGAGGTAGAAAAAACTTTTGTTCGCAGTTTAAGTTGTGATGAAGCACTCAGTGCTTTTGTAAAAACATTAAGTAAGTTATAGCTGAGCACTCAGTGCCCATGTGAACCAGATATTATATCTCTGTATAATACGTAATCGTGATTTTAGTCATGAAAACTTTATTTTTTATTGTGTTTTATGGTAAACGCAAGTAGTTATTCCGTCCTAGAGTCATTCCAGCCCGTGTCCGACCAGTAGTCCGAAGCGTGAGGCATGGAGCCCAGGTACGCGTAAGACTACCGACCGTGGCAGGGAGCTACTACCGATCACCCGAAATGTAGTGAATGGATCTCATGCACGTGTGGGGAGAAATCAGAGACAGTACCGGCTCTAGGAAACTCAAGTAGGAGAAAAAACTAGTCAGCAAACCTCTTAATAGAAATTTAGGAGATATTGCGATGCACAAAAGAGATGGCAACAAAAGCATGATGAAACATTTATTAAATATTTGAAGTACAAAAAGAGTACATATCTTTCTTAGTAGCGGATCAAGCGTAGAAGCACCTAAGGTGGTCAATATGCCATGAATTCGAGACATCGACTCTATCGAGATCACACAGGCTATAAGAGGTTGGCCTAGTGACCGCCTTAATCATGTAAGGGTCCTCCCAATGCGATGCTAACTTATGCAATCCTTCTGTCTTCTGCTTCCTTCGCAGAACCAAATCACCGATCACGAAGAATATGTCGTTGACATTACGGTTATAGTACCTGCGCAAGCCTTCCAAATATTTAGCCGTGCATGCGTAGGTGTCAGGCGCTGTTCCTTAGCACAATTAACCTTGAGCTCTCTGGCTTCATTTGACCTCTCCTCATCATGATTCTCGACCCTTGGTGACTAGAAAGCAATATCAGCTGGGAGCACAACCTCAGAGCCGAAGACCATAAACTATGGGGAAATGCCAGTATTGCGACTAGGCTGAGTTCTCAGCCCCCAGACCACGGTCGGTAGCTCCTTTAACCATCTCTCAGGATGCTTATCGTTTGCCCTGTATAATCTTTTCTTCAACGCATCAAGGATCATACAGTTCACCCGCTCAGCTTGTCCGTTAGCCCTTGGGTGCGCCACCGAAACATACTTGACAACTATGCCTCTTTCATCGCAAAAGTTCTAGAAATCATTACTGGTGAACGTGAACCCCAGGTCGGTGATGATGCTGTTAGGCAGGCCAAAGCGGTGGATAATGTCATCGAGTAGCTCAGCTGTCTTCTTCGTAGTCCCGGAGATTAAGGGCTTGTACTCTATCCTTTTGGAAAATTTGTCGATAATGATGTAAACCCAGTGGAAACCTCCTAGAGCCGGCTTGAAAGGCCCGATCATATCTAGTCCCCAGCATGCAAAAGGCTAGGACGCTAGAATAGTCTAGAGTTCATGGGCTGGAATGTGAGTCTGCTTGGCAAAGAACTGGCACCCCTCACAATGGACTAGATTCTCGGCATCGGCGACGGCTGAGGGTCAATAGAAACCTACCCGAAAAGCCTTGCCAACCAGTGTGCGTGAAGCAGCATGGTTGCCACAAGTGCCAGCATGGATCTCTTCCAAAATCTTCACTCTGTGTTCCTAGGACACACATTTTTGCAATAATTCTTTCTTCGTGTTCTTGCACATAAGCTTCCCCATGACCAGCACATAATGCTTGCTACGCCGCATGAGGCATTCCATCTCGGTCTTGTCCTGGGGAACCTCTATAGAGGTGAGATACCTGATGAATAGCTCTCTCCAATCGGTGCTGATAGTCAGAATCACAGTAACCAGCTGGTCTGCAGATGGTAGTTCAGCCACAGGCTTCTCTTCTCCCTCGATGGATGGATTAACAAGGTCATGAATGAAAACTCCATGGGGGATCACTACCTGGGTTGATCCTAGCTTCAACAGCTTATCAGTTGCCTTATTGTCAGCCCGGACCACGTGATGAAACTCCAGGCCATAGAATTTGTTCTCTAGCTTTCTAATCTACGCGCAGTAAGCATCCATCCTTTTGTTGGTACAGTCCTAGACCTTGTTTACCTTGTTTATGACAAGAGCAGAATCACCAAACACCATGAGCCTTTTTATGCCGAGCTCAACGGCGATAGGAAAGCCGTGCAGAGCTGCCTCATACTCGGTGGCATTATTGGAGGCCTTGAAGTGGATCTGGAGGACATAGCTCAGCCTATCCCTAGATGGTGAGATGAAGTACACTCCTGCCCCAGCACTGTTGATATTGAGGGAGCCATCAAAATACATTTTCCAGTGCTCGGGGGAGCTGTCAGAGACGGGTGTATTCATATCTGTCCATTCGACAATGAAGTTGACCAGCGCCTGTGACTTGATAGTCGTGCGGCTTCAAAATTCTAGCGAATATGGGCTAAGCTCCAATGCCCACTTGATGATCCACCCATTGGCATCTTTATTGTGCAAGATGTCCCCCAGCGGAAACTCGGTGACCACTTCAATGGGGTAAGTATCAAAATAATAGCGTAGTTTGCAAGAGGTGATCAGGACAACATAGAGCAGCTTCTAGACCTAGGGGTAACAGGTCTCGAACTCGCTGAGTACCTCACTGATAAAGTATATTGGTCGCTGGACCTTGTACACATGCCTGACCTCCTCATGCTCGATAGTACTGACTACCCGATTGGTTGCCGCAATGTAGAGCAGCAAAGTCTCGCCTTCCTTGGGCGCTGTCAAGACTAGAGGAGATGTGAGAAACTGCTTGAGCTCTGCAAAAGCAGTGTTAGCTTTCTCTGACCACTCAAACTTCTCCTTTGCCTTGAGTTTGAAGAATGGCAAACCCTTTTCACCGAGCCGCGATATGAATCGACTTAGAGCAGCCATGCACTCGGTTAGCTTTTGGATGTCTTTGACGCACCTAGGTGGTTTCATCTTCATGATAGCTTCGACTTTCTTCGGGTTAGGACGTATTCCATCATGGCTAACTATGTTGCCGAGCAGTATGCCAGATGGCACGCTAAATATGCACTTCTTGGGATTCAGCTTCCATTGAAACTTATTGAGTGCCTTGAAGGTCTAGTCGAGGTCATCGACTAGGGTAGAGGCCACTTTGGTCTTCACCACAACATCATCAATGTATGCCTCGATGAGCTGATCTCTGATCTGGTCCTTGAGGCACTATTGGATGGCTTGTTGATAGGTTGCACCAGTGTTTTTGAGCCCAAATGACATGATCGTGTAGTAGTAAGCACCGAAGGGCGTGATGAGCGATGTCTTGATCTGGTCCTCCTCCCTTAGAAAGATTTGAGGTAGCCAGAGTAACAATCTAGGAAAGATAAGAGCTCACAACCAGTGATAGAATCTATGACCTCGTCTATACGAGACAGGTTGAAGGGGTCCTTAGGGCAGTGTTTGTTGAGATCAGTGTAATCAACGCACATCCTCTATTTATTATTCTTTTTTCTTATAAGAACCGGGTTAGCAAGCCACTCCGAGTGATACACCTCTTTAATAAAGCCGGCAACTAAGAGTCAGTTTACTTCTACCCTAATTGCCTCCTTTTATCCCATGCAAACCGTCATAGCTTCTGTTTGATTAGCTTGGAGGTCTTCGAAACATCCAAGGAGTGCTCGGTCAACTCCCGAGGTACTCCGGGCATGTCTGTAGGTTTTCATGCAAACACGCTGACGTTCTCCCTCAAGAAGCTGACGAGTGTGTCTTCCTATTTAGGCTCTAGGACAACTTCGATGTGAGCTGTCTTGGTCTTTTTGCCCGAGACCAGTTCCACCTCCTTGGTCTCCTTGGACTTTGCAGCAGCACGAGTGGCTTCCTTGCTCAAAATCTCCAGATCGGCTGGAGGGATCTTCTTGGCGTCGGCGATGGACTGCTGCATGCGGATCAAGAGCTTGAGGGCTTCAGCAGTTGCGTAACCCTCCTTCTCACAGTTGTAAGTGATGAGCACATTGCACCTAAGGGATAGTACACCCTTCTCGGTTGGCATCTTTAGGAGCAGGTAGACGTAGTGCGGTATCGCCATAAACTTGGCTAGAGCTGATCGGTCAAGTATGGCTTGGTATGTTTCTTCGAAGTCTATGACGATGAAGTTGACGTAGTCAATACGGAAGTGGTCGGCGGTGCCGAACTAGACTGGCAGCGTGATCTGACCCAAGGTCTGAGAGGTTTGCCCTAGGAGCACCCCTAGAAAGGTGCGTCGTAAGGCTCGAGGTCTTCCGACTTAATGTCTAACTCAGTTAGGGCATTATGGAAGAGGATGTCGAGGGCGCTGCCACCATCGATGAGCACCTTCTTAAACCATACATTCCTGATGACAGGGTCCAGAACAAGGGGAAAATGCCCTAGCTTCAGAATGTTGGCCCACTGGTCAGCTCTGCTAAACGTAATGGGTCGGTGCGACTAGTTTTGATACTTCGGGTCGGTAACCTTTTCATCGGAGTTGTTGAGGGCCATGACAGCTCGGGTGGTAAGCTTTCTCTGTCGCTCGTTCTCTAGGGCAACCTTCCCACCAAAGATGCTGTAGACGCTTCTATCGGGATCCTTATAGGCGTGATGAGGGCCCTTATCGTGTTCTTCTTTGGTCTTGTCCTCATCAAGCCTCTTGTTGTCCCGGTGGTCGTCTTTGTCGCTGCTGCGCTGCCTTTTGCGGGCGTCCGAGCGGTAGATGGACTTCAGACCCCTATAGTTCCCTATTGTATGGCCAGAGTTCGGGTGAGCTGGGCAGGGGCCCTGAAGGACTTTGGAGTAGGCATCCCCGTAGTTGCGCTTAAGCACTAGCTTGACGGCGTTGATGGCATTGTCAGTTGGTCTATTGCGGCTCTGCCACCCCCTAAAGTCATTCTACCGATGCCGCTCATGATTATCATTGCGGCGGTCGCGGTTGTCATTGTGCTGATCATCGTGACGGTCATCGTGGCGCTGATCATCGTGTCGGTCATCGGGGCGGCAATTTTGCTAGCCGGGTTGAGGAGCCCGACTAATGTCTTTCTTGATATGTTGGTCAGCCTCGTCAGCGTTCGCCCACTCCTTCACCACCGTGAGCAGGTCCTAGACTGAGTCAGGCCTCTTGCAGAGCAGCTTGGTCCTGAGAGCATCATGGTGGTGGAGACCTCTGATGAACACGGAGATTGCTTCATCATTGTTGATGTTAGGGATGGATATCTGTGTTTTCGAGAAGTGGCAGATGTAGTCGCACAACAGTTCATTTGGATAGTCTCTGACTCTCTCCAAATCATACTTGTTGTCGGGCTGCTGATAAGTGGCCATGTAGTTGTCAATGAAAGCCCTCCTAAGCTGAGCCCAGGTGTCGATGGAGCCTTCCCTCAGGCTGAGGAGCCACTGGTTCACAGACTGGTTGATGACCACAGGCAAGTAATTGGCCATCATGTCTTCATCGCCATGCGCTGCTCGAACAACGATTTCGTACAGTGTTATCCACTGTTCGGGATTGGCCTTCCCATCGTAGGTATCCAAATCATGAAGCTTAAAATTTCTTAGCCAAACAATGACATGGAGCCGGTCAGTGAATGACCGAAGGCCGAAGATATAGCCGGCACGTGGTGCGTAGCCTCGGCCGGGTGCACCATGTGCTTCATCATATTCCTGCTTGCGCTGCATCATGCATGTCGCTCCTCTTGGTTGTTCTCAATGCGATCCCTCAATTTCAAGTTGGCGCTCAGATGGTCATGGAGGTCGCCTATAGGCTGCTCCACTTCCTGATCGGCACCGCACTGTCTGCCACGACCTCCACCACGGTTTGCAACATGCTCGCCTCCATGACATGCGCCACACCCGCCTTGTTAGTTGTGTTCGCCCCCCTTGATCAGCATCATGCTCGTCTCACTGGTCGACATTGTGTCTTCCACCTTGATCTCAGGGACGATGCGCCTCAGAGTTCATGTCGTGGCCCTAGTAAAGATAGGGACCTCCCTGTTGCCAGGAACCTTATTGTCGATGACTTCGGGTGGTGGATGTCAATGGAGCGGGTGTACGTCGCTCGTTGACCTAGACTGTGGTCACCTTTAAAAAAGCCTTGATAACATCAAGTGCTGGGGATTCAGGGAACTTATTTAGTTCGTTCATGGCAACGACAATGTTGGCGCTTGGCGTCTTGAAAACTTGCTGGTTGTTGCACATGTCGAATGCGTCGGCCAAATCATGGCGGATATCGCGCTGGCCACCCGTGCCTGCGTCAGCCGCATCCTCTTCAGCATTGTCTAGGTCAACTCTCCGAGCCCTACGTTTGGCGTTTCTTTCCTCCCGAGCGAGCCTCTATTGATCGGTCTGCCCGTCGCGAGGGGGCTCATCATTGCTAACGGTGAAGAAGGCGCCTCCAAAACTAGGTCGAAAAGCCAGGAACTCCTATCCATATGGATCAATGAGGGTGCATATACAGTTAGTCCCATGAGATTCGGTAGACCTAGTACTTTCTTTCGGGATTGTAGAGAGGGAATCCTCTCTAATCTGCCTGATCTCTACCACATTAACAGTAGGCGTAGGGTGGTTTGGTTCAGGCAGGTCTATCAGACAGAGATCTGAAACATGGTCACGCTCAGCGGGATCCACGAACACGTGTGGTATGCAGGCGGTGTACTCATACGCCGCGTTCACTAGCACGTATGGGTAGGTGTTGGAGGAGTGCTCCATTAGGGCTTCGTAATCCACCGACCTTAGGCCGGTTACGGGTACTGGTCGGTAACCAACCGTCCGCCCTTCTAGAGTCACTGAGATCACGAGATCGGGGTCAAGACGCCTCTGGTGGCCAGCCCGTGCAGGTCAGGAATGACAATCCTCAGTAGATCGATCTCTAATCGAATCTACTAAGGTTAGGGTTTCAGCCAAGCCTGTGGTGACTCGATCGATAGACTCAACCAGATCGGTATTGTCAAGACATCTCCCTTGATAGCAGGGAAGTAGATGGCGAGTGGTCAGAGGAGGCGACCTCGAGACTGGTCCTGAGATCGAATCCGTCGTTATTGATATAGATTCGGTCAGCGCAGGAGGAGCCTACACCGCCTCCATGACTTCAGCGGGGCCGTCAGCGCCGGTGATCCAAGCATGAACGTTAGGCCCATCGGAAGGACCATGGAAGTAGGGAAGTTGACCATCTGGCTCGCCATGGAGTCTACGCACAAACCTCCTACCCGGCGCACCATTATCGATGAGATGTGGTCAGCATTCTACCGAGGGGTATGCCCATGGTAGTAGATTATCGGTGGAGATACACAAGACAATGAACTAGACGGTGATACAAGATGAACATAGGGTTTATCTAGGTTTAGGCCGCGAACTGCGTAATATCCTACGTCCTGCGTCTCTGTGGATTGTATTGATACGTGATGATGATGATGATGATGTGTTTTGAGGGGGTCCTTGCCCGCCTTATATAGCTTGGGGGGCAAGGTTACAGATCTAAAAAATCTAATCCCAACTGATTACAACTCATATATCCGCAGAGGATACGATATCTATCCTAACCGACTTTGTTTCCTTGATCATCAAGTAGTCTCTGCTCGCTTCACACGGTTCATTGAGCAGTTCAGAGATCCACGTGGCCCTTTCTAGCAAGTTGGGCCACCTTGTCTGGCGCGGCCCATGTGGAGCCATGAGGGTATACGGGTCTATCCCCCCATAGTGGTGTCAGCTGCGTCAGTCAGTGGTGGCTCTAGGACCTCCTCCTACACGAGAATCTCCTCCTCGTACTCCTCGACGATCTCTTCGTACTCCTGATCGTCGACGGTCATGAACTCCGCCAACTCGTTCACTATATGCATGCAATGATGATGATGCAACCATTTAGTATGTAAGCAACACATCTTAAACTGCTAAGCTAGCTCTAATGACTAAGACAACATTTTAACTATCAGCTTCAGCAAGCAAGGTATCAAGTTCACCTAACAAGTATTTAGTTTCACAAATTGAGATATGTCTTTATGTCCAATTAAGATTTAACATTTATTCAAACAAGTGACATTTAACTACCCTGAAGGTATCACTGAACTGTATGAACTAAATACACTGACAGATAGATCATGAATTTAGGAATCTAACAAAATGTATTTTGTAACACTCCGATGTTACGCAAGCATTTGCATTGCAAATCATGAGCATAACATGTCATGGCATTCATAATCATATGTGCTTAGGGTGTACCTTTAGTAAAATAAAAGTGTGGAAACTAGTATTGCATAACATGTTGTGATAATGTGCTAATTACCTTTCATCAAAATTGTGCAACTAAAAATTTTATATCACTTAGAATTATAGGTCAAATTTTTGGAGCCACTAAATCACTCAAAGTTTTGTCAAAAGATTTGTTTTAAAAATGTTATTTGAAAATATTCAAAAATCCTCTCTAAATTAGCTTTTATTATAAAAATCAAAATCTATAAGAGTTTTGAGGTTGGCCCCTTAATCAAAGTTGGAGAGAAGTAAATTCTAAGCAACTTTTATTTTTGGGTCATTTTCAAAAAATGTCTTTTTCTTGCTCAAAATGAGATTTGAAAACTATTAATTGAATTTATTTGAAAATAATAATTTGAAAAACCAATTTCTCACCTAAGCGGGCCTCCGCCTCCCTTTTGGCCCGCTGGCCAAAACGGCCCGCGCCACCCGCGCGCGCGTGCCACAGCCGCCGCCTCAGCCCGGCCCGCGTCCGCTCGGCCGCCTCCTCCCGCTCGCCCGCGCCTCGCTGTCCGCCGCGGCAGAACGCGCCCGCCGCGTGGCGGCCGCATGCCGGCGACGCCCCCGCGTGGCCGCCCGTGGACCCCGCACGTGCTCCGCCTCAAATCTCCGCGCGCGTCCGGTCTCCTTCCCACTCGCCACTCGCTCGCTCCCTCTTTCCCTTCCTCCGGAGAAAACCGAGCGGGAGCGTCGCTCACCACCGCCATCCTCGCCTTCACCGCCGTGTTCCGACACCGGTGGACCACCACCGTTCGATTGGTCATGCACGAAGCTCCGCCACCTTCTCCTCTCCTCTGAACGGACCTCCGTTTGCCTTGTTTGCCTCCGGTAAGGCTCAATCGAGCTCTTCCCGCCGCGCCACCACGACGGGGCCGCCGAGCTCGTGCTCCGCCCACCGTCTTCCTCGCTCCCTCTCCATCCCCTGAGCTTCTCTCTCGAGTTCGCTACCTCCTCGCGAACACTGTGCACACGCTCGCTAGACGGGTCGTGGCCGGAGATGGCCGTTGGCCATCGGCCACCGCCACGCCGTCGCGGTCCAGAGCGCCGACGAGGCCACCCTCTGTTCCTCCCCCTCGATTTTCACTGGGCCACCGCGCCTGTGGGCCGCGCCTCCGAGCGGGCCGGCTCGCCTCTTCTCCCGCGCGCGCGCTCAGGCCGAGAACGGCCACGGGCCGGTTTACTTCCATGGGCCGGCCCAGTTTCAATAATGAAAATCGTTTTCTATTTTCTTTTATTATTCATGATGAAAAATATTATGGAAAATATTTTTGTATTCATTTGAGCTCCAAAAATTGTGAAATAAATTTCTATGGACTCATTGGAACCAGATCTACAATATAAAAATATTGCATGTCATTTTTGGGATACTTTTCTGTAGAGCTTTAATTAATTCTTGATATTGCTGATATCTTGTAAAATGATTAGTAAATCCTATATGTATCAGAAAAATATGATTTCAAGTTTGTTAATCTTCTTATATCATGTACTTCCTAGGAAAAATATATTTCATGCATGTGCTGTGGAAAACTTTGGAGGAGTAGTTCAAGTACCTTTAATGGCTGATTTTTGTTATTTTTGCTAGAGAGCAAACTTTGTATAAAACATGCATGTGATAATTTTTGTACAGTCATTATATGCTATGAAGAACCTAGGAAAAATATTAATTCTGTTGTTTGACACTTTTCATAGTACAAAGTAATTTCATGCTCATTTTTATGCTATAGCTTGTCATTTTTGTACAGGATAGTTTACTTATCCAAATGCCATGAAATTTTTATGGAAGTCGGTTTAGGGTAGTATTATGCTACTGTAATTTTCTTAGATTTTTAGGAGTATCAAAAATATATGTTGCTATTCAAACCTATTATTATTTAGGGTTTAAGCAAGTGTTGCTTTAAGTGTTGCTTTAAGTGTGATTAAGAAATTAGTAAAGCTTTGGTGTATCTTTGAAGCATTTCATAAGATATGTTAACTTAACATAATAGTAGTAGAAGAGAATGCAGTAGATGACATGTGCTTGTAGTGTATAGTTTCTTGGATGATGTTGACTACCTTGCATTTCAACATATTCATTGCATTCATCTCCTTCGATGCACGTTTGCATAATCACTTACGCGCATTGCATCATACAGGATCGCAAACCGAGAACCTAGTCGTCTTACCCGAGGAGCCAGAGGAGCAGCTCGAGGTGCAGCAGCAGGAGGTGACAGAAGCCGAAGAGGAGGTCGGTGAAGAGCTCCCAGAGTGCCCCGACCACCGTCCGAGCTCTTTTGAGAGAGGCAAGCCCCGGAGCATTTCTCTCCCGGTTTGCAAATAATTTATTATTAACTTTACTTAATTTGATGCATTACGTTTAGGAGTTGTTTGCAAACGTTGCTGCATTATACCTTGCTTACCTTTGTTATACTATATCCTTGTTACCCTGGTATCCGCAGTCGAGTCAATGCTTAGCTGGCTTAGACCGGTAGAAGTCGGGTGATTTCCTGTCACCTGCGAGCTATAGGTGGTTACCTGGATCTGCTTGGATGACTATGAAGTCATGGTATAACTAAGTGTGAAATGAATTTGAGACCGGGCGGAAACTTGCAGGGTTTCGGACTGTAGTGTTTTCCGTCTGTGTCGATTAAGGACCGTCCGTTGTTGTCCCTCGGGTCATGTTGAACGCATGCCTCACATTTAGCTGGCCGGATAAAGTACCTTCCGACCGTGAAACTGGGAGATTATTCGGGCCGAGTGGATTGCCCGCAACGCACTGTACCGAAGCAATAGTGGCAGGATACGGGGGCGCGATGATAAGGCCAAAGAGCAGTCGGGCGGCCCCCGGGTACAAGAGGTTCCTGGCAAGCTCGTGACTTTACCTGAATGGTTGACTCGGTGACCAACACCTCACTTTAGCGGGTGAGTGAGGTTTGTGTGAGGAATAACTTACCAGCTGGTTAATAATCGATTCGAATCGCCATCGTTCACTGGATAGTGAACACTTGACTTGAGCTACTTCATCATAGTAATCTTGATGAATCACTTGGATAGTTACGTGGAAGATGACATGATAACTATTGTTAATGATCAATGGTAATCCTTAATTGCTTAATTACATGTTACTCTAGCACCAGTGCAAACATAGTTGACAGGGTAATAAAGAGTTAATTACTGCATGTTTTTGGAAAGGAATTGTTAAGTTAAAAACGCTTTTCTTGCAAATGAGTCAGCTATCCCACCAGAAAGCCTATCATGATTCCTTGGTGTCTTTTATTTTTGGTTTATGACGGGTAAGTCTAGCTGAGTACCTTCTCGTACTCAGGGCTTTGTTCCCACTTGTTGCAGATGGGCAGATGTATTACGGCTACTGTATCAACTGCCTCTATTCTGCGATGGGCGAAGCTTAGGACCATGGGCAATGGTCATTCGCTACTTCTCGTCTGATGCTTTTGCTGGAAATGATCACAAGCTGACACTTTATTTCAAAATGTTGTGTGTGTGCGTGATTTGAACTATCGCTTCCGCTACTTTTATTCGAACCTGATTTGTAATAACTATGTTTAAACTCCGATGTATTTTATGCCGTGAACTTTTATGTAACTTATGACGGTGACCGCTAAACTCAGTACGATCTTGGCTGTTATGTGAAATGGTTTGAAATCCGTCGAGATTTCACGGACTACCGGGTTATACGGGCTTAAGTTTGTTAAATTGTCCTTCCGTTGGATGATTTTCCTACTTAATCTCGTATAATTGGGCGGTTCTGTTACATATTTCACAATAAATAAATAAATAAATAAATAAATAAATAAATAAATAAATAAATAAATAAATAAATAAATAAATAAATAAATAAATAAATAAATAAATAAATATCCAAATGAGCTCTAGAGATGAAGAAAATGATATGGATGGGTAGAGCGTGATTTTAGATGAATTTAGAAAAAAGAATCAACTGAATCGGAGTTCATATGAGGGAGATATTGACTGCGCAAGGTGGCTATTAAATTAATTCCAAAAATACAAATGATATTATTGGAGGAGGCTAATCACGCAATTGGACTTGTTGACTTGCACAAGGCTGTGGGTCTTTGGTCCACGACGTGATGAGGGAGGTGCTAGTTCAATTATGTAGGTCAAGGAATTAATAGAGGAGACTTGAGTGGGTCTTTAATCTAAGGAATTAATGGAGAAGACCACGGGTCAAGAAGATAATGGAGAAGGAGAATGAAGGAATTCTTGCAGGCTAGCTAATTCGGTCGATTACGGCTTGGAGAGAAATCGATAGACGTAGCTTTCTCGGGCAATAACAGAGAAACTTGATTTGGGAGGAAGAAGCAAGTGAGCAACGGAGTGGGATGGCTCGGCGTGATAGGAGGGTTGATCGCCGTATGCTTTTAAAGGTAGGAGACGCGAGGATGGAGGTGGAGCTCGCACCGAGAAGGACGCTCGGCGTGCGCGACACACTTCGGCGGAGGCAGCGCAACGTCCGTTAATTATTTTTACGGAGCGATTAGCAGACGAAGTAAAGGCGCGACAGCGACGCATCGTGAAGTTAGTGGCTAATTAGCTTGCTTAACGATAGTAAAGCGCTGCTGGCGCATGAAATGCTGCTCTGATGAACATTGGTTTCTACGATGAATAGTGTTCACCTGCAGTGTTTCTCTGCTGCTACAGTACCTTCTGTGTTGCTACAGTGCTCAACTACTTATTCCTGATTGCAGGGTTTCATGTTTGGAGGGCAGCTGAGCATCGTTTTTATTCTAGTTGAAGAGTATCTAATGCATATGCTAGGGGTAGTATTTGTTGTTGCTGCGGCCGGTCGTCGCCGTGCGCGTGCTGCGCGGGCTAAACAGAGTGGTGCGCGCGCTATATGCTAGTAGTTGCTGCCTAACTTGCCATGCACGACGCGGTGAAGTAAAAGCACCGCGTCTTGCCAACGAGATGTACTGAAGCGTGTGACACGGGCTTGCTATGCTAATGTGCTGTGAGCGCGATCAGAGAATTAGGAAGAAGATGAATAGCGAGAGATAGAGTTGGATTAGGATGACAATAGTGAGTTGAGTTGTGCGGGAGAATATTTGGACAAGAAATAAATTAGAGTTCAAATTGAGAATTAGTGTAACAAAATTTAATTTCTCATTTTGTCACGTGCAATAATACATAAACATGATGCTCATGACATGATTTAGTGAGTTGTTTGACGTGGTAACACCGATGGTGTTACAGCTTACTCTATACGCATCCCCCGTCACTCGACACGTGTTACCTCTGTCCTCAACCACTCGGGCGCCAAGTCATCTAGAACCTCCGCTCAACTTGCATGTTCGTTGTCTTGACTTGGTCAACACGGTCACTCCTCTATGTACACTTGCACTTGTCGATGTCTCCAGATGTCAGCCATTGCGGCTAGTCACCCGGCCTCCGGGTCCCTCAGTCCAAGCCTCACGTCCATCCTTCACCGCTCCCGGTTCATCGGCACAGCATGTCCCTACTTGACCTTCACCGTGCCGTCGACCACCGCCTCCGAGCTCCACACATACGCATCATAAGCCAAGAGACATGTTGCACAACCCAACTCAAGCCATGGTTAGTTCACAAACTCAACCTAAGACGTGAATCACGTTGACAATCACTCATCACAAATCCAAATCACAAGGGCACATATCAACCTTGTGTTCGCAATCTCCCCCTTGATGAGTGCATTGTCAACCCCAACAAATAACAACAGAGTAAAAGAAATAGAAGAAGAGAAAACAAAGAGCTCACCCAAATGACCAAAAGCTAAAGAAAAGCCAAAATCGGATCATTTCAAATGAGCAAAACTTGGTTCCCAAAGACATGGGCAATGGCTCGACGCAACCAAGTAAAACACAGCTTGCCTTCAAGAAGAGACAATGGGCTCAACACCACTGACAAAGCTCAAAATGCCAGAAAAACAGCTAGATCCTCTAGAAGAGGCAAAGGCTCAACGCATCTAGCTAAGCAACTCAAAGTGCAACTCCCTCTAAACAAATAAAATCTCCCAAATAAATGCATGCACTCAACAAGATCAATTTCCTTGATATTTCTCAAAACTCTCCCCCTTGTTAACACATGCACTTATCAAGTTCTAAAAAATTGTTACCCCCCTCAAAATATGCTATGAATGCAAGGGATGCATAAATGCAGAAGCTTCAGGAGTATAGCAATCAAATTGAAAAGATACTCTAACTGGTGCTGTTATGTGTGTGTAGCAACAAGTACAAGTGCTAGCAAATGCTCAAACTGATCAAGTGAAACGAAATATGGCATTTAAGCAATTTTTATCAATTTTAAGCAATTCAAGAAAGGGTTCACCACTGAAAATAGCACATAGCAGATATAAGCAGGAAATCAACCTAGTGCTAACAAACGTATATAAGGTGAACTACCCCAAGCAGTGTTCACACATCATGTCAAAGACGAACCTAAGACTTGTGTTTTCATCAAATTTTAATTTTATCAGAGTTCACAGTTTAACACAAGAATTAGTCAAAGCATGTGTGAGAGATTATCTGTACCGTCAGGCCTATCTTAGCAACCATGTCAAGCCTATGTCATAGATAATCAGAAGTGTAAGACAATGGTTTCGGCATCCACTACAAGGCTCAAGTTCATCCAAATGTGTAAGTGGAAGCCGTCTCGATACCTTGACGTAGGAAAGTACAAATCCATCTTGATCTTTTCTCATCACTTAGCTTGTTTTTTAAATTTTAGCACAAGAATCTCCAAGTTGTCCAAGCAAGTGAGTAATCAAAGCATGAGACATAGCAACCTAGCATATAAGTGATAGCATCAGGGATCTCAACAAGTCCTACACATGCTAGTGCCAATCCCAGCGGTGAACAAATTTCAAGTTTCAATAGTTGTTAATCATGTTTACAATTTAAAAATAGCTTAGCTCATAACATGCATCAATTGATCAAAAGAGCCTAAGCCACAAGCACCATAAGTACATACAGAACATCCCAAATAGAGCATAGTTTCAATCTAACAGTTATAACAATGAAGCTCAAAATACTCTAATATACATGATTAAAATTTGATCTAATATACATGATCAAAATACTCTAATAGATTAGATCCAGTATCTGGGTTTCCACGAATTTTTTTAATCAAATCTGGGTTTCCACGAATTGACAGATTCTTATGCTGGAGCTAGTTTCCCTCTGCTTTGGCTGCTACTCCAATTCTTTCTAACGATTTCAGAATCAAGCTAGAGGGATTCAAACGCACATTTGCCGGTTCACAGTTTTAGAAGCCCGATAGACAAATTGGCAGCTTGCAGCCCACGGGCCGAGCGGAGTCTCCTATAGCTGTCAAAGTCTCTAGTGTGGCCTCGTTTAGATTTCACCCCCAAATTTCACTGTGTAAAAAGAAGATTTTCGGTCACATCAAAATACTGGCACATGTTTAGAGTACTAAATATAGATAAAATAAAAAACTAATTATACAGTTTTGTTGTACTTTACGAGACGAACATTTTAAGCCTAATTAATCAATGTTTGAACAATTATTACCAAATAAAAATAAAATTATTACAGTGTAGCACAGTGTTTACTGTGCAATGGTATCTAAACAAGCCCTGTGCTACAATTGCATCACGACTGACGTGTTGCGACTGCCGCTAAAATAACAACACCGTCTAACACGGTTGTCGTATTAAAAAAAAACTGGCACACGCGAGACGGGTGTTGAGAAGCAAATCTATTTAATATCAAATCAACTAATAAGAGAGCAGTGATCCAATTTATGGATTAGTGATTTGATTTAGTATTAATTGTTGATCTAATCTAACGCTTACTATTCCCTAATGTAAAATCACTGACATCTTGAACGGACGTCTACTCCTTCCGTTCGCTATACTCCTTCCGTTCACTGCATTATAGGGTCCATGGCAGTCATACTAGTCAACTTTAACTAAGTTTAAAGTAAATATTATTAGTATTCATGCCTCAAAATATATTTATATATAATGAAAATATATTCTATAACTAATTTAATTATATTTATTTTGTATTGTGAATATTAATATTTTTTTTATAGAATTTTAGTTAAAGTTTAAACTGTTTGATATCTAAAAAATAAGAATTTGCATTATTTCATGGATGGAGGGACTACATAATAAACGGATCAATTAAATGGGAAAATCAGTTCATTCATTTTAACAACAACGGCGATTCGGCGACGGGCGGGTCCTAGAACCGCTGACATTTTCAAACGCCAATCTCTCTCCAGGCGGCGCGATCAAACATCAGAGTCTCGAGGCGCTCTACCTTGTTTCCCTCGTGTCTTCGTGTGTCCAAATCCAATCCCCTCCCTCCCAATCTCCTCCGCCTCCGCTCCCTTCTGCTCACCCGCACGATGGCGCGAGGCGAGGCGGCGCCGGTGTACAGGGACGCATCGGCGCCGGTGGAGGCGCGGGTGCAGGACCTGCTGGGCCGCATGACGCTGCGTGAGAAGGCGGCGCAGATGGCCCAGATCGAGCGCACCTTCGCGACGCCGCGCGCCCTCACGGACCTCGGGGCGGGCAGCGTCCTCAACGCCGGGGGAAGCACGCCCCGCGAGCGAGCCTCCCCCGCCGACTGGGCCGCCATGGTCGACGGCATGCAGCGCCTCGCCCTCTCCTCCCGCCTCGGCGTCCCCATCCTCTACGGCACCGACGCCGTCCACGGCCACAACAACGTCTACGGCGCCACCGTGTTCCCCCACAACGTCGGTCTCGGCGCCTCCAGGTACCGGTCGATTCGATTCGATCCACGGACCACGTTCTGTGTGATTGGCCGCTTCACTGTACTACCCCCTGTGTTTTGTTGTCCGTTAGGCAACCGTATTACTGTTGACCTCGCAGGGACGGAGAGCTCGCGCGTAGGATCGGCGAGGCGACGGCGCTCGAGGTTCGCGCCACTGGCATCCACTGGACCTTCGCGCCCTGCGTCGCCGTGAGTAAAATTCAATCATCTCCTGATTAATAATTGGCGTTTGTGAGGGATCTCCTTGATGTTTGGCCTCGTGTATGCTAGGTCTGTCGGGATCCTAGGTGGGGCAGATGCTACGAAAGCTACAGCGAGGACCCAGAGATCGTGCGCTCGTTGACCACCATCGTCAGCGGTCTTCAGGGGCAACCACCAGCAGACCATCCTCACGGTTACCCCTTCCTCGCTTCGCCTAGGTATTTCAGTGGAGATGTTTAGAGTGTTCCCCATATGCCCGCGACCTGTTTGTGGAAATGTGTCCATGTGGTTTGTAGGGAGAACGTACTTGCTTGTGCTAAGCATTTCGTAGGGGATGGTGGCACGGACAAGGGGGTGAATGAGGGGAACGCCATTTGCTCCTATGAGGATTTGGAAGCAATCCATATGACACCTTACCCTGATTGTATAGCTCAAGGGGTGGCAACAGTAATGGCGTCCTACTCTAAATGGAATGGGGAGCCATTGCATTCGAGTCGCTACTTGCTGACGGATGTTCTGAAGGGCAAGTTAGGCTTTAAGGTACCGAGCCTACTGCCACCGTTTTGTATAATAATTGAAGCTTAGGTTGGTTTATGAATTTGATGTGAACCTCGTATTTCAGGGTCTTCTCATTTCAGATTGGGAGGGCATTGACAGGATCTGTGAGCCACAAAAGCCTCGAGGGTCTGATTATCGCTATTGCATTGCACAATCAGTAAATGCAGGAATGGACATGGTATATGGTTATTTGAGTGTTCACATGAAATGCATTCTTCAGTCATCTGTTGGTTTTGCCTACATTGAGCAATCTACAGATTATGATACCTCACAGGTTTGAGAAATTTTTGGATGATATTGTGTTCTTGGTGGAGGCGGGGGAGATACCAATGTCTCGGATTGATGACGCTGTTGAGCGAATTCTGAGGGTTAAGTTTATTTCTGGAGTGTTTGAGCATCCATTTTCAGACCAATCTCTACTGGACATAGTAGGTTGTAAGGTAACATGCTTCTGGTTTCTTTCAAACTTCTGCGTATCTTTCTGTTTGAGCCATCTCAAAAGTCAAAATTGATGTCACTAACGATAGGCAATATATTGACCTTTCAGGAACATCGATTACTAGGGCGTGAGGCTGTTCGCAAGTCTTTGGTACTTCTGAAAAATGGCAAGGATCAGAAGGAGCCATTCCTTCCATTGGCCAAAGATGCAAAAAGAATACTGGTTGCAGGAACACACGCTGACGATATTGGATATCAGTGTGGTGGGTGGACGATAGCATGGCATGGAGACAGTGGAAAAATAACTCTTGGTAAGAAGAAACTGTACTTTGCAAAAATAAATATTTTGTATTTATTAATTTTCTGTACTCGTATCAATCAATTGTTTGACCTAGACGATACAGTTGTCCTTCTCAAAATAGGGTGACTGGGTATTTTCGCTTGTTCAAAGTTTGAAGTTTGAACTAGCCTGGATATAATTGTTCTGAAAGAAGTGATCATTATTTTGAGTGAAGTAACCTTCTTGGTCCTGAGGAAACTGTTTATTGTTTGGGAACTCCAGCTGTAAACTTGTTTTGATAATTCATATAGCACTTTCAACTGCCATGGTGAAAATAAACGGTAACTTGCTGCTTTGAAAAGCAAGCTTAAGATGTCTTGAATTGGATCACTGAAGTAGCATGCTGTGATTTTCTTTTGAGTAGATCAATGCTGTGGTTTCCCCTTGAGTAGATCTATGCCTTTCCCGTTACTTTATACACTCGCTCGCACTCTACCCTCCCTCCCTCACTGATTTATTTGTTCCAAAAGAACATTTCTAGCTTTATTGATCAAAGTAGTAAAATATCCTATTTTTCAAAAACAGCTATTCACGCAAATCTAAATAACAGGTACGAGCATATTGGAGGCCATACAAGGATCAGTGGGAGTGCAAACTGAAGTTGTGTATGAGAAATGCCCAACAGAAGCTATGATTGAGACTGGGGGTTTTTCCTATGCGGTGGTTGTTGTTGGAGAGGTTCCATATGCTGAATGGACAGGAGATAGAACTGACCTTAGTATCCCGTTTAATGGCTCTGACCTTATAACCTGTGTTGCTAGTAAAATCCCTACCCTAGTGATTATTATATCTGGAAGGCCATTGATTATTGAGTCACAAGTTTTGGAAAAGATAGAAGCTCTAGTTGCTGCCTGGCTTCCTGGAACTGAGGGCATGGGAATTACCGATTGCCTCTTTGGAGATCATGATTTTGTCGGCACATTGCCTGTGACATGGTATAGGTCTGTTGATCAATTGCCTATAAATGCTGGAGATGCTAACTATGACCCGCTATTCCCTGTTGGATATGGGCTGAAAATGTTTCGAAGTGATGATGATTCAGCGTAACTTTATTATCGATTTCGTACATTTCAATCTCTGTGATGTTAAATACTCTGTATTTATTGGCTATTGGAACTTAAAACAAAATAATATATTGTGGTAGTATGCATTGTACTGTGTTGAAAACATTATATTCTTCCCTTGTATTTTAGTTTCTCTTTCTGTCACGTTTCAAGATTAGTGCACTTCCTTTTAATATTACTGCTTCGCTTTACCAGTGAGTGTTGCTTTTCTTCATCAAAATCTTTCTGGAAGGAAACAAAGAAATGGGAGGAGAAAGGATTGGTGTATATCAGCATATTAAATTTCAGGGGTGATACACTGGTTGTAGAATTGAACGGAGCTATCAGTTGTTCTGAATGACGTCTTTGAGCACTAGGCTCGTTCAGAATCAACTCCCTCATGGTGTAAAAGATCCAAGCACTGCTAAGTGGACTCCTGCAACACAATTCACTCTGAAGGGAGCTATGTTGTAGGGATCATGCCAAATTCGTCCTCCTAGTTAGTAGGGGGAATTTAAATATTTGCCATCGTTCCGGATGGCACTCCTTCGAATGACACTTTTAGAATGGCAATTACATATTTGCCACATAAACAGTAGACGGTGCTATATATTTGTCACTTTAAGCGACGTGGCAAGCTAATTCACCCTACCAGCGTGTACAGGCCGTGGAAAATAACCCGCGTGCCCTGCCTGATCTGTTTTAGCTCATCTCCTCCCTCTCCCCGTCTCACTTACATGTGGACCCCGCTTGTCATCATCTACAACTGGTTGACTCCCATCTCCTTTGTCAGCATCTACCCTAGCCGCACCCCTTCCTCACCGCGCGCCATCCTGGACCCGCGCCGTCACCTACCCGTGGGCTGCGACCCGTCCGCGACTTCTCCATCGCGACACCGTCGGTGCCCCGCCGTCGAGCCCTCTTCCCGGAGCAGCCAGCCATGGCGGCGCGGACAGCCCATGCGGAGGTCGGAGGAGGAGGTCAGTGGAGGCGTTGAACACCGCTGCGAGCATGGAGAGCGCCCGTGACGGCGGGTGCGGCGGGTGTTGGAGCTCTTGTTGACGGCAAAGACAAAGGTGGTGGATGGATACGAGCAGCGCGGTGGCCTCGTTGTATGCCTGGTTCGACAGTTCCCACGGCGTGCCTGCTTCAGCGACACGGATGTCGCTACCGACAAGTGCGCGCCCAGGCGGTGCCCCGGCCACGTGCCCACCCACCCGCCGTGCTCGTCATCATCGCCACGTCCTCGCCTCCACGGCAGGCGCCGCCGTCGCCTGGCGCAGGGACATGGCGCGAACGAGCTCGTTGACGTCCTGCTCGTCCCCATCGCGGCACCGGGAGCAAGAGCTCAACATCGCGGCCTGCACGATCCCCGTCGTGAACCCATACTCGCGCTGGTGCCCTGGTGCCTAAAGCCATAATCGTGCTTGGCCTCCTCCAGCAGCGCGCCGAAGAGCGGGTGCGTTGAGGTGGCCCAGCGGGACCGTGAACCAGCGCTGCTCCTCCCCTTCTAGGCCCACGCGCACCGTACCATCAGTCCGTAATGCACCCCTTGGGGCGCCACCGCTGCCATCTGCTGGACTGCTGCTAGTGCTTGTCGTGTATGATGGTCGCCAGACAAGCCAGATCGATCGAGCTAGGAGCTTAGCTCGCCGTGGAGACGTGCGCATGGTTCTTGCTGTGGAGACGTACCCGTGGTTGGGCTTAGGCGCTTAGCTGGTGTTGTATCCCTGCGACCGCGCGTTTGAGGGAAGTGGAGGCAGAGCCGGTGGAGGTCAGCGGGGTGGGTGCACTGAGCAAGCTGGGGTTCTGGCAGTGGACAAAGGAGATGGGAGTCAGCCACAGGTAGATGATGACAAGCGGGGTCCACATGTAAGTGAGACAGGGAGAGGGAGGAGATGAGCTGAAACCGATCAGGCAGGGGCACAAGGATCATTTTCCACGGCCTGTACACGTTGGCAGGGTGACTCGGCTTGCCACGTCGCTCAAAGTGGCAAATGTATAGCACCGTCTACTGTTCATGTGGCAAATATGTAATTGCCATTCTAAAAGTGCCATTTGAAGGAGTGCCATCCGGAACGATGGCAAATATTTAAATTCCCTAGTTAGCACCCCCCCACACACACCCCCCTCCCCCGAGCGTCCTCAACAGGGTGACTCGGGGGCGACCTCGCCGCCGTCCAAGCACCCCCTCCTGGCCTCCCCTTCGGTCGCCGTCGCCGCTCACTAGCGCGCGGTGGCGGCAGCCAGTGGCAGGCCCGAAAAAAGAGTTTGCACCTCCCTCTCCCTCACCCTTGCTTCTTTACCTTCCCCCCTCCACCCTCTCCACCTCCGGCGGGGAGCGGCGGCGGCCAGCCGGATCCGCCCCCCTGGGGCCGGATCTGGCGCATCAGTGGCCGACTTTCCTCCTTCGACGATGGGGAGTGGCCAGGTCGGCCTGCACTGGCTGTCGGGCCGGGTGGCTGCCGAGCGGTGGCGGCCGCTACACCCTCTCCATCTCCGGCGGTTTGTGGCAGCGGCTGGCCGGATCCCCCCCGGGCCAGATCTGGCGCACCGGTGGCCGGATCTCTCTCGGCGGTAGGGTCAGCCCACCTACGGCGTCGACGGGTGGCGGATGGCCAGCTCCAGGCCCCCTGGACAACATCTGCCGTCTGGAGCTGTCCTGAACCCTTGGCGGCGGGCGACGCGAACTTATCAGGTGCCCAGGGGTCGATGGCCGGATCTGCTCCTCCACGGCAGCTGCTCTTGGCCAGGCCAGCCTGCTCCCCTTCGGGGGCAGCCAGGGCCGACGACAGACAGGGGTGTAAACCCCGCTAGGCTTCTTGCCTTGGGCCGACGACGGTGGCGCGCCAGCATCATCACCTTCTTGGAGGCGTCGTCATAATGCTCAGCCCATCGTTAGAGGTTGCTGGAGCAAGTTTGGGGACGAAAGTTCTTGCTGGGTGATCCTCACAACAAAGTTGGCGTCCGCGGATGTCATCACCTTCTTGAAGGCTTCATTGATGCACTCTGCTTGTTCCCACCGCGCCATTCGCTGGAGTCGGTACTCACAGTCCTGTGTCCGCGTGTGCTTCACTCTTCTCTTCGCATAGGTCTGCCCCCGCCTCAGTTGATGTTGCAGCTACAGTTGCTCGGCGGTTCACAGCGGCTACCTAGTCGCTGTTGATGTTATGCCGCAGTCGTGCAGTTCACAGCGACTACCTGGTCGCTGTTGAAGTTGTTGATGGTCGTTCGGGTGTTCACAGTGGCTACCTTGTCGTTGTTGTCGTCGTTGTCTTGGTTCGTTTCGGTGGTTGTGCCAAAGGGCCTCTAGTCCTGTTGGTTAGAGTACCCCTCGACACTCCTCAGGTCCTGGGTTCGACTCCCCGTGTGAGTGAATTTCAAGTTGAGGTTAAAAAAAATCCCCTCGTTAGTCCCATATCCAAAGCACTGGGGGACACTGGCCCAATTCCCACTTGGGCGACGAAAAGCCACCGTGTAAGGGTGGGGCGGGGGTTCGGGGGTTTTCTCGGCCTGGTGAGATGGTTTTCTTCTTTATTTGGAATGTTGTGGGGGTAGTCTTAACCCCTTCAGGTCAAGATTTTTTTCGTTTCGATGGTTGCCTTGCCACAGCGGCTTCATCTTCTGAGTGGGCAGCCTTTGCGTTGAACCTTTTCTGCAGGTCCAGACGGTTAGGTCTGTGGTGTTGGGTCTGAGCCGCTCCTTGCTTGTGTTGTGCCTGCCTGTGCTTTTGCTTTCGCTTCGCTTTGGTCCGTCCACCGCGGTTGTTAGTGTTGTCGTAGTCGTCTTCTTCTCCGTAGTGACTACCTGATCGCTGGCGGATACGTCCTCTTCTTTGTTTGCAGCGACTACCTGGTCGCTCGTGGATTCTACCAGTGGATGCTTTGCCACCACGACTTGACACCCCTCTGTTGGCAACCATTGCGCGGATGTATTTTTTTTGCAGGCATAGTTGGTTGGTGTAGTGTGGTGGAGGTCCCCCCTCCCCCCCCCCCCCCCCCAACCTCGTGTTTCTTGCTGTTTGTTTGTGTCTTGGGGATTCCGCGAGTAATCCGAGGATTACTTGTGAATCCTTTGTATCCGTGTTCTGGTCTTTCTTTTGACCTTTCCTCTTAATAAAAAACGGGTAAAAGACCCGATCGTGAAAAAAAAAGTTCACTCAAAAGGCTTCACAGCCATAAAATTCTTCAGCAATGATCTACTACTACTTTTCAATGCATGGTCACCTTGAGGCTCTTCTCATACTGCCACATTGTGCAAGACTGCAAGTATCACAAATCTCAACTGATTTGCTGGTATATGTTCCATATGGCCATACCTTAGCAGTGCACAGCATCTGAATGAAACAAAACAGTCCGGGTGAAATGGTACATGAAAAATGGTATCACAGTTACCTCAGGCATATTATCTCTGCTGTCTTGGTAGCGTTGTGAACACCTGTGTTTCATGGATCATATCTGCAGACTGTCTTTGTCTCAGTGGCTGATTCGTCTACTGTGGCAGTTACAATGATTCTCGTACAAAAGTATCTCTGTTGGCAGCACAGTCTCCTGTGTTTTCTACTTTCCTTTGATGCTCAAAGTTGCTCATCTACTAGGGTAGTTACCATGAATCTAAGATAAGTGCTTGGATTTGGGAATGGATTTCATTACAGGATTGCCCAAGATCAGATATATTGACCAGAGGGTTGGACAAATGCCTAGAAGGGAAAGCCAGCATGGCAGGAAGTAGGTTCTAGCTAAGTTTAACAGATTTATCAATGGAAATACATCCTCGACTCAGCATCAAGCATTTGTTTCCTGCTGGAAGACATTATTCTTTGAAGTGTTCTCTTGATATGTTCCACTCCGAAGGACATCTTTCCTTGCACCAGGCTTTTCATCAGGTGTGAGACTGCTAAAACATTTCCACCATAGCTGGGGTTTGAAGAAATTGAGTCATCTGATGCTATGCTTTGCAATTTTTGCGATCATTTGCTTATGTATAATAATGGATGCCATTATACTACTTAGCCTTTTATTTCACATAACTTACACGTTACCCTGTTCCTGCAGCATTGATTTGGATAGTATGGGATTACTTCAACATACTGCAAAACTGAATATGATTCGTTACTAGAGCCTTTGAGCAGCGCTGTGCTTTGTGCATTTCTTAATGAAATGACCGCACCTGCATGGTAACTCTGTAAGCTCTTTATATGTATTTGTTTGTTTATTTTTGTACTTTTAGTATAATAATAAAAGTTTAGTAAGAGTAAAATTATGAAGTGCAAGTAGCATGTGGTAAGAAATGTAGCTGTGTTATCCAATAGTAAAAGTTCAGTTGGCAAAGCTCCTAATGCAAAAGGTTATGCACATTTGGTCAAAATGAATTGACTTCTATTTTCCAGATCTTAAAGGACCTACTATCTGAACTCTGAGTATACTCAAAAACCATGCTACACTTATCACAGACCTGTACTGGGAGTATGAAGCATCCATGCTACATAGTTCTGTGTAGCCTTTTCGAAATCCTGTGATAAGTGTAATGAAAATTGTGTGGCCTAGAGCTTCTTTCATTTTTGCGCTGTTCTTGTTTGTGAATCTAATGGCAGTGAGTATAAATTTCTGTGGTGCAGCTTCTTGTGACAGGTTGTCCACAGGATTGCTAATATTTGACTAATGTAATTTGTCGTGCCTTCTATTGATAGGTCAGTTGGAAGTTGGAACATGCCCTAAATAGGATAGGAGGTATATATTTTATATTTAGAGACTTGAAATTCACGAGGCCTATAGAGCTATAATCCAAGGGATAAGGACGAAATGAAAAGGGAAGCAATGGCCAAAAGGAATAGAAAGGAACAAAGGTGAGGATGAAAACGAAATTCCACTTACTTTATAGTAGGATCTTATACAGGAAGCACAATATCTGGTAAAAACAAGGCGAAGGAACATGAGATGACTTCCTTTTGCTCTCAGTGAAAGTTCATGGACGGATGTGTGACAGCAGGCATCATGATTTGATCTGTGGTCCGGTCCAGTATAGTCATCATTGTACTTTAGATCCCTGCATGAAATGAACTTAATGTTGAAGGTGGGCAGTAACAGCCGGAGTTGATGATAAGCTTCAGCCTCCAGGGGCTATTTGCCTATATATATCTGGACTGGCGAATGGGAAACACCTTTTGTTAAAAAAAAGACAAATTGAATGGGAAACACCTTTCACTTCACCACCGGTTCATCTCATAGAGACGAATGAAGCTGCAAGGTGGATGTATGTGTACCCTGATGCGATGGATGTCATCCTTCAAATTTGAACAAAGGTAAACTGATAACGATGTCCAGGACAAATGTCACTCTTGTATGTTATTCCCTAGTGCATCTTACTATTGGACCCTAGATCGGTTTCACGTGAAAGGAAAGCAGTAGGATTAGTGGACTACGTACGTACAGTTGTGTCAACTCTTATACTGTCAATAATTGTCAGGGTTATTATTAAGAATGGGGAACTCAAACTTTCACTGGTACAGTACTCCTGAACCCGCGAGCCGTCAGCACGCCAGAGTCTGCTGCGCCCGGCCTGAATGCACATCACGACCAAATTGTTTTTAGAGCCTGTTTAGTTCACAAAAAGTGAACTCAAAAAGTGCTACAATACCTGTTACATCAAATGTTGCGGCACATGCATGAAGTACTAAATGTAGATGAAAAAAAACTAATTACGCAGTTTAGTTGTAAATCACGAGACAAATCTTTTGAGCCTAATTAGTCCATAATTTGACACAAATTGCCAAATAAAACGAAAAGTGTTACAGTAGCCGAACCCAAACTTTTTCACCAACTAAACGACCCCTTATTACTCCCCCAGTGTTCCCCATTCAGTCAGTCTCGTGGCATGTGCCCATTATTGAGCCATCCATCCATCCATATCCCCAGTTTCAACTTGCATAAAAACAAAATAATCCGATGGTCTGGTCCCTCTCGCATTCCTACTTTGCAGAAACAATCAGCATATGTGACACGATCCATCCAAGTTTTTACAATTTGCAGGCACGCTCGGCGGCTCTATCCGTTGCTTGGAAAGGAGCGTTCGTTAGGAGAATCCATAGGCGTCCGTCCTGCTAGATTCAAAGGCCACAGGTACGTTTTGTAATGCATGGTTGCAGTTGGGGAGGTCGGTCCCCTGGCTACGGCGGTGATGGCTACCTGCTGCTGAATTGCTGATTCGAACGGCCCTTGATGCAGCCGGAAGAAGCAACGAAGATGCCCTCCCGTTTATTGCATGGCTGGCCGGTCCGGGTCCGCTGCTGCCGCCCTGCCTGTTTGGCGATAGCGACCGACGACGATGCCCCGGCAGACCAGGCCGTCTCGCCCATGACGTCGCTGCGGCGGTCAGTTCAGTTGGTGCTCCGTTGCCATCTGACTGCCAGGAGATGCTGATCTCGACCTGTATGTCTGCTCCCGGCCCCCCCCCCCCCCCCCACTTGACCTGTTTGCTCCTCCGCATAGAGTAGTGCAGTATCAGCTTTGCATCACAGAGAGAGTAGTAGCACCGATAATTGGGCGCAACCGTTACAACTTGCGTCACGGAACGCCCTGCCATGCCTGCATGTTCTTGTAGCAGAACGCACTTTTCAAGTACTCCTAGTTGCGGATTTTTTTTTGTAGAAGGCGGTAGCAGATGCTGTTGTCTTCTGATCAAGCAAGAGACGAGCACGGAACTACGTTTGATTGGCACATGGAGATGGGAGCCGAGTATTGTGATGGTAAGTGGGAGTAAACTACCCGCGGCCTCCTGCCGGGAAACTACACCTGCCCCGATACCCGGGCCAATAATGCGTCTGCGAATAGTCGAATAGACTACACTGGTCGGTGATGAAGCGCATTTGTTTACCGCGCGCGCATGCATATGCATGCATCGATCAGCTCCCCGGCGGCAGTGCCAGTGCGCATGGCAAGTGTCACTGCCTGCGCCAAAAACGTGACCTTTTTTTTGCCCGCTCAGTGCGGGGTTAGCTGTACCTACTTGGGCTGATCTAAGCTCTTTCCACCAAATCTAGCCGTAGATACCTGTGCCCTCCCCTCGATTTGGAAAAAGGAAGCGAAGTGCGTGGCCGCCTTTTGATGAGGGCATGAATTAGAGGTGGGGAAAGGCCTACCATTGGCAATTGACATTAGGTTAGTCTAAGTGGGGTCTTATGTCCTATATAGTTTTCTAGATTTTTGAGTGTTCGAGACAGTGTAAAATAAGTTTCATCCCCATAAAACTCTTATCGTCTCTCGTCATCTATATTATATTATGTCAGCTCATTTAATGACATATGACTTTCATGACATCCTCACTGAGATTGGTCTTAGCTTTCAACTATTTCATCTTCATTTTTTTTTCAATCCCAGTGCCTTACAATGCATGCAAACTTAGTATACTCCCTCCATTGTTGAATTTACTGGATTTTAAGTTGTTCAAATCAAGCTATCCTAAGTTTGATCCATGTTTTTGAAGTCAGGCTATCCCAAGTTTGATTATTTTTTTTAAAGGGCAATATTTATGGTATCAAATGAGCATCATAAGATTTATTCTCAAATGTGCTTTTATATAGTTTATCTCTTTGGTGCTCTAAATATAATATTTTTCTCTATAAATATGGTAAAATTTAGAGTAGTTCGATTTAGGACAAACTTAAGACGGAGTGGGCCGGGTATGTTCTTGACAAAAACTCAACATCGCGTTTTGTTAAGTGGTTGAAACCAACCTACTATATGTCATGCTTGGACGGGGGGTTAGATTGGGTTGCATCAAAATAGTTACGGTGAAAATGTGAAATAGATCATCCTGTAGCCACCGTAGGTGCTCAGTGCAATGCTTACTCAGCTGTCTTTATGCTCAGTGCAATGCTTGCTCTGGGTGGTCCGACGCGTGAGCGTGAAAGGAGGGGGCCGGGAGGCAGAATCGGAATCTGGAATCTCTGCGCTGACGAGCCCCTCTCTACGCCTCTAGTCCCGGTTCAATTATACACCCATTTGCAGTGCACCATAGGAATCTGAATCCTCCTCGCGCTGGAGGATTTTGCGGACGCCGACGCATGGTGCCCAAAAAGCTACGACGTCGATGGGAGTATGCGACCGCATAGCACCCGCCAGCCGCCGCCCAATGGCGGATTGGCAACGCCAAGAGCACTAGGCTCACGGTAACTGTCCGGGGCTCTCTACCAATGATATCGAACGTCATGATGTCGTAAGTTATCGGTTGTACCATCGTATAGTTAAGAGTATAATCTATGACTAAATTCTTATTTTTAATTAATTATAAAAGCAGGATTTTGAATAAAATATGCAATAAGAACAGGAGTTTAAACTTATCCTTAGGATGAAAATATAGTAACTAATAAGATAAAAGAATCATGAGAAAATAGGCTGCAATAAGAGCCAACATAACTTAAGCAAATGTTGCAATTAAATGCATATAAAAATGCATGGAGGCGTTATGAATCTATACTATAAAAGAGCGGAGGAATTAAAAAATACCTGTTACTCGGTAATTTCTACCCACCCTATGTTTTAGCCCTTAGATCATAGATCTAACGCGTCTAATCTCCCGACATAACCTGACAAATAGGCCCGGCCGGAAAACTTTTAATTCTTTACGTGTGTTTATGTTGTGTTTCCTCATATCGCTATTTTTCATACCAAAAATAATACACAATCCACATATACGTTACGAACAATATCGATTAATTAGTGTCATATTGCATACGTGGTTAGCAAGGACTCTGTTGGCCGAACAGAGAAAGATGCTAACACCTGTAGGCATGCATATATAGAGGATATGAGACCGAATTAGATTAGAAATAGAATGGATCTGTCTACCCGTTTAGAGCTAAACCAATTCAAATATTCAGCTTGCCGCCGGCGTCCGCCGCAACGATGCCCGCGCCCTCCTCCCCGTGGTGCTCAAGCTTCTGCAGGTCAAGGTAGCAGAACGATGACACGTCTGGGTCGCCAATGACTCTGAACATGCCGCACTCCTCCCGGGGATGGTTGTCACCGCCGGCGTCGAAGGAAAATGGCGTGACGCGGTCAGGAAGTTAGACGTGCGGCGCGGTGCCACAGCTCCAACGACGAAGGTTTGGTGGGGCACCTAATCAGGCAGTGGTATTTGACATAATTTTCAAAAACACGTGCGTGTCGCACATGCATATATGCTAGTAGGTAGGAAAAAACTATGGATATAGATAGATGAAAAAAACATATAGAGTAATTAATAAGTTCAACACAACTAGATTGATCGAGATTATTATATTGTACTAGCAAAATATGCCCGTGCGATGCAACGGGAGAAAAAACTATCAAACATTCATACAAAACGTTGATGTGAATTGTATATGTCTATTTATGTTTTATCCTTCTATAATTTATTTTATGATGACCATGACATCCATAATATAAGTTAATGTTGATAGTAATATAACAATATCCTATTAAACATGTATCAAATTAAAATACATCTTGATAGATTTTTCCTTCTATTGCAAAGCACATAAATATTTAGACATAAATATATCATAACTTTAATTTTTTTTCATACTATACATGTGTTTCTACGACTCAATATCGATCTTTGTAGCTTTTTTTGACACATCATATCAACCTCCATAAACTTTTTTGTTAATGTGTTAAGAATTGGTCTATCAGCCAATGATTACAATGGGAGACCTCTCTTGATTTTCGGCAGCCCTCGTCAGGAATTACATAAAAATATTTGTTTAGATTTGATTAGACAATAATCTACACAAGATTGCAGTTCACGAAATAATTAGTTGGACCATTGACTAATCCGTATTTTAATAAAAAAAAGTTTTGTTTCTAATCAAAACTACATTAGATATTTTCTTTGAGAAGAAAAAAACTACATCAGATGATATGATGTAAATCTTTGTTTTAGTCAATAGGTTTAAAGGCCCATAATGTTGTATCTATTATTAGTTCTTCACGTTTATATGAAACAAAAACCCACCAGAGAGTAATAATAGATGGAAAAAGATAGATAAAAAACCCAGCGGAGCGAACAACCAGCCACAAAACCAAAATTGGAAATAGAACCAGCGACAAAAATTCAAAACAAAAATATTGAAAACCAAGTGAGAAATGAGATTAGATCAGACGAACTAGTATTATCCTTTAAGCCTCGAATTCTTGCGAGGAAGAACGATCCAAAGCCCGTGGCCTTGTCTGGTGGATCCAGCCAACGCTGTAGTGTGGGTCCCACACTAAAATAAAAAATCATCCACCGTTTCCTTTTCACCTCCAGCTGTAATCGATTTTCTCTATATCCGAAGCTATCGCCCTCCGCTACCATCACCGCTCCTCTCCTAGGGGCTGTTTGTTCAGCGAGCTAAAGTTAGTCCGTGTCACATTGGATTTTGATCGAGGTTGATTATAGGGTTTTCAGATAGTAATTAAAAAATAAATTATATATTCGGTGGATAATCTACGAGACGAATTTATTAAGCCTAATTAATCTGTCATTAACACATTTTATACTGTAGCAATTAGTGCTAATCATGGACTAATTAGGCTTAAAAAATCATCTCGCAAATTATCCTCACCTTATATTTTTAGTTTCGTAAATAGTCTATATTTAGTACTCCATACCTGTGTCCAAACATTTGACGTGATAATGACTAAAATTTAGTCCCCAGAACCAAACAGGGCCTTAGTCTCTTCCCATCGACGCCCCGCCCGCCGCCGCTCCTAACATAGTAGCTCGAGCTCCTCATCACCGTGTAACAACCCAGAAATTTCCAGGAAACAAAAATCACAACTGCAAAAAAAATTTTCTTCTAAAATAACCTATGTTTGGTGAGGTGTCATATAGGAAACCTAACATAGTTGCACAAGTAGCACCTAAAATAGCTAATTACATCCTTGCATTTAATCATACATGATTGAGTTGGATTTTATGTTCTTTGAATTGAATTAAAAGCAACAACATTTCTTGAATTAATTGCTTAAGTAAATAAGTATAGAAATATAAACCTATCAAATAGTTGGAAACCAAAAATATATTTTTGTGGGCCCCATTGTGTTAACCAAGTGGAGGCAATATATTGGTATGCATACACATGCCTTGGCATAATGGGAATAAAGGAGAGATAAATAGAAAAGCTTGATGTTTAAATCAGAAAAAAGGAAAAGAAACCCTATGTGGCCCAGCCAACCCCGCCAAACCGGCCTGCCAAGCCAGCCCAAGCCGCACAGTGCGCGCCCAACCGTGCGTGGGCCGGCCCAGCAGGCTACCGCTGGCCCACACCGCCCTCGCGCGCACACGCGCTCATCGCGCGATGAGCGGCCCAGCAAGCCGCACATGCCTTGGCCCGCGTCAAGTGCCAGAGAGCAATGTGCCTCCATCTTCTTGCGTCGCTGACCGACGGGACCCGTAGGGTCGTCCCCAACCTCCCGCTCCCTCTGTTCGCTTCAAGAACGGCGAGAAGCAGGGGACAGGGTCACGCAAGAAGAAAGGGGAGATTCCCTCTGCCCCCCTGCTCTACCGTGCGCACCAAGGAGCAACCCGGCCCCACTTATCAGCCGCTCGCGCTTGCCGGTCACACCCCAAGCACACGCCCGAAGCCGCGCGTGAATGCGCCATGACCCACCAAGCTCGACCGCCTTCTGACACCACAAAACCGTCGCAGAATCACAGCTGGCACCACCATTCTCGAGTCACGCCGACCCCACGTGCCTAGGACCCTAGCCAAAGGGGCGTGGATCACCGCCACGTGGCTCGGATGCCCCCATCACCGTTCGCCCGCCATTGACGAGCTCAGACTATAAAGTCCCGAGCCGAACCCTAGCCTCTCCCATCCTCCACATGCCACCGCCCTGGTGGTCTCAACACACCGCACTGTTCCAGAGAGGAGAAAGGGGAGAAGGGAGGAGAGGCAAAGGAGAAGCCGCAAGGAAGAACCGGGACCGCGAGGGGGCACCGACCGAGCTCGTCGGAGACGAAGGCAACACCGGAACCCCTCTTCTCCACCACCGGTCTGCACTGCACGGCTTCACGGCTACACAGCATCAACTTGCCCTGCATCGGTATCCTTTCACCATCGCCACCTCTAGTGAGTCACCGTGCCCAGCTCCTCTCACCCCGATCGCCACTGTGACGTGCACCGGCATCGCCACGGCCACTTCGTATCGGAGATGGTCATGGCGAGACTGTGAACACCGCTGCACACGCGCGTGCACATCGTTAGGCCTAGCCACTAACCGTTTTGCTCACCAAGGGCCAGTGAATGCCGATGGCGGCGCGTCGCGAGACATGCTCGCCATGGCTAAAGCTCGCCATGGCAAGGTCATGTTCTCGCCGTGATAACGCGGTAGAGATGGGAGGAAGGGAGCTACCGGATTTGCCTTGGTGAAGAACACAACATGCGCACCTTGAAGAGAAGGAGGGATCCCCGGAGGCCTGTCCGGCGGTGTTCCGCCCGGTCAGAGCCGTCGAGCCGCCATCACCGCGGAAGGTCCTGTTAGAGCCCAATTTCATTGTTTTGACCCCACCTTCGTACTCCTTTTGCGGCCGCAAAATGGTAGGCGACCTTATCACCCGAGCCAAGTCACCGTGGAGGCCTTGCCGCCGCTCACCACACCGGTCAAGCCGCCACCGCCATGAACAAGCCCCTAGACACGCTTCAATCCGTACTGTTGACCCCTCTAAGGAGTTCCATGAGACCACACGGTGCCCTCGGGCCTACGATTTTTGCCCTTGAGCCCTCAGAGCGCGAGCTCGGCTGCTCGCCGCCAGTGAGAGCATAGCCGAGAAAAGGAAACAGGGGAAGGAGGAGCAGCAGCGTTGCTTGGTGCACCGGTTGTACCGTGAGCCAAGAGTGGAGGAAGAGGGGGTGGACGTGGACCACCATGGACCACGTTGAGTCCCCTGCACCGCACGTTCAGGTCCACCATAGGCCATGCCCATGAGTTTCTGAGCCCAGTTCGGAGCCCAGGAGGTGACATGGCAGCACTAGAGCTTGCCACGTGGCGGGCCTGGCCCGGCCCATATCCAGCCCTGACCCAGCCCACCTAGACCCGGTCTCGGCCCGGTCAAAGTTGACCGTTGACCGTTGACCAGTCAACGGGACCCACATGTCAGTGACTCGCTCTGTTTCGGCCAATCAGAGCTTGACACGTGTCACTGCCTGAAATTTCCTTTTTTCTTTTTCTTTTTTAGAAAATCATTTAATCTTTAGAAATTCATAACTTATTCATTTTAACTTAGAAAAATACCAAACCAGTCTCTAAATTTTTCTAAAAATGAGCTCTATATCTTAGGATTGTGTTTGAGTGCATTTGGATCTTTTGAATTTCTGTTGCTTCTTTGTGTACCTCTATAGGAGTCGTTAATGCGACTCTACGTTACGTTTAACAGAGCCGAAGGACCTGCCGACTGAGGAGTACGACCCCGACTACAGCGAGGACTTGGGTGACGACCTGCCAGGTGCCACGCCCCACCCATCTCCGTAGAACCTATTACGCATGCAAATATAGAATTGCTAGCACTTTACTTTTTGTAAATTATTATTGATGATAGGCTGCATGGTAGGTGTTTTACTTTGAGCCCTTTACCTTGTCGTAACCTTACTCCTGCTCACCCTGCTGTTAGGCTAGATGCTCGCATGTTACATATTGCTGCTTTTACTCTTACTCGCATTATATCCGTGATGTGATGCCGGTGAGTGAGAGGCGTATATGTGTAAGGCATATAGTGCCAAGAACTTGATAAACCTGACTAAAGAACTGGGGAGATATTGGCGTGCGTCTTGGGTGAGTGGTGAGGGTTGAGTCGATCAGACAGGATCCTACGACGAGTCTTTGGGGCAAGTCTTGCTGGAGGGGTGCGACCTGGGCATCCCTCAGAGAGGTACTTGTGGCGGGTATATTGGGAGGTGAACTGGGGTGTTGGTTATCCCTGGTGGAGGTGTTGTCGTGGCATGGGGAAGACGGTGTTTCCCCCTTAAGAAGACATCCTGTCTGGTCACCCTAAGGGCTGGTATGTCTTGAGAACCGGAACCATGGGACCTTCGTGCACACCACTCGCTCCCGATGGGCGGGAGACGATTACCCGACTGACTAGGGCGGTGCCAGTACTACTAGGTTGGAAGGTGATAGTGTAGGGAGGTACGGGCATGGGGGCCCACACCCTCCTAAGACAGCGTAGTAACCTTGGGGGCCCGGTACTACGTCTCACAGTCTCAGCGTTTCGGTGGATGCCGGGGTGGCCCAGGGCTGAGTGGTAGGATGGTACTGTACCGGTTGGAAGGCAGTTGGAATCAGCCTAGACGAGCCGGATCGTCGAGGATGGCGATCTTGTGGATTACCAGGTGTACACGCTCTGCAGAGTTGATCGATCTATACGTATAGCCACGTCCGCGGATATGGACATTCCCATGACCTACGCTTCACTTGATTAGATGAGAGGAGTCCTTTCTACCTTTCCCCCGGGTTTTGTGTTGGATTCCGGCTTTGGCCGTTGAGACGAGATCTGAGCGGGAGTCAATCTCGTCATCTAGAGAGAGAAAGTGAGATGAGATGTGTTGTGTGTGGTGGGATTGGGAAAATGTATGACTAAGATGAGTTAAAAACTGAGGAATATTTTATTAAAATATTAACTACTTGCATAGGAAACCCACAGCCTAAGTAGGTCTCTTTCTACTTCCCTCAATGCATTCCACTTTCCACAAAGCATTGCAAGCATAGGGGGGCGATGCGTGGCCAGTACCAAGTGTACTGATAGATTTTTGACAGGTTCCGAGCCCGAGTACGACTACGAGGGTGATGATTGGGAGAATTAGAGGGTCTGTTCTACGCTCAAGCTGGTTCTAGAAGATCGTTTTCCGCTGCTATCTACGTCGGATGCTGTTCCGGATGCTTGTGTGAGTGTGTTCCGCCCTGCGAGGCGAAGAGAATAAATTATGTAAAACTCTCTATTGTACTCTGATATTTGTGCATGACTTTATGTATCGCTGAGATTTGGATAAATTGACGAAATGTTTCGTCATTTTACACTTCGTTTCTATGGATTTCCCTTCATGGAAATCAAGGACGTTTCAGTTGGTACCAGAGCCATGCTGACCCTAGGACGGACCCATAGGATTGGACAATAGTTTTAGGAAAGATCTTGAAACTTTCGGTTATATTACTGACCGTGCTGCATTTTCGTGCACGACTTATCTCATTTTCACACTCTCTTACCTACATTTCGTTCTACCTTACCTATCACATCGCTCTGTTCCACCCTGAATCACCCTGTTTCACTTAAGAATTCATCAAGTATCACTCTGAGTTATAGTGATTCGCCTTGTCTTACCAAGTTTCACTCTGAAATACTCAAGTTACTACATGCATAACAAGGTACTGACTCCGTCTTACGGTTAATTTGCAGATGGCCCCTGTTGCCGAGCTCCCTGTGGATGGACTGGCCTACCGTGGGTTTGCCACGATCCTGTACGACGTGCTGGACTCACTAGGCGTTCCCACAGAGCAGATCGAGTACGTGTGCCGGGGAGAGCCTGGACCCGACGGGTTCAAGGGCCACATCGTGGTCCACCTCAAGGTCCTCGCCAGTGAGTTCGTACCCGTGCTGCGTGCCTTTGAGACACTAGAGGTGGAGAACTCTATTGCTTCATGCGTACAGTCCGTCTCATGCACAGCTCTTCGCAGTGTGATGCGTGACGCACACGACTATCTCAAGACGCGACCGTACCGCCTACTGCCTGCCGCTCTGGACCTAAATAGGTTCTCAGAGCCACAGATCACTACTGCAGATCGTGCTGCGCGCGACAAGGTCGACCCCTGTCTGAGGGCCTCCGCGCAGTACGTCATCGCCCAGGATTGCTACATCATGGATGTAGAGATGCAGAACCGCCGCTACCGTGACCTCCTGTTCCGTTGTGACGAGGAGTTCCTCAAGGTGGAGCGCAAGGAGGGGGAGATGGTCGGCAAGCTCGAGGAGGAGCGCATGGGCTATGATAGGATGAAGACCTTCTACGAGAACCGTGAGCAGTCACTTCAGAAGGAGATCACCAATCTCAAGGACAAGGTTAGGGAGGCCGAACTTCGCCATGACTATCTTGAGTCCAAGGTGCTTGAGTGTGAGGATCGGATTGAGCGTCAGAGGCTTACCCTGAGAGAGCTCCACGAGAAGGAGAAGCAGCGTGGCTTCAAGAAGCTTGCCTTGGAGGCCCGTTGCAACACAATGGAGAAGCTAGCTGTGGAGGCTGCCGTCACCACCACCTACAACATGCACCACTTGGTTCACTACATCAAGAGTACCGAGTACCTCTAGGACAAGGTGAACCGCATTAGTCAGGCTTGGATCGACGCTGATCGTAAGCGCGTCCAGGAAATCGGAAAGGTCCAGGACGTCCTCTTACCTAGGATGCGCAAGAAACCACGCAGACAGCCTTTCCACGTTGAGGCCACCAAACTCAACTTCAAGGCTTGCCCGACTGAGGGTTACTCAGAGGTTTCGAGGACTGAGATGCTAGACTATGCTCTCACTTATGTCGCGAGGATCCACCACTCTGACGATGAGCTTCGTGCCATGGAGGGCACTCCCGAGGCCTCCACTTCTGGTCCTTCTACACCACCCGCCACTCCCGGACAAGAGTAGTCACCTTTTTCACATAATCATGTAATAAGGTAGTAGTAGACATGTTGGGCCCTGTGTGGCCAGAGTTATGATGATGCACTTAAGGAGTAATGTAGGATGTCCCACTTTTGGAGCTGCCTGCGAGTAGCACGATTCTCGCGAATCTGTCAGTGTAGCTACTGGACATATCACAATGTAATAAATTAATGTAATGGATGTTTTGGATCTTATCGCATCTTATGGTTCTTATTGCATCTTTGTATGAGTGTTGGATAGTTATCTCTTTTTAAATTGATAATTCGCTTAACCATGCAACTAATAAAAGTGTTAGACAATGAACCGACCCTGCAGAGAGATGTCTTGCCGCCGATCCGCTCGTCTGAACAACCGCTCGCTTTTCCCCGTGCCTATGGCCCGTGGTCGTGGTCGAGGCCATGGAGGAGACCGGGGAGTTCCCTTCGGTGTTGGGGAGGAGCCTGCACCAGAGGAGCCTGCACTGGGGGCGGGTGCCGCCCAGCATCTTGGAGGAGAAGCACCACCGCCGCCGCCACCACCACAGTTGGCGGAGGTGATGCACCGCCAAACCCGCCTCTTGGAGACACTGGCTCAGGGAATGCTTCACCGCTACGGGGGTCCTCCCAACGACTTCCAGCGGAAGTTGGAGGGTTTTCTCAAGCTGAGGCCTCCTACTTTCGACACCGCCGACGAAGACCCCATCGCCACTGAGGACTGGCTCCATGAGATGGAAAAGAAGCTGGACCTCACCACCTGCACTGACGAGGAGTGTGTGGGGGTAGCCGCCCACTAGCTCACCGACGCTGCACGCGCATGGTGGGACAGCTACTGCGATGCCCACGAGGACCCGGGGAGTATCTCTTGGGAGGAGTTCGCCGAGGCATTTCGTGAGCAACACGTGCCTGAGGGCGTCATGGATGCCAAGGTAGAGGAGTTTCGCAACATTTCCTAGGGCTCCCAGAAGGTTTAGGAGTACACTACTCGTTTCACCCGCATGATGAGGTATGCTCCAGGTGAGACCGATACCGAAAAGAAGAAGATGTACTGTTTCAAGAAGGGGCTGAACTCTCGTCTCAAGGTGGCCCTCTCGGGTCATGCTTGTCGCACCCTTCGTGAGATGGTCAACAAGGTGCTGGAGATGGAGAGGGACCGCCTAGGGGCAGACGCCCTTCACAAGGAGAAGAAGCGCGGGTTCGAGAGTTCCTCTCGTGGCTCGACTTTGCAGAGGCCACGTGCTCACGTGCTCCCTCCGCCCCGCTCTCGCTACACCCAGGGGGCAGTGACCACTCCGAGCCATGGAGGTGGTACCTACAGCGGCAACTACCACTGCCCCGCTCAGAGCCGACCCGCTCCAAATCGCCCCACTCAGGGAGCTGGCACGTGGAGGACCGCTACGCCTACCTCCACAGGTAGCGCACCCTTCACCTGTTTCGGATGTGGCCAGCCCGGTCACAAGATCACTGAGTGCCCTATCAAGAAAGGCACACCGCCTGCTTCGACCCAGACAAGATAGGCTGCTACACCTGCTGCTCCGCACAAGAATGTTGCTGGGCTGTCTGCAGTCGTCTCAACCACATGACCGCGGAGGACGCCCAGGATGCTCCCGACGTGGTGTACGGTATGTTTTTGGTACAGGGAGTTATAGCTTCAGTTTTGTTTGATTCTGGAGCTACTTGTTCTTACATTTCCACTAAGTTTGTACGAGAACATAGCATACCTGTGACTCCCCGCAAGGAGCCCATTGACACTAGGTCTCCTTTGGGTCGCATTTTATGCACCAAGAGATGTCAGGGAGTGAGTATCACCATTGAGGGCTACCCTTTTCTAGCCGATCTCACCTCACTTCCATCTGAGGGACTAGATGTCATACTGGGAATGGATTGGTTGACACAACATAAAGGAGTGATATCTTGTTCACCAAGGTATGTGGAGATCACACACTCGAGTGGACACATAATCCGCTGTAAGCCAAATCAGGGAAAAACAGTCTCTAAGTTGTGTACCCTAGAGGCCAAGACAATCGAGGAGGTACCCGTTGTGAATGAGTACCCTGACGTGTTCCCTGAAGAGTTGCTAGGCATGCCACCTGATCGGGATGTGGAGTTTGTGATTGACCTTCTGCCTGGTACTGGTCCTATTGCTAAAAGGCCCTACCGCATGTCAGTCGATGAGCTAGAGGAGCTGAAGAAGCAACTCAAGGAGTTGTCAGATAAGGGATACATCAGACCCAGTGCTTCACCCTGGGGTTCCCCTGTTTTGTTCATGAAAAAGAAGGATGGATCCATGAGGATGTGCATTGACTATCGGAACTTGAATGCCGTAACAGTCAAAAACAAATATCCTCTGCCCAGGATCGATGATCTTCTAGATCAGCTGAAAGATGCTAAGTTCTTTTCTAAGATTGATCTCAGGTCCGGGTATCATCAGATGAAAATCAGACCCGACGACATTCCTAAGACAGCTTTTGTCACTAGATATGGGCAATATGAGTTCACAGTGGTGTCCTTCGGACTCACTAATGCCCCGGCTTATTTCATGAACATGATGAACAAGGTATTCATGGACGAACTAGACAAGTTTGTAGTAGTGTTCATTGACGACATCATTATCTATTCTTCCACCGCCGAAGAACATGAGCAACACTTGAGAGTGGTTCTAGAGAAGTTGAGGCAAAATCAGCTATATGCCAAGTTCAGCAAATGTGAATTTTGGCTTGAAGAAGTTGCTTTCCTTGGTCATGTACTCACTGTTGAGGGAGTTGCTGTAGATCCCACGAAAATCGAAGCTGTGAAAGAGTGGGAACAACCCCGCAATGTGACCGATATCCGCAGTTTTCTTGGTTTAGCTGGGTACTATCGCAGATTCATCGAGAACTTCTCAAAGATAGCCAAGCCCATGACTAACCTGCTGAAGAAGACTAATGAGTTTGAATGGACGCCTGAGTACGAGCACAGCTTCCAGACTCTGAAACAGAAGCTTACCACCACACCTGTTCTTGCCTTGCCCGATATCCAGAAAGACTTCGTGGTTTATTGTGATGCATCTAGACAGGGACTTGGTTGTGTTCTGATGCAAAGTGGAAGGGTCATTGCCTATGTGTCCTGACAGTTGAAGGACCATGAGCAACGCTACCCAACCCATGATCTGGAGCTTGCCGCTGTCGTGCATGACCTAAAGATATGGAGGCACTACTTGATCGGAAATAAGTGTGATATCTACACCAACCACAAGAGCCTGAAGTACTTCTTCACTCAAGAAGATCTAAACATGAGATAGCGCCGATGGCTTGAGCTTATAAAGGATTATGACCTGGAGATTCACTATCATCCGAAAAAGGCTAACGTAGTCGCTGATTCACTATCATCCGAAAGAGCTATTGCCACAATCTGTCCTTGGAAGCCGTACCACCCGAGCTATGTCAGGAAATGGGCGAACTTCGTCTCAAAATCCTACCCAGGGGTATGTTGAACGAGCTTCGTGTGCAATACGACCTCAAGGATCGGATCTGCAATGCTCAACTGGAGTGTCCAGAAATTTGGGAAATCCGAGAACTCATGAAGAAGGGCAAGTGCTCCGAGTTCAGGGAGGATGAGCAAGGAGTGTACTAGTACAAGGATAGAATATGTGTACCATCTAATTCCGCCTTGCGGTGAGAAATCTTGGAAGAGGGTCATGACTCCAAGTATTGTATTCACCCGGGAAGCACCAAAATGTATGCTGATCTAAAGAAACAGTTCTGGTGGAAGAACATAGAGGCAGATATTGCTGGGCATGTCGCGCGATGTGACATCTGCAATAGAGTCAAGGCTGAGCATCAAAGACCAGCCGGATTGCTTAAACCCTTGGACATTCCGGTATGGAAATAGGAGAGCATATCCATGGACTTTATAGTAGGTTTACCTCGAACTCCTAAAGGCCATGACTCGATTTGGGTGATCGTTGACCGACTGACCAAGGTAGCTCACTTCATAGCTGTGAGGACTGACTACAGAGTTGAGAAGCTAGCAGATTTGTACATCGAGCACATTCTCAGACTCCATGGAGCCCCCACTAGCATAGTGTCTGATCGTGGTACGCAATACGTGTCCAAGTTCTAGAAGAGTCTCCACAAGGCTATAGGGACTTGACTTGACTATAGTATCGCATACCACCCACAGACAGATGGTCAGACAGAGAGAGTTAATCAGATTTTGGAGGATATGCTTCGAGCTTGTGTCTTGAAGTATGGGACCAATTGGGAGAGAAGTTTGTCCCACACAGAGTTCTCTTACAACAACAGCTACAGGCTAGTCTCAAGATATCACCATTTAAGGCTCTATATGGCAGAAAGTGTAGAACCCCTCTGATGTGGTCAGAAGTGGGAGAGAGATCATTCTTTGGCCCCGCAAAGATCAAAGATGCCGAAGTAGGAGTAGCCCAAGTACGAGAGAACCTGAGGATTGCCCAAAGCTGACAGAAGAGTTATGCAGATAATCGTCGGAGAGACCTTTAGTTTCAGGTTGGGGACTATGTCTATCTCAAGGTCTCCCCACTTCGAGGTACCATCAGATTTCATGTGAAGGGAAAGTTGGCACCTAGGTATGTGGGACCTTACAGGATTTGTCAGAGGATTGGCAAGTTAGCATACAAGGTGGAGTTGCCCGAAGAGTTAACAGGAGTACACCCAGTGTTTCACGTTTCTCAGCTACGCAAGTGCTTGCAGTTGCCGGAACAAGAGGTACACGCAGAAGCACTGGATATCTAGGACACCTTGGAGTACAAGGAGCACCCAATCTTAATATTAGACAGAGCTGAGAAGGAAACTAGAAGCACAGTGATACCCATGTGCAAGGTTCAGTGGAGTAACCACACAGAACAGGAAGCTACATGGGAGAAAGAGTCCGAACTCCGGATGCTTTACCCCTACCTCTTTGAAAGGTATGCCACACCTTAAATCTCGGAACGAGATTCCTGTGAGGGGGAAGGACTATAACAACCCAGAAATTTCCAGGAAACAAAAATCACAACTGCAATTTTTTTTTCTAAAATAACCTATGTTTGGTGAGGTGTCATATAGGAAACCTAACCTAGTTGCACAAGTAGCACCTAAAATAGCTAATTACATCCTTGCATTTAATCATACATGCTTGAGTTGGATTTTATGTTCTTTGAATTGAATTAAAAGCAACAACATTTCTTGAATTAATTGCTTAAGTAAATAAGTATAGAAATATAAACCTATTAAATAGTTGGAAACCAAAAATATATTTTTGTGGGCCCCATTGTGTTAACCAAGTGGAGGCAATATATTGGTATGCATACACATGCCTTGGCATAATGGGAATAAAGGAGAGATAAATAGAAAAGCTTGATGTTTAAATCAGAAAAAGGAAAAGAAACCCTATGTGGCCCAGCCAACCCCGCCAAACCGGCCTGCCAAGCTAGCCCAAGCCGCACAGTGCGCGCCCAACCGTGCGTGGGCCGGCCCAGCAGGCTACCGCTGGCCCACACCGCACTCACGCGCACACACGCTCACCGCGCGATGAGCGGCCCAGCAAGCCGCACACGCCTTGGCCCACGTCAAGCGCCAGAGAGCAACGCGCCTCCATCTTCTTGCGTCGCTGACCGACGGGACCCGCAGGGTCGTCCCCAACCTCCTGCTCCCTCTGTTCGCTACAAGAACGACGAGAAGCAGGGGACAGGGTCACGCAAGAAGCATGGGGAGATTCCCTCTGCCCCCCTGCTCTACCATGCGCGCCAAGGAGCAACCCGGCACCACTCATCAGCCGCTCGCGTTTGCCGGTCACACCCCAAGCACACCCCCGAAGCCGCGCGTGAACGCGCCATGACCCACCGAGCTCGGCCGCCTTCTGACACCACAAAACTGTCGCGGAATCGCAGCTGGCACCACCATTCTCGAGTCACGCCGACCCCACGCACCTAGGACCCTAGCCAAAGGGGCATGGATCACCGCCACATGGCTCGGATGCCCCCATCACCGTTCGCCCGCCATTGATGAGCTCGGACTATAAAGTCCCGAGCCGAACCCTAGCCTCTCCCATCCTCCACACGCCACCGCCCTGGTGGTCTCAACACACCGCACCGTTCCAGAGAGGAGAAAGGGGAGAAGGGAGGAGAGGCAAAGGAGAAGTCGCAAGGAAGAACCGGGACCATGAGGGGGCACCGACCGACCTTGTCGGAGACGAAGGCGACACCGGAACCCCTCTTCTCCACCACCGGTCTGCACTGCACGGCTTCACGGCTACACAGCATCAACTCGCCCTGCATCGGTATCCTTTCACCATCACCACCTCTGGTGAGTCACCGTGCCCAGCTCCTCTCACCTCGATCACCACTGTGACGTGCACCGGCATCGCCACGGCCACTTCGTATCGGAGATGGTCATGGCAAGACCGTGAACACCGCTGCACACGCGCGCGCACATCATTAGGCCTAGCCACTAACCGTTTTGCTCACCAAGGGCTAGTGAACGCCGACGGCAGCGCGTCACGAGACATGCTCGCCATGGCTAAAGCTCGCCATGGCAAGGTCATGTTCTCGCCGTGATAACGCAGTAGAGATGGGAGGAAGGGAGCTACCGGATTTGCCTTGGTGAAGAACACACCATGCGCACCTTGAAGAGAAGGAGGGATCCCCGGAGGCCTGTCCGGCGGTGTTCCGCCCGGTCGGAGCCGTCGAGCCGCCATCACCGCGGAAGGTCCTGTTAGAGCCCAATTTCATTGTTTTGACCCCATCTTCGTACTCCTTTTGCGGCCGCAAAATGGTAGGCGACCTTATCACCCGAGCCAAGTCACCGTGGAGGCCTTGCCGCCGCTCACCACACCGGTCGAGCCGCCACCGCCATGAACAAGCCCCTAGACATGCTCCAATCCGTACTGTTGACCCCTCTAAGGAGTTCCATGAGACAACACGGTGCCCTCGGGCCTACGATTTTTGCCCTTGAGCCCTCAGAGCGCGAGCTCGGCTGCTCGCCGCCGGTGAGAGCACGACCGAGAAAAGGAAACAGGGGAAGGAGGAGCAGCAGCGCTGCTTGGTGCACCGGTTGTACCGTGAGCCAAGAGTGGAGGAAGAGGGGGTGGACGTGGACCACCATGGACCACGTTGAGTCCCCTGCACCGCACGTTCAGGTCCACCATAGTTTGTGCCCATGAGTTTCTGAGCCCAGTTCGGAGCCCAGGAGGCGACATGGAAGCACTAGAGCTTGCCACGTGGCGGGCCTGGCCCGGCCCAACCCGGCCCATATCCAGCCCTGACCCAGCCCACCAAGACCCGGTCTCGGCCCGGTCAAAGTTGACCATTGACCGTTGACCAGTCAACGGGACCCACATTTCAGTGACTCGCTCTGTTTCGGCCAATCAGAGCTTGACACGTGTCACTGCCTGAAATTTCCTTTTTTTCTTTTTCTTTTTTAGAAAATCATTTAATCTTTAGAAATTCATAACTTATTCATTTTAACTCAGAAAAATACCAAACCAGTCTCTAATTTTTTCTAAAAATGAGCTCTACATCTTAGGTTTGTGTTTGAGTGCATTTGGATCTTTTGAATTTCTGTTGCTTCTTTGTGCACCTCTATAGGAGTCGTTAATGTGACTCTACGTTACGTTTAACAGAGCCGGAGGACCTACCGACTGAGGAGTACGACCCCGACTACAGCGAGGACTTGGGTGACGACCTGTCAGGTGCCACGCCCCACCCATCTCCGTAGAACCTATTACGCATGCAAATATAGAATTGCTAGCGCTTTACTTTTTGTAAATTATTATTGATGATAGGCTGCATGGTAGGTGTTTTACTTTGAGCCCTTTACCTTGTCGTAACCTTACTCCTGCTCACCCTGCTGTTAGGCTAGATGCTCGCATGTTACATATTACTGCTTTTACTCTTACTCGCATTATATCCATGATGTGATGCCGGTGAGTGAGAGGCGTATATGTGTAAGGCATATAGTACCGAGAACTTGATAAACCTGACTAAAGAACTGGGGAGATATTGGCGTGCATCTTGGGTGAGTGGTGAGAGTTGAGTCGATCGGACAGGATCCTACGATGAGTCTTTGGGGCAAGTCTTGCTGGAGGGGTGCGACCTGGGCATCCCTCATGAGAGGTACCTGTGGCGGGTATATTGGGAGGTGAACTGGGGTGTTGGTTATCCCTAGTGGAGGTGCTGTCGTGGCACGGGGAAGATGGTGTTTCCCCCTTGAGAAGACATCCTGTCTGGTCACCCTAAGGACTGGTATGTCTTGAGAACCGGAACCATGGGACCTTCGTGCACACCACTCGCTCCCGATGGGCGGGAGACGATTACCTGACTGACTAGGGCGGTACCACTACTACTAGATTGGAAGGTGATAGTGTAGGGAGGTACGAGCATGGGGGCCCACACCCTCCTAAGACAGCGTAGTAACCTTGGGGGGCCGGTACTACGTCTCACAGTCTCAGCGTTTCGGTGGATGCCGGGGTGGCCCAGGGCTGAGTGGTAGGGTGGTACTGTACCGATTGGAAGGCTGTTGAAATCAGCCTAGACGAGCCGGATCGTCGAGGATGGCGATCTTGTGGATTACCAGGTGTACACGCTCTGCAGAGTTGATCGATCTATACGTATAGCCGCGTTCGCGGATATGGACATTCTCATGACCTACGCTTCACTTGATTAGATGAGAGGAGTCCTTTCTACCTTTCCCCGGGTTTTGTGTTGGATTCCGGCTTTGGCCGTTGAGACGAGATCTGAGCGGGAGTCAATCTCGTCGTCTAGAGAGAGAAAGTGAGATGAGATGTGTTGTGTGTGGTGGGATTGGGAAAATGTGTGACTAAGATGAGTTAAAAACTGAGGAATATTTTATTAAAATATTAACTACTTATATAGGAAACCCACAACCTAAGTAGGTCTCTTTCTACTTCCCTCAATGCATTTCACTTTCCACAAAGCATTGCAAGCATAGGATGAGCGATGCGTGGCCAGTACCAAGTGTACTGATAGATTTTTGACAGGTTCCGAGCCCGAGTACGACTACGAGGGCGATGATTGGGAGAATTAGAGGGTCTGTTCTACGCTCAAGCTGGTTCCAGAAGATCGTTTTCCGCTGCTATCTACGTCGGATGCTGTTCCGGATGCTTGTGTGAGTGTGTTCCGCCCTGTGAGGCGAAGAGAATAAATTATGTAAAACTCTCTATTGTACTCTGATATTCGTGCATGACTTTATGTATCGCTGAGATTTGGGTAAATTGACGAAATGTTTCGTCATTTTACACTTCGTTTATGTGGATTTCCCTTCGTGGAAATCAAGGACGTTTCACACCGCCTCTCCCTCTGCTTCCACCATCGTCCTTGCACTCATGGTGAACATCGTGATGGACCTGTCCTGGATCTGGTAAGTGCATCCTCCCTGCGCTCCTAGTGATCGTCGCCGGTGCCCTGCAAGCAGCTCGGAGCCCTCAGCCCTTCCCGACGGCCTTCGCTCCGATGCTACCGAGGCCATCCACGCCGGTCCGTGGCAACAACACCGACGTCGACTGTGGAAAAATCATTTTTTATTTCCTGAGGTGGCCTCGACCCAGTGCTTTTGTTCATTTATCTACTCTGTGGTGCTTCAGTTTGCCTTGATTCGGTTCTCTAGTCCTGTTGTGCCTCGATCTATTTGGTTCTCTATACTCGTGTGCCTCAGTCTAGTCCACGATGAGGAATCCGATGGTTCAAAAATTGCATGATTCATATTTGTATTTATTAATTAGTTTATTGGCTTATTGTTTTGTCATATTGGATTTGTCCTATTGGATTTCGTAAGGGATTCGATTACATGCGCTTCAATGTACGAGTTGTATCTGGACTCAGCCTCTACTTGCTGTTGCAGCAACACGGGAAAAAAACAAGAAACGGAAAGAAATAACCGAATCTAATTAGACACGGACAAATGATAAAAGAATATGGATTAGGCTGGACGAAACTAAAAAAGGGGCAGAAATTTTATTTTAGATTAGAAACAGGATTATATTCTATTCATGTTAGTTAGAATCGTCAAGAGTTCTATTTAGAGTACTTAGGATCTGAGGAATCTATTTAGATTAGGATTCCTACTCCATATTGGTCTAGACGCGAGCTATTCTAACTCGTATGAGCACGGGTTATATATATAAAGTCCGGACGGAAGAAACTCTCCATTATCCGTTAATTAGAGGGATACGGACCAAGAAAATGGACGGACCAAAAAAAGGGGTTGAGAAATTTTGGCTCTTTATTATTAGGTATAGATACGTATGGTATGTATTGTGTTACATAATAAACAAATAAAGAGAATACACAAATATATTAGTTAAGATATTAAACATGATTTTGTATAGTTATGTTTCCTCAAATTCTAGCTCACGCTGAGTACACTTTGTTGGACTAGTTGTGTTCTAAATAAACAGATAACAATCGCAAGTATGACCATATGGCATCGTCTGAAGACCTACACTACACCTCTGGTGAACAGAGTCGTAGGAGACACGACACAATGTTCTACACTTCCTGTTGCCATTTCCTAGCGAGGCAAAAATAGATCAAAGGACAGTGAGGCCAGCAAAGAAAGCAAAAGGCGAGACGAAAGGTGCACAATGGCGCTCACTTTGCTCGTGTTGGATTGCTTGCCTTGCATTCTTCGCTCCTCACCACTTGGGAGGCAACACGCAGCCCCACAATTGCAACTTGCAATTGTGGTTCTTGGCCTTGAGCGTACAAACAATAATTCTGATGCAACTACTGTTATAACAAGTATCGCCCCGTTCACTTGGCTGAAAAGTCATAGCCGAAAGTACCGTTCGCTGATTTGTTATGAGAAAAAACATTGTCCGTTGGCTAAAAAAGTATGATTTATAAGACAAGCAAACAGGGCGTATAATGCCAAATGCCACGGTGTCAGAGGTAGTGGTGTGCAGGGCAACAAATTAAAATAAGATCAGAGGACGAAGGGGACATAACCAACCAATGTATATGGAGCTAGATTAACAGTGAGGATGATTAAGGTAGCATTTGGTTAGAGAGCCATGTAAGATGGAATAATTTATCTTTATTTTTACAACATGATTGTTCTATGTTCTATGTTCAGTTGGAAGGATAGAATGGCTTTATTCTTTTGTTTGGTTGGAGGAACAAGGATGGAATCGTGTGTGTTATGTTAACCATTGTTAATAGGAGACCCACCTGTTAGTCAAACAATCTCCATCCCTTCCTTTCTGTTTCGCTTGGCACAATCCATCTCCTATCCTGCAGTATCCACTACTCGCGCCTGCACCGTCTTGTTGTCGCCACCTGGGCAAACCCATGCCTACTATTGTCCACTTGTATGGCGCCATTGTCCGCCTATGCCTTCTGCCGCCTCAAGCGTCCACCGTCCCCATATTTGCGAAATCTAGGATAAACTTGAGCAATTGTTATTATAACAACCTTTCTCAAAGAAACAATTGTTTTTTCATAACAAATATTAGTTTAAGAATTTAGAAAGTCCTCCCGAGATCAAAGGCATCAAGAATACTCGTGTGGCATTTTAACAAGCACTCGTAGCATGTCACATAGACACATTAAGCCATGTCATGATCTTAGCTTAAATGTCTAACTCCTATCCGTATATGTTCGTCTCTGTAATCCTACATATCTCATTTCTAGTCTCTTTCCTAGATATTCGAGTCCTAGTCTTATTTTTCGATGATCAAATGCAGAAACAAAAATGGTTAAGAGGATCTCTCTATCATGTCTGTCTGTGTTTATCTCTAGCGAGGAGCCAAAGCCGATTGAAATCTGGTTAAACAAGACCTAATACTTAACATAGACCTTGTTTGGTATAGCTCTAAATGACTAGGGCTCCTTGCTACTAGTCGGTCGAGGAGTCAGAATAAATAAAGAAAAATATAATAGATTCACTTGCGCATAATTTATTTTCAAAAAGTATACAAATATTGATCATTACTGAAGTGCACGTAGCAACCAGACCTAAAGTTGTACCGATCATGCATGGCCATATTTTTGCTGGAGCTGAGTCAAGTGCCACAATTGCAAACAGTGAGTCCAGCGAGGTCTTGTTGTGTCCCAGTAGCAGTAGAGTTCTTGTGTTAACATCGCCATCACCGATATTCTTTCCAGCTTCCTCTTTCCTTTGTAGTGCCCATTTATTTCTTTGATATTTTTTTTTGCAACTAAACTCTTCTTTTCTAGAAATCTCTATATAATTCAAGTCAAATTCATATGCTCGGTCGGACCCGACCAATGTTCGTGTAAATCACAGGCACCACCGGACAGGGCACGAAAGCCTCACTCACGCATCTTTCACGAGGGCCTGACCTGAAGATTCTCACGGCTGTCCAGGGCATGGGAGATACCATACCACGGCCACCACCGGAGGCCAAGAATTCTCTCCCAAGATTGCGTCTTCCCTCCGAACAAACCAACCTTTTTTTTTTCCCTGCAGAACCGAGCAAAAAGCCGCATCAAATCAGGGAGCCCCCTTTCCCTCTCCCTGGAGGCATTTTGGTTCTCACCCACGCACGGACGCACACGGCCACTGAAACTGTCCGATTCCCCCGTCTCCGCGCGCCGGCCCTGAGCCACTGGAAAAACCACGCCTTTCCGAGTGGATCTGCGAGCAAGGCGGGAGGAATGCGCAAGTTGGGGCCGAGAAGCATCCGGCAACAGAAGACGACTTCGACCCGCCTGTTTCTTTCGGTGGTGTGGGGGCTGCCTGTGGCCTGTGGCTCTGTGGGCTCGGTGCCGGTGCCCTTTCCAGGGGAGGAGAGCGCAGCGGCTGGAGGCATGTGATGCCTTGTGCCTCCGCCATTGGTGGAATATTCCGTTCTGGTCATCGAGATTTTCTCCTCTATATCTAATTCTTTCACACTTATCCATCCTCTATATCCTCTCTATCCACTATGGGACCCACTTGCCACTTTATCTAAATATATTCATGTGATATCTAGTTTTGAAGAATTTATTCAAACAAATTTAATGGTGCAATCGGAATTTAATTTGATTTTTTGGTTTGTGAGTTATAATATTTTTTGTTACAGAAAAAAAAATAGGGCCCGCTGCTGCACTCTCTCCCACACTCTCTCTGTCGCGGCCGCTGCCTCGCGCGCGCTCTCGCATGGGGTCAGCGCGGTAGCGGAAGGACGCTCCGTCCACTTATTTACCGGATAAGAAGACACACGCTAATTTACAGCATGGTATAGAGTAACCAGCTGCGACTCTTTTTTCTCCAAATCGCTACTGCCGGAGGATACGGTGCACTCAAGTCTTAGTACTAGTAGTATAGTAGTGCTACAGACGGAGTACTAGGCCTGATCTCGGGCACAGTCATAAACAAACTGTGATCTGACCATTTTCTAAGTCAGAAACTAAGCTGTCATTTCGCCAGCAAAGTACAGTTCTTGAGACCACTAAGACCAGGTTTTCAGCCAACAATGATAAGCTTTGCATCTGCATCATGGTTCCGTTTTATCGCATCAAAAGCGACAGGAAACAGCTGATGAAAACTACAATCCTTTCATCACCATCATGATTAATAACAAACAAAAGGGCAGGTCAATGAGAGGGTGACAGGTGCTAATACACCCCCAGCTTAATAAAGATAAATAAGAACCCTTACAAGACACTAAACAGCATGCTGCTGCTGATGCTACTTGCTATCCCAAATACATGACGTTAACCGATCAACACATCATCACAAAGAAAAGGCTAGCGTAATCACGTCATCTAGTAGTAGTGTGCCAAATTACAGTAGGAAATTGTTTCACTGCGGGCGTACGTGGGCTTATGTACACATAGGCGAAATGCAGAGATCCCATTGTCCATAAAGTTTCTGTATTTTTTTTCTTCCTTTTTCCCCTCTTCCTCCCGTCTCTGGAACACACGGCAGCGAGCTCAGCTCAGTTGCAGCAGAACGCGAGCGCTCGGCTGCTGACTGTGCTGAGCTCGGAGCTGTCTGCATGAACCATCCATCATCCATCTGTAGCAAGAATGTGTGCTGTACCCCAAATGTTATTTGCCTGTTTGATTGAAACCAACAACAGACACGCGCAACAGACTCGTGCGTGGCCAAAGACGAGAGGTGTTTTCCTCTTTCTGCCATGGTATTGCTGGGCAAAAACCAGTCAGCCGAGAGGCTGCAGCTGGCCGCAGTGCATCTGCATCTGCATCAGAACAGAGTCGTCCAGGAAGCCTGCACCGTGATAGGAATTGACGCCGGGCTCGAGTTTCACGTTGCCGTAGGAGTGCGGCAAGAAGTGGTGGTGGTGGTGCGGCGGCGGGGGCGGGGGCTGGCTGTCGACGAGGACGCCAAACTGCTCGGAGATGACCTGGCCGCCGCCGCCGGTGGACGAGGGTGTGGAGGTGGAGGTGAGCACGGAGGGCGGCGAGGCCGAGGGGTTGTTGCCGCCGCCGGCGTCGTCGTCGGGGAGGTTGACGGTGGTGATGTCGTGGATGCTGGAGCGGCGCTTGTCCTTGCCACCGGAGTTGAGGCGGATGAAGTACTTCTGCGCGTGGCTGGCCACCTGCGTCGGCGTCCGGCTCGTCACGAAGTTGCGCGAGATGTTCCGCCAGTCCCCGCGCCCGTACTTCTTCAGACCCATCAAGAACAGCCTGCGGCACGGTAGGCAACCAAAGAAGATTTGATTAGCCATGGAAGGAAATCTCACCAATCAGGCGCGCGCGCAAGTTCCATTTGTTGTGTGAGTGAGAGGATCAATTGGGCTTGGGGCTACGGCTTACTTGTGCTCCTCCTCCGTCCAGGGGATGCCCTTCTTGCGCTCGTGGTCCGGCCCGCGCTCGCGCTTGCCGCCGCCAACCACGTAGCAGGAGCGCTTAAAGCCCAGCGCGCCGGCGTCACCGACGCCGCCGCCGTCCCACTCGAACGTGAACCCGGCGGATTGCGACGCGCCGCCGCCGCCGCCACCACCGCCGTAGTGGGGGAAGGGCACGAAGCCGGCCTCGATGAAGCCGACATCGCTCTCCAGGTCGTCGTAGTGGGCGGCGACGTCGGCCGCCGTCCTCCCGGGCAGCATCTGGGCCACCCGCTCCCACCGGTCCGGCGCGTCCGAGTCGACCCGCGCCAGCGCGCGCTCGAACATCTTGTTCTCCTCCACCGTCCACGTCCCAGGACCGGCCCGCCGGTCCGGCGGCAGGAACCGCCCGCCGCCCGCCGCCTGCCCCGCGAAGTAGGGCGGCGGCAGCACCTCCATCCACAGCTCCGTCATCAGCGTACGTACCTCCACCACTCCCGCTCCGCTAACGAACCGACCCAAGATTTCGCCTCGCCTTTCCCTGTCGGAATCGGAGGACACGGAGCGGAAGGCGGCGAGCCCTTGGTCAGTCAGCCCGGAGCGGCGAGGAGGGGGAGGTGGGAACGGGCGGCGCGAGGGGGGTATTTATGGTGACGCAGCGGGAGCCGGGGCCAGTGGATGATGCCAAAGTGGCCAGGGGTGATTCGGCCTCCACCGCGGGAGCGCTTGAAACTTTAAAGAAAGCGGCGAGCCACTGAGCGAGCGCCTTCGACGATGCGGATTGGCCCGTGGTGGAGTTCGTGGCCTCCCAACCAAAAACAAAAGAAAGAGAGGCCTCTTCTCAGTTCTCACTCACTCACCCTATCAATCCTGCTGCCGCCACTCTGCTCGAGCTCGCTGTGTTTGGCACCGTTTAGATGCCAAAAATTTTACTAAAATTTTCAGATTCTCCGTCACATTGAATCTTTGAACGCATACATGAAGCATTAAATATAGATAAAAAATAAAACTAATTACACAGTTTAGACGAAATGGACAAGACAAATCTTTTAAACCTAATTAAACTATGATTGGATAATATTTATCAAATAACAACGAAACTGCTACAGTAACGTTTTGTCAAAAATTTTGTCAACTAAACAGCCTCTTTGTCCCGCTCAGCAGCCGCGCACGGAGCAGGCAGCGGGAAGCTCGGCGTTGCCCCGTGCGCGACCGCAAGGAGCGTGCTTGTTCGTCCCCGTCCCCGTCCAGGCTGGAGGAGTTATACTTTCTGTGTGGTCGCAGGGGCGACGTCGTGATGGACCCTTTGATGCCCTTTTCTTTATTGGCTGTTCGTTGCTTTGCTTGCCGCTTCTCCCAATGCTGGACTCGGCTGCCGCCGCTTTAATTAATTTATGCCCATTTATGGATTCCTGTAGGCCTACACCATACTGCGCATTTCTTGATGAGGTCCCGTTTAGTTTCAAAATATTTCGCGAAAAAACAGTAGATTTTTCGTTACCTCGAATCTTTGGACGTATGTATGGAGCATTAAATATAGATAAAAAATAAAACTAATTATACAGTTTAGACGAAATGGACCAGACGAATCTTTTAAGCCTAATTAAGCTATGATTGGACACTAATTATCAAATAACAACGAAAAATGCTACAGTAGCATTTCGCAAAATATTTCAGGAACTAAACAAGCCCTAACCTCCTGACTGCCTAGCTTCAGTAGTTTGCCACTCTCTGTTTTTTTTTTTTTGATGAAAAACCTTCTCGCCGCTCGCCGGCATGGTCCAAAATAGCAGCGGCCAAGGTTGGGGGTGCATGGAAAACCGCTTGCCACGAAACTAGAAAGGAGAGAGGGGCACATGGCGGTCTACCATGGGCAGTGAGGAAAACCAGAAGTCCAGAACCACATCTACCACGGATTTATAAGAGGGAGACGACTCGGGTGGTACGCGGTAAGATGATCCTAGAGCCTCTCATCCAGCGCACGGTAGCTTTGGGCCTGTTCTCGTACTCATGGACTTCTATATTCATCTTCTATACGTTCTAGTCAGCAAGATTATCTTCTCTATACTTAATTCTCCCGCACCCATCCATCCTCTATATCATCCTCTATCCACTCTATCCACTGTGGGACCCACTTGTCACTTTATCTAAATATATCCATGTGTGATCTAGTTTTGAAGGATTTATTAAGACGAATTTAATGGTGTAATCGAAATTTAATTTAGATTTTTGGTTTGTGAGTTATATCATTTTTTCCTTTGTTTAGCTAGTGGGGTCCGCCACTACAGATTATAGAGTAAGCACAGTACTACTCTAGATATAGAGTGAGAGAAAGGATATAGTATCGTTTTAGAGTACCCAGTGCAGCAGTTTTTACTCTATATTCATACTCTAAAGCTTTAGAGTATCGTTTTAGAGTACCCACTGCGGGTAGTCTTAGGCCTCGTTTAGATCCTAAAATTTTTTTAAGAAAAATTCTTGTAGCACTTTCGTTGTTATTTGGTAAAATTTGTTCAATCATGGACTAACTAGACTCAAAAGATTCGTCTCGACATTTACAGACAAATTATGTAATTAGTTATTTTTTATCTATATTTAATACTCCATACATGCGTCCCAAGATTCGATGTGACAGGTACTGTACAAAAATTTTAAGATCTTTTTGAACTAAACAGGACCTAAGCTGCAACCGTAGCGAACAGACCAAAATTTATTTAAGAATAATCTTTAAGTTTAATAGATCTACTTATATTCTCCTATTTGTTGCATTGCCCCTACTCGTCAATGTTCGGAAACCGGAGGGCTACTCCTGCCCTAGCGCTGCCACCGCCGCCGCCGCAGCCCCCCGCCGTCCACCACCGCTGGTCCCCCTCCCTTCTCCTCCGGCATCTCGCCGGGGGCTGAACGGAGTGGGGATCCATTGTTTTTAATAAGTTTTTCCCAGAGTCATTAGGATTAGTGTCTCTTCATGCCAAATTATTTGGTACTGGAGTTTTATCTCCTCCTTCTCCTCATCTCTGGCGACGGTGAAGGGGAAGGGTGGATTCGTCTTCTCCATGGCGGCTCCGTTGAAGATGAGGGCGACAACGTTGGCGTCAGCATCTTCATCGACATGACCACATGGAGACTTTTGTTTCCGGACGGCGGCATCAAGGCGGAGATGATGTCGCCGCCATGGAATAATTTTCTCCGGTCTCTTCTCCGTTTTACTGTGGTTAGATCTGGCCACGATGAAGGACTAGGGAGAATAATTTTCAGATCAGTCTTTATTCCTCTTCGGTGGCAGAAAGAAGAAGAAGAAAGACACCAGAAAGAAGAAGTTCCTCAATTCCGCCTACAGGAATGTTGGCCGTTGTTCGTTGGGCATTTGTTCTCAGGCCATTTGCCGAGTGTTTGCCTGTGCGGTCATCCATACTGCAAAGCATCTAACAGGTTAGGTTTTGAGTTGTGCTATTCACAGTGTGGGTACTATTTTGTAATCCAGAGTGCTTGTAACGTGTTGATGTACCCTGCTATCATATAATATAATTCTTCTTTCGTCGCAAAAAAAAAAAATACTCGTCAATGTTCGGTACTCTGTTTCTCAAATAGAAATGACCACCCTAAGTCAACTCTAAGCGGCAAAGCAACCAACCTTAATGTTCAGCGTGCATAAGCTTTGGTAATGCTCCACCTCAGACGTCCATTCCGTATCCGTTTGTCAGGACGTTGTTCCCCTCACCACATCATGGCTGTGTTCAGTTCCGCAAAAAAAACACTGTGCAAACAAAAGATTCTCTGTCACATCAAACTTGTGATACATGCATGTAGTACTAAATGTAGATGAAATCAAAAACTAATTGTACAGCTTGGTTGTACTTTGCGAGACGAACGTTTTGAACTTAATTAGTCAACGATTGGACACTATTTACCAAATAAAGCCAAAACATGCTACAGTACTTTTTTTACACATTTTCGCGGAACTAAACACACCCCATATGGAGTACATGGTTTATTATACATATAAAAAAAGAACGATATTTTCCCCATTCGCAACGGCCATATCCGCCGAGGCGTTTTACACCCCCACACCACGCCCGCCCTGGCTCCTGCTCCAGCTTCGCCGCGCCGTCCCACAGCTCCTGGTCCTCTTCCACGCGCCCGCCCCGTCGCTCCTGAAGCTGCTCCCAGCGCCGCTCCTGTTCAGTGTGCCCGCCCTGCTGCTCTTGCTCCTGTTCCGCGTGCCCACCCCGCTGCTCTTGTTGCTGCACCTGCTCCACTGCCTGCCCCGCTCGACGACGCGGACAGGCACCGCTAGTGCAAGGAAAAGCGCCGGGCCCTGGTGCGGAAGCCCTTCGGCCTCTGGCGCCCCGATGCAAATGGCGAAGGAGGCCGTACCGAGATACGATGCATGTTGCAAGTGTACAATTCAAATGTTTCATATGTTTTAGAGATACGTTGCAAGTGTTTCATTCGGATATTGCAAAAGTAGATCGGGTTGTTGCATATGTTGCAAGCATCTATCTCCAATGTTTCATCTATTTTTTTAGACGTATGTTGCAAGCATATGTTGCAAGCATCTATCTCCAATGTTTCATCTGTTTTTTCAAACGTATGTTGCAAGTGTGTTTATCTGGAGGTTACATATGTTGCAGACATATGTTGCAAGTGTTTTATCTAGATGTTACGTATATTTGCAATGGCTTTTCAAGTGTTTTTAAAGTGTTTCAGACGAATATTTCAAGTGTTTTATTTGTCTTCTTTTATATGTTGCAAGTGTTATATCTGAATGTTTCAAAAGAAGATCGGGATGTTGGACATGTGAAAGCCCAAGTTTGGTTTTGGTAATTAATGACACCAAGTTGCTAATGCCATGTGTTAAGTGTTTTGAGTTAGGCATAAGCAACACATGTGATGAAGGTGTATGTGGCAAGGAGTGGTGGCCACAAGATCACAAAGAGATGGTGCATGGACATGAAATGATGATCATGGTGGAGATGCACATAATATGATGGACATGATGATCAAGTGGAAGAGAAGGATCTAAGAGCGCAAGGCAAAGGTATAACCATAGGAGTTTTCCTTTTGTCGGTCTAAGATGAGTAGAGAAGTGATTGACCGAGTTTAGGATACATAGCCGACTATCAAGAGGGGCAATCACGGTTAGCTCGGAAATCAAGTGTCACTAGATCAATGTCTTGAGCATATGCATTAGGATCTAGTTGAGAGCTAACATAACGCCTTGGAAAATATTTGTGAAATGCTAACACACATGCACATGGCGGTGTACACCTGGTGGTGTTAGCACATTTGCGAAGGCGGTGTAGTTTAAGCGGTTGAGAGGGATTTGGGTTCCTCTCTCCCTCCCGCCGAGCTTGCGAGGCGAGATTCGGCGCTTTTAGGGAAGTGAAATGCCTATTTTCCACTACGCTGGAAGTCGAAAAAGAAACGGAGGCGAACGGCGGTCACTGTGGTGACCGGACGCTGCACCGGACGCGGTCGCGGTTTGACCGGACGCGTCCGGTCAGTTCACACGGCGCAGCAAGGGTTTGTGACTAGACGCTGGTCTGGCCTGACCAGCGCGTCCGTTCAGTTCACCTGTGCGCAGAAGAAGGGCGCGCGACTGGCGCGTCCGGTCCCTCACGGAACCGGAGCGTCCGGTCAGGCGTCCAGAGGGGCAGAACGCAGCGGAGTGCTGATCGGATGTGCGGCGCGTCCGGTCACGTGTGATCGGGCACGTCCGGTCGCGGTGGGAGCTTACTGGACGCCGACCGGACGCTAGGTGCAGCGCATCCGGTCATTCGCTAGAGCGTGTCTGGTCACAGCAACGGTAACTTCTGACGCGCACTGTTCACGCTTGTCCTGTAGTGACCGGACGCGTCCGGTCACCCTGACCGGTGCGTCCGGTCAGCGCGTTTTGAACTGTGTCGTCCGGTAACGGCTAGCTGCGTACCCCTTCGCTATAAATAGAAGATGTCCGGGGTTTGAGGGCAACTCTTGCATATTTTGAGACCTAGAGACATCCTTTGAGCTATAGAACAACCCCTCCACTCATCTCTTTGCTTAGTTGCACATCTTAAGTGAGATTGAGTGAGATTCAAGTGTATTGCTTGAGAATTGCATTCTAGAGGCACTTGATCTTCGAGTTGCTGTGGATTTCTTGTTACTCTTCCGTGTTTCCCGACACGGTAGATGGCTTGGAGCAGCGAAGGTGATTGAGCTCGCGATTGGAGATTGTTGGAGCCCTCACCAAGTGTTGTAAGGGGTTCTTGATCCTTCCCCACGGGAGTTCACGAATTGGATACTCTAGTGGAGCTCGTGGCTTGGAGGATCCCCGTCTTGTGTGCAGTTGTGCGGCGCCCGCCGAGGGCTCGACTCTTGATAGTCGATTAGCTCGCGAACTGACAAGTGGGTGTATCGCCACAACGGGGAGTAGCTTGCCGAGAAGCAAGTGAACCTCGGGATAAATTCTTGTGTAATTCTCTTCCCGAGGATTTCTCTTGTGTGATTGATTGATTGATACTTCTTATCTCTACACGGTGGTATAATCACTCGAAGATCTTCTCTCGTATTACTTCTTATTTCTAGCTTGTAGTTGTTGTTGTGTTTAGTGGATAGCCTTGTACTAGACTTGTGTAGGTGGCTTGCTTAATTAGTTAGAGCTAGTGCTTTTGCTTCGCCACCTTTCGTACTAACTTGTGGTTAAGTAATTCTTGTATAAGCTTTAATTAGGATATTCACCCCCCCCTCCTCTAGCCTATTTGGACCTTACAACATGTTGCAATGGTGTTTCAAGTGTGTCCTAAATGTTTTACCTGTTTTTAAATGTATGTTGCAAATGTTTCACCTGGATGTTGTTGAAAGGTCCTTGTTTGATTTTGGTTATTGAGTGACAACCTAGGTGGACTAATTGTATTTAATATGAGATACATAGGTGATTAGTCCATAGGTACATGTGTGTAAGCAACATATGCCATGACGGTAAAGATGGCTCGGAGATGTTGCAAAGCTTACACATGTGTTGATGAAGGAGCTCATTGCACATGAGACATGACATTGAGTCATGTGATCAAGGTGGAGAAGATCAAGACATGACTTGGCTTGACAGACCAGTTGCAAGTGTGAAGGGCAAGTCAAAGGCTTCGAAGCAAGGGACCACATGTGACGGTGAAGCTTGAGCAAGACTTGGCACCGATAGACTGACGCAAGGGTGAAGAGCAAGTAAAGTCAAGATCGATGAACCAATATGATCATGTGATGATATGAAGTGGATCGTATCATTGTTGATTGTGTTGGTGCATGTGTTGCATCGACATTGGAGGAGATGGAATCGAATGTGCAAGACAAAGGTATAACCTATAGAGCATTTCATTTCACCGATCATAGATGTGTAGAGAAGTTTATGACCGAGTTTAGGATAGATGGTCGTACTATCAAGAGGGGCAAACTTGTTTGCATATCGATCATCTAGTGCCACTTGAACGATCTAACTTTACATACGTGTTAGGATCGAGTGACGTGGTGAAAAGAGTGCTAATCCTTTGAAAAATGTTTGTGAAAAGCTAACACATATGCACAAGTTGGTGAACACTTGGTGGTGTTGGCACATTTACAAAAGTGAAGAAGTTGGTGAAGAAGAGGGGGCGAAACCCCCTGTCCAGTGCACCGCCACCCCCTGTCCAGTGCACCGCCACCCTCGTGGCGGTGACCATCTGGACTTGGCCGAGAGCAAGCCGAGTGGGAGCTGGCACCGCCACTGACGGTGTACACCGCCCCACGTGTGACGGTGCACCGCCGGTGTGTGTCCGGTGCCACCGTCCTATTTCTCCAGAGGCTAGGGAAAACGGGGGGCAGGACTGGGGTGGCACCGCCACACCCTACCCGGTGCCACCACCGTCTGTCTGGTGACCACAGTTAGTCAAACTAGCTGTTGGATTCGACCGTTGGAGGGCACTGCCACCCCTAGGGTGGTGCCACCACCACCGTGTATGGTGCCCTCGCAGAAAGTGTAGCTTTGCACCAACGGTTCTATTTGGCTTGAGGGCTATAAATAGAGGTGGAGCTTGGGCATTTGGTTGGTTAAGCACCCTTGGGACAGAGTGTCCATGCTTGGGGAGTGCTTGGGAACCCTCTAACTCACTTGTGCTTGCGAGAAGTGTGAATCCATTGCTAGTGAGTGATTCTAGTGCGTTGCATCGTGAGGCTGCATCTAGTGGCACTAGGTGATCGAATTGCAAGCCGGTGGTGCTTGTTACTCTTGGAGGTTGCCACCTTCTAGATGGCTTGGTGGTGTGATCTCCGTTGAAGCCCGCAAGAAGCTTGTGCGGTGCTCCGGAGAAGAGCTTTGTGAGGGGCATTGTGCTCGCCCCGCAGGAGTCGCGAAGAGCAACTCTAGTAGAGCGAGACGCGAAGGGCGACAAGTGGTCCAGTCGGGTCAAGTGCTAGAGCTTGTGGTAAGCACTCCATGTGGGAGAGTATGACTTACGGGTCACCACTAGCAAGAGGACCGGCGGCAACCTTAGAGCTTGTCTCAACGGGGACTAGCGTGTTGGCAAACACGTGAACCTCGGGATAAAAGTCTCCGTGTCAACTTGTCTTCCCGTTGGTTTGCATCCTCATGACACAAGCTTGTATTTACATTTCATACATTGTACTTGTGTAGTTGCTCTTGTAATTAGTTTGCTTATGTAGCTTGCTAGTTACCTTCTTGCTTGTGTAGCGTAGAAGTGTCTCCCTTGCGTGGCCAATTTGGTTGTAGTAACTTTGTTAGTCACATTGCTTAGTTTATGTAGCTAAGTAATTTGCGCTCTCTAATTTGGCTTGTGTAGCCTTCTTATTGAGCATTGCTAGTGAGCTTAGAAGCTTTGTGCTTTTGCTTACTAGATTGTGTAGGAGCTCCCCTTGTTGGCAAAGTACTAGTTGCATATATTTGTGTAACCTTGCCACTAGAATTGGTTAGGAGAGCTCTAGCTAGCCTGGCACCTTAGTTGCTTAATTAGGATCTTTGTAAGGCGCTAGAGAACATAGTTAGAGGGGTATAGTCTTGGCTAGACCGATAGTTTTAATTCCGCACTTGTATCGGTTAGCTGGCCCGATTAAGTTTTAAGAAAGGACTGTTCACCTCCCTCTAGTCTGCCATATTGACCCTGCACGTGGTATCAGAGCTAGGTTTCTAATTTTTGGTCTTCACCGACCCGACAGGATGGCGTCTAGTGGGATAGATGATTGACACACGCACATTTTTTATGGCACTAACTTTTCACGTTGGAAAAATCACATGCTTGATCATATTCGTGTAAAGGGACCTAAGTTTTGGTGGGTTGTCACTAGTGGTCTCACTCGTGTCTTGGAACATAAGAATCTAACCAAAGCTCAAAAGGTTCTCTTTGAACTTGATTTCGATGCTTATTTATTTCTAATGCATGCTTTGAGCTTTGAGTTATTTTATAAGGTGAACCACAAAGAAACCACCCATGAGTTGTGGGAATCAATCAAGCACACCTTCGGTGACTCCTCCACATGGGATGATGGCAAGTTCAAGAAGGAGGATGAGCCTATGGTGGAGGCGCATGAGTATGTTGAGCACGGCCACAATTCGGTGATTGTGGAGGATTGCTCCACCTCATGGTTAAGTGATGGTGATAATGATGATGCTACCACAAGATCACTTGACAAGATTGATGACAATGCCTTAAGTGATGCAAATGATGATGCTACTCCATGCACACTTGATGGTGATGATGATGGTTCATGATCGGTGACATTGCTACTACAAGCCCATCCACTACACCACATTGCTTCATGTCACAAGGTGACACCAAGGTGCCAAATCACTTGCTAGCATGACCATATTTTTAGAAATTGAGAAAGCTAAAACAGTGAAATTGGAAAATGAAAACTCATTTCTAAAAAACTCATGTGAAGAACATAAGAAATTACTTGATGTTCTTAAATCTTCACATGGTGAGTTAATTGTGACTCATGAGGAACTTTGTGCTCCTCATGAAGAATTTATTGAACAACATGCTTCTCTCTTTAAGGTTTTTGAAAGAAAATTAAAAAGAATGAGAGCACATCACATGGATCAAATGATCAATTGCAAAATATTGCTAACCCTTGTGATCAGGGGAAAAAAAGCATGTATCCACCTCTTGTGATGATTTATTAGATATGCCATGCTCTTCACATATAGATGCTTGTTCTACTTCTATGTCTTGTGCGACTAACCTTTTGAAGGAGAACAATGAGCTCAAAAATAAAGTAAAGAAATTGAGCAATAAGATGAGAGGTGCTACAACTCAAAAGTCATGTTTGAGCATATAATGAAGACTTAAAGAAACTTTAGTGACAAGAGTGGCATCAGCTTCAACAAGAGCAAGGGCAATAAAATGAAGAAGCAAGAACAAAAAAGCTATCTCATTTCGTGTGCTTCAAATGCCATGAGATGGGTCACCTTACCAAATCTTGCCCAACCAAGAAGCCAAAGATGAGGCCACAAGATGAAAAGAAGAACTATGAAGATGATGGTGACTTGATGATGAAGAAGAAGAAAATAAGAAGGGATGGAAGAGCAAGGCATCCAATGCTAGATCAAGATACCAAGATGATGAGCAAGACACAAGATGATAAAAAGGTGTATGCTCATATCAAGTGCTTCAAGTGTGGAGATACAGGACACTTTGCCTCTTAGTGTCCTACCAAGCTTGAGAAGAAGGCTCAAGCAATTCTTGAGAGGCAAGGCAATGGGAAGCACCACTTGAGCAAGCAAGAAAAGGCTCAATCAAAAAGAAAGTGCTACTCATGCTAGGAAAGGGGACACATGGCACATTTATTTCCCCTAGGTAATAATTCTAAGCCCATTTCAATTGATGATACTAATGTGCTTAGAAAGGATGGCAATGGTACCTCATTAGTTGCAATTACAAAACATTCCGCTATTCATATTAAGGCAATGCCTAAGTATGTTGCTCCTAACTTATTTGGGTACCATCAAAAAGTGGATGAATGTGTGTAGGTACCATGGCATTGGAGGCTTGACTCAAATTGATTTCATATTGATCATTATGTGTTGAGTCAAGTATTGAAGCTTAATGCAATCCTATCCCAATGCCAAGTCAAGAATGAGTGAAGTCCAAATGTGCTACAACATACAAGTGTCACGTTTAAGTTATGGTGATTTATTGAAATTATTTGATGGCTTGCAAATATGAGAGTTGAAAGCTTGCTATGGATGATCATGAGCTTACCAAGGTATATTTGTAGTTGATCATTTCATTTGGGTGCATATGAGTTGATTGAATTGGATAAATATGCAATATTACTTGATATAAGATGCTTGAATGGATTAATTGCTAAGTAATCAAGTTTGGATTAACTTGTGTTGGATAAATTCATAAAATGACCTTTAGTAAGTGGATTGAATGGATATACGTCATGTGAGAGTATTGAAACAAGTTAGTTTCAAGGTTGATTCACATTTGATGAAGTATAGCTCAAGTGATTGAAATCTATCCTTTTTTTGCAAAATCTGAGTGAGCTATGATCTTAGCCATGTTTGAGTGATCAAATCTATTTGGATTGGCTTGAAATTTAGTATTCATGCTCTAGACTTATGGTATAAGATTCTGTACAAATTTTATGAGATTTGGATAAGAAATGCTTCGGTTTTGGAGTAGATCTTGTCAGCTATAGTGCAACAATTTTCAGCATGTAGCAGTGATGGAAGAATTAAAATATGGTAGCAATTTAGAAGTCAAATGAAGTTCAAATTTTTATAGCTGCTAGAAGACATAGTGAACAACATCTCCACCAAATTTTGTTGTATTTAGATCTGTACATTGGGAGTTATGGATTTATCATTGAAGGGTATAGAATCTGCCAGAAAAGTGACAATTATTGGATTGATCAAGAGTCACTTTGATTGAAAGGTCCTCAAGTTTGAATCATGTTTATAAGTGTTTGAGATACCTAAGTTTGGTTTTGAATTGTTCTAGAAGCATGACAACCAATGAGTACAGGGCCACTTGATTGCGAAGTGTATTTGGCACACATTTAGTACTTAAATTGAAGATCAAGATCAAACTCAAGATGAAGATAAAGTTTAAGTTCTAGTGACTATTGAAAATTATTTGGTAGAAAGAAAAGGACTTAAACAAGTAGAAAGAAAAGAACTTAAAGAAGGATTCAAGGTTACTCATCAAATTAAGTCCATCACTTGGATCAATCAACAAATTCATTTCAAGTGAGTGTCAAGAATGGTTCTTTGGAGAGAGATCACTTCTCCCTAGTGTAGGGGCTTGCCGCCCAATATGTGGGTAAACCAGGTGTGGTACTTGGAAGGCTAACATGGAAGTGGTGATCCGAGGAACATTGGAGATGCTTAGTTGAAGCAATCAAAAGGGTTGATCAAGAAAGCAAGCAACACCCAAAAGAGAGCTAGTCATGATATTTCAAGTGGTATTCTCACATTAGTTCTCTCATGCAAGCATTGATCAAAAGAAGAAGCAAGTCAACCACATCATGATAGTGCACTTGATCTTAAGTGGTTCTCAATTCATATGGGTGAAGAATGGATTTCATTGTTGATGATTGGTCTTCATCAAGCCATAAATTGGACTTCACATTGCTATTAGAGTAATGAATTGAAATTTAATGACTATCCTCTACACTAAGATAACAAAGGTATCATTGTAATGTGCATGATCATTTCATCCCTTACTAGTATGCGGTTAGTGCATGTAGTACATGACAAATAGGATCATGCATGACAAATAAAAATTTAAATTCATATCTTACCATTATTGCTTAAATGATTAAATGATCTAGTGGTATATATATGAGTTTGTTCATGAGCTAGTGAACCCAAGTACTTGATTTATTTCGGATTGCTAACAAGTAACAAGTACAACATTGGCAAGATAACCCTTACATGAGGTGTGAAGAAGCTTGTAATTGGTTCAAACCAGACTTGGAAGCTTAGGCAAATCAATTTAGTTCAAGTCAATAGAAGCTCATGATAGTGATAAGAGTACAAGAACTAGACAACAATACAAATGGATATCTAGTTGGTTGTTTCAAGTGGTATCTAGACTCAAGTATTTCATCAAGAAATCACAAGTGGTGTCTAGATCAACTTACAAGTGATATTCTACAAGTGGTACTCATGAAAATAGCAAATGTTTAAGAAATGGTATTTATTGACAAATTCAACAAGTGGTTCCATGGTAGAAGGTTCTTTCAAGTGGTATCACATCTACACGTGGTATCAACCATACAAGACGATGGTTCCACAAGTGATCCTCAACTTTAAATGATCATCTAATGAAGAATGCATCCCTCACCAACAAGAGCTCAAATCTATCAAATGGATGACCCATGCTATGACATAGGGGGAGGTGTCCCACCAATTGGTATCAAGGTCAAAGATCCTATGAGTGGTATCTCAAAAGCTATACAAGTGGTGTCATTCCAATATTTGTGGTGGTGTCCATAAAAAATACAAGAGTCAAGTGTCAACCATCTATCCTAATGCAATTCTTTGTATCAATAAGATGCTTACCTTTTATGGAAATTGATGACAAAGGGGGAGAGATTGTACAAAGATATGAAGTTGAAACTTGTAGATATGATCAAGGGGGAGAGATAGATGATGTTGGACATGGACATGGACAAAGAGGGGGCAACATTGAAAATGTAAGGGGATCAAAATTCTTAAACAAAAGGAGCACACAAGTAGGAGGAGCAAGCTCATGAACTTGGTTGTTTGCATTTGATATGTGCATATTCATGTGCTTGCTTGCATTGCATAAGTTTTTAAATTCAATATGATGCTTGTGTGGTGTATGCTAGTTATAGAACTTGAATGATGAAATGAAAACTAGCATGCATAGGATGGTAGCTAGACTTGTGTTTTCACACGTGGTACTAGAACCTTGCTTATAATGTTGATCTCACGAGGTTTCTAGTGTTTATGTTGTCTAGCTACTCATGATGCTAAGGATGGTGTTCAAAATGCAACTCCGATTGATATCACGCTTCAATGGTTATTCTATACACCTTAGCATCACTTAGTAGTGGTAACACTCCCACAAATTTCATATTTATGCATATGTGCAAGCTTGAAACCAAACCATTTGAGCACATATGTAGGAGGAGTTATCACTACCAAGTCAGGTTTTATGGAGCTTATCCAAATCTTGTCATAGAGCTTAAATGTTGATGAGTAGCATAAAATCCAAATCAAGTTAGCAATTTACACTTGTGTGAAGTGCTAGCTTGAAAATAGCTTAATTTCCATATCTTTGTAGAGTTGTCATCAATTACCAAAAAGGGGAGATTGAAAGATCCTTGTTTGGTTTTGGTTATTGAGTGACAACCTAGGTGGACTAATTGTGTTTAATATGAGATACATAGGTGATTAGTCCACAGGTACATATGTGTAAGCAACATATGCCATGATGGTAAAGATGGCTCGGAGATGTTGCAAAGCTTACACATGTGTTGATGAAGGAGCTCATTGCACATGAAACATGGCATTGAGTCATGTGATCAAGGTGGAGAAGATCAAGACATGACTTGGCTCAACGGACAGGTTGCAAGTGTGAAGGGCAAGTCGGAGGCTCTGAAGCGAGAGACCACGTGTGATGGTGAAGCTTGAGCAAGACTTGGCACCGATGGACCGAGGCAACGGTGAAGAGCAAGTGAAGTCAAGATAGATGAACCAATATGATCACATGAAGATATGAAGTGGATCATATCATTGTCGATCATGTTGGTGCATGTATTGCATCGATATTGGTGGAGATGGAATAAAACGCGCAAGGCAAAGGTATAACCTATAGAGCATTTCATTTCATTAGTCATAGATGTGTAGAAAAGTTTATGATCGAGTTTAGGATAGATGGCCATACTATCAAGAGGGGCAAACTTGTTTCCATGTCGGTCATCTAGTGCCACTTGAGCGATCTAAGTTTGCATACGTGTTAGGATCGAGTGGCGTGGTGAAAAGAGTGCTAATCCTTTGAAAAATATTTGTGAAAAGCTAACACACATGCACAAGATGGTGAACACTTGGTGGTGTTGGCACATTTGCAAAGGTGAAGAAGTCGGTAAAGAAGAGGAGGCGAAACCAGGCTCAGGGTGCTGCCTAGGTGCATCACCACCCCCTGTCCGGTGCACCCCCACCCTCGTGGCAGTGACCATCTGGACTTGGCCGAGAGCGAGCCGAGTGAGAGCTAGCACCGCCACTGACGGTGTACACCGCCCCACGCGTGACGGTGCAGCGCCGGTGGGTGCCACAGTCCCATTTCTCCAGAGGCTAGGGAAAAGGGAGGCTGGCCTAGGGTGGCACCGCCACACCCTCTTCGGTGCCACCGCTATCTATCCGGTGACCATCGCTAGTCAAACTAGCCGTTGGATTTGACCGTTGGGGGGCACCGCCACCCTTAGGGCGGTGCCACCACCGCCGTGTCCGGTGCCCTCGCAGAAAGTGCAGCTTTGCTCCAATGGCTCTATTTGGCTTGAGGGCTATAAATAGAGGTGGAGCTCGGGCATTTGGCTAGTTGAGCACCCTTGGGACTAAGTGTCCATCCTTGGGGAGTGCTTGGGAGCCCTCTAACTCACTTGTTCTTGCGAGAAGTGTGAATCCATTGCTAGTGAGTGATTCTAGTGCATTGCATTGTGAGGCTGCATCGAGTGGCACTAGGTGCTCAAATTGCAAGCGAGTGGTGCTTGTTACTCTTGGAGGTTGCCACCTCCTAGACGGCTTGGTGGTGTGATCTCCGTTGAAGCCCGCAAGAAGCTTGTGCGGTGCTCCGGAGAAGAGCTTTGTGAGGGGCATTGTGCTCGCCCTGCAGGAGTCACGAAGAGCAACTCTAGTTGAGTGAGACGCGAAGGGTGACAAGTGGTCCGATCGGGTCAAGTGCTAGAGCTTGTGGTAAGTACTCCACGTGGGAGAGTGTGACTTGTGGGTCACCACTAGCAAGAGGACCGGCGGCAACCTTGGAGCTTGTCTCAACGGGGACTAGCGTGTTGGCAAACACATGAACCTCGGGATAAAAGTCTTCGTGTCAACTTGTCTTCCCGTTGGTTTTCATCCTCATGACACAAGCTTGTATTTATATTTCATACATTATGCTTGTGTAGTTGCTCTTGTAATTAGTTTGCTTATGTAGCTTGCTAGTTACCTTCTTGCTTGTGTAGCGTAGAAGTGTCTCCATTGCGTGGCCAATTTGGTTGTAGTAACATTGTTAGTCACATTGCTTAGTTTGTGTAGCTAAGTAATTTACGCTCTCTAATTTGGCTTGTGTAGCCTTGTTATTGAGCATTGTTAGTGAGCTTAGGAGCTTTGTGCTTTTGTTTACTAGATTGTGTAGGAGCTCCCCCAGTTGGTAAAGTACTAGTTGCATAGGTTTGTATAACCTTGCCACTAGAATTGGTTAGAAGAGCTCTAGCTAGCCTGGCACCTTAGTTTCTTAATTAGGATCTTTGTAAGGCGCTAGAGAACATAGTTAGAGGGGTGTAGTCTTGGCTAGACTAATAGTTTTAATTCCGCACTTGTATCGGTTAGCTGACGTGATTAAGTTTTAAGAAAAAACTATTCACCCCCTCTAGTCTGCCATCTCCACCCTACAGTTGCAAAAATAGATCTAATGTTGCACATGTTATAGTGAGACCCTCCTGCCACAGCCACTTGCTTCTAGCTGCTAGGACCCCGTGCATGCCGGTGAGAGCGGATTGGGCACAAGCGGCAAGCATGGGAATCGAAGCAGGCACGGATTGAGACACGACCTCCACATGGTCGTATGTATGCATGGGAAACAGAGCGACGCTGTCCCCCACGTGAAGCAAGTGTAGGAGTGCGAGCGGGCGCAGTACGCGAGGCGTAGCAGGCGCGGGCGTCCAGATGCTAGCGCCTGGATAGGACGTCCGGACGCTAGTAGCTCCGATAAAACTTAGTTACCCTATGCTATTTTTGTCCCAAAGCATGCGATATTCATGGACATCCCCCTTGTTCTAAAAGGAAAACTTTGTTGCTATGGCAATGGAGAGTAAAGGAAATGGCAAAACTGAAGTTGTTGGAGCTTGTGTAAAAGGTGGAGCAAGTTGACACCGCAAACAGCAAGCTTGTCTTTCTTTTAACTCATGTATCAGCCAACACTCTACTAAAGCCATGTTCTCTTAGCTGTATCAGCCCGTCTTATCAGTCATGGTACAGTGTTTTTCTCTCACAACAAATCAGCGAACAATACTTTCAGCCATGATTTTTCAGCCAATCGAACAGGGCATAAGTTCATAAAATGAGCATAAGAAACCCTCTATAAATTTCCTTTAACTTTGATATGTCTTGATGTTCTCACCGATAATTTGGTAAGTTGCCTAAAACCCAGAGGTCTAATAACAGCAAAAACATATACATGACATGAGCAAATAATGCAATGTAGTTGCCTCAAATATCCATTGTAGGTCAAACACGAGGCAAAAACTTTTATGAGAAAAAAGTAAAACATCAATAGACAATCTTTAGCTGTGACGATTGTACAAATGCATGGAATCAAGTGCGTAGCTACCCTAGCAGTGGTTGGGCAGCCATCCCAGCTACTGGCGTGCTTGCCCTCCCACCCTCCTTCCTTCTTTAGTCCTTGCACCTCCATTTCTTCAATGGCACGTGGGTGGATTCGACAGTGAGCGGATATTTTGATGCCTCCTTCCGGACCCCGCCCCGTATCCAGACTCCTCAGCAAAATTCATGGCAGCGAAGATCGGCCAGCAACCCGATCTGCGGCTTCTGCGGCCATCTTTGACGCCGATATCAACTGGAGGTGGTACACGCGCCTCGTTCTCCCTCCATCTCTCCTCTCTCCTCTCTCCCTCACTCTCTTTCTCCTAGGCTGAATGACGGCATATTGACGGGGACTCTAGATCTAGCAACGGCGAGACTATTGAAAGCCCTAGTTTGGTTTTGGATAATTGATAAAACTTAGAGACTAATCATTATGCTAAGTGTGTAGACATGAAATGATAAGTCCCATGCCAAGTGATGGAGCTAGATGATGGTCATAGTGATGGAGGTGACCAAAAGATGATCAAGTGCTTCACATTTGGAAAAAAAGAAAGAGAAAAATAAAACTCAATGGAAATCAAGGCAAGTGTATTGCTAGGGTTTTAGTTTTGGTGATCAAAACACCATAGAGGGTGTGATCATGTTTAGGATCGATAGTTGTACTATAAAGGGGGAAATCCTTTGGCTATTTGGTCTCATAAGTGCCAATAGATGATGATTTACATGCATGTGCATTAGGATCTAATGGAGAGCTAACATAACCCTTGAAAATGTTTGTAAAAATATGCTAACACACGTGTACAAGATGATACACAAGGTGGTTGGCACATTTGCAAGGGTTTTGAGAGGAAGACAAAAAGTGGAGACTCCCTCTCCCTCCTGCTGAGCTTGTGAGGCAGGATTCGGTGAAGAAACAGAGGCGAAAAAGGTCACTGGAAGTGACCGGACACTGGCCTCGAAGGCACCTGCGTGTCTGGTCAGTTCAGGCAGAGGCACGTGCGAAGGGCTTCAGTGAGCGGACGCTGGCTGCGGTGCACCGGTGCGTCCGGTGCATGGCAGGGCGACAGCGGACGCAAGCCACCAGACGTGTGTTGTCAGCGTCCGGTGCAAATGACATAAGCGCGTGGCGAGGCCGAGTGATCACTAGACGCTGGTGTGCGTCCGATCGCCCCTCAGCGGACGCGTCCGGTGCGCATTTTCCCTCTCTAGTACCTTAGTGGAGTCGACCGGACGTGGACCGTCTGGTGTCCCGTGCATCCCTCCTGCGCGTCCGGTGCATCTGTGTACGCAAGCGCTACATTAGTTGACCGTTGGTGATCGAACAGCGAGGATTCAAAAGTGACACGTGACGATCATCGTGTGGGCGAGCGTGTTGGCGACCGGACGCTGAGGAGCGTCAGGTGCTTTGGCACCTGTGCGTCCGGTGCAGTCGGGTTGTGTTGGAATGTGAGCCTAACGGCTCTATTCTTTTAGGACCCCTATAAATATGTGTTGGCCGACTCTTGGGAAAAGCTCTTGGACTGTTGATCATCTTGACATCCTCTTGAGCTGAGCATACTCCCACCCACTCATCTCCCTTACTTGGTTGCTAATCCAAAGTGAGATTGAGTGATCCAAGTGCATTATGCTTGTGAGTTTGCATCTTAGTGGCACTTGGGTGATCTTTGGCTTCGGGATTCTTATTTCTCTTGGTGGTTGCTGCCACCTATATGGCTTGGAGGCAGCGAAGGAGTTACGGCAAGAGTAGTGCTTGTTCTTGGCCATCTCCCGATGATTTGTGAGGGGTGTTGTGCCTTCCCCGGCGGAGCGCCAAAGGCAACTCTAGTAAATTGCTCATATCATTGAGTTACCTCACTTGTGGATAGGTTCTTGCGGTGTCCACGGGTTGGACGAGGATCGTGCTACACCTCTTAGCCACCGAACCACCAAGTGTTGGTCGACACAACGGGGATTAGCGTGCCGACAAGCACGTGAACCTCGGGAGAAAAATCTTGTGTTCATCTTATGTATGATTGGATTTCTCCCAATGATTAGTCGTCATATATTGTGATTGGTTCATCCTCTACGCGGCGGTATGAAGATCACGTACCTCTCATTTACTTTTCGGCAAACTAGTTACAACAAGCTCTTTAGTGTAATTAGTTTTGAGAGCTTGTATTATTTTTGCTAGTGTAGCTTCTCGCCTAGTTGAGCTCTTTAGTGTAGCAAGCTTTTGAGAGCTTGTAATGACTTTGCCATTGATTATTATAGTGATCATAGTGACTAGAATTATTGGATAGGTGGATTGCAATCTGTATAGAGCTAGAGCAAAATTGCATTTCGCCATTTATTATTCTAACATTTTGCTCTAGTGAGTTTGTAAAATTTTTAATAGCCTGTTTACCCTCCCTCTAGCCATATTAGGACCTTTCAGTGGTCTGGATGTAGCGTCAACGATGGTAGGGGACGGGCGGAAGCGGGCTGCGGCGATGGTCAAATCTAGGAGCCGTCAGGCTCAAAAATGGGCTCACCGTTGAGCTTGTGCCTTTTTTCCTTTTTAATCTATTTTCGCAGGCAGACACATGCGAAAAAGATGATTAACACGGGCGTTTGGTCAAAAGCGGACATGGTGCCCGCCTGAAAAAAATGAATCTAACCGCATGCGGAAAGATTTATGTAGTGGTTTTTTTTGGCTCCATCACTACATAAATCAACTCTTTCCGCACAACTTGATTTATGTATATAGTGCAAAGAAGTTTGAATCCGATATGGAATTCTCATATAGTAATTAACCGTACCACGCTAGGCATTCTAGATTGGAGCATTCTAAAATTTGGATCAAATTTCGACAAACTAGAGGCCTAGTTAGCTCAATCCAGCCTCAGTCATGACCGCAAAATCAAGCCAACACACTCAACGGATTACATTAGAAGACAACAAGCAACGGGTTTAAGACTTAGATGTTCTAATAAGTACCACAGTTAGCCGTTCTAACGAGTTCCATTAAAAAAATCAATTCTGTTCCAATTAATAAAAACAACAACAAAAAATTAGCTACATTTTGCCTTCAACCTGGCCCCAGATAATGACATTTTGAGTAGCACTCGCAACTAAATCCGTTCCAAATTACAGTTCGCTCGGCTTTTTTGACCTCAAGTTTGACCACTCAAATTATTAAAAAATTTGTGTTAAATATCACTTTTTTTTTTGTTGTGGCTCGCTTTATTAACAAAAGTTCTTCAAAGATGACTTAAATTTGACTATGTTTACATAAATTTTTTTGAATAAGACGAGCGGTCAAACTTGAGGTCAAAAAAAGTCAAACGAATTATAACTTGAAACGGAGGGAATATTAACCTCACAAATTGTGGAAATAAGAGTAGCTGATTGATGGATAATCACCATACTAGTTCATATGGCACGGTGTCTCGACAGTCGACACTGCCAATCGATCAATTTACCCCGCTTTTTTCCCTTTCACCTTTTGTCATGTACGTGCACCTCTTTGTCCCTGTATGTGTGCTCTGTGACGCCCGAGGCCCTCCTCACATGGAGTCGCCCTTTTCCATCGCATCTGCTGGTGCATGCATGCAGCCAGTGTGCAGTGGATTGCAGCGCGCAGGAACAGTAATGCACGTACGCATATGCATATCAAAAGTGGAAATAACCAAAATGATTGCAGGGACACCAAATTGGGGGCTCTAGGAGGCTATACTCGCTTCATGTTCTAAAAAAACGTTTTTGGACAGCAATTTAAAGCATAACTTTGACTTCTTATTTAAAAATATTTATTAAAAAAGTGATATATGTAGTATATTTTTTATGAAAATACTTTTCAGGATAATCTATTCACACGGTTTTTATATTTCTAAACTCAACAACTTGAAAGTTATTCACAATTTATATTCTCAATGTTTAACTCAAGCTTTGTCTAAAATGATTTCTTTGAGGAACCTGAGGGAGTACTCATGCGGTCCTATGTACATACGGACATACTGCATACTCTACACATATGCGTGTAGAGAGCAGAGTCCTTTTACCTACCCGTCTACCCACTCGTATTTGGCTGGATCACAGCGACTGGGCATCCATGGGCCACACAGTAGCTAAGCTAGGTAGTAGGTACTATGCGCGAAATGAAGGCTGCTATAAGATTGTAGTTCTAGGTAGGATCGTTCTTGGCTTAATAGTATCCGATGATATAATCGAGATCCTATTAGATTTTACAAAGTATATAAACATACAAACTAAAAGAAATTAAATCCTAGATTGTGATAAACTAGTTCATCTAATCCATACTCCTTCACAAACTACAAGTTTAGAGAACATCTATTTGATTGTATTATTAGAAGTTGGTGTTTAGTACCAATGACTAATCAAAATTACATATCTTTGTGTGCGCTCTCTGCTTAATACACATCATATAGATACTCTCTATAACATCTATATGATTGTAATGGACTCGTCGGTTATTTTATATTGTTATTCCGTGCATAGCACCTTCACGTGTCTTTAATATGCATATAGTCGAAATATTAGCTTAAGTTATGGTGCTCTTGCTACAAAACCACTATCATTTAAGCCTACAACACGATCATCAATTATTTTTGATATGGGTATGGGTATCTTTGATCTGCACTAATCGCCTCCACTGCTCAAGATGTTAAATTTCTTCTATCAAATAATTTATGTAGTAGTATATCTTTTTTTTTAAAAAAATAAAGTGCTTAGGACTACACCATCAATATAGATGTCATAATATTTCAGTCAAAAGTCAAAGTATATAAATTTTCCTAAATTAACCACTTACAAAAGTTACAATTAATTTAATTTTAAATAAATGTTTAATATCATTGGTATTTGAGTCATTAAGGGAATATTTTTCATGATTATTGATATAGACAAATATGTTTTATCACACATCGCTAGTAGAGAACATACTTTCGGTTCGGCACATTAGTCTCGGCTAGCTTTGGACTTGGGAGTAATGTGAGCATTAGTCCCGGGTCCAAGTTTTTTGGCTGCAGAGGAGCTTTAGTCCCGATTGGTAAGACCAACCCGAACTAAAGGGTCTACATTAGTCCCGGTTGGTATTACCAACCTGGACTAAAGAGTATTGACCTTTAGTTCCAGTTGGTAACACCAACCCAGATTAAAGGTAGACAGTTTAGTCATGGTTGGTGTTACCAACCCAGACTAAAGGGCCCTTTAATCCCGGTTGGTGTCATCAATCTGGACTAAGGTTCTTCGAGGGCTAGTTCAAAAGGAAAGCATCCCATCTAAGGTCACATGTGCGGTGTAGGTGAGGTGAAAAGGTACGCATGAGGCAATGCATGAGGTCTTGGATTCGAATCCCATGAAGCACATGGGTGCTGAGGACCTTTAGTCTCGGTTCAAGTCAACCGATACTAAAGGGATGAGCCTTTAGTCCCGGATTCCTAGTCCAAAGGACTTTCTCAACCAGGATTAAAGCCATACATGTACACGTGATTTGTGTGATGGCATAAACAGTAAATTGTGGGTGTGGTAAGTCTAGTATCTTGTGGTGGTCGAATAACCAAGTAGATACATGGTGATTTAGCACTACAAGAAATATGAGGATCTATGAATTTTTTTTGACAATAAGTCAATTCATCAATAAGTCATTATGTTTTATGACGAATTTCAGAAGAAGAATGACTTTTTGACGAAAATTATATGTTCGTCATTAAGACAAAAACTATAGGGCGTGGGGTAGCTAGAAAAGCTAGCACCCTGAACCATTTCAAACCGTTCATGGGTGAAAAGATCTATAGATAGCTCAAGGGGGATGAGTAGCAACTTACGAAATTTATTATTCTAGAGTATTAATATAACTTATAGTAAATTTTCAATTTCATTTGCTACGTGGTTTGTTAAGAGAACATTTTTTTCACTCTTGATAAGATATTTTAGTATTTATCCTAATGTATATATGTTTACTTTGTCTACATGGTGGAACATCCAACACATCATTATGTTTATTTTTTCACTTAACATCGGTAAAATGTGCAATTTAGATATAGATATATAGCTTGCTTTAGAATAATGAATTATTTTTATTAATAGCTTATATTTGTATTTACACGTAGATTTGAGACATATTTTTATTCACCATTTATAACTGTTAAGGTGGATAATTTATATATAAAGTAAAAAAGATATTATTTTATATTTGTAATGACATATATAGGTAACTTATATGAAAACTTAGGCCCTGTTTGGTTTCCCGTAACTAAAGTTTAGTGACTAAAACTAATGACTAAACTTTAGTTACTCTTGTTTAGCTCTAGTGACTTAATTGCATTAAAGTAGTTGACCAAAGACCAAATTGCCCCTAACTGCGACAATTATTGAGGGGCAGCCCCTGTCCTCTCTCCACTTTAGCCCACTTTGATCATTCTTGTAGGACTAATGTGACTAAAGTACTTTATAGTCAGTCTGTTTAGCAATTTAGTTTAGTAGCTAAACTTTAGTTATGGGAAACCAAACGGGACTTAGTTGTTATTTTGCACTATCTTTTGTAATGCTAGAGTAGGTAATTTATATAATATATTAGGGGTTATTTTAAATTAATTTTCATAGTAGCATGGCTTGGTAATTTAGATAAAAACATTATACTTCGACGCCAACGCTGCAGACCTCCACCTCGCGGGTGACGCCCACGCTGACTGATATGTGAAGTTGGGCACCAATGCTAGAGACATGGTCATGCCGTTATGGTTCCGGCACTTTCAAGGAAGCCACCCTAGCGCTTGGATGGAGGCGTCAGGAGCAGGTCCTTTGGGCTTCTCCAAGTTGGTTGCAACTTCTTTCAGGTGATGCGTGGGAGGACGGAGGAATCGAAGGGAAGGCGGTGACGCGCTAGAATTTCGTCGCTAGCAATTAATGCGCGTAGAAGAGTGGAGCGAGAGGCACAGGAAATCAGAGTAGCTCTAGAGAGAGAGGAGGGAGATGAGGAGGAAAGAAGGGAGGATGGGTGGGGGTGAGGTACATGAAATATTTTTGAGGGGTTAAATGGCCAGATATAGTTAGCACCATAGTTTTTAACCAATGCCACGTCGACTAAAATGTCCATGTAGCCGGTATGAACCAGCGGTGCACAGCTGAACAAGATTAGTGGCCAAAAAATATATTTTCAAAATTTGTTGATCTAAGTGGTATTTCGTGACAAATTCCGAAGCCGGTGGTGGTGCATTTAACTCTTTGAGTTATCTTTTTAATGATAGAAGTAGATAATTTAGATGCAAATTTATTAGTCTTATTTTATGTTTTTTTCATAATGGTGTAGGTTAGTCATTTTTTATGTAACAGAATAGACCTAATGGATTGGCGATGATGATTAGAGGCTATTAAATTAAAGGTCAATTGCTTTTGTATTTTATAAGAATTTCTCTGAATTATTTTTTCCTAGTGTATTTAGTAAGAATTAACTTGGATGCTATATAATTCACATAAAAAACTTGGGTGCTATATATATTGGGCCTCTAGTTAATAATACTAAGATAGTGCATATTGTTTAAATTATCTAATCACATCTACATTGTTTAAATTGCACCGTATATGTCGGGCTCAACGTAGGGCTTGTTTAGATCCTGAAATATTTTACGAAATGCTGTTGTAGCATTTTTTGTTGTTATTTGGTAATTAGTATTCAATCATGGCTTAATTAGGCTTAAAAGATTCGTCTCGTCCATTTCGTCTAAACTATGTAATTAGTTTTATTCTTTATCTATATTTAATAATTCATGCATGTGTCAAAGATTCGATGTGACGAAAAATTTACTGTTTTTCACGAAATATTTTGTAACTAAACAAAGCGCTACTACCGAGTGTGGGGTCTTCCTTTAACTATTAACTAGTGGTAGGGTAGCGGCAGGCGAGAAGCCCCATCCTACGCTGTCCAAGCCGGACAGACAACCCCTAGCTACTTTTCAGTTCTCAGTAATGGCATGCACAAACTCCTGCATTTCCGGCTCGCACATCACGAAATGTTGGATCGTAACGTTTTCTTTGGCCGATCCTATCAATTTGCCATGTCCGCAGCAAAATTCCCTCTTCCTTTTCCACAATTGGAAGTAGCAGGTGGTAGACATTCATCCTGTTCGCTTGAGCTTATCAGCAATATTTTTATCTCATAATTAATCAGCATCAGTCAGAATCAGTCAGCCAGAAATCATCCAGCGAATGGAGTGATTGACTGACTAAAAATGCATGAAAAGGGTTCCTTTTGAAGGCGGATACAACGCCCGGCAATGGAAGAACGACGAAGCGAAAAGACTACTGGCGCAAGCTGCAGCCGGCGGGGACACTCAAACTCAACTTCGGTGGATCATTTCTACCCGACTCTAGATCGGGCAATTGGGGTTTCTTGATTCAGGATAGTGACGACGATGTGATCACAGCAGGGCGAGGAAAGGTAGTGGTGCGTGCTATCAATACTGATGAATTTGATGATGCCGCAATGGGACATTTGGTGGAGGAGATCAAGTTTCTAGTATCTTCTTCGTTTCTTAGCTTTGAGTGTCATTTTAAAAGTAGGGTTTGTAACCAAGCTGCTCATGAGCTTGCTGTTCTGGGTCAATTGTGCACCGAGGGGGAGGAGCGAATTATAAGTTCCATCCCTAAGGGCATACGTGTAATCGTTGCTAACGATCTTTTAGCATCTGAGTAATAGATTTCGCCCAGGTTAAAAAAAAGAAAAGCAGTAAAAGGAAAAAAAATAGAAATTGAATGCCCTATCATCTGGAATCTAACGGATGAAAAAAATACTCTGGGTGGAAAAAACACAGGAATTCAATGAGAGCCACCGACACAAAGAAAACTTTCCATGAGATTCAATGCATTAACAGAATTCCTCCAAAAATCATATGAAACATACCATCTATTCTTAGGGCGCGTTTGGTAGGGATCCATATTCTCGTAGAAATATTTCGGCTCCGTATTCTTTCAAAAAACATTTCAGGAGAAGAATTAGAATCACTTTATAAAACCATTTGGCTAGTAGGCTAGATTCCAGTTCCTAAGAAAAAAATATTTTCTTAAAAAATATATAAATAAAAATATGTTTCAAAAAAATTCAAAAGTTTTTGTAGGTGAATAACAATATAAATACAACCTATTTTAACTTTTTACGCAAAAAAGGAATTATAACTAAAAAAATAAAATTGATAGCCCATACTGGGATGCAAAAGAAAAGTACAATCGCCGCGAAAGTACTCTCCAACCGATTCAAGAGCGTAGGCAAAGAAAGTGAAATGTTCCGAAACGTTTCATGCAAAGATCCATTTGGTAAGGTAGTGTCGGGTACCTAAACAAGGCGTACCCACAATCAACGATTAAAAAAGACAAGTCCCTGAGAAAACCACGCCAAAGGCTCCGCCCACGAGGTGGAACGAGCCGAAACAACGCATGGAACGCCTCGACCACGTTCCGACTCGCACGAGGCTTGCTCGACGGGACGCCTCGACCACCGAGAAATCTCCAACTCGCATGACCCCGGGTCAAGCCGGTCGACTCACCTCACTCACCAACTCTGAGACAAAAGTCAAAGCATTTAATACAACCGCCCACCACTTTCTACCCCCATGGCCACAACGATAATCAGCATGGAAGCAGTACCAGTGTCAAATCTCACTTTTTACTGCCCATTCCGGAATGGGTGATGAAAACCTGTCGCTGTACATGCCATACCGAGCATTATTCCGCCACTGATCTCCCTCGAGGGAGAATACGATGAGTATCGTACCCCAAAATTCCTGGGGCTCGGCCTTATCCATTCCCCGTCGACCCACCTCAACCCGGCCTCGACCAACCACCGGTCAACAAAGAGGCGAGGCCTGCATGCCATAGGATCCAGGGTCATTTCACCGTCTCATCCTCTACGTCACCATGGTGTCCGGGGATGGCCGGCCATTCTCGGAGCACGTCGCTACAGCGGCTCCCACAGCGCTCGATAAAACTTCACTTCTAAGGCATCCCCCGTCGCCTCTGCCTCCTCTTGACCCTATAAAAGGGCAGGCAGTGGACTCTACGAAGAGGAGGACAAGGAAAAATGAGTCATCACCCTACCGTAGAAGATCAACATCTCAAGCAATCCCCTTTGTACTCTCTCTCTGAGACCTAGGATCGGCTCCCTCTCTCACCGTTTGTAACCCCTACACAGGCACTTAGCTGTAAAAAATACAATACCCCCCCGCTGGACGTAGGACCTTCTTTTGCCCAAACCAGGATAAACCCCCGTGTATTCTCCTTGCATCACCATCCAGATTAGGGACACACAGCACAAATTCACTCGTTGGCTTAGGACCCTCGCGGGACCGAACGCCGACAGTTGTCGCGCCAAGTAGGGGGCGCTGCGTGCCAACATCTTTTTTCCCGCTATTCTTCTGGATGGCTGACCCCGAACATCCACTTCCGTGGGCCACGGTGATATGGTTTGGGAGCTTGGAGTTCATGTCTCTTGGCCACGACTACGACATGGTCCTCCTCCCGCCTAGGCACCCGACCGACGGTGACCATGAGCTCTCCCAGCCAGAGGAGCGCTGCGCCGGTACCGTCGCTCTCGCCAGGCACGTGCCGCCAGGCGACGACGTGCCCAGCGCAACCGCCGTCATCGCCCCGCAGAGGGTGACGGTATCCCCTAGTCTGGCGCCCCTCACAGATGCCGACATGGATTTCCTCACTGAGGATCTGTGTAGGATGAGCTTGGCTGAGGGTAAGATGTCAACAGGGTGTCCCGTCGCTCCACCGCCCGGTGTGGCACCACCACCAGCCAGTTCAATTGCTCCGGTATCGGGAACCATGCCCGGGCGTATGCTTCTTCTGTAAGCACTAGCATGAGTGCTTATGAGGAACTCCCCGGGCACCATCTACGTTCTACCCTCGACCTCGTCGCGTCCACGCCAGCTTCCAAGTACCTGGACTCCACGGAGACTCCGGATACGGAGCTCCGTGCGACTGCCTTTCGTCGTCACAACCTCAGAGACACACGACCTCATATGCACCTGTTATACTACTATTTCGGCACTCTAGACTCTAACTCTGCCAATGACACCTATGACCCGACCCACGAGTACTTCAATATCGATGGGGCTATCGCATCGGATTTGGAGGATGAGGCAGTCGTTGGAGGAAGGAACACCACGCCACCTCAGGTCGAGCCCCCTGCTACACGGGATGAAGCTCAATTCCTTGTAGACCAAGGAATGCAACTCGAGGAAATCCATGAATTGTAGGACAGGCTCGATGAGGAACGAGAAAATCTGTGCCTACTTCAACAAACCCTCAAGCATGAGCGCGTGGCACGCGCACATGGCGGAGGAGCTCGAGAAAGAGCTCGCGACGTCAATCGTCGCATCGTCGAGGATTGGGCAGGTGAACCCCAGGTCTTTGGCCGAGCCAGCCAGAATGTTGTCACGGCTGCCATGCTCCTTCGTAACATGCCCGAGCCATCGAACCCCGAGGCTCGTCGGGCCCGCGATGAAATCCGAGGACTCCTCGAGACCGCTGCCATGCAGCAGGCCGAGAGTTCTGCCTTAAGGTGATGCGGGCTTGCCTCGGAGCAGCCTGCGGAGCCCTCTCGATAAGAGAGAGAGGTCTCAGTTCATCCCGAGCACGCCCCCCCAGCGGAACAAGGCGACCTCTGTCCGTGAACGCATCGTCGATAATCGTGAACCTCGAGATACCCGTGACAACATCAACGAGCATCGAAGGCATAAGAGTGGTGACGGTGCAGCTCGAGGCTACCACGAGCATAGGGGCGGGCGCTACGATAGCTCGGAGGATCAAAGCCCTTCACCCGAGTCACCAGGCCCTCGGGTCTTTAGCAAGGCCATTCACGAAACACTACTTCTGGCTCGGTTCCGCCCCCCACGACCCTTACCAAGTATAACGGTGAAACCAAACTCGAACTTTGGCTCGCCGACTTCTGTTTGGCTTGCCAGCTGGGTGGGGTACCGATGATCGGGTCATCATTCGATAACTTCCCTTGTTCCTATCAAACACCGCTCGAGCCTGGCTCGAGGACCTCCCACCTCGACAGATCCACGACTGGAGCGATCTGGTGAGAGTGTTAAAGGGGAACTTTAAGGGGACCTACATGCGCCTTGGTAACTTATGGGACCTTCGAAGCTGTAAACAAAAGCCGAGCGAGTCCCTCTAGGACTACATCCGGCGTTTCTGCAAACAGCGCACCGAGCTTCCCAACATCACTGACTCTAACGTCATCATGGCCTTCCTCTCTGGTACCACCTACAAAGAGCTGGTCCGAAAGCTGGGCCGCAGCACTCCCATCACTGCCAACAGTTTGATGGACATTATCACCAACTTCGTTGTCGGTGAGGAGGCGGTAGGTGCCATCTTTGGCAGCGACCAGGACAAAGGGAAGCGCAAGGAAGAGGATCCCGCAAGCTCCAGCCGGGGCTCGAAGAGGAATAACAACAAGAAGAAGAATCAGTAGGGCAAACAAGAGGCCCTGGCCGACAACCTTGTTGTCGCTGCTAATCGTAAGAAACCTCGAGGACCCCCCAGTGGGGGCATTTTTGACAAAATGCTCAAAGAACCATGTCCCTACCACAAAGGGCCCATGAACCACAACCTCGAGGACTACCACATGCTCCGGAGGTACTTTGAAAGTCTAGGCATCAAGAAAGACGACAAGAAGGAGGATCCTAAAGGAGACGACAAGGACGAGGGTTTTCCTGAGATTCACGACTACTTCATGATATACGGAGGACCCTCGACGCGCTTCTCAACACGGCAACACAAGCAGGAACATCGAGAGGTCTTCTCCATGCAACTTGTGACCCCCCTCTTCCTTGATTGGTCCGAGGTGACCATCACTTTTGACCGTGATGACCACCCAGACTACTTCCCCAATCCTAGAGTCTACCCACTCGTCGTCGATCCCATCAGCGCCAACACACGCCTCACCAAGGTGCTCATGGACGGAGGCAGTAGTCTTAACATCATTTATGCCCAGACCCTCGACCTTTTGGGAATCACGAGGACGCACCTCTGACCCAGCGTCGAGGGCTTCCATGGAGTCATGCTAGGGAAACGAGCAAAGCCTTTCGGGTGGGTCGACCTGCCTATCTGTTTCGGTACTCCCACCAACTTCAGGAAGGAAACTCTCACTTTTGAGGTGGTTGGATTCCATGCGACATACCACGCCATTCTTGGGCGCCCCTACTACGCCCGGTTTATGGTGGTCCCCAACTACACCTACCTCAAGCTCAAAATGTCGGGCCCCGACGGTGTCATCATTGTCGGGCCCTCCTATGAGCACGCCTACGAGTGCGACGTGGAATGCGTCGAGCATAGGGAAGCCATCCTGGAGTCAGCAACCTTAGCGGCAAACCTCGACGGTTTGGCCAAAGAGGTCCCCGACCCCAAGCGCCAAGCCGGCAACTTCGAGCCCATGAAAGACGTCAAGCTCGTACCCCTCGATCCCAGCGACCTGAACGGAAAGGCATTGAGCGTCAGCGCCACCCTTGATCCCAAATAGGAAGTAGTGCTCGTCGACTTTCTTCATGCAAACATTGACATCTTTGCGTGGAGTCCCTCGGATATGCTAGGCATACCCAGGGAAGTCGCCGAGCACGCCATGGAGATTCGAGCCAGCTCCAAACCGGTGAAACAACGCTTGCGCCACTTCGACGAGGAGAAGCGCAAGGTCATCGGCGAGGAGGTCCACAAGCTGTTTAAGACCGGATTCATCAAGGAGATTCATCATCTCGAGTGGTTGGCTAATCCTATATTAGTTAAGAAAAAGAATGGGAAATGGAGGATGTGTGTAGACTATACTAGTTTAAATAAAGCATGTCCGAAAGTTCCTTTTCCTTTATCACGCATTGATCAAATCATTGATTCTACTGCGGGATGTGAAACTTTGTCATTCCTAGATGCGTATTCTGGCTACCACCACATCAAAATGAAGGAGTCCGACCAGCTCACGACTTCATTCATCACCCCCTTCGGCATGTATTGCTATGTTACTATGCCCTTCGGTCTATGGAACACAGGTGCTACGTACCAGCGATGCATGCAACATGTTTTCAGGGAGCACATCGGACCCACCGTCGAGGCTTACGTTGACGACATCGTTGTCAAAACCAAGAGGGTCAGCAATTTGGTGAATGACCTCGACGTTGTGTTCAAGTGCCTTAAGGCAAAAAACATTAAGCTCAACCCCGAGAAGTGCGTCTTCGGCGTCCCTCGAGGCATGCTCTTAGGGTTCATCGTTTCCAAACGTGGCATCAAAGCTAACCCAGAAAAAATCACGGCGATACCAAAATGGGCCGTATCCGTGATCTAAAGGGCGTACAAAGGGTCACAGGCTGCCTCGCGGCCCTTAGTCGCTTCATTTCGCGCCTCGGCGAAAAGGCGCTCCCTCTGTATCGTCTCCTAAAAAATCAAAACACTTTTCATGGACCCTTGAGGCAGAAGAAGCCCTTATGAAGCTCAAAGCTACGTTGTCCAACTCTCCAATCCTCATCCCTCCGGCCACAGGGGAACCCCTCTTGCTTTACGTCGCCACAACGACACAAGTGGTCAGCGCGATCTTAGTTGTTGAGAGGGCAGAGGAAGGACATACCTTGCTCATTCAGAGGCCAGTCTACTTCATCAGTGAGGTACTCTCGGAGACCAAGGTTCGCTACCCGTAAATCCAGAAGCTGTTATACGCCATCATCTTGATGTGGCGCAAACTACATCACTACTTCGAGGGCCACCCGGTGACCGTGGTGTCTTCTTTCCCCCTAGGAGAGATAGCTCGGAACCGGGAAGCCTCAGGAAGAATAGCAAAGTGGACGGTTGAGCTCATGGGTGAGACCCTCTCTTATGCGCCACGCAAAGCCATCAAATCCCAGGTGCTGGCAGACTTTCTAGCGGAGTGGACCGACACTCAACTTTCTCCGGTTCAACTCCAGGTCGAGCTTTGGACCATGTACTTCGACGGGTCGCTGATGAAAACAGGAGCAGGCGCAGGCTTGCTCTTCATCTCACCCCTCGGAGTCCACATGCGTTATGTAATCCAGCTTCATTTTGCTGCCTCCAACAACATCACCGAGTATGAGGCGCTCGTCGTGGGCCTGCGCATTGTAATAGAACCGTCCAAATTATAAGAGCACAAGTATAAAAACAATCACCGAAGTGATCAAATTCTCACACTTGAGCCCATATAACTCCGGTAGTCCAATGAAATCACGAGGGATTTCAAACCAACCAACATACAAGCCAAGATCGTAGTGATTCAACATAACAAGTCACATGTTACAACCATTTCATAAGTAATTCAATATACATCGGAGTTCAACAAAGTTATTACAACTTAAGTTCAAAAGTAGCGGAAGCAAAGTAATTTGAAACTAACAACACCTTTATTTCAAATATATGCCAGTACAACAGTCGACTTCCAACAAAAGCATTAGAGATAAGGTAAATAAGAAGGATCATGCCCGTGATCACACTCAGCCACTACGGCAGGAGCCAACCAACTCTTGTAGTAGCCATGATACTTCACAACCTGCAACAAGTGGGAATAAAACCCTGAGTACGACAAAGTACTCAGCTAGACTTACCCGTCAGAAACCAGAAATAAGGTGACACCAAGGATCATGCAAGGCTGATATGAAGTGGGGCTAGCTTGACAACATTTTGCATAAAAGCTTAATATACATGATCAATCAGTAAAGCTTAAGCATCAAGTTAATTATCATTAACCTATCATCTATATTAGAACCTGTACTAGAGCACTCACTTTATTAGGAGCAAACAATATTAACCATAGCAGGTATAAATTGAGGCAACCTTTCCATCGTGATCCAATTAACCATCCGTTCAATTTAATGGAATCTACGTTGCCGCTGCTCAAGTCAAGTGCTCACTAACCGGGAGCGACGGTGATTCGAATCGAATTCCTATCCAACTGGAGGGGCATTTCTAACACTCACCGCGCAGGCCCCTGTCAGGGTCGCACAAGCCACCTTTTCATATGATTCAGGAATCGTGGGTCCGAATGATGTCGCGACCCCAAGGGCGACACTCTGCCAGGTGATAGGGACTCTAACCCCCCCCTTGGTCTCACGCCAATGTCCCCAAGCACATCCTTTCTCTCCTCCAAGAAGCAACCTACCATTCGATTCCTAGCCTGAACCATATTACTCGGCTTCACGGTCGGAACGGCTTATCTGGCCAACTAAGTGTTAGACTGCGTTCAACATGACTCAAGAACGTACAGCGAATCGGTCCTTAAACGACTCAGATGGGGATAGATCCACACCCAAGACCTCCATGCCTTGTTGTTTCACTATCGTCAACCCGCCCGGTCTCATTTCATTTTATTAACACATGGTTCCATTCCACGATAGCAAATATAGCCAACCATGCCATATATGAATATCCCTATATCTCGCAGGTGACAGGAAATCACCTGACTTCTACCGCTTAAAGCAAGGCTAAGCATCTACTCAATCCTAGTCTATGTAGGATTCAAGGATTCATATATCTGGACAAGGAATGATATAATGCAGCAAGGGTTTCCAACCAACTCCTACCACTTAATGAAACAATACTTATTACATATATAGAATTAATTGCTTTGAAGGTAGGAGGCTTATAATGCTCCAGGGCTTGCCTGGGATCCGACTTAAGTTAGAGTATGTCAGATGAATCTCGCTGAGTACATCCATCTTCGGGATAGTTCCACCAAACACCGTCGTCGGGTTTGGCTCCACGTCAGGTCCTTCACGTGCTTCAGCTAACGTACCTAAATGAGGTGCAACAATGCATATGTATGAATGCAAAGAAGTGCAATAAACAAGTAATCATGCAAGCATACCAAAGTTCACATAAACCCTAGAGCTAATTAACTTAATCCTCAAGAAGACATAACATAGAAGAGGGCAAGCACATTAATCAAGAAACAAGTCTCACAAGATTACAGGGTACCACTCAAGTATCATCAAAGATATGAGTCACATTTCAATACCCAAGCATGACAAAGTTAATCAAAGTACTAGAACTAGAAATTGCTACCTTCTGGACATCAAACCAACAGCTGAGTAATTTAATTATAACTGGATATCTACAACTCCAAATGACTTGCTAGAAGACATTATGGAAAGATTATGAAATTATCTAAATTTCATTTATAAACATCATAGCATGATTCCAAAGTTTAATATGTCGAATTTGCACAAACACAAAAACTGGTCTAACAAGACAGAGAGCAAGTAATTCTGTAACCTAACTTTAAACAGCTGTAGTTTCTAAACCATATGGCCAAATGCCACCAAATTTTAACAGCAGCTAGATCATGAAATTCACAACAACTTTGTTATAGCACACAAGACATGAAAACATCATTTGCATAGGGTAATTAACAATATTCTCAAATCTGTTAAGAAACCTCATTTGCAAGAAATAATTATTAACTTATGTTGCAAACATATAATTGGATAAAAACCAACTTTACCAACATGTCACCCATGACCAATGAACACCATAAAACATAGTGTCCATTCCTAAATAAATTCTTTTAATGCATTTTCTTAATTTATTTAGATAATTAGGTGGAATTATGAAAACCTATCAACATTGCTCAATAAATTCTACCAAAATTATAATGGCCTAAAAATGCTACCAAAAGTATACTGTCCAAATTTCAAACCATTTGGAGATATATATCAACCCCTATGAAAAAGACAAATAGCTATAGCAATAAATCATGTGAGAGCAAGTTAAACTTAACACTCAATATTTTCTGTGAACACAAGGCCATATTATGAATCAATATGATAGAGAAACATCATACTAAGTTAATAGAACAATATTTTCTATTTTATCATTTATATATTATTTATAAGCTATTTATCAAGCTATAAACAAGTTAAATCAATAACTTGAGCATACAGTAAGCAATGATCATGAAATTTATATCACAGTACATCCATAGCATGACAAGCCTACCATAAAAATTTCACATCAATTGGAGCAGCACAACTCAAGATATAAAAATAACAAGCAATATAATGTAAATTCCTTATTTATCAAGGTCCAATCAAAACCCTAAGAAAACAGTGATCAAAAAGTGTGTTTAATATTTTTCCTAGCAAGTATATGTCATCACAAAATTAACAAAACAAGAATCATTATTTTTAGAGTTCTAAAACTCCAAATAAGGCTCTGGTCGAGTTTATACGTATTATAGAGCATTTTTAAAGCTTAAATAAAAACATCAGAAAATATCTACAAACATCTAGCATATTATGACTCCACTGCATAGATCTTTTCTCAAGGTTCCCAAAAAAGTCTACTTTTGCTATTTTTGGAATTATCTAGCAAGAGATATGCATTTTAGATGATTTAATCAAATTCTGAAATTCAAAAACAAAATCAACTACTCCACCCTAGATCTGCTAGGCGCACCTAATTTCCCACCCCAGATCTGTCACTACTAAAACCAACATGTGGGACCCGCTGCTCAGCTGGGCCCACCTGTCATGCTCACCCCGAGAGACAGAGAGGGGAAAAGCCGGCTTTCAATTCCCCCCCCCCACGGCACCGGAAACAGGGGAGGCGGCCGGTGGCTTGCCGGCCGGCCATTCTCCGGCCGGTGAGGTCGTCGGCGGCCGCAGGAAAGTGGTGGGAAAGCTTCATGGTGATGGGACACATCCGTAGGCACTCGTATCGCTGACTGAGGTGGCCCGTGGCCTCTTGGCCACGTGCACAGGCGGCCTAGTGGTGGCCGCGCCGGCGGTAGCGGTGAGCCGGAGGCGAACGACGGCGGAGAAAGGCAGTTCGAGCACCAACATGTCCGCCCGCACCCGTGGGAGCACTCGGGCTTGCCGAAGGTGGCCCATGACGCCCTAGCCATGTGCGGCCGCAGCAGGGAATGCGACACGCTGTGGCGCTGCTCGGCTCTGCCGGCGAGGGTGATGCGCAGGGGCAGCAGCGGCTACGCCCGCATGCGTGGGCGAAGGCGGCTCGGTGCTCTGCTTTCGAGGATGTGGAAGGGTGCGTGGAGGAGCAAGAGCGGCAGCGGCAGCGAGCTCTGCTCTGCAATGACGGTGCGCGGCGGCCATGCTTGGCACCAGCGAGGAGGGCGAGCAGGGAGTGGAGAGGGGAAGGAGAGGGCGTGCTGGTGCCCCTCCTCATCGGCAGTAGGGCACAGGGCATGTGGCCGAAGGTGGGACGCGCGACAGCAAGGCCAGGCGCGGCAGGGACGCGTGCCGGGAGGGAGCCAGGCATGAGTGCCATGTCCGGACGCGCGGCGCCCATTGAAGCCTACTACCGAACACGTGGTGGGCGTCGATGAGACCACCTTGGGTTCCATTTTTGGGCTGTCTGGGTTTCAAATTTGGGTATGGGCCAATTATGAAAGTTGTTCATTTCATGATGCCCTACAACTCTTGTTTAAGGACCTTAGTCATTAGAGCAATGTATTAGCAGCTAATTAATCTCCAAGTTGATAGCGTCAGTGAGTTTACAGTGATTAGCAACTACAAGAATTGATGGCCAAAATGAAATGCAACTTATGCCATCTTCTTGCATGGCCTTACCCTTCATGTGAGCTCCAACTTTTACATTTGGACCTACCCATGTTACTTAACAATTTTTGGAGAACGTGACATGCCAATCTCAATGTCATTTGAGCGACAAAGTTGCAAACATGCTGTTTTCGCAATTGCTTTTGGAGATCCAAATATACTCCAAATGTAATGACACTTGATTCATTGTGTTCCTCAAGAACAGTACTCCAACTCTTATTAAGGAGCCTAATTGAGTTACCACATGAATTTGGATGATAAAATGTCGCAAAGTAACCAACTTTGCTGCTGTCACAACAAGGACTTAGAATATTTTTCTAAGTGCTGAAACAGCAGCTGATTCCACATTGTGATCTCTATTTGACTAGGTTAGAGGCCAAACTAGCTCTTGACCATTAAACAAAGTTTGTTCTACACAAGATGAACTACAACTTTTGTTTAAGGTCAAACCTCATAACTGGTACAAAAGTCAAACTTTTACTTTGGTCAAAGTATCAACTCGATAAAGTCAAAACTAGGGTTTTTGGCCAATCGGGGCAATTTCTTGACATTTGCTCAACATGAACCCTTCATGACTTTTGTCGTGGAGTTAATCTAGAGCCATTTGGGTAAATTTGAAAAGCTTGGTTGATGATCTATAGTTCCATTAACTTAATGGGGCAAATCCCAATAGGAACGGAACTTATCATTTCATGTGACTTTTTGATTCCGAACTTCATGAAACTTTTTCCAGGGATCAATATAGATAGTTATTGATGTGAGACATGTGAAGATACTTTGATAGCAACACCCAAGCATATATCTCTTAATTGAGCCTATATGTAAGCAAGGGTGCAACATCCAAGTTTAGATTAGGGTTTATTTCCATATGTTTGACTTGGCATCGTCATCTCCACTAATCTATCGTGTTTGAGCTTAAACCCACTACTTAATTGGTGATAAACACCTAGGGTGTTACAGCCCTCCCCCCTTAAAAGAATCGCGTCCCGAGATTCAGAATGGAAGACCTTTAAGGAAGAGAGACACGTTATCAAGTTCCCAACATTTGCTATAGCATGCAGCTACAAAGCTTCAACATCGGTGAACAATTTGACCAAAGGCACTTTCTGATACTTACTCTTCATGGTAAAATTTGTCTGAAGAATTTCCTTCATTGACTTCCATAAAGCATTGTTACTTTGGGAGGAATCCAAGATAGCACGTACTGCATTCTCAGTGTACGGAGATCATTTGGTCCATGAGTGAACCACTCACAAGTATCTGATTCTTTAGTGAACATAGCATAGTCCATATGAACTTGACATTAGACCAAAATATTCAGAAGTATACTCGTTGAAATGGCTCTATGTTCACATGGTTTTGAAAAGCAGCTCTCTACCAAAATGGCTTGAGTACAACCTTCCAAAAGGGTGAGATCATAGACGACAAATATACTCTGAGGCTATAGGATACTGACTAACCAATAGACAAGGTCTATGTTGGTCATAAATGTTCATTCATTTAGGCACCAACTAAAGGAAAACTACTTGTGGTTCCATGTGTGAAGTTCTCTTTCTCTGATGACAACACTGTATTATCTGAGTCTGTTGAGGGATTAGTAAATATGATAGCTGACTCTGTTGACTTCGTATTTTGTCCAAAAGCTACCTAAGAAGATTCTTTTATCCAAAGACAACAGTTATCTGGGTTGAATCAGATGCAACCTCTTGGGTAAAAACATTTATAAGGTACCAAAGTATGGCATCATTGAAAAATCATTACTAAAGAAAGATGTAGTGAGGCCTTAAGGACAACAAAAGTTGTAATATTTACTAAACCGCGGGGAGTAGTCTACCACCAAGCGATTGAGTAAAATTTTTCCTTGGTGACTTAGTTGTATTGTAAGTTGAGTTGACTTGCAGCATAACAACTTTGTCAGACCAACTTTCACCTTGAGGCTTCCTTTTTAGGATCAAACAGCAGCTCTAAGATGGAAAATCTGTTGTTTGACACTTTTCAAATTGCTTTTGATTCGCAATGGTATAAATTGATTTGCAGAAACCAATGCTGCTCGTACATTGGGGATACGAGAAAGCAAAAGCAAATGAAAGAGTGTAAACTAGTATCTGTGAGACCTCAAAAGGGCCATCCAACAGCAGATCTCGACTATAAATTTTCATACCAATCCGAGGATGCATATGCTTTGAACTTGCAGGTTACTTTTGCAGGGCAAAACACATACTCTGCCTAGAGAAACTTTCTACAAGGATAAGGAACCGCTTCCGAATATTCCTCAACACTTCGATCAGTAAAGTTATGAACAGACCATTTGTGGCACCTAAGGGCATAAGGATATAGATCGGAACTAGGGCATACTTTCTCTAATTCTTTACTTTAGCTGATAGAACACCTTGCACTACATGTGTGATTGTCCAAGACGGAATTGACTTGGTCACAATGGCTCTAAAAGATAGAATATTACTCAAGTTGTTGGCTACTGGATTAACTTCTTGTGGTTATTGCTCCGTAAGACATAGCCTTAGTAGCTACCAAAAAGTCGTTACCTAGCTAGAGATTAGCCTTCCTACTGGTAACTAATCAGTTGTCTCTCAACACTAACAAGTTCCAAATCTTCACTCTTATCCACAATAATCATGGTTTATACCGAACAGATGGTTGCCATCGAAGTCAGTAGATATGGAGTCTCACCAGAGATGGTTGATCTCGATTGTATGGTCATTATGCCTACAAAGGTTAAGATTTGCGTAATGTGACAATTGATTCTTATCCAACAGATGACTTGTCCAACATTAAATGTTGTGTGTCCTTTTTATCCAACAGAGATGAGATACTTTACTCACTAGATGATGCTCGTCAATACTAGGACAATTAAGCAAAGTCACTTGTCTACCACCTCTTGTAGTCCATTAACGTTTATGTCGGTGACATGTTCTTCAAAGGTCATCCTCTTAGCAACTTTAGAAGGAAATTTCACTACTTTCGGTCTAAGATCTGGGTCTTACGATACAATCTGGAGAGATAACCAAGGAAGGAACATGAGAAAATAACACATCGACTATCGTTTCATAATGGATCATGACTAGAAACCGTGATACCAGCACGTGCCAAGCAGCCAGCCATGTGTCTGCAGCCACAGGAGGCCCTTGGTTTCGTCGCGGCACCATCAGCTGCTACTCATAACACCATTACTAAACATACCACGAAAGTGAAATTTCAAGTGGCACCAATGGGTTGTAAGAACAAACGCCATACAAGGAGGGATAGCAAGCAAAGGTAGTCACAAGGTTTAGAATCAACAGGGAAGCTATTCGCAGATCAAAACATAGCACAAGAGAACATAGCTCAATTGCCGAAGGTGACTAAGCATGAAATTTTTACTTGATTCCACTCACGCCTAGCGTTGATGAAAGTTAACTTGGTTGGTCAGTCAATAAGGGTCTTCACAAAAAGGGTTGGAAAACATCCACGGCTTATACAAACATATAGGAGAACTCAACTTTGGGCTTTTGGTCAAGCAAAGGCATGGATATAAACATTCAGGGACTAACCACTAAGTCTACAGGCTCAGGCTCCTAAGATAGAGAACCTAATGGAAGACAACCACCATACAATTACGTATGTGAACTTTGTTCTAGGATAAAGCTATGTGACCCTCGTATGCTCACCGAGGACAAACGAGGTGACAACTAGGGCACTACCTAGATAACAACATACATACAACCTCAGTCAAGCCGACATCTGAGAAAAATTCAAACGATTGAGCTTAAGCAAACAATCCAAAGCACAAGGCTCACCTAAAATAAGCATTTATCTCAAGCACGAACTAACTACAAGTTTAGCTCAACACAAACGCTAGCTAAGGTGACTAACATAACATGTGCACAGAATCTAGACAGCAGCATAGTGACTACTTGTTTCAACCATAACTGAGGTTGTAGACCTTCTATAAAGGTGATCCTAGACTTTCTAGACAGCTTAAGAAGATGACTACACTTTAGTTATTCATACCAACAGCTAATTCATAGATTAACATGACCAAAATTGCTAATGTTTCAGATCTGTACCAATATGGACAGAAAACTGACAAGAACTTCAAAGATGTAAAATTAGAGTTCTAGGGACACAACAAGGCTGAGCCTGAACTTTATGTAAAGTTTATTAAGTTGTCTATAACTTTCTTATTATCCTATTAAGATGATTCTATGGCTAACAAGGCCAAACAAGACAAAGAAGACATCTCTGCCCAGATTTGGACAGATTCTGTCATTCCGCTTGGCAAGCTCATAACTAGAAATTTCGACCACCAAAATTAGTGCTATAGGACACTTTGGAAAGCTTAGAAAAAGTACTAAACTTCTTCTATTATCTCCAAGACATGATTCCATACGCACATAGGTCAAACAAACCAAACATTCAGATCTATTCAGAGCATAAGCAAAACCTGACAGTAAACTTCTAAAATTCATAACTCTCAAACCATAAGGCCTAGTGTCATGAAATTTTAGGACAAGCTAGATAAGTAAGTTAGATACAACTTTGGTATTCTCCATAGCTACAGAAAACACCATTATGACCCCAAAAGCATCACTACAATAGAAACCGCTCTAGCAGCCAACGTCCAACAAGCAAAACAAAGCTTGCCTTTATTCTACTTAACAAGAGAGCACACAAACATGTTATTCTAGTAGCTCTAAACATTATTACCTTAGCCCAACACTAATTTAATTCATTCATGAGAATCCATGATTACTGAAATAATGTCTAAAGCATTTATAAATGCTTGTATGAACAACACATCCACCACTCGACTCAACTAGAGGGCCTTTATAGGTTCACACATGTAACCACAACTATTTCTAGCAAGGCTAAACACACACACTTTTCTCAAGCACTTTCTATTCAAGTAACATTGAACAAGGCATTCATGTCTAACTCCACACAAGGAAGATACTACATAACATCAATCACAAGTCACTTAATATCGAACAAGGGTGAGAGGAGCATAGCTATGCATAAAGCAACAATCATGATAATGCATGCTTCGTCCTATTCGTCCTCACAAGATTGCCAACCTAAGGTGGCGATCACGTTCTATGTCGGTGTCATAACACACACTCTCTCGATATATATCTAGTCGTTAGCTACATTCGACTTACACATTCATGGTTAGCGTACCTGCAGAAAAATTTCATTGCAGCCCAACATTTCCCAATATAGCACACAATGAAAGCAGTAAGTAAAATTTTTAAGTACTCCCATATACATATACCCCTGTATACGTACATGTAGTACCAAAACTACCTGAATCATCAATCTCCCACAATTAAGTACCTTCATATATACATGTGTATAACATGTAAATAATCCAGTAACCAAAACTAGCTCTCCCCTAGACCGCAGGTTGTACGGTCATGCTCTCACAACTCACACTTACCTGAGCATAGGTGCGACGTTGCATAAAAGTAAACTAGCAACATATATGGCTATTTCATATATGAAGGCTACCACCAATCTAACACACCGGGTAGCATAGTGTGGGAGAGTCATCACACATACATACCTTGGCCTGGGCGTAGATGCATAAATGAAAACCCCCAAGTTAGTACTTATATAAGCCACCTAATAATCCTTATATGGGCATAAGGAAATTGACCACTGGCATACTTAGATTTAGAATTCAGTTTTCACAAACCTATATATAGCTATAAGTTGATAAAACTGATTTTATAAAACAAAACCTTTGTTTTAAATACACATATGACAAGTTTAATGTTGAATCTTACTCCGATACCAGCTGTAACAGAACCGTCCAAATTATAAGAGCACAAGTATAAAAACAATCACCGAAGTGATCAAATTCTCACACTTGAGCCCATATAACTCCGGTAGTCCAATGAAATCACAAGGGATTTCAAACCAACCAACATACAAGCCAAGATCGTAGTGATTCAACATAACAAGTCACATGTTACAACCATTTCATAAGTAATTCAATATACATCGGAGTTCAACAAAGTTATTACAACTTAGGTTCAAAAGTAGCGGAAGCAAAGTAATTTGAAACTAACAACACATTTATTTCAAATATATGCCAGTACAACGGTCGACTTCTAACAAAAGCATTAGAGATAAGGTAAATAAGAAGGATCATGCCCGTGATCACACTCAGCCACTACGGCAGGAGCCAACCAACTCTTGCAGTAGCCATGATACTTCACAACCTGCAACAAGTGGGAATAAAACCCTGAGTATGACAAAGTACTCAGCTAGACTTACCCGTCAGAAACCAGAAATAAGGTGACACCAAGGATCATGCAAGGCTGATATGAAGTGGGGCTAGCTTGACAACATTTTGCATAAAAGCTTAATATACATGATCAATCAGTAAAGCTTAAGCATCAAGTTAATTATCATTAACCTATCATCTATATTAGAACCTGTACTAGAGCACTCACTTTATTAGGAGCAAACAATATTAACCATAGCAGGTATAAATTGAGGCAACCTTTCCATCGTGATCCAATTAACCATCCGTTCAATTTAATGGAATCTACGTTGCCGCTGCTCAAGTCAAGTGCTCACTAACCGGGAGCGACAGCAATTCGAATCGAATTCCTATCCAGCTGGAGGGGTATTTCTAACACTCACCGCGCAGGCCCCTGCCAGGGTCGCACAAGCCACCTTTTCATATGATTCAGGAATCGCGGGTCCGAATGATGTCACAACCCCAAGGGCGACACTCTGCCAGGTGATAGGGACTCTAACCCCCTCTTGGTCTCACGCCAATGTCCCCAAGCACATCCTTTCTCTCCTCTAAGAAGCAACCTTCCATTCGATTCCTGGCCTGAACCATATTACTCGGCTTCGCGGTCGGAACGGCTTATCCGGCCAACTAAGTGTTAGACTGCGTTCAACATGCCTCAAGGACGTACAGCGAATCGGTCCTTAAATGACTCAAACGGGGATAGATCCACACCCAAGACCTCCATGCCTTGTTGTTTCACTATCGTCATCCCGCCCGGTCTCATTTCATTTTATTAACACATGGTTCCATTCCACGATAGCAAATATAGCCAACCGTGCCATATATGAATATCCCTATATCTCGCAGGTGACAGAAAATCACCTGACTTCTGCCGCTTAAAGCAAGGCTAAGCATCTACTCGATCCTAGTCTATGTAGGATTCAAGGATTCATATATCTGGACAAGGAATGATATAATGCAGCAAGGGTTTCCAACCAACTCCTACCACTTAATGCAACAATACTTATTACATATATAGAATTAATTGCTTTGAAGGTAGGAGGCTTATAATGCTCCGGGGCTTGCCTGGGATCCGACTCAAGTTAGAGTATGTCAGATGAATCTCGCTGAGTACATCCATATTCGGGATAGTTCCACCAAACACCGTCGTCGGGTTTGGCTCCACGTCAGGTCCTTCACGTGCTTCATCTAACGTACCTAAATGAGGTGCAACAATGCATATGTATGAATGCAAAGAAGTGCAATAAACAAGTAATCATGCAAGCATACCAAAGTTCATATAAACCCTAGAGCTAATTAACTTAATCCTCAAGAAGACATAACATAGAAGAGGGCAAGCACATTAATCAAGAAACAAGTCTCACAAGATTACAGGGTACCACTCAAGTATCATCAAAGATATGAGTCACATTTCAATACCCAAGCATGACAAAGTTAATCAAAGTACTAGAACTAGAAATTGCTACCTTCTGGACATCAAACCAACAGCTGAGTAATTTAATTATAACTGGAGATCTACAACTCCAAATGACTTGCCAGAAGACATTATGGAAAGCTTATGAAATTATCTAAATTTCATTTATAAACATCACAGCATGATTCCAAAGTTTAATATGTCGAATTTACACAAACACAGAAACTGGTCTAACAAGACAGAGAGCAAGCAATTCTGTAACCTAACTTTAAACAGCTGTAGTTTCTAAACCATATGGCAAAATGCCACCAAATTTTAACAGCAGCTAGATCATGAAATTCACAACAACTTTGTTATAGCACACAAGACATGAAAACATCATTTGCATAGGGTAATTAACAATATTCTCAAATCTGTTCAGAAACCTCATTTGCAAGAAATAATTATTAACTTATGTTGCAATCATATAATTGGATAAAAACCAACTTTACCAACATGTCACCCATGACCAATGAACACCATAAAACATAGTGTCCATTCCTAAATAAATTATTTTAATGCATTTTCTTAATTTATTTAGATAATTAGGTGGAATTATGAAAACCTAACAAAAGTGCTCAATAAATTCTACAAAAATTACAATGGCCTACAAATGCTACCAAACGTCTACTGTCCAAATTTCAAACCATTTGGAGATATATATCAACCCCTATGAAAAAGACAAATAGCTATAGCAATAAATCATGTGAGAGCAAGTTAAACTTAACACTCAATATTTTATGTGAACACAAGGCCATATTATGAATCAATATGATAGAGAAACATCATACTAAGGTAATGGAATAATATTTTCTATTTTATCATTTATATATTATTTATAAGCTATTTATCAATCTATAAACACGTTAAATCAATAACTTGAGCATACAGTAAGCAATGACCATGAAATTTATACCACAGTACATCCATAGCATTACAAGCCTACCATAAAAATTTCACATCAATTGGAGCAGCACAACTCAAGATATAAAAATAACAAGCAATATAATATAAATTCCTTATTTATCAAGGTCCAATCAAAACCCTAAGAAAACAGTGAACAAAAAGTGTGTTTAATATTTTTCCTAGCAAGTATATGTCATCACAAAATTAACAAAACAAGAATCACTATTTTTAGAGTTCTAAAACTCCAGATAAGGCTCTGGTCGAGTTTATACGTATTTTAGAGCATTTTTAAAGCTTAAATAAAAACATCAGAAAATATCTACAAACATCTAGCATATTATGACTCCACTGCAGAGCCGAGCAGCGCACCTGATTTCCCACCCCAGATCTGTCACTACTAAAACCAACATGTGGGACCCGCTGCTCAGCCGGGCCCACCTGTCATGCTCACCCCGAGAGACAGAGAGGGGAAAAGCCGGCTTTCAATTCCCCCCCCCCACGACACCGGAAACAGGGGAGGCGGCCGGTGGCTTGCCGGCCGGCCATTCTCCGGCCGGTGAGGTCGGCGGCGGCCGCAGGGAAGTGGTGGGAAAGCTTCGTGGTGATGGGACACATCTGTAGGCACTCGTATCGCTGACTGAGGTGGCCCGTGGCCTCTTGGCCACGTGCACGGGCGGCCTAGTGGTGGCCGCGCTGGCGGTGGCGGTGAGCCGGAGGCGAACGACGGCGGAGAAAGGCAGCTCGAGCACCAACATGTCCGCCCGCACCCGTGGGAGCACTCGGGCTTGCCGAAGGTGGCCCATGACGCCCTAGCCATGTGCGGCCGCAGCAGGGAATGCGACACGCGGTGGCGCTGCTCGGCTCTGCCGGCGAGGGTGATGCGCAGGGGCAGCAGCGGCTACGCCCGCATGCGTGGGCGAAGACGGCTCGGTGCTCTGCTTTCGAGGATGCGGAAGGGTGCGTGGAGGAGCAAGAGCGGCAACGGCAGCTCTGCTCTGCAATGACGGTGCGCGGCGGCCGTGCTTGGCACCAGCGAGGAGGGCGAGCAGGGAGTGGAGAGGGGAAGGAGAGGGCGTGCTGGTGCCCCTCCTCATCGGCAGCAGGGCACAGGGCACGTGGCCGAAAGTGGGACGCGCGGCAGCAAGGCCAGGCGTGGCAGGGACGCTTGCCGGGAGGGAGCCGGGCATGAGTGCCACGTCCGGACGTGCGGCGCCCATTGAAGCCTACTACCGAACACGTGGTGGGCGTCGATGAGACCACCTTGGGTTCCATTTTTGGGTTGTCTGGGGTTCGAATTTGGGTATGGGCCAATTATGAAAGTTGTTCATTTCATGATGCCCTACAACTCTTGTTTAAGGACCTTAGTCATTAGAGCAATGTATTAGTAGCTAATTAATCTCCAAGTTGACAGCGTCAGTGAGTTGACAGTGATTAGCAACTACAAGAATTGATGGCCAAAATGAAATGCAACTTATGCCATCTTCTTGCATGGCCTTCCCCTTCATGTGAGCTCCAACTTTTACATTTGGACCTACCCATGTTACTTAACAATTTTTGGAGAACGTGACATGCCAATCTCAATGTCATTTGAGCGACAAAGTTGCAAACATGCTGTTTTCGCAATTGCTTTTGGAGATCCAAATATACTCCAAATGTAATGACACTTGATTCATTGTGTTCCTCAAGAACAGTACTCCAACTCTTATTAAGGAGCCTAATTGAGTTACCACATGAATTTGGATGATAAAATGTCGCAAAGTAACCAACTTTGCTGCTGTCACAACAAGGACTTAGAATATTTTTCTAAGTGCTGAAACAGCAGCTGATTCCACATTGTGATCTCTATTTGACTAGGTTAGAGGCCAAACTAGCTCTTGACCATTAAACAAAGTTTGTTCTACACAAGATGAACTACAACTTTTGTTTAAGGTCAAACCTCATAACTGGTACAAAAGTCAAACTTTTACTTTGGTCAAAGTATCAACTCGATAAAGTCAAAACTAGGGTTTTTGGCCAATCGGGGCAATTTCTTGACATTTGCTCAACATGAACCCTTCATGACTTTTGTCGTGGAGTTAATCTAGAGCCATTTGGGTAAATTTGAAAAGCTTGGTTGATGATCTATAGTTCCATTAACTTAATGGGGCAAATCCCAATAGGAACGGAACTTATCATTTCATGTGACTTTTTGATTCCGAACTTCATGAAACTTTTTCCAGGGATCAATATAGATAGTTATTGATGTGAGACATGTGAAGATACTTTGATAGCAACACCCAAGCATATATCTCTTAATTGAGCCTATATGTAAGCAAGGGTGCAACATCCAAGTTTAGATTAGGGTTTATTTCCATAGGTTTGACTTGGCATCGTCATCTCTACTAATCTATCGTGTTTGAGCTTAAATCCACTACTTAATTGGTGATAAACACCTGGGGTGTTACATGCATCGCCGTCGAACTAGGGGTCCGACACCTCGACGTTTGTGGTGACTCCTAGCTCGTGATCGACCAGGTCATGAAGAGCTCAAGCTATCGTGACCCCAAGATGGAAGCCTACTACGAGGAGGTACGGTGCCTTGAGGACAAGTTCCACGGCCTCGAGCTCAACCACATTGCACACATATATGATGAAGTTGTCGATGAACTCACGAAAATCACGTCTAGTCAAGCCACGGTTCCACCTGACATTTTCACGAGGGATGTCCATCAACCATCCGTCAACACCAGGGCAGACAGGGGGCCGACGGTCCATCACTCGATCCCTCACCTGAGGCGAAAGCTCCCTCGACCGGGGCTGAAGTCATGCAGGCGGAAGGCTCAACCCTATCAGCTAACTTTGAGCCCGACTGGCGTGTTCGTACCTCAACCACCTCACTCGAGAGGACCTCCTCTTGGATAAGACCGAGGCCCGATGGATCGCTCGCCGGACCAAGACCTTTGTGATATTTGGCGACAACAAAAAGCTTTATCAATGTAGCCCTGCATGCATCCTACAATGCTGTATCACAAATGAGGAAGGCAAGAACCTACTCAAAGATCTACACTCGGGGGCTTGCTGTCATCACGCGGCACCTCGAACCCTTGTTGGAAACGCATTCCGATAAGGTTTCTACTGGCCAACCGTGGTCTTCGATGCTATTAAGTTAGTACGCTCCTGCAAAGGATGTCAGTACTATGCAAGGCAAACCCATCTCCTAGCTCACACCTTGCAAACGATTCCCATCACATGGCGGTTCGCCGTTTGGGGGCTCGACTTGGTCGGGCCCTTGAAAAGGACAACTGGTGGCTTCACCCACCTCCTCGTCGCCATTGATAAGTTTTCCAAATGGATCGAGGCCCGTCCTATCACCAGCATCAGGTCTGAGCAAGCCGTGCTATTCTTCACCGACATCGTCCACCGCTTTGAGGTTCCTAACTGCATCATCACAGACAATGGCACCCCATTTACCGGCAAAAAGTTTCTGGATTTCTATGACAACCATCACATCTGTGTGCTCTAGTCAGCCATAGCTAATTCAAAAACAAATGGCCAAGTAGAACATGCCAACGGCATGGTTCTACAAGGCCTAAAGCCGAGAATTTTCGACAGACTAAACAAACACGACAAAAAATGGGCCGCCGAGCTCCCCTCGGTCCTATGGAGCCTAAGAACGACGTCAAGTCGAGCCACGGGGTTCACTCTATAATTCTTAGTCTACGGATCCGAGGCTATGCTCCCAACCGATGTAGAATATGGATCCCCGAGGCTGAAAGCCTACAACGAGCAAAACAATGACGCCACAAGAGAGAACGCTCTCGACCAGCTCGAGGAAGCTCGCGATGTGGCTTTGTTACACTCTGCAAGGTATCAGCAAAGTCTTCGATGCTACAATGACAAACACGTCCGTAGACGGGACCTCAATGTCGGTGACCTAGTGCTCCGGCGAAGCCAGAATAACAAAGGATGACACAAGCTTCCTCCGCCATGGGAAGGGCCATACATCATCGCGGAAGTATTGAAGCCTGGCACCTACAAACTATCGAACAAAAAAGGCAAAATCTTCACCAACACATGGAACATCGAACAGTTACGTCATTTTTTCCCTAAAGCCTCGAGGCTCTATAAATTGTTTCGCAATCCCATGATAGAATAAAGAATACATCGGTGTTCAAAGCATTCTTTCATAAAAACCAGGAAGGATTGACCCTGTTTTCTCAGAGTCGAACCTCCCTCGGGGGCTGCAAGGGGAACCCCCTGTGTACCCAAAAAACTCATATTTTTTAAAAAAAAACAAGAGAACTTTTATATTAGTCGATGAGGCCGCAAGCGCACCCTAAGATTCGAGGGCTGTCGAGCCATGAGATCGCCTACGCCTCCGAGCTATGGTACCTCCACTATTCCCCCATGCCAAGGGGTGCAACCACGCGCTAAGTAGACCTAATAAAAGTTCACGTCTAACATTCCCACACGCTTTGAATCAAGTTCTTACATAATCCACGAGGCCGCAAACACACCCTAAAGTTCGAGGGCTGCCGAGCCGCGAGATCACTTACGCTTCTGAGGCTACGGTACCTCCACTCGCTCCCTCACACCAAGGGGTGCAACCGCACGCTAAGAAAAACATGCAAGAATACGATTCAAGCAAGAAAGGGAAGAAAAGACTCAAACGAAAACAAACGTTTAGTATACATTTACATATTAATGTTTCAGGGCCCCTGAGGCCATCATAGCGCAAGTCACGAGTACTAACTACCCTATTACATGGGCCTTCATGCCTAGACTTGGCTTACAGGCCCTCGTCATTGGCAGGCAGGACCACCTCGACCTCGAATAGCTTCGCGAGGCGACCCCCGGGCTCTTCTGCGGCCTCAATCAGATCCAGGCAGGCTGCTTCATTTTCCTCGTCAGTCTGGTCTAGATCCGTGACGAAGCCATCAGCGATGAGGCCCATGTCATACTCAAACCCAGACCGGATGACCACCATGGCCCTCTTCACGCCATGATACAGCCCGTCTTGTATCTTCTCATGAACGAGGCAACCCTGCGCCGCCATCCGGCGAACAAACAAGTTCCCTGGCGCATCCTCCTTGGTATCGGCATCGGGCTCGACCCCCAGGCCATCGCACACCGACGTGATCGCACCCTGGAGCAGTTGAGTTCGCCCAGCCTCAGCCTCGAAGAGGTTCTGGAATGAGGTAGCCGTCACCTGGGCCACGTGTTGCAGCTTCTCCAGCTCTGAAATGCAAACACCAAGTTAGCAAAGACTTGGGACCTCGAGGCCAAGGTCAAAATGTGACAAAAGGTTTACCTTCAGCATGGGTCTACCAACCCACGACCTCATCATGCAACTCCTCGCGCGCCTTCTCCGCCGCTTGAAGAGCCTCGTCCCTCTCTCGGACCGTCCCCTTCAACGTCGTGACCTCGTTCTCCAAGGTCCTGACGCGATCGGACACCATCCCGATCTGGACGTTAAGGGCGTCGTGTTGGCCGCTGACTAAAGCGACGTCCTCCTCGAGCTCCTTCACGCACGCCAATAGTGGCACGAGGTCCTCATGGGCCTTGGCCGCCTCCTCCCGGGCCTTGGCTGCATCTTCACACGCCTTGGCCTCAGCTTCCCAAGCCTGCACCGCCTCCTCCCTGACCGCTACATGGACGATGCGAAGCTCGTCCACTTCGGCGCTCTTCTTGGATAGTCGCTTATTGGCTTCCTCGACTAGAGCCGGTTGACGAGGAAGCGCCGCCCATACGCCACTCTTATGATGAATGAAGAGTGACTTGTGGCGAGATCGCTCCTTGAGTTCCTGACCACAGTTAAACCTAAGATTAGAACCAAGGAGAAAGGGGGGATAAACGCAAGAAAAGATAAACAGACCCAACTCACCTCAAAGGCCTCCAACATACCCCGCACCAAGGTGTCCGCAACCATTCGTAGAGACTGCATGGAGTGCTTACGGAGTCCCTCGATGAACTCCTAGTGCTGCACTTCGTCCTTGTCATCAAGGGTGAATAAGGGCTCGGCACTGGGGTTAGATGCATCCCTGAACTCGAGGGTCGACCGACCCTAGCGTGGGAGCTCCTCCTCCGCCCGTGCAAGCACCAGCCCTGTGAAATGGGGCCACCTAGCAGACGCCTCGGCCATGCCATCCCCGACGTCATGAAAGTACCGGGCCGATCTGGGGCATCGACCATCTCGACGTCCGCCTTCTGCTTCCCCTTGTCGGAAGGAGGGTCATCGACGGTGAGATCGATTACAGCCGGAATCGACCCTTAGGGCGGGGTTGGCCTCTCGTCTGTTGGCACCACCGCCTGCACGTTGGACGGTGGCACGACCACCCCCGCTCTGCCTCGGCCGCCTGCTCCATTGGCTGGTCCTGTTGCGGCTGTGGCCGCGGTTTCTCCCGCGCTAGTTGCGACTTCGGCTGCGCCGCCTCTTTTCCCGCATCCGACGGGCCCTCCACCACCTCTCTTGACTCTTCAACATCCACCTGCCCCGCGTCACGGACGTATGTTTTGGCCCCAACGGCCTCGACAGTCGCCTAGGTCCTCGCGGTCGACCCAGGCTCTGGCCCACCAACATCGGGCACGTCAAGCCTGGCACCGCCCGGGGCTGCCTTGACCGGCTCTGGCTCCCGCGTGGCGTCACCAAGTTCGGCGACCTCCTGAGCGCTTGCTCCCGCCTTGGCGGTGGCCTCCTTCGTCTTAAGCCGCTCCGTGGCAGCCTGGTACCTCATGACCCAGGCGGCATCATCGGTAGGCATCTGCATCATCAGGGCGGCACCAGACCTGAGCGCCTTGATGGGAGTCAGAGCCACGAGCTCCATCTTGCGCTTATGGCTGAGCAGTGAACAAACGCGTCAGAATAAAGAGCGAGATGACCTTGTCAGAAAGACAAGGTGAGGTACTTACCCAGACAGGGGAATCAAGGGCCTAGACTCCGGCTTCCCTAAGCCACCCGACGGCTTCTGTGAGGGCCCCTCCGTTGAGCCTCCGGTTGGCCTGGTGCTCCTCAGAGCCTGGGCTGACAGGGCGCCTGAGGTCCTCTACACCGATGAGGCTATCTGGCCTCGAGTCCTTACACCAGACGACGGCGCCCTAGCCTCAGACACCGACGTTGCTGCTCCGCCCGTCGGCAAAGTCTGAGGCAATCGGACTCGCGGGCGTGGCGCCACCGATCTCCTCTGAGGGACCCTAGGCGAGGTAGACCCCCTCTCTGAATGCCCCTCTCGGGCTCTTCCTTCCGCTGGCTCTCCCTCTCCCTCGATGGGCGTCGAGACTTCCCTCGACGTCTAGGAGGTTGACCCCCGCCAATAGGCTCCAACATCGGACGTACGTCGGGGAGGTGCTCCAGAAAAGTCATGGTATTGTACCGCGACCCGACGTCATCATCGTCACTATCCTCATCCTCCCCCGAGACCGTCTTAGAAGGGGATTCCTAGATAGGGAGACCCTCGAGACTCTACTAGCGGCGACACTTATTCAACGCCTCATTCTCGAGGGCCTTCCTGACCTGACGCTTCTTCGCGGCGTCCTTCTCTCCCTTCTTCTAGGCCACCGAGAGGCATCTCGCCACTCGAGCAGCCTGATCCTCTGGAACCGGCGGCCGTGACTCCTTGAACACCGACAGATCCTGCACAGAGGCCTCGATAAACTTAGTCGAGAGAACAGGGAAGCAAAAGAACCCGAGGCTATCAGAACGACGCTTACCAGAGGCTCGAAGCCCTGGGTGGGTCGCATCGGGACCCTGTCGATGTCCTCCTGCTTGAAGCTCCCCACCATCCACCGCGCACACCGGGCAACCTCGTCGAGGGGGAAGGTCTCGTGCGACATCTGACTCCCCTCCAATGAGACTTCCGGTGTCATCTCGTCGATCCAGAGTCAGCGCTGCATCAGCGGCAGCACTCTCCGATGGTGAAACGCGGCGGCCACCATCCCCGCGGTCAACCCGCGCTGTCGAAGCCTCCTTAACGCGTCAAGGAGCGGTTGCAGCTTTGGCTTGTCTTCCTCGATGACGCCGTACATCCAGTTGTCCTCGCGTGACATCAGGACCTGGCTAGAAAAGTTTGGCAGCCGGTCGTCGTCGTTGCGCAGGTAGAACCACCCGTCGTGCCACCCGCTGTTCGACGAAATGAGCTACGCCAGGATGTAGTGCTCGTCTCGACCCACTCGAACTTGAAGGGTGCAGCTCCCAGCATGCATCGCACGTCGCACTCCTTGCTCGCCCGCCTTCTTGGCAAAATGCTCCGCCTTGAAGAGATGAAGCTACAGGTTCCAGTGCGGCTCCATCCCCAAATACCCCTCGTAGACCGCCGCGAAGATGGCAGCCTGCGAGATGGAGTTGGGGAAGAGGTGATGAAGCTCCACCTTGTAGTAGTGGAGAAGCGCCCGCATGAAGCGGCTCGGCGGCATCCCGAGCCCCCTCTCGTGGAAAGCGACGAAGCTCACCACGTATCCCTCCGGGGGTGCCGGCTCCCGGTGGTCGGACGGTGGCACCCTCCACTCCGGCTAGCTCTGGCTCACCATCGGTCGTAGAAGACCGTCGCGGATCAACTCCTCCAATTTCCTCTCCAACACTGAGGAACGAACCCACGTGTCTACGGGAAGGATCTGGCTCTTTCCCACCATGGTTGTCGAGAACGGCGTGCGGCGGCGACAGCGGAAGAGGTGACGGCGGCGGTGAAGAGCGGCTAAAGGGCGCACAAGGAGAAAGAGGGCAAACACAAATGGCATGTGGGGGGCACACAGAACCCCGGATCTCGTACTTATACCTCGATGGAAGACCAACGGGCGGAACCGGCGAAAAGGTAGGAACAGTTCCCGCATTCAATGCCCTTACCTAACCGCTCCATCGAAACCTACGGGTAAGGGCACGTGTCCGCCGTTCACTCCGTAACCGTCGCGCCATGCCACCCACTACCACGCTGTTCTCGCTTCTCCTCCTAAAAATACACGCTCCAACGGGCCAGAAGGGGATCCGCAGACGGATATTTCTATACGAATGGATAACGGGCTCCGAGCCCAATATAAACCTCGAGGGATTGAAATCTGGCCCTCGATCGGGGTTCGACAGCTGCCCTTGAGTAACGGAGTCAGGGACAACTGGGGATGTGCCCATACAAGGTCAGGGCTCGAGCCACTCTCTCGAGGCGCCCCTAGACGTATTCGAGGCCAGAAGAGAGGTCGACGGTGGAATCTCCTCGGAGGGAGGCATCGAGCCCTCGGATCCTATCGCATGGAACCGAGATCCACATGACTACTCTTTGGCATTTTTGGAGAGCGCCTCCGTGGCCGCTAGCCGACTCCTACCGAATGGAGCACGGGCTCCAACTCAAATTCCCCACTAATAGCTCACCGGAGATCGTCGAAACTCACCCGACGAGCGTAGTACGATGTTCCCCACCCCTCCTCCTTTCCTAAAAGGAGCGTGAGGGTCGTACGATGAAGACGGGCAAGACCCTGATCGACCTCGTGCGCACGAGGCTCGGGGGCTCGACCACAAAGAGCTAACCTCGAACGAAAGAGGACCAAACATACCATGATGGCTCGAACGCGGCAGCACTCCTCAGCATAACGCGCTAAAGACCTCGGAGGAGTCAAAACACTCCACCGAGGCCTCGGGGGCTACACCCGGTGGGTGTGCTCACACGCACCCACCAGAAAAAGCTACGACGCTACGACTCCAGTTCATCACTCACTGAGCCTCTGCAAGAGTGACCACACTCACCCAAAGGCTCGGGGGCTACTGTCGGGTACCTAAACAAGGGGTACTCACAATCAACGATTAAGAAAGACAAGCCCTAAGAAAACCACGCCAAAGGCTCCGCCCACGAAGGCGGAACGAGCCGAAACAACGCACAGAACGCCTCAACCACGTTCCGACTCGCACAAGGCTTGCTCGACGGGACGCCTCGACCACCGAGAAATCTCCGACTCGCACGACCCCGGGTCGAGCCGGTCGACCCACCTCACTCACCAACTCTGAGACAAAAGTCAAAGCATTTAATTCAACCTCCAACCACTTCCTACCCCCATGGCTACAGCAATAACTAGTATGGAAGCAGTACCAGTGTCAAATCTCACTTTTTACTGCTCATCCCGGAATGGGCGGTGAAAATCTGTCACTGTACACGTCATACCAAGCACTATTCCGCCACTGATCCCCCTCGAGGGAGAATACGACGAGTATCGTGCCCCGAAATTCCCGGGGCTCGGCCTTATCCATTCCCCGTCGACCCACCTTGACCTGGCCATGACCCGGCCTCGACCATCCACCGGTCAACAAAGAGGCGAGGCCTGCATGCCACAGGATCCGGGGTATTTTCATCGTCTCATTCTCTACGTCACCATGGTGTCCGGGGATGGCCAGCCATTCTCGGAGCACGTCGCTACAGTGGCTCCCACAGCGCTCGACAAAACTTCACTTCTAAGGCATCCCCCGTCGTCTCTGCCTCATCTTGACCCTATAAAAGGGCAGGCAGGGGACTCTACGAAGAGAAGGACAAGGAAAAACGAGTCATCACCCCACCGTAGAAGATCAACATCTCAAGCAATCTCCTTTGTACTCTCTCTCTCTCTCTGAGACCTGAGATCGGCTCCCTCTCTCACAGCTTGTAACCCCTACACAAGCACTTAGGTGCAAAGAAATACAATACTTTCCCCGCTGGACGTAGGACTTTCTTTTGCCCGAACCAGGATAAACTCTCGTGTATTCTCCTTGCTTCGTCATCCAGATTAGGGACACGCAGCACAAATTCACTCGTTGGCTTAGGACCCTCGTGGGACCGAACGCCGACAGGTAGAGATCTAGATTCTTGTAGAAACGTTTCAGATCAAGATTCTCGTATGGAACATTTTGGATGGTGAAACAGAATCACCTTATGAGATTGTTTGGCTGGTAGACTAGATTCATTAGTAAATATTTATTTTCTTAAAAAATCAGACAAATGAGAATATACTTCAAAAAAATCTCAAATTTTTCATGGGGAAAGAACAACTTAAATACAACCATTTCAAGCTGTTGCACTTTTAAAATAGCTGAAAAAAATGATCGTTAATACAAAGAAGAACAAAGAAACAGAATCAGGAGAAACCACTCCGTGTCCGTTTCTGGTTCCTACGCAGAAAAGAGAGAAATGATTCAAGTGATTCTTGCAAGAAACATTTTTCTCCCTACCTGTTTGGCTGCTAGAATCGGAAGCGTTCCCCCAAACGGCCCCTTACATGTGCCATACATAATTCTAACGCCCAGCCTCGCGTATATAACAGAATGATCTTATTGTCACGATAGGTTAGATGATTTCTTTCACTACGACGCGACACACACTTAAGTGGCCTGTAGTTTGTGGCAAGCTGCATCAATCAAAACGCGCCAAACATCAGCGAGGGTTCGGGTGTTTGGGGGGCTTCTGCGAGGGAACGCATGACCGCACGGGTCGTCCGGTTTCATCATGATCCATCCCCGTGCCGCCGATGAGACCGATGGCCAATCCCGATGGGTATGGGTGGGCGATCGATGGAACCGGAATTGGAGCACGGAGGATGCATGCATCCCTCGCTGTCGCTCCCCCACGCCGCGGACCCGTCTCGCTCGACTCGACGTGACTAACCACCACCCACCCAGTCCCTTTCATCAGAAAAGAAAAAAAACACCCCGTCCCCACCGTTACGCACACACCAACACTCTCCGTCCGTGCCTAACGGGATTAGTTGCAGTAGTACCGTAAGCGCAAGCTGTGCTGTGCAGCCTGATTGATTAATTGATTCCGAAAATATGATCGATCGTGCCATCAATCTACAAATGTGTAGGAATACCGAGTACTCCGCACGTTACTTGGTTCAGCTGTTGGGTTTCGAAAATGCGCTTTGTTGGAGAGCAAAAAGAGCTTACGGTACTCAAACTCAACAGGCACTGATTCCCACTACTGCACAGCAGGATGATGTGAGCTGCGGTTGAGGATTGAGAGGAAGCTTGCACCGGCGCCGTGAGAATTTCACCATGGACGAGGACTGGATGAGGGGACGGCCCCCCTGTGGGCGGTGGGCACCTGTTGTGTGTACGGGATGCGCAGGAATCCTGGCCTCTTTTCGTCCGGAGTGGTATGCGGTGTCGAGTGGCCATTGACCGCTAATGCGCGCGGCCATCCCCGCCGGAATAATTAAAGCCGGAGACTTGGCACAACACCACATCGGTTGCTTTGCTTTGCTCCTACCACCATATGTCGTGGCCGAAGGCCAACATAAATAATCGGGTGAGTATATTTTAAAGGTCGTTTCGTGCCTTTTTGTCTATCAATTGTACTGGTCATTGTTTTTCTTGAGATACATCAGATGTAAAACGCTCTTTTGAGTGTTTTTATCAAAAAAAAATACTAGTTGCTCCATGTTCCTAAACTTCTTGCATGTAGTCGCGGAAAGACGGTGATTAATGTATGTAAAAACATGAAACAACGGCTAAGAACCTAATAATAACTGAAATGAAGATAGATATGTAGACTCTATAACGTTGGAACTTGGGAAACGGATTCGAACCGTTAATCTTAGAGCATCTCCAAGAGTACCCAAAAGAGTCTCCCAATCTAAGAATTTTGGCAAGATTGAAACTCATCTCCAACAACTCCCAAACCCAGCTTCTAATCTTCTGAGGTGGAAGGACGTGGGGAAGAAAAAAAGTAAGGGTTCCTGATGCAAATGTATAAGAGAGAAATAAAATATAAAATTAGTTAGTGTGATTTAAAAATAGTTTAGGAATCCTGATGTAAAATTACCTTCTATCTTTCAGGTGCGAGATTTTAGAAATTGTTGGAGTTGTAGCTTTTTTATGTCTCCCAATATATTTTGCAAAGGTTGGAAAACCTATTTTTGGGAAGTATTTTTTAAAGATACTGTTGGAGATGCTCTTAGAGCACCCCTAAAGTTTTCAAAACTCACTCCCACTCTAGATTTTTTAGCATGATTAAAAAATCTGCTCTGCAACAACTCCCTATCTCAACTCTCAATCTTTCCGCACTTGGAAATATCGATCCAATTGCGCAAAAATATACGCGCGCATATCGACGTGCCAATCTGGAGTGTAAGTATGTGGGAACAATAAATAGTAAGACAAGGTTCTTCATGCAAACGTAGAAGAGAGAAAGAAAGTATAAAAGTGGATGAGGTGATTTAGAAATAATTTGTGATTTCTAATGCAAAATTGTCTTAGGAGCGAGGTTTTGGAAACTGTTAGAGGAAGCGAAAAAAATATACTCCTTTTTTTAGACACTTATAGAACTCATTGATTTACCAACTATTTTTTTGAGAAACTATCTCCAACGGTTTCTAAAAATCACTTAGTAAATTAATGAGTTTTCTCAAATAACTAAAAAGGTTGGGAGAGTATTTGTTGCCCTTCTCTAACATTTTTTAAAATGTTGCTCCTAAAAGATATAAGATAATTTTAGATTAGGAATCTTGAACCATTTTAAATTATGCCAACCACTTTTATATTTTCTCTCTCTCTCTCTTATACATTTACTTTAGAACCTTGTCCTATTTCTTACTCAATTCCACGTCATTCCACCATCAAATTGGCGCAATGGATACCGCACACATATATCCACCCGATGAGGTCGATTTTTCCTAGTGCGGGAAGATTGAGAGTTGAGATAGGGAGTTGTTGGAGACGAGTTGTTTTTAGTCTTGCAAAAAAAATCTAGATTAAGAGTGAGTCTTGAAAACTCTTAGAGATGCTCTTACCTATCAAGTGCAATGCACAACACCCATGCATGTGCCAGAAACGCGTGAGAATTGTGACCTATAACCTCTATATACATGTAGTACAACTAGATTTGCTTTAGACAGAACTTGAAAGTTCCGAAGAAACCAAAACAGAACCACACAACAAGCAACGCCCGCCAGCTCCATGCCAAGCGAGGCTGCTCTTTTTTTATTTTATTTTTTTTGGGGTAGGCAGTGCTCTATGGTTAGTGCCGTAGAAGATCCCTGCTTGAAATGAAATGATAGTCCCTTTCGGACTAATCTAAGCTGGTACGGCTCTCGATGTACTTGCGTTGCCAGCCAATGACAACGCCGCCCTGCGCGCAACTAAACGACCCACCCGTCTCAAGAGACGTGACACCAATCGTTAACGACAAATTAAATCAAATGGTTAGCAAGGCACGTGGGGCCCCCTCCAGCCCGCGCCAAATCACAGAGCGCCATGCGTTCCATCCGCACCGAATCCACGGGCGCGTGCCGTGCGTAGACAAATCCCCAATCGTCCAATCGCAACCTCCTAGGCTACCGGCTGGCTCGCTAATCAAGCGCACGCCCATGTGGCCGCGTGCCTCTGTTTAGCTAGCCTCCTTCAGATCCCAATTTCATTGTCAAGTATGGGAATTATTTGCTGTGCCCACTATTGGATGCGACGTGGAGATCTCTTGGTTATTTGTTGCTCCAAATGTTGTGGTCTGATGGAACATGGATACTTCTGTACCATGGCCTGATGGATGGCGCCGTGGCCTGATGGAACATGGATACCGCATGGTACTGAATAAATCAAGCACAAACTGCACTTCTGAACCAAGACCGCGGCGCGAGGGGAAGAAGTCGGTACTTGTCAACAACCGATGGACGTGGGCCCTTTTTTTGTTTTTTGTTTTGGCAAGTTAGAAATAGGGAACTGTTGGAGAGAACTTATTTTTAACTTGACATATTCTTTTAACAACTTGCTAAAACACAACATTTGTCAAGCGATTTTTGGCAAACTGTTGGAGATGCTTTAAGTACGTACTTCCAACTCGTGCCTACCGATGCCACTTTGTCTCACCACACATTCATAAACAACAACTCATTTGTGATTTTTACGAGTTCTTTATAAGTACGGCACGGGCAGTTCAGCTACGAGTATTGGTGTAATACAAAGCTGCAATATCTTTTATAATTTATATGGCTTTTATTGCCCAATCACAGTCCCAACCCAATAGGTTCTCTTGCGAGTTGCGTGACCTCCTCAGCTCCAAGTGCCATCATACACAGCTTTGGAACCTTTTCGTCGCCTCCTTTGGGTAATAGATCCAAGAGCAGCGACGTTGCTCTTTGGGGTAATGAAGGGATGGGGCCACGAAATAAACTAATCCCCCGCTTTTTCTATGCTATGGGCTGGTTCGGCTGGTGGAAAAGTCGGCTGATTTCGGCTGATTCAATAGTATTATGTGAGAGAGAATAAGCTGAAATAAGCTGAAACAAGTCGAAACATGACCTGCAGAACAGGGCCTATATGCCTCCCATCACATTACCTCACAAAAGCTACTGTACCAAATTGACATCTTGGACGCATGCATGTTATGTGAGGTGAAGCTCCGATCCGTTGCCATTGCCAAGAATAACGAAACGCACCAAACGCTGACAAGAGCAAGCCAAGCCAGGGAGGGGAAGAAAGATTCCCAAACATGAAAACTGTTCCGTTTGCTGAAAAAAGAGCCAGCTTTTTCCCACAGTTTTTTTTTTCTTTTGACAAAAGTGACTGGTTTTCTAGCCCCTTTTCCGCGAGAAGAAACAAAGGCGGGGGAGGAATATCGTGCGCGCGCGGCGTGGTGGTTGGCTCGGCGGCATCGGCGACGGTTCAAAGCATGGAGGCGTAGCGTGTCGTATGAGCTCCTCCCTCCTCTTCTTCTCCTTGGGGAAAAGAGAGGAGGGCATGGCGCAAGCAAAGCATCTGATGCCGGTTATGGCAAAAAATAAAATAAAATGTGGATGTCTGGATGTGATAGGTCATTGGTCTGTCCACTGAACTGGTGGTAGTAGTTGAGCATTGAAGATGTTCTCGGTCTCGGTGTTTGTTTTGAGCTTGGAGCCTCTTTAGTTGGCAAAACTTTTGGCGAAACGCTACTGTAGTAGTTTCGTTGTTATTTGGCAAATATTATCCAATCATAGTCTAATTAGGCTTAAAAGATTTGTCTCGTCCATTTCGTCTAAACTGTGTAATTAGTTTTATTTTTTTATCTATATTTAATGCTTCATACATGCGTTCAAAGATTCGATGTGACCGGAAATCTGAAAATTTTGGCAAAATTTTTGGCATCTAAACGGGCTGTTGGCCGTAGGTTTACTCTCAAGGAAGAATGGTATTTTTTTGACCGACTGATTACAACTCCATCACAGTTCCTGCCTGCTACAACGAAACTAGCAGTGGCACCAGATCAGCATCTGGCCCACTTAGATAGTGTAAAACAGGCCCTTTAGCCCACTTATTAAGCTAAAGCCCACAGCGAGGTATGTGCCTACGGCCCGTAGCAACCCGGCCTCTTAAGTACCCAGGGCCTGAAGCATGCCGGCCCACGAACAGTAAGCCTGTGCAGTTTCCCGAGTCAAGCCCACCAACACAAATGGCATCAAGCCCACCGAAAACAAATGGAATGTGGCAGCCCAGTTGCCCGAGTCCCCCGCGGCCCGTGCATTTTTACCTGGGCAGACCGCCACCCCACTCCCACGGTCCAGCGGCGGCCCACTCCACGCCGAGCGTCTCCCACTCCGGCACTCCCTACTCCCACGCGAATGATAACAGCCTTTTGCCAATCAGCTGTCCCTTTCGCTCCAGGTCCCAGAACGCGAGGACGAACGGACGGACGGGCGGATGGAGGAGCAGGTACTCCTACTACACGAATGCGCACTGCCTGCTCCGGCTCCGCTGCCATGGTTCTGACATTCTTTCCTGGCTGCATGCGTGGCTCCCGCTTGCAACATGTTGTTGAGACACTCATATTGGCAGCAGCAGCAAGGGATTTCTGACTGCTCCATGTGAAGGTGATCATCATGGGTTTGGTTCCTCTGATTCCTGAAGATACACGTCTCTGATCACCTGATCCCACGAGGCCCGGGCAGCCGGGCAGTGGCCCTTTCACCTACGTACGTCCAGTCCATTTCAGGCGCGCCTTTTCTTCGTCCAGTTACCCCAATCGTAACTGACCATTCATCGGCACTGTTTGCCTCGAGGTAAATTAACCAAGCTAACATGAAAGTTCAGTCATCTTCCATTTGATGCAACGCGCGAAAATTTGTATGGAAACCACTGCTTGTGTTTGCTACTGTAGTTGCTAGTATTGGGACTTGGGAGGCCACCGTTAACTGTCGTTCCCCTTTGCTTCACGAATCACGATGTGGTCAGCAGCGCACGAGAAAGCGTTCAGCAGCTTATCCTTTGGCGGTTCATGATGGCTCTCAAAGGAAAAAGGTCAAGTATGGATGGATGGTCACAATGCAAGACTAGTGAACTCTGAAGTCTGAACACGCATGCCAAACTCGGCATCCAGCCGGTGGCCTCAGAACTGGCATGTTCCGGCGCTCTCGATGCCGCGCTCTGCACGCCCGCACCAACAGCTCGTTGGCTCCGGCTACCAAACTAGGCATCCGATGCTCCTCCCTGCGACCACCACCAATTTATCACCCGACATGATCACTACCGTAGGTTTAACTCTGAAAACTCCGTAGAGGAAGACCCACACACATGTCACGGGCTCATGGCAAATACTACGTGCTGGACCAGCGACAGTGCCCCCGAAATCCCAGCGCCCGGGCAATGATTAGGCAAAGAAAGAGAGGGCTCTTTGCGTGCGTGATTCGATGCGTGAAAGCCATCACGATTGTGGTAAACCGCCATCATGAAAGGTAATATTGGGCGCATCGAGATGCGCGCCCCGGAGATGCCCTCCATCATGCTGCTCGCCGGTGTTGCTGGTGCTGGTGCACCTCCAGACGGCGGGATGAGACGAACTTTGGTTGTGTGTAGTATCTGTATGTATCTTCGCCATCTTCTTTTGCTCTGCTAGCTTGCAAGCTACTGCTGCTGGACTGACACTGTACACGTACCCGTACCTGTACACTGCTGCATGCTCTGCGTGACTGCGCCTATTGTACAGGCTAGTAGTACCTGTAGTCTGTGCACTGCACGAACGGCTTGTGCGCGCGCGCGGTGGCATGGCTGGCAGGAAAAAAAAGAGGAGGTGACTTGAACTTGAACTTGAATTGTGCATCGCCTTTGAATTGAACTGCACTTGAACCCCAGTTGGCCCAGCCGGGGACCCGAGCGGCATGCAGCAACAGGTGATGATTCCCATGCAAATGGAGTGGTACAATACAATACAAACAACCAAATCAGCCTTTGTGGCAATGGTCTTGCTCTTTTCCCGGCCCCCACTCCTTGGTCCTTGCTGGGCGAGACGAGAGCAGCCATCCATCGCTGACCTGGTTTGCGACGCCAGCTCCCCTCCAAGGACCAAGCCACCAACGCGTGCTGCTCCGGCTGCGTCCAATGGCAAAGGCTTCTTGAATCTGCGTCCCGTTAAGTTTCTTTTTTAAAAAAATAAAAAAGAATCTAGCATTCTTTTTTTTGGTAAAAAGGAGATCCTTTGGGTGTGTGTCAGACTGTAAAATACTCCTCCAGCACAAGGCCTTGTTTAGATGCACATGAAAAGTTAGAAATTTTTCACTCTCTCTCCATCACATCAATCTTTGGACCCATGCATGAAGTAGTAAATGTAGGTAAAAATAATAACTAATTACACAGTTTTGTTGGAAATCACGAGATGAATCTTTTGAGCTTAGTTGGTCCACGATTGGACAATATTTGTCAAATAAGACGAAAGTGGTACTATTCATCGTGCTGAAATTTTTTCAGCATCTAAACGAGGCCCAAATCGTAATCACAGCGTCAATTGTCTTGGGATTATAATACTCCCGTCCTATGATTCGAAATTCAGGCATTCAGAGCCTGATCTGCTCAGCCGAAGCCTTCATTCATCATGTTCATCCTCCAAAACCTCACCCGGCAAATCATGTGGCAGTTCATGGACCTGGATTCCGAGTTAGCACTGCTTAGGGGGTGTCCCACTAAAAACTTGAAATCCCGAGGGCTGACACAGAAACGTGCACTGTTGCAGCGGCCGCAGGCATGCAGGCTCCAGCGGTTTCCTTTTGCAGGCCCACTGGCCCAGGTACTGTAACATAGAAACGCGATTGTTCAGTTCCCGAATTCGGGAACCCGATTCGGCCACGGTAGCTACTGTGTCCGAATCGGAGCACTGTAGTAACTTTTGTTTTTTATTGTAAAAAATTGTTCAAAAATTGATTAATTAGACTTAAAATGTTCGTCTCGTAAAGTACAACAAAACTGTGCAATTAGTTTTTGATTTCATCTACATTTAGTACTTCATGCATTTGCCGACATTTTGATGTGATGGAGAATCTCCTTTTTGCATAGTACAATTTTGGGGTGAAATTAGGAACTCATTCCCATACGTGCGCCATCTTCTTGAACATAGGCCAAAACGGTGCAAGTTTCGCCACCCACATTTCTGTCTTGGGGATCCGCGCTGCATGGAAACAGCAAACAAAGCTGGAACAGCGGTTTCTTCTCGTGGGCAGCCGTCCCGGCCCTCTCCTCTTGCAGCTATTGCGGCCGACGGACGCCACGGCGAATTCACAGCGGGCTCCGAGCGATCCCGAGTCCCGACCCGGAAAGCCGATGGGATCCGTCCACATGTGGCGGGCAATCATAGGCCGCTCGTTTCTTTCCATCACCTCATTCCCATACGTTTCCCACTTGTTTCGTGCGTGCGTCCTTGGATGGCTGATGCCGATCGAGGTCGAGGGCGAGCTCGCTCTGGCCTTTTCGCCGGCAGGCGGATCGACGAGCGGGAAAGGCAGCGCCCGGCCGGTAATGCCACGGCGACCGAGCTCGGCCCAGCCGCCTGCCTGCGTGTTCCAGCGAAGCGATGTGATGCGATCGATCCCGATGCCTGCGCGTTCCCGTCCGATCAAAAGGGGCGCGGCGAGGGCTCGGCTGTGTTCACGCGCAGGGCCCCGGGCCTTCGCTTTTGTTTTGTGCCTGCTCAAAAGAGGCGTGGCCTAGCTCAGCGTAGCGTCGGAAGTGACGCGATTAGGCTAATCATACCCCTACCGAATACCGATAGATCTGCCTGTCCATCCATCCATCCTGCCTCATCTGCATTGCCTCTGCCGTGCCAAAAGACATCAAGCACCATCATGCGCTGGTCTAATCGTCTTGTGAGCATGCATGGTTAACTAGCAATGCAACGTGACACTTTGTTATTGCACGTTAGCTAGCAATGTCAATGCCCCGGCCGTTGGATCGGGGGAACGTGATCCACCCCGAATAAAATCTTCACCGTCTGAGCAAAAGATCCCGGGGCCGCGATTAAAAAACCGCAAGGATGTCCAGATCGTCGATCCATTTCCCTCCTAGAAGGTTGCGACAGTGTCCATTTCCTACTTGGGCTTTCGTCGCTTACCAAGAACAAGAAGGCCTCTCAAAAGAAGCATGAAAAACACAGCAACGTACACTTGGATCCGCCCGCGTCGATCACACATGTGAGTAGTACCACTGTTCCCGATCAAAGAAAGGACGCAAAGGCTAGTGCCATGATTGTTTATCATTCCTGAGCTCGAGAAGGCGAGCGACAGCTTTGGCTTGCCCTCATGTGCTGTGCTGTGCTGTGTGCTGCGCAGCTCCCCTCTCCCCTCTTCCTTTTATTACTACTACTACTACTAGTGACACAACACAGCTGATGGCTAATAAGCTCCTCTCCTAGCTGAGCTGAGCTGTTTGGCCATCAGATGCCTCTCTTTTGTCTCAAATTGGGCTCGGGTTATGCCTCTGCCTAAGTAGGACAAATCTGGAGGAGACGACGGACAGCGACGCACTACCCCCCTACTGCATGCATGCTCTTTGCTCTCTCTTTTGTTCTCTTGTTGCTGCACCTGTTACGCATGGCCGCATGGGGAAATGACTCAACAAGCCCCCGCACATTTGGGCCATGCTGTGCGGCCCCTGCCATGACCAAGACCAAGTGGGGAACGGGGAAGGGAACATGGAGGTGGGGTTAAAAAGGGAAAGCTGGAAAGTGAAAGCTCTCTCGTTCACGCCTGTTGTCATCACGGAAAAGCTTGTGTTTTGTGTTGTGGGGACTGGGGAGGAGGTCATGATGCCTTTTCTCATCGTTTTGACAGCAGGTAAGAGCTGAATTACAGTTACTCTAAAACCAGGTACTAGTAGAAATGCCTTCTCCAGGAGTAACTTCTGTTTAGGCACATTAATTCAATGCCATTCTGTGGTGGATTCCACCGGCGAGATAACCTCAAGGCCCGTGTTTAGATCCGGACTTGGCTGTCCCGATTCGGGCACTGCAGGTACAGGGCCTGTGTCGGGCAATGTAGCACCTTTTGTTTTTTAGTGTAAAAAATTGTCCAAAAATTAAATAATTAGACTTAAAATGTTCGTCTCGCAAAGTACAACAAAACTGTACAATTAGTTTTTTATTTCATCTATATTTAGTACTCCATGCATTTGCCGACATTTTGATGTGATGGGGAATCTTCTTTTTGCATAGTGAAATTTGGGGATGGAATTGGGAACTAAACAAAGCCAAGTTGTCCCATCTCCGACTGATTCTTAATTCTTTTCATTAAAAATACCTGTCTGAGCCTATCCGCACTCGTTCACCTCTATTTTCATCTTAAAAAAGAATATTCTATCATATCATTGAGATTCTCTACTCTATATCTATTTCTTCCGCATCCGTGTTATCTCTATCCCATACTATATACCCACTATTTCATATTTTATTCTCTTCTCTCACCCATTCTCTCTCTCACCAACTCTACCTCTCTCTCTCTCGCTACAGTGCTGCTACAGTGTTATCATAGCCTTCTCACACGTGCTAGCTTTAGTATTTCCCTGTGCGGCCGGTGCGTTACAGGCGCGCTGTGCGAATGCGCGGTACGCCACCGCTAGTGTACCAGCAGCTTTACCGCTCAGCCTGATAGTTGATTGGATCACACCGGCTGAGTTTTTAACCAAATGGATATGCAAACATGTACTGTAATACTTTATTAGACTGTCTCCAACGGATCGGACCCAAAAACGACAGGCATACCATGCTTTGGCTACCGCACAGCGAAGGGGCACGGACCCAAAAAAATGACTTCTTCCAACAGCCGACGCAAACGAGGAAAGCTCCCGTCGCCTCATCTTGCCGGAGCCAGACGCCGCTGGGGCCTAGCATCGCCGAAGCCACGCCACCAAGCGCCGCCATCCGTGACCCCTTCCTCAGCCGGCGACCCTACGGCGAGCGCGCCCCCTGGCGGCGGCCCTGGGCGAGCGCCCCTCCCCCTCTTGCCGTGGAGCACCTTGAGCGCGTACGTAGGGCCACCCCGTCCACACCGTCCCGCCGGCACCGCTGCCGACGCGGCGCACGCGCTCCAGCTCCGCGAGCGGGGGCGGCTGCTGCTATTGCGCTGCGCCTGAAGCGGGGACGCCTGGCGGGGTTGAAAGTCCCTAGTTTGGTTTTGGCTAATTGATGAAACCTAGGACTAACCTTTGTATCTAAGTGGATGTTTTAGATAAAGGTGGTCATTGCATATGAGACATGACATTGACTCATGTGACCAAGATGATGAAGACCAAGACGAGGCTTGGCTCGATGGACCGGTTGTGAAGGTGAAGGGCAAGTCGAGGCTTCGAAGCGAAGGACCATGCGATGGTGAAGCTTGAGCAAGACTTAGCGTCGATGGACTGATGCAACGGTGAAGAGCAAGTGAAGTCAAGGTCGATGGATCGAGACGGTCATGTGATGATATGAAGTGGATCATATCATTTGGAGAAACAAAATGGGCTCAAGGCAAAGGTATAACCATAGGGCCATTTTGTTTTACACTCAAGACACCATAGAGGGTGTGAGTGGTTTAGGGTCGATAGCCGAACTATTAAGAGGGGAAGTCTTATCGGTTATTCGATGCACGGGTGCCACTAGGTGAATTCATGAAGTGCATTGCATGTAGGGCCTAGTGAGCTAATTGGAAAACCTTTGAAAATGATTGAGAAAATGCTAACACACAAGCACATGGAGATGTACACTTGATGGTGTTGGCACATTTGCAAAGGTGGCGTTGGTCGCGCTGTGGTTTGCGGGTAGAGAGGGGTTTGGGTTCCTCTCTCCCTCCCGCCGAGCGTGCGAGCGCGGGATTCAGGCGATTTCGGGAAATGAAATGCCTATTTTCCACTACGCCAGAAGTTGGAAAAGAAACGGAAGCGAACGGAGGTCACAGAGGTGACCGGACGCTGCACCGGACGCGGTCTTGGTATGACCGGATGCGTCCGGTCAGTACAGCGCGGTTTCGGGCGCGCGGGCTAGGGTTTGCAACCGGCGCGTCCGGTCACTTGCGGGACCGGCGCGTCCGGTCAGGTGCCCAGAATGAACTGCGGTTCGTAAGGACGATCAGACGCGGGGCGCGTCCGGTCACACACGATCGGACACGTCCGGTCGTCAAAGGAGCTTACTGGACTCCGACCGGACGCTGGCACTGTCGCGTCCGGTCGTTCTCTAGAGCGCGTCCGGTCGGTGTTTCGTGGCGCGGGTGCTGTGCGGATCGGCGCGTCCGGTCGTTACGAGGGGCGCGTCCGGTCATTGCTTCGCGCGCGCGGTGCTGAGCGACCGGCGCGTCCGGTCTGTTGAGAGGCGCGTCCGGTCATGGGATTTGACCGTTGGCGCAGTGACCGTTGGAGGACCGGACGCGGTTGAGCGCGTCCGGTCAGTTTCGACCGGCGCGTCCGGTCATCCCGAAAAACGGTCAGTGGAGTTGCAACGGCTCTATTTGGATGGGATGCTTATAAATACTCATTGGCCGGCCCTTGGGGAGGTCTCTTGGCATTTCTAACACTCTTGTGCATCCTTTGAGCTAGAGCTACTCCTCCCACTCATCTCTCTTGCTTGATTGCAAATCAAAAGTGAGATTGAGTGATCCCAAAGTGCATTGCATAGCTTGAGGGCATCTAGTGGCACTTGTGGGTGGTTTAGCCGATGGATTTCTTGTTACTCTTGGAGAGTACCGCTCCTAGCCGGCTTGGAGATTGTTGGAGGCGTTGGCAAGAGAAGGTGATTATTCTTGGCCACCTCCGGTTGTTTGTAAGAGGTTCTTGTGCTTTCCTCGGCGGGACGCCAAAAGCAACTCTATTGGATTGCGCGTGTCATTGAGTTACCTCACTTGAGAGTGGAGTCTTGCGGTGCCTTGCGGGGCGTGCCTTGAGGGGCAAGTGACTTGAGGGTCACACCGAGGAACCATCTAAGTGTTGGTCGACACAACCGGTGACGTAGCTTGTCGGTGCACAAGTGAACACCGGGTGAACAAAAATATTGTGTCTCTTGTCTCCCAGTGATTGGTCTACATATTGTGTTGTTGTCAATATTAATTGATTGTATATCATCTTGGTGATTGGCAACATCTTCACTCCACCGTCGGTATAAGATTCACAATCCTATCTCTTGCACTTATCTTTACTAGATTATCTTGTGTTGCTCTAGTAGTAGCTTGGCTAGTAGTGTTGTTAGCTTGTTCTCTAGTGTAAAATTAGTGACATAGCTCTTGTGTGAACTAGAGATCATAATCTACTAGACTTGTGGATAGGAGGCTTGCATCACAACCTTTGGCTAAGCAAAACTCGCTTTACGCCGTTTGTTATTCTAACAAGTTTGCTTAGTGGTGCTTGTAGAATTTTTATAGGCTATTCACCCCCCCTCTAGCCATCTAGGACCTTACAAGTGGTATCGGAGCTGTGGTCACCGTTTTAATCAAGGCTTAACATCCTTCGGTGTGAAAAATGGCTCAAATTGTGTTCAATCATGTTGGGGGCAAGCCACCGTTCTTTGATGGTGTTGGTTCTTTTGCTCATTGGAAGAGAAAGATGACAATGTACCTTGGTTCTATTCATGAGAGAGTATTGCAAGTCACCGAGAATGATTTTGCTATCATTGATCCCAATCATCTTACCGATGAAGATAGAGCAAATAGAACATGCAATAGAATGGCTCTCAATACACTCTATAATGGTATTGACACAAAAGTGTTTGAGGGCATCAAAGATTTGGAATTGGCTAGTGAAGTATGGACAAGGTTGAGTGAGACATATGAAGACACTAAGGTTGTGAAGAGTGCCAAGCTATATGGGCTCAAGAGTGAGTTTGAGAACTTCAAGAAAAAGGATGATGAAACAATCATTGAAATGTTTCATAGATTGCAAGTGATAGTCAATGATCTCAAGAGCTTAGGGCACAAGACTCAAGATCAAGATTTTTGTCACAAGTTCTTATTGAGCTTACCTAGAAGATTCAAGATGTTGATCATGATGTTGCAAAGAGATGGGCTTGAAGCAATGAAGCCTAATGATTTGCTTGGTGAAGTATTAACCTATGACAAATATGATCAAGATGTTGATGACAAGGAGAAGGTGGAAGATGAAAAGAAGAAGAAGACTGTGGCGTTCAAGGCCATCTCCTCCAAGGGCAAAGCTACCATCATTGAAGAAGAAGACAATAGTGAAGATGAAGATTATGAAATTGATGATGAGGCATTTGCTTTTGTAGTCAAGAAAATGGGTCACATGTTCATTAAGAGAAGAGGCTTCAAAAAGAGAAATGACAACTTCAAGAGCAATGAGCAACAAAGGAGGTGCTTCAATTGTGATAGCACCGAACATCTTCAAGCCGAATGTCCCTATGATAAGAAGAAGAACAACAAGAGGGGCAAGTTTGAGAAGAAAAAGAAAGAAGCCAAGATAACATTCAAGAAAGGCAAGAATGGAGTCTATGTGGCCACTTGGGAAAGTGATGATGAAGAAGAAGAAGAAGAATCATCCAACAAGACTTTTGCTTCCATTGCTATTAACAAGAAGCCTTTACTATTTGATTTATCCTCTTCATGCTTCATGGCCAAAGAAGCTAAGGTATTATATGATGAAAGTGATGATGAAAGTGAAATGGAATATGTTCATGATAGTGATAATGATAAATATGATAATGAAAATGATGATGATGATGAACCAACTAAAGAACAACTATATGACTTGTTGTAACAAACTAGAGACATAGCTATTGCCAAGAACAAGGAGTGCAAGAAGCTTTCAATGAAAGTAGCAATACTTGAGAAAGTTCTTAGTGAGCTTAAGACCACTCATGAGAGTCTAGTGGAAGACCATGAGGATCTTGGTAAGGCTCATTCCAAGCTTGAAAAGGCTCACTCATTGCTACTTGAGCAACAAGAAAAGAAGGAGGTTGTTGTATCATGTGATATAGGTGTTATATGTGATATAATTGATGAATCCTTTAATGAACCTATCATCATGTCAAATACTAACCCTTCTTGTAGCTCTTCATCCACCACCACCAACTCTACCTCTACTACTAGTGATGGTTTCACTCGTGATGCCTCACTAATGGTTGAGAATGAGACTCTCAAGAGAGAGGTGGATGAGCTCACTCACGCCCTAGGCAAGGCCTATGGTGGTGAGGCCCGCTTGCTTAAGTGCTTGGGTAGCCAAAGGTTCTCTCTTAACAAAGAGGGATTGGGCTACACCCCCAAGAAAGGCAAGTCGGCCTTTGCAACTCCAAAGCCTAGCTTTGTGAAGGGCAATGGTCGGTTTTGCAATAGATGTAAGCAAGTTGGGCACCTAGAGCATAATTGCAATAAAAAGAACCAAAGCAAGAACCTTGTTAATGCTATACCTTTTGATTCTTGCTATGTGCTTACCAAGGGTGTGAAGGGTGTGCAAGCTAAGTTTGTTGGTACACCAATTGTGGGCCCAAAGAAGAAGGCTATTTGGGTACCAAAGAGCTTAGTTACTAACCTACAAGGACCCAAGCAAAAATGGGTACCTAAGCTTCATTGATTTGCTTGTAGGTCAATTACAAAGCCGGAGGAAGACAATGGATTATTGATAGTGGGTGCACTCAACACATGACCGGTACATCAAGAATGTTTGATTCATTCAATGACAATGATAGTGGTGTTGATTCTATCACATTTGGCAATAACAAGAAAGGCAAGGTTATTGGCTTGGGCAAGATTGCAATATCAAATGACATGAGTATCTCAAATGTGTTGCTAGTTGAAAGTTTGGATTTCAATCTTCTATCCGTGGCACAAATATGTGATCTAGGCTACAAATGCATCTTTGGGGTTGATGATGTGGAAGTTATTAGTGTGGATGGTTCAAATGTGGCATTCAAGGGCTTTAGATATGAGAATCTCTACCTAGTTGACTTCAATGCTAGAGAAACTTCTTTGACAACTTGCTTAGTCTCCAAATCAAGCATGGGTTGGCTTTGGCATAGAAGGCTTGGTCATGTTGGCATGAAACAATTGAAGAAGCTTACAACTCACAATCTTATCAATGGTTTGAAAGATGTTGAATTTGAGAAGAATAAGCTTTGTAGTGCATGTCAAGCCGGAAAGCAAGTTGGAAGCTCACATCCAAAGAAGAGTACAATGAGCACATGCAAAGCATTTGAATTGATGCACATGGATCTATTTGGACCAACAACATATACAAGCATAGGCGGCAACAAGTATGGCTTTGTCATAGTGGATGACTTCACAAGATTCACATGGGTATTCTTTCTTAGTGACAAAAGTGAAGTGTTTGACACCTTCAAGACATTTCTCACTAGAGTTCACAATGAGTTTGAGATTAGAATCAAGAAAGTGAGAAGTGACAATGGAAGTGAGTTTAAGAATACAAGAATTGAAGAACTTTGTGATCATTATGGTATTGGACATCAATTCTCGGCCAAGTACACTCCACAATCAAATGGCCTAGTTGAGAGGAAGAATAGAACATTGCTTGATATGGCTAGATCAATGCTTCATGAGTACAATGTGAGTCAATCATTTTGGGATGAAGCAATCAATACCGCTTGCTACTACATCAATAGACTATATTGTCATCCATTGTTAGAGAAGACCCCATATGAGTTACTTCATGGAAGAAAGCCCAATATTTCTTACTTTAGGGTGTTTGGTTGCAAATGCTATATCTTGAAGAAGGGCACTAGATTGGGGAAGTTTGACAAGAGATGTGATGAGGGGTTCCTACTTGGATATTCAACTACAAGCAAAGCTTATAGAGTTTGGAACAACTCAAGTGGCATTCTAGAAGAAGTCCATGATGTGCAATTTGATGAAACCAATGGGTCTCAAGATGAAGAAGAAAATCTAGATGATATTGGTGGAACTCTATTAGTGGAAGCAATGAAGAACATGGACATTGGAGACATTAGAGCAAAGCAAGTAATTGATATTCAAGATGATGATAAAGATCAAGTGCTCAATTCTCCATTCAAGCTAGCTAGTGACTCTCAAGTGCAAGATCAAGGTGCTAGTTCATCTCATCAAGATACATCAAGTGATCAATCAAGCTCAAGCAATCAAGTGCAAGTACTCCAACCACAACATGTTGCAAGAGATCACCCCTTTAATAGTATTATTGGTGATATTAGAAGTGGTGTGCAAACAAGATCAAGATTGACTATGTTTTGTGAGCATGCATCATTTGTGTCAACCATAGAACCAAAGAAGATAGAAGAAGCTTTGAGGGATGCCGATTGGATCATGGCTATGCAAGAAGAGCTTAACAATTTTACAAGAAATGATGTTTGGGAGATGGTAGAAAGGCCAAATGACTACAATGTGATTGGAACCAAGTGGGTGTTTAAAAACAAGCAAGATCAAGATGACACTGTAGTGAGAAACAAAGCAAGACTAGTTGCTCAAGGTTACACTCAAATTGAAGGTCTTGACTATGATGAGACATATGCTCCCGTGGCAAGATTGGAGGCAATAAGGATTCTATTGGCTTATGCTTGTGCACACAATATCAAACTATATCAAATGGATGTCAAAAGTGCATTTCTCAATGGAATCATCAATGAGTTAGTATTTGTTGAGCAACCGCCTGGATTTGAAGATGACAAGAAACCCAACCATGTCTACAAATTGAAGAAGGCTTTATATGGCTTAAAGCAAGCACCTAGAGCATGGTATGAGAGGCTAAGGGATTTCCTTCTCTCTAAGAGATTCAAAATGGGCAAGGTTGATACTACTCTATTCACCAAGAAGATTGGAAATGATCTATTCATAGTGCAAATATATGTTGATGACATCATTTTTGGATCAACCGATCAAGCTTATTGTGAAGAATTTGGTGCTATGATGGTCAAAGAGTTTGAAATGTCTATGATTGGTGAACTTAGCTACTTCCTTGGTCTCCAAGTCAAGCAATTGAAGAATGGAACATTTGTGAGTCAAGGGAAATACATAAGGGACATGTTGAAGAAGTTTGGAATGCAAGATGCAAAGCCAATTTCAACTCCAATGGGCACAAATGGCAATTTGGATAGTGATCTTGATGGCAAAATGGTGAATCAAAAGGAATATCGGTCCTTGATTGGAAGTCTACTCTATGTCACCGCATCAAGGCCGGATGTCATGTTTAGTGTTTGCATGTGTGCTAGATATCAAGCCTCACCTAGAGAAAGTCATCTCACGGCCGCAAAGAGAATATTGAGGTACTTGAAGCAAACAAGAGATGTTGGACTATGGTATCCCAAGGGGTCAAAGTTTGAATTGATTGGATATTCGGACTCCGACTATGGGGGTTGCAAGATCAATAGAAAGAGCACAAGTGGCACATGTCAATTACTTGGAAGATCACTTGTGTCATGGTCTTCAAAGAAACAAAATAGTGTGGCAATCTCTACCGCCGAAGCCGAATATGTGAGTGCGGGGAGTTGTTGTGCACAATTGCTATGGATGACATCAACTTTGAAGGATTATGGTCTCAATTTCAAGAATGTGCCGTTGCTATGTGATAATGAGAGTGCAATCAAGATGATACAAAACCCGGTTCAACATGGAAGAACAAAGCATATTGACATAAGACACCATTTCATTAGAGATCATCAACAAAAGGGAGATATTGCCATTGAAAGTGTTGGCACCGATGATCAACTTGCCGATATTCTCACTAAGCCACTTGATGAAAAGAGGTTTTGCAAGCTAAGGAATGAATTGAACATTCTTGATTTCTCAAACATGAGTTGAATGCACCCCACCCACTTATTGACATGCCTCTCCTTCGACATTGCAAGGTAAAATTGATTGACATGTCTTTCATCCTATGCTAAGGACTTGATAGAGCATGTAGACATAATAAGTGGTATGCATAAGCATTCATGATAAATCAAATGAATTTGATGGATATATGTTACCACTATTGCTTCTATGCTTATTTTGATCTAGTGGTGGCATATGACATGTTTGTGAGCTTGTAAACCTAGTGTTGAATCTAGAAGATTTGCTATAAGTGTCAAATTCAACATAGGCAAGATAACCCTTATTTTGAGGAGTGAAGAAGCTTGTCTTTGGTTCAAATCGAATTAAATATCTTTGGCAAGTATTCTAGGTTAAACCAAATTTGATAAATTTTTTAACCTTACATATGGCATCGAATTAATTTCAATCTACTCCATCAAACACTTTTCCTTCTCTCCACAATTTGATCCCTTTTTGGGTAAGTTGTTGACAAAGGGGGAGAGAAAAAAGATGATTCAACTTGATAAAGGGGTAAATAAAATTTATGATGGGAAAAAGATGATTCGACTTGATAAAGGGGTAAATAAAATTTGTTAATGCACACAAGTAGGAGGAGCAAGCTCATAAACAAAGTTGTTGCATTTGTTTGTGCATTCTCATATGACTTGCTCATTGCACATGTATTTAAATTCAATATACATGCTTGTGTGGTGCAATGCTAGTATAGAAATTGGATGATGAAATGATCTACTAGCATGCAAAAGAATAGTTTACAAGTGGTATCTAGACTTGCCTAAAGCTTTACAAGTGGTTAGCTTTACAAGTGGTCCAAGAACCTTTACATATAATGTTGATCTCACGGGGTTCTTGAGTTTTGATGGTTGTCTAGTTACTTCATGATGCTAAGGATGGTGTAAAAGGCAACTCCGATTGGTATCACGCTTCAAAGGTCCATTTCTTACACCTTAGCATCATTTTGGTAGAATTACTCTCCCAACACTTCTATCCATGCATATGTGCAAAGCTTTCAATCCAAACTCTATGCACATATGTAGGGGGAGCTAATGCTACCAAAACCGAGCTTGTGATAATTGTCCAAACTTTACTTATGAGCAAAATGATTGGACAAGTATGACAAGTTCAAAACTTTTATTATCAAAATCATCTTTGTGAGGGTTGTCATCAATTACCAAAAAGGGGGAGATTGAAAGTCCCTAGTTTGGTTTTGGCTAATTGATGAAACCTAGGACTAACCTTTGTATCTAAGTGGATGTTTTAGATAAAGGTGGTCATTGCATATGAGACATGACATTGACTCATGTGACCAAGATGATGAAGACCAAGATGAGGCTTGGCTCGATGGACCGGTTGTGAAGGTGAAGGGCAAGTCGAGGCTTCGAAGCGAAGGACCATGCGATGGTGAAGCTTGAGCAAGACTTAGCGCCGATGGACTGATGCAACGGTGAAGAGCAAGTGAAGTCAAGGTCGATGGATCGAGACGGTCATGTGATGATATGAAGTGGATCATATCATTTGGAGAAACAAAATGGGCTCAAGGCAAAGGTATAACCATAGGGTCATTTTGTTTTACACTCAAGACACCATAGAGGGTGTGAGTGGTTTAGGGTCGATAGCCGAACTATTAAGAGGGGAAGTCTTATCGGTTATTCGATGCACGGGTGCCACTAGGTGAATTCATGAAGTGCATTGCATGTAGGGCCTAGTGAGCTAATTGGAAAACCTTTGAAAATGATTGAGAAAATGCTAACACACAAGCACATGGAGATGTACACTTGATGGTGTTGGCACATTTGCAAAGGTGGCGTTGGTCGCGCTGTGGTTTGCGGGTAGAGAGGGGTTTGGGTTCCTCTCTCCCTCCCGCCGAGCGTGCGAGCGCGGGATTCAGGCGATTTCGGGAAATGAAATGCCTATTTTCCACTACGCCAGAAGTTGGAAAAGAAACGGAAGCGAACGGAGGTCACAGAGGTGACCGGACGCTGCACCGGACGCGGTCTTGGTATGACCGGATGCGTCCGGTCAGTACAGCGCGGTTTCGGGCGCGCGGGCTAGGGTTTGCAACCGGCGCGTCCGGTCACTTGCGGGACCGGCGCGTCCGGTCAGGTGCCCAGAATGAACTGCGGTTCGCAAGGACGATCGGACGCGGGGCGCGTCCGGTCACACACGATCGGACGCGTCCGGTCGTCAAAGGAGCTTACTGGACTCCGACCGGACGCTGGCACTGTCGCGTCCGGTCGTTCTCTAGAGCGCGTCCGGTCGGTGTTTCGTGGCGCGGGTGCTGTGCGGATCGGCGCGTCCGGTCGTTACGAGGGGCGCGTCCGGTCATTGCTTCGCGCGCGCGGTGCTGAGCGACCGGCGCGTCCGGTCTGTTGAGAGGCGCGTCCGGTCATGGGATTTGACCGTTGGCGCAGTGACCGTTGGAGGACCGGACGCGGTTGAGCGCGTCCGGTCAGTTTCGATCGGCGCGTCCGGTCATCCCGAAAAACGGTCAGTGGAGTTGCAACGGCTCTATTTGGATGGGATGCTTATAAATACTCGTTGGCCGGCCCTTGGGGAGGTCTCTTGGCATTTCTAACACTCTTGTGCATCCTTTGAGCTAGAGCTACTCCTCCCACTCATCTCTCTTGCTTGATTGCAAATCAAAAGTGAGATTGAGTGATCCCAAAGTGCATTGCATAGCTTGAGGGCATCTAGTGGCACTTGTGGGTGGTTTAGCCGGTGGATTTCTTGTTACTCTTGGAGAGTACCGCTCCTAGCCGGCTTGGAGATTGTTGGAGGCGTTGGCAAGAGAAGGTGATTATTCTTGGCCACCTCCGGTTGTTTGTAAGAGGTTCTTGTGCTTTCCTCGGCGGGACGCCAAAAGCAACTCTATTGGATTGCGCGTGTCATTGAGTTACCTCACTTGAGAGTGGAGTCTTGCGGTGCCTTGCGGGGCGTGCCTTGAGGGGCAAGTGACTTGAGGGTCACACCGAGGAACCATCTAAGTGTTGGTCGACACAACCGGTGACGTAGCTTGTCGGTGCACAAGTGAACACCGGGTGAACAAAAATATTGTGTCTCTTGTCTCCCGGTGATTGGTCTACATATTGTGTTGTTGTCAATATTAATTGATTGTATATCATCTTGGTGATTGGCAACATCTTCACTCCACCGTCGGTATAAGATTCACAATCCTATCTCTTGCACTTATCTTTACTAGATTATCTTGTGTTGCTCTAGTAGTAGCTTGGCTAGTAGTGTTGTTAGCTTGTTCTCTAGTGTAAAATTAGTGACATAGCTCTTGTGTGAACTAGAGATCATAATCTACTAGACTTGTGGATAGGAGGCTTGCATCACAACCTTTGGCTAAGCAAAACTCGCTTTACGCCGTTTGTTATTCTAACAAGTTTGCTTAGTGGTGCTTGTAAAATTTTTATAGGCTATTCACCTCCCCTCTAGCCATCTAGGACCTTACAGGGGTGGGCCCCCTGGCGGAGGCGGGGACTGGTGGGAGAGGGAGCGGAACGGCGAGGGAGGTGGCGACCTCGCGCTAGGGCATGGGGAGGGTGAGATCCGGGCAGTGGCGCGCACGGCTCGGCGTGCCGGGCTGCTGCTGGGTCGGCAAGCCGCCCGGACGCATGGCGTGGACGGGGTGGCGAGCGCCCCCTCCCCTTTTGCGTCGTCTCTCCTGGACGACGCTTTTTTGCGTTCTTGCCGGTGTCGGACGCAAAATGGGTTGCTGGTATGGGTGTTCGGTTGGAGCGTGATTTTGACATGCAAAGGTACTGTGCGCCACCGATTTTGCGTTTGGGTATCGCTATTGGCGACAGTCTTAACCGTGCATTTCATGGGGGCGTTGGCATTCTGCATCACGGAGCCGGGGACGAACGGGACGGCGGCTCTCTCCCTCTTCGGCCTTCGCTGATGAAGGAATTGATTAGCTTCAGATACCTCACGTGGCCCGTCCGGCCGTCCGGGCCACAGAAGCTGCCGGCCACCCCCGGCTGTCAGAGCTGAGCATCCGGCACTTTTGTCTGATGGTAAATTTTATTTAGGGGTGTGTTTGATTCGAGGAGTTAAAATTTAATAAACACGGTAGCACTTTCGTCTTATTTGATAAAAAGTTTTCAATCTTAGACTAATTAGGCTTAATAGATTCGTCTCGTAAATTACTCCTAATCTGTGCCGACATGCATGCAATTAGTTTATATTTAGTACTCTATGCATTTAAGAGAACATTGATATAATGAGAGTTAAACTTTAACAAGTTGCAACCAAACGAGCCCTTACAGCTGTAGGCTGTCACCGTTCTGCCGGTGGCCGAGGCGCCGAGCAATTTCGCCGCCTCAACGAAACAACGGGCTTGTTTAGATACCAAATTCTGGACCCAAAGTTTGGACCTGAAACACTGTGTTATACTGTAGCAATTTTGTTTTTATTTAGTAATAATTGTCCCAACATTGATTAATTTAGGTTTAAAATGTTCGTCTTACAAAGTACAATAAAACTGTGCAATTAGTTTTTGATTTTATTTATATTTAGTGTTCTATACATGTGCCACCATTTTGATGTGACATGGAACCTTCTTTTTGTATAGTAAAATTTGAAGGTAAATTCTGAAATCTAAACAAGGCCAACGATTGCTCGTCTTCTCCTGCACAGTGCACGGTGAAAACTCAAACGCGAAGCTCGTCCGGCCGGTGTAAAAACGTCTTGTGTTTTGTGAAGGATGGACGGGTGTTCGTTCGACACTTGGTCCCTAGTCGGCTAGTGCCTAGTAGAGAAACTGGCATGCCGGTTCCGGTGGATGGAGATTTGGCACGCATGCAGTATTTTTTAACCACGTTTCTTGGTTGCTAGTAGCTGCTGACGAGCGTGCCAACTCCATCATAATAATGTCTACGCTTCGCTACGGTCCAGCAGCTACAAGTACCGCAGTCCTTAGGCCATATCCCAACACTGCAACTAGAATACTGTGGTACTATACTGGAAGGATACATCATCTCTTGGGCCGTAGCTACTGTAAGTAGCAGTGCTAGTAGTAACACATGTTGCGTCTTGGTGGCGTCTGTCCATCTTCATCAGATGTGCCAATTGTTGAGATGCGACAAGCTTTATTGGTCACTGTCGAATGCCGATGGAGATAAATCTCAGAGAGCTCCAAGTAATTTGGCAAGGCTTGTGTTAAGAATTCCAAAGACCAATTCCAGGTCCATTTTGATTCCAGACTGTTTCTGTTTAACATTGGATCTTTGTTGGTCGTGAACTCTCGTGTGATCGAAGTTGCCACCGCACACGAAGTCATGAGCCAACTGCCCCATCCATACTACTACTACTCGTGTGGCATGTATGGGCTGTATGGCTGCTGTAAACACACGGTTTTTGCACGTTTGCAGCTGCTGTTTTTTCCTGCTCGGTCCGTGACACGGTCACTTTGATGCTCGCACGCACGCAGAATATGCTTTGGGACTGGGTGATCACCTTCGGATCAAGCAACTCCGAAAGGTCAATCTTGGCGAGATCGGATCACAGCGGCGGTAATCCGATCGACACGCACAGAACCAGAGCTGGAGCTACACTGGTACGGAGTGAGGTTTGAGAGCGTGTGTGCGCGTTTCAGCTTCGATCCCCTCCGTTGGGAAAGGAGTAAAAGCAAGCCAGCAGCCCCGAACCCCGAGAAGGCCAGAGAGAGACGAACCAAAGCAAAAGAAAAGAAAGAGAGAGAGACATCACGGTGTGGTGGTGGTGTGGAAGAAGTGAGGAGGGAGAGAGGGGCGACGGGCCCCGTGATTCCCTTCAACTTTCGCTCTCTCCTCCTTCCGCCTCTTCTCTCTCTCTCTGCGCTGCGCCCCACGCTGCATCCTCAAAACCATTCCCTCGACTCCGTCGCGCTCACGCCCGCCCGTCACAGCTGCCACGGCCCGAGTCGAGTGTGCCACCGCCGTGCGTGTCCAAGCAAGCAATGTGAGGGCGCGCCGCGGCTAAGCCAGCCAGGTCCAGGTGTCCAGGGTAACAACACGCGCGCGCGTCGATGACGCTGCAGATGGAGCCGCCCGTGCCGCCGCCGCGGCGGTCGGTGTCGACGACCTGCGACCTCCACCCGGGGGAGACCTTCACGGGCTTCTGCGCCGCCTGCCTCCGCGAGCGCCTGGCCGGGCTCGAGGCCAACGCCGCCGCGGCCGGCGCCGCGCCGGGCCGCAAGTCCACCTCAGCCATCCGCTCGCTCTTCTCCCGCCCGTTGTTCGCCGCTGCCGCCGGCGGCGGCGGCGGGGCGCCCTCGGGCTCCGGTGCCGCCGCCGCTGCCGCGATGCCGGACCTCCGCCGCTGCAAGTCCTTCTCCTGCGGGCGCGGCGGGGACGACGCGCTGGCCGCCGCCGTCCTCGCGGGCGCCGGCGGCGGGGCCGGGGCGTACGAGCCGCAGCGGCGGTCGTGCGACGTGCGCGGCCGGAGCACCCTCTGGGCGCTCTTCCACCAGGACGACCGCGAGCGGGTTCGCGACGGCACCGCGTTCGGCGCCTTCCCCGCCTCGTCGTCCGCCGCCGCCGCCGCGCTCGCCGCCGAGGTCCTTCCGCCCCCGCAGCCGCCGCCGCCCCCCTCCGCCGGCGTGCGTCCCTGAGATGTTCTTGGAGGAGGAGATTGTTGTTGTGGCCGAGGAGGATTCCGACGAGATTGTTCCGGTCATGGAGCCCGTCTTGGTGGTGGACACCTCTGGGGAGATGGAGACGATGGAGGTGAATGCGGCGCGGGATGTTAGGGCCATGAAGGATCACATAGATCTCGAGTCCTCCCAGTCGCAGCAGCCCAACAAGAAGGTGCCGCCCAAGGACCTCAAGGAGATCGCCGGGAGCTTCTGGCTCGCCGCCTCGGTGTTCAGCAAGAAGTGGCAGAAGTGGAGGCGCAAGCAGAAGCTCAAGAAGCAGGAGGCCGCGGGCAGCAAGGCGGCGGCGGCGGCAATGCCCCCACCGGAGAAGCCATTCAAGCCGTCGTTCCTCCTCCGGCGTAGCCGCTTCCGCCGTGGTGAAGCCGGCTCCGAGTTCGCCGGCGGCCGGCGCTCGTGCGACACGGATCCACGATTCTCGCTGGACGCTGGCCGCATGTCCGTCGATGACATGGGCTTCTCCTGGGACGAGCCCCGTGCGTCGTGGGACGGCTATCTGTTCGGCGCCGGCACCGGGGTTGGCCTCGGCCGCGCGCCGCCGCCTCTCTCCCGCCTACCTCCCATCCTCTCTGCTCTGGAGGACTCCCCCGCCGGCATCGTGGAGCGCTCCGACGGCCAAATCCCCGTGGAGGACGACTCCCAGCCGGAGCCCGACCCCGACGCGAACGTCCCTGGGGGCACGGCCCAGACTCGAGACTACTACATGGACACGTCAAGCCGGAGGCGCCGGAGCCTTGACAGGTCGAGCTCTGTGCGCAGGTCCTTCGAAGTCACCGACCCAAAGCCAGTGCCAGTGCCAGTGCCAGTGCCGGTGCCTGTTCCAGTGACCGCACCGGCCACCGCCATTGTCGATGGCAAGGAATCCCCTCTGATGGGCAGCTCGGAGTTCTACCACTTCCACCACGCGGAAGACCTGTTCGACCACCGCTTCAGCACCAACTCACTCGTCGAGGACTTCTCCGCGAGCCTGGACGCCGCCTTCCACGGGGGCCCCGCGAAGAAGCCGCGGCGGTGGCGCAAGGCGTGGAGCCTCTGGGGCCTGATCCACCGCCGCGCCGCGGGGCGCAGGAACGGCGCGTCCGACGGCGGCGCGGACCGCGCGTTCTCGGAACCGTGGCCGGAGCTGATGCGCGTCCGCGGGTACAACGGCCGGATGATGCAGCGGTGCAACAGCAACGCGAGCGCGCGGAGCTCGTTCAGCAGCAACAGCGGCGGCGGGCTGGGCAGCTCGAGGCGCAGCTACGTGGACGCCCACGCCCACGGCCACGTGAAGCGGAGGCGCGAGGAGTGCGCGGCGGCGCTGGAGCGGAACCGCAGCGCGCGGCACTCGCCGGGTAACGCCGCCGACAACGGCATGCTGCGGTTCTACCTCACGCCGATTCGGAGCGCCAGCGGCCGCCGGTCCGCCGCCGTCCTCCCGGTAAAAGGCGGACGGCAGTCGTTCGCGCGGACGATGCTGGGGCTGTACTGAGTACTGACTGACGACGGCGACCTGCTGGTGGTCAAGCTGCTTCATTTCAGTAGGGCAGTAGTAGCTGATGGCTTACATGTTCATTCAGGAGTTTGGGAGGTGGTATAACCAAAAATCGTTTACTTGCTTGTGTAGTGTAGTGCAGTGATCCTTTTGTTCATTCGGGGGCTGGATAAATATGAAGTTTAATCTCGTAATCACGACTTAGCCATGTGCTGTTTGTTGTTCTGTGGCTCCGTTCTCAATCGCCAGTGTGCTTCGTATCTGCAGTTTGTCATCCGGCCATCGCCGGCTCAATCAAGCATTCAGTAGCATTTCCTTTGCGTCAATGCGTGTCTCTCGCTTCCTTTTGGATCATGACGAATTCCCAGGACAAGAGACACCAAGGTCGGAGTGGAGATATGGAGTTGGGGTAGCCACACCGTGCGTGGCAGCGGCAAGCTCGGCGGCGGCGACGTTGGACTCCGTCGTCCCCGGGGCCGGACGCCACGCCCACGCTAGTCGCTAGAAGCCTCAAGCTCGCGCGCACCTGAGTGACAGTCCCGGTCTTTTCACTTTCAGGGACAGTAGCGGCTACGCGCCGCCTCGGACAATGTTAAAGGCGGCTCCCATATTCCATTGGTCCCTAGGCGAGGAGCCGCTCGCTGCCGCTGGGCCTCAAAAACTCGCCGTGCCCAAGCCAACCCCCAGGCTCCCGTCCCGTGCCCGCCGGTTGCCGCGCGCGTTCGCCACCTTGCAGTGGTGCTGCCCGCCCCGCGCGCGGCGCCGCGTAGCGGGGGGGCTCGCTGCTCGTTTTCCTCCACTTGGTTGGTTCGCCTGGCCTCGTGCAACCTAGAGCGAAACGCGGCGCTTGCACGGGTTTTGCTGGACTCCGGACTCCGATCGGGAGCAGCGGGATCCACGAGGGGCCCGGGCCCCGGCGATTCTGATTCGGGGACGTGTCCGCGCGGGGCCGATTCTTAGAACCGGCGCGGCGCCGGATCTAGGCCGACGTGGGGATTTTCTCATGTTAATGCATGTGCATCAACGGGCATGTGCACGATTTTATTAAAGAAAACGTCCACATGTTCGTAAGATTTTGTTGGAGCCATAGCTCTGAAGATTAGTACGTGACAAGTTGTCTAGCTGGCACCCGAGTATTTGCTCGGGATGTGGCTAGCACCTGATTTTTGGTCCCTACTAGGAGGCTAGCACGAAAATCCAATAAGAGATGAATAACAACGTGGAGTTGGAAATAATAATAAGGAAAAAAGATACATTAATTTTGTAATTTAGATGATTGTGTTTGGATACCTCAATTGGTCATATACACTTTTATTTTATAGGGAGTAGAAGTAGTTTTATCCCGTTAGAAAACCAATATGATACTATTATTAAGTCACTTTACAGAGTCGTCAGTTTAATATGTACCATCCTAACATCTCATCCAACAAGGGCTCCTCTGTTTCGCGTAGCCGATGGGCTACCGCTACAACACACATATACTTCCCACCTCCGGCAGCGCTGGCGCGTGGACGTCCGGAAACCCGCGTCTGTCCGGACGCCTGCGGCTGCTCCGCCCCGTCTGTTTGGACTGGGGCGCCATCCGTCTGCTCGGATTAAATATGAGCTAATTATAAAACTAATTGTCCATATGGAGACTAATTTACGAGACGAATCTATTAAGCCTAATTAATACATCATTAGTATATGTTTACGGTAACACCACGTTGTAGAATCATGTACTAATTAGGTTTAATAGATTCGTCTCGCAAATTAGTCTGCATCTGTGTAATTAGTTTTGTAATTAGTTTATGTTCAATACTCCATTTTAGTGTTTAAATATCCCATATGACAGTGACTAAAGTTTAGTCCGGGCTATCAAACAACCTGAGTTCTGTTGTCGGCTTGTTGCAGGTGGGCTGCCTCATAGGGAATGAATTATGAATAGAACAAAACTTAGTTGTCATGATCTAACTCTAAAAATAAACATCGTACTTCATTAACTCTCAAAGCCGTTCAGATTACCTTCCTATCTAATTAAAATTTTTTGATGAGTACCTAATAAGGTTTTAAACCACAAAAATGTCTATAAGCTTATAATTGAAACTATCCTATAGATTAGATTGGGACGTGAAAAATCCAAATAAAATATTTAGAGATTGTGAAATATTTCTAGAAGCTTTAGAAAATTATATTTATCTCTACAAATAGAATAAAAATATATAGAACAAACTAAAAATATTCCCAAAACATTCTACTCAATGTATAAATGAGTTTCAAGAACTTCATAGCAAAAATATGATATGCAACCAGCAAGAATGCAACACATATTTAACATGAATGCATTCATACTATGCATTCATCATGGGTGCATCTCATGTTTTTATTTTGGAAAGTTTTCAACATCAATTAGAAATTTTACGAACATTTCATAATTTTGGATATATTTTCCATCTTTACATAGCTAAATATTTTTTTTGAAGATTTTAGAGATACTTCAAGGTAAATATAGTTTTTCGAAACTTTTATAGATACCTTCACAAGTTCTAAATATTTTAATTGGGTTTGCTATATTTATATGTCTCCAGGATTTTTCTAAACAAATTAGATGCTTAGAGCTATTTTTTCATTTCATAATTTAGAAATCTTATCTTAGTTTTTTAAACTATAAAATGATAAAAACGTCTTGAAGACACTTCTAACCAGTGCAAGGAGTTATCGGTTTTGAGACTTGAAGGTATCCGGTTTTAGAGTTTGAAAAGAAAATTAGACGACAACCTATAGTTCAACCAGGGCTAGGTTTAGATGTCACCCAAATTTTAAATTTTTACACTCTCTTCGTCGCATCGAATCTTTGACACATGCTGTGCACGAGGCATTAAATATAGATACAAAAAATAACTAATTGCACAGTTTAATTGTAAATCACGAGATAAATCTTTTAAGCCAAATTAGTCCATGATTGATATTAATTGCCAAATACAAACGAAAGTGCTAACGTAGCCAAATTCAAAAAAATTCCATCTAAACACGCCCGAGGTAGAGACATTTTTCGCGTACTCCTGGAGGCCAGCTTGCGAAGCCCTGAAGGCCAGGACCCAGTGCCTCTCTGCTCTGACGCTCGCCGTTAAGTCCCTCGCATTCATGGCGCCTGACTGCCCGCCCCGCAGTGAAAGCGAACGAGATGATGCAGAGCCAGCAATGGCGAGCTTGTACTCTTGCCCTTGTTCAGTTCCCAAATCCAACCCCAAATTTCACTATGCAAAAAGAAGATTCCCCGTCACATCAAAATGTCGGCACATGCATGGAGTACTAAATGTAGATGAAATTAAAAACTAATTGCACAGTTTTGTTGTACTTTGCGAGACGAACATTTTGAGCCTAATTAGTCAAAGTTTGGACAATTTTTACCAAATAAAAACAAAAGTTGCTACAGTACGACGTGACCTACACTATTCCAACTTCTCCTCCCAATTCCAACATCTAAACAAGGCCCTTGTCGGCATTGTAAGTTCCTCCCCAAAGGTTTAAGCGCTGTCCCGTCAAATGCTTAGACATATAGTATTAAATTTAGATTAAAAATAATTAATTATACAGATTATGACTACTTTACTAGATGAATCTTTTAAGCTAAATTAGTTTGTGATTTGATAATAAAGTGATACAGTAACACATGTGCCAGTGACAGATTAATTAGGCTTAATAAATTCGTCCCGCTATTCACTGATGGATTCTGTAATTTGTTTTTTTATTAGTATTCAAACACCTCATGCAATATTTCTACGTGACATCCGATGTGACACCTTAGAACTTTAGCTCCGGAACTAAGGCCTCGTTCAGTTGCAAAAAATTTTGCAAAATGATCATGTAGCACGTTTCGTTGTTATTTGACAATTAGTGTCCAATCATGGTCTAATTAGGCTTAAAAGATTTGTCTCGTCCATTTCGTCTAAACTGTGTAATTAGTTTTATTTTTTTATCTATATTTAATGCTTCATGCATGTGTCTAAAGATTTGATGTGACGAGAAATCTGAAAAATTTTGCAAAATTTTATGAGAACTAAACCGGCCCTAAACGAGGCAACGTAACTTCTCTTCTCTTGTCACGCATGGAGCCACAGCCACCCATTCATGTCCTACGCAAGAGTCCTGTAGCCACTTATAATGTGACATCCGATGTGACACCTGTTAAACAAGGCGTTTAGTTACGGGGTGTAAAGTTTTGGGGTGTCACATCGAGTATCACATGAGAGTATCGTATAAGGTGTTCGAATACTAATAAAAATAATAAATTACAGAATCCGTCAGTAACCGCTAGATAAATTTATTAAGCCTAATTAATCTATCATTAGCATATGTGTTACTATAGCACTTTATTGTCAAATCATGAACTAATTAGGATTAAAAGATCCGTCTCACAAAATAATCGTAATATGTACAATTAATTATTTTTTAGTTTATATTTAATACTCTATGCATATATTTAAATATTCAATGAGACATAGGCTAAACTTTTGAGGAGGACCTAAGCAAGAGTCCTGCACCGCTCCATGCATGGAGACACGGAGTGCATGTACATGGAACGCGTGCATGCATGGGCAGCTCCTGCAATGATAGGCCAGATGATACTGCTGCTGCTTCAGCGCAGCTCCTGCAATGACGTTCGTCTGGACGTGTTTAAGTTTTTGGGGGCACAACAACACATGGGTAACTATTGTAATTAGTGTTCAATCATAGACTAATTAGGTTTAAAATATTCGTCTCGTAAAATACATACAAACTATATAATTAGTTATTTTTTATCTATATTTAATGCTTCATACATGTCTCTGAATATTCGATGAGATGAGGTGTAAAGTTTTTGAGTGGAAACAATTGAAGCCTGAAAAGACATGTGTCGTGTTTACTGGTGCGTAGTACCAAGTAGTAATTAGCCTCCTACAGTTCCACTAAGCTCGGCATTAATTCCTCGCCGATGTGGATCAGGATTTTCGCCCGGCAGATATGGAGTATCAGTCATCAGGTTCATCTATCTGTACGTACATGAGTGAGTTTAAGGATATATAATACTCCCTCCACCCAAAAAGTAAGACACTGTAAGATTTATAGGACATATTAGTATAACCAAGCAAGATACAACATGGATAACTCTCAAAACTTGCCAACACAACAGGGATGCAATGTCAAACAGTGTTATAGCGTATTTCTTGTGTAACAAATGTTATAATGTCAAGTCTCTCTCTGTGAGGCTATGTGTATATCAAGCTTGTTGCCAGGGCGGAACCAGAAATTATATATAGGGGGGGCGGTCGAAAAATAACTTGTAAAAATTGAGCGTGCCTTGACTAATTAGGCTTTTCGTGATGACCGTCTGGGTAAATTCATCAACTTAACACGATTGCTCGTATTTTCTTATATGTATTCTAGAATCTTAGGTCCTATTATTTTAGTGAATGTGACATGCCCATTGAAGCAAAGACTCTACGATGACTTCATAAATCTTGAGTTTAGTCTTTGCGAAGATGTTCGTAGGGATCATTTTATTATCTAGTTGTGGTATAATTTATTATGTACCCCCTCCATCCCATAAAAAGTGTTTCTATGAAATTCGCGTTGGTTTTAAGTTTGACTAGGTTTCTTGAAAATATTACTAATATTTATATCTCTAAATAAGTTTATTATGAAAATATATTGAATAATCTATCTAATGATACTAATTATATTAATATTTTGCTTATATATATATTTGGTTAAAGTTGAAAATATTTGACTTCTTGGAAAATGAGAATGACACTTTTTATTAGACGAAGGGAGTAGAAGATATTAATAGGTATATACTACGTATAACAATAATTTTGTTATATTCTTTCACTGCATATAGAAAATCAATAAGAGTATACTAATAAAAAAATTGTTGTCATATGTTAGGGGGGTATGGCCCCTACGCCCCCTTGTTTTCGCCACTGGCTTAGCTCTGGGCTTACATAAATAGCACCACCTAGTGTGTTTTTTTCCAAGACCATCCATTCCCCACAAAGAGATCACCTGACACCGATGAGGCAATGACTATGCTTGTTTAATATTAACTCTATAATGTCGGCCATTTGTTTCTTTCACCCAATAAGCACCTACACTCGTAGGGGCAGAACTAGCATAAAATTTGGATGACGGCCTTTTACTTGTGGACCTCTAGAAACCTAGAACCTAGAATTTGAGTGGGGGCATGTGCCCCCGCTCCTTGTGTAGTGGGTCCGCCCCTGAACACTCGTCCTGGTGCATGTAAGACTCCTACTAACCATCTTCTTTCTCTCAGCATCCATAGGTTGAACCTCTGATACTTCATCGTCTAAGTTGCGCACTAGCTTCATCAAATCCTCTATATTTTGGCAACCGTAAAAGAAACAAAACAACAATTAGGAATAACATTTAGCCTTCAGTTTTCCTGGATAGTCTCTAGCAATGTTTTCGATGTCCATATTTCTTTTTGTAGTTTGAACTCTAGTTTAACCTGTAATTTGGTGAACCTAAACCCCAATTTTCAAACATTAGATTTGATTGCTAAATTACAGATTAGAGAAGTTATTTTAAGAAGAGTGTAATTTTAACTATATTTAATCCAAATTAAGGATAACAAAAGATAATTTGCTAGTTGGCCCACCTTCTGTAACACCCTAGGTGTTAAGCATGCATTAGCATTTGCAAACCATGAGCTTAATCATCATTATGCATACATATGCATCACATGAAATAATGAATTGAAACAGATTTTTGAAACATGCATGTTGCAATGTTTTGTTTCAATAAATTTAATATTATGTTGATGCTTGTCATGCCTTGTATGTGTTTGTTTGAGTAGATAAACAACTTGGAAATGTTTAGCAAATATTTTGGAGCAAGTTTTGTATTCAAAAGTTTCTCAAAATTTGCTTTTAAGAATAATCTAGACAAATGGGGTTTTGATTTAAAATGGACTTTAAATCTCTATTTCAAAATCTATTTGAAATTTCAAAATTCACCTTTAAGCAAAGTTGTAGAGTTTAAAATTCTAAACAACTTTTGTTTTTGGACCAATTTGTGAAATTGCTTTTTAATTGCTCAAAATGGAGAAAAATGGGGCTGTTTATTTGAAAACAAAAAGAAAAATGAATTTCTTCCTTTAAGTGGGGCCCGTGCTCCACTTTCCGGCCCACGGCCGAGGCGGTCTGGCCCGTCCCCGCCCCACGCGCTCGCCCCCTCCCGCACACCGCGCCCGCGCCCCGACCGCGCGCAGGCCGCGACCGCCGTGTGGCGGCCGTACGCCGGCGATGTCGGCCTAGTGGCACGTCGTGGCCCCCGCGCCCCTCCGTGTTCGCCTACACTCGCCACGCACGTGTCCGCCTTCGCTGCTCCCTCTCATTTCTCCCTCCTCTCGCCAGCAGCAGCAGAGCACGCGCGCTCGCCTCCACCACCGCACCTGCACGCACGCTCGTCGGAGTTGGCCATTCCGGCCACCACCGTGCACCACCGACCCCTCCATCTCGCTCCGAGCACCGTCTCCACCTCGCGCACCCCGTGCTCGCCTTGACTCGCCGTGGTAATGCCCTTGTCCTCGGAGATTGCTCGTCGGAGCTCGGACAAGCTCACTGGAGAAGCTCCGTTCCGTGGACACCTCCTCTCCGCTTCACCTCCCGCCCTCTTTTCTCGCGCACGAGCACCACACCGCTGTAAGGTCCAAATAGGCTAGAGGGGGGTGAATAGCCTAATTAAAACTTCTACAAGAATTACTTAACCACAAGTTAGTATGAAAGGTGACGAAGCAAAAGCACTAGCTCTAACTAATTAAGCAAGCCACCTACACAAGTCTAGTACAAGGCTATTCACTAAACACACCAACAACTACAAGCTAGAAACAAGAAGTAAAATGAGAGAAGAGCTTCGAGTGATTATACCGCCGTGTAGAGATGAGAAGTACCAATCAATCAATCAATCACACAAGAAAAATCCTCGGGAAGAGAATGACATAAGAATTTATCCTGAGGTTCACTTGCTTTCCGGCAAGCTACTCCCCGTTGTGGCGATACACCCACTAGTCGGTTCACGAGCTAATCGACTATCCAGAGTCGAGCCCTCGGCGGGCGCCACACAACCGCACACAAGATGGGGATCCTCCAAGCCACGAGCTCCACTAGAGTATCCAATTCGCGAACTCCCGCGGGGAAGGATCAAGAACCCCTTACAACACTTGGTGAGGGCTCCAACAATCTCCAATTGTGAGCTCAATCACCTCCTCTGCTCCAAGCCGTCTACCGCGTCGGGAAACACGGAAGAGTAACAAGAAATCCACAGCAACTCGAAGATCAAGTGCCTCTAGAATGCAACTCTCAAGCAATACACTTGAATCTCACTCAATCTCACTCAAGATGTGCAACTATGCAAAGAGATGAGTGGAGGGGTTGTTCTCTAGCTCAAAGGATGTCTCTAGGTCTCAAAATATGCAAGAGTTACCCTCAAACCCCGGCCAACTTCTATTTATAGCGAAGGGGTACGCAGCTAGCTGTTAGGAACTTAAACAGCCGAAGTCACGCTGACCAGACGCGCTGGTCAAACTGACCGGACGTGCCGGTCACGCAACGGCTAACTTGCGAAGCACCGACCGGACGCGCTAGTCGCGCAGACCGGACGCGCTGGGTGCGACCGAACGTGCTGGTCCCGTAACTGACCGGACGCGCTGGTCAAGCCTGATTAGCGCACAACGAAACAGCGACCAGGCGCGCTGTAGAACTGACCGGACGCCACAGTGCCAGCGTCCGATTGGAGTCCAGTAAGCTCCTTGAATGACCGGACGTGTCCAGTCGACAGTGACCGGACGCGCTGCGCGTCCGATCATCAAACTGAAACACGCACAGATGTTGAATGCTGACCGGACGTATCCGGTCATACAGAGACCGCGTCTGGTCCAGCGTCCGGTCACCTCTGTGACCTCCGTTCGCCTTCGTTTCTTTTCTGACTTCCAGCGCACTAGAAAATAGTCATTTCACTTCCCAAAAAGCGCCGAATCCAACGTCCTGTCTGTCTCTCTGTACTGACCCGGGGTGAAGGAGCGGGGTGCGCGTAGCAGTTTGAGCCGGGTGGATTTCGGATTTTAAATAAATAAATTTTCAGAACTGTTAAAATGCTTTAGAAAATCATATCTCGAGAAATATGGCTCCAAAATTGTTGAAACAAATTTTGCTATGTTTCTTAGGTGTAGATCTATATTTTAAAAATATGGGATGGTAAATTTGTGATACTTTTGTATAGGTCTTTATTTAATTCTTGTAATTACTATTATCTTAGAAAATGCATAGTAAATAGAATAATTATCAGAAAAATATGGTTCCTATCTTGTTAGTCTTCTTTTTGTGATGTGCTTTGCATGAAAAATATATGTGAGTCATGTCCTGTAGAGAAATTTTGATGTCTAGTTCAAGTGCCTTTATTGGTTGATTTTTGTTATTTTTGCTAGAGAGAAAAACTAGTATAAAACATGCATATGATAATTTTTGTATAGTATTTATTTACTGTGTAGATCATGGGAAAATACTAAATGTGTTGTTTGATACTTTTCATAGTACAAAGTATTTTCATGCTCATTTGTACACCATAGCTTGTCATTTTTGTGTAAGCGGTTTTACTTATTTAATTACCATAAAAATTTTTTGGTAGGCTAATTATGGTATGACTATGCTTCTGTAGTTTTTATAGATTTTTATATGCACTAGAAATATAGGTTGTTGTTGTAACCCTAGTTTAAATTGAATTAAAATAAGATCCTTTATGCATGATTTGTTTAATAGTGTATTTTTGAAGCATCAATTATTTGCTAGTGTCTTTTGGCATGTGAGTGTAGTTATGTTGAGACAGGGTAGTAGCACTTGGGTTAGGGTTATATGTTAGTTAGCGTAAAAGTAACGGGGATTAGTAGTAGAAGAGAATGCAGTAGATGACATGTATTCGTAGTAACTGTTCTTGGATGATGTTAACTAGCTTGTAGAAAGGTTTACCGCTATTCTATCCAATAAAGTCTCAATGTGTTCATCTGCATATCATGTCATCATGATCATCGCAGGTGATCCAATGCACCGTTTGCATATTTATTTATACACTTGCATCATACAGGATCACAATAGGACGTGCTAGTAGCAGTGCAAGAGGAGCAGACCGGGTCCGATCCATAAGAAACCCAGACACATGAGGTGCTAGAGGTAGAGGAGCAAGAAGAGGATCTACCTGAGTGTATGGACCACCAACCCAGTTCCTTCGAACGAGGCAAGCCCCGAAGTATTCTAAGTCTCCTACTTTATAAAATAATTTTTTATATATATGAGTTTATATATTGTTGCATTAAATTATAGGAGTTGAGTGAAACCATTGCTGCATTTATTAATATCCTTGCCTATACTATAATATTCTTACCCTGTTAGGTTTAGGATCGAATAATTGTTTAGCCCTGCTTAGACCGGTAGCGATCGGTGATTTCCAGTCACCTGAAATGATAGGTGGTTACTGGAATACTTTAGCTATGGAATGGATGATATCCTGGAAATAACCATGTGTTGATGAATAACTAGAGACCGGACGGAAAAGTTGGAGGCAACCAGACAGGATTCTGGGGTGCAATTAGTTTTACGTCTGTGTTGATTAAGGACCGGTCGTTGCTCGCCCCTCTTATCATGTTGAACGCATGCCTCACATTTAGCAGGCCAAATAAAGTATCTTTCGACCGCGAAGCTAGTGGCATTATTCGGGCTGGGATCTACACAGATATGCGTATTGGTGCTGAAGGGGGTATGACAAAAACGCAAAGAGTGAGCCCAAGGTGTGTCCTGGCTATCGGGCGGTCCCTAGATACTGCGGCCCCAGTTTCTCCCGTGACGTTCACCCGGATAGTGTCATTGGTGATCTAAGCGACCCTGACGGAAGAAACGTGGTTTGTGTGAGGAATAAATCACCAGCTGATTAGGAATCGATTCGAATCGTCATCGCTCCTGGATAGTGAGCACTTGACTTAGCTACATCATCATAGTAATGATGATGGAACACTGATGGTTATATGGATGATGTTGAAAATGTTAAATCTAAGTTGGTAACTGGATGTTATTGGTTAATCAAGTGATTGCTATAGTATAGGTGCTTACCTAGCTTGATAGATTATAATAAAGATGATGCAAAGTACTTAAAATGGTTTATTCGCGATAGTTTATGCTTTTCGCAAATGAGTCAGCTAGTCCAGTAAAAGAAAGTCTTGCATACTCCTTGGTTTCACTTTATTTTGGTTTAAGACGAGTAAGTCTAGCTGAGTACTTTCTCGTACTTAGGGCGTTGTTCCCATTGTTGTTGCAGATGGTCAGATGTACTACGGTTATTGCATCAACTGTCTGTACCCTGCGATGGGCGACAACTAGGACCAAGGGGATGGTCACTCCGTATGTCTTACCTAATGCTTTTGTTGGAAGTGACTATCTCTTGGCACTGTAATTGAACTAAATGTGTGTGTGGTTTAGGAAACTATTTGCTTCCGCTACTTTATTATGAACTTGATTTGTAATAACTTTATGTTTTAAACTCTGATGTATCTCAGTGTTGCTGTGAACTTTATGTAATATGCGATTGTGACTGCTAAACTTATACGATCTTGGTTTGTATGTTGGTTGATTTAAAATTCACCATGATTTCACGGACTACCGGGTTATATGGACTTAAGTTTGCTAAATTGTCTGCTTCGACGGGTGATTTTCTTACTTAATTTCGTATAATTGGTCGGTTCTATTACACCTTTCAAGTGCCAAACATCTCAGTCAAAGAAAGGGAAATAAATCTACAAATAATTTTGCTAATTAAATATGAAATAAAATATTCCATAACTAAATTATTTGGATAAAGAAGGTTCAAATATTATAAATTCTGCAAAGAAGTCTTCCATTCTACTACATTACATGTAGAATTTTGTGGTGCCTGATTAGTAGACAATTGCTTTAGCTCCGACACTTGGCTTTACTACCCGTCACATAGTGGCGGAGCCAGGAATTATACATAAGGGGTGCCAGAAAGGATAGTATATACGCACTGAGTGGAGTTGCTTTTATTCTCCTAGATTTATTTTAGTATTTCATGATTTAACAATGTTATTTGTCTTGTGGTAGGTGACAATGTCTCTGGAAATGTACCACCTTAGTATTTCAGAGGTGCTTATGTTGGGTAGGATATGTGTTTGTTAACAGAGGTGAGCATGTGTGCATGAATATAAGCATATGTGTCTGTACTTGATTCAAAGTAAAAAAGGGAGTCGACATATATAATAGTTCTGTTCAATAAGCTTGATGTGATGACAATAAAGTACCGATGATCACTGCATTGTTATTTATTCAATAAAATGTAAATATAAAGAAATATAAGTATACATTTAGTAAAAACCTAAAGTTTTACTACGTATTAAATATGTCCTAATATGGTAGCAAATAACGTGTTCTAAAATTATATTCCAAATTTATTTTATATGATTTTGTTGTCTAGAAGACATCAAAAAATAAATATACTAAACTTTTTATCATATATTTTGAATATAGATATATACTATTAAATTATATATTAAGTAAAATCTTTTTTGTTGTGATGTTAGGGAGGCCATGGCCCTGCTGGTCCCCCTTGGCTCCGCCCCTGCTTGTTGCCGAGCTGATCTACGTACCAGCCTAATCCAAAGCATCAATCGACACACGATCTTCATCGTAGCCACACGCACGCGCTCCACGGATCATGACCGATTGGGTTGCCACGATAGTGAGAAAACCAAATGACCTACAGCTGAAGGACTATTTCAGGGACAACGTTGCCCTGGTTGAAGTTGACGCCTGCACGATCGAGGGGGAGCACAAATTCCTCCCGCCAGGCGTTTCCTTGCCTTGGTTGCAAGATTGTCTCTTTCGTGCCTGGATGCGTGTAGTATGCATTATGCATGTAAAATCGAAATGACAGGTTGATCATGGCTCGGCTCCGATGAGCCCGTGGGGTCGGGATTCCTGCAAGTTGTTCAGGTACATGTTGTTAGGCCACCTTTTTTTTCCTCGTCAAAACGAAATTCCAAACAAAAATGTTTGGCCAGCTCCAGCTTTTCTCCTCTCCTATTGCTGCAGGGGGACGTACAACGACAACTGGCATGAGTCCCTTTGAAGCCACGCAAGGTTCAGTTCATCAACGACATATCGATCACCAATGATTTTCTTTTTTCTTTTTGAAAAAAAGGAGAACGTTTCCCTGCTTTCTTTCGAAGAAACAAACGCACACAAACGTTTGATCCTTACCATGTACTCCCTCGTCCCAATATATCTGTCATTTTCGCTTCCCGAGAAATAATTTTGACAAAATATATATTAAAAAATATTAATATTTATGGTATATGATTGATATCATTAAAAGATCTTTGAATTTAGTTTTTTTTAATAAATTGATTTGAAGATATAAATATTGCACGCATTTTCTACAAATGAAGTTAAATTTGTGGCACGGAAATCAAAAGCAAATAATTTGGGACAGCGAGGGAGCGGTATGTATTTGAGGAGCGTCCGCCAAAACTGTTGAGGTCCAGATTATTCACTACCTGAAACGAAAAATGGTTAGCCGTCTTGGTCGCTGTAAGATTTCTCGCAACCTTCTTTCAGTCCACCCATATAATAGTTAGCCCTTCATGGTTAACATATGACTCACTTGTCTCTCCCACATAGTTTCTTGGTTCTTGTGCCCAAGTCGGTTGTAAGCTTACAGCCCGCTTCTACTCTCTCTCCTCCCCTCTCTTCTTCACCTTAGCATTTAGCTAGATTAGGGCACTCACAGTGCGGACTCTATCATAGAGTCTAAAGCTATTTATTATCTCGAATATTGTGGACTTAGAGTCTAAATAAGGCTTGAAGTCTTGTTTTTTCTCCCTCTTTCTTCAATAAATATGTTGCCACATCAGCAAAATACCATAAATAAGGTGTAATAAATAGTCTTGGACTCTATGATAGAGTCTTGCATTGTGTTTGTGAGTGCCCTTACAACTTGTTATTATACTTGCTCTAATAAAGCATCTTCTAAACTCTCAACAGTTGTTGCATCTACCGAGATGGAGTTTTGAGGATAGGTCATCCCACTAGTCTTCTGATCCTTCCTGCCATGAGATCCTCAAATGTTCGCTTGCCTTTTCTTCCAGCTCGCTGACCACTCCCTCCAGAAGTCTCGATTCATCCTTCAGGACGTACCAGTTCGTCTAGAAGTCTCACATTTGCCGCCATGTTTAGGATCATCCTCATATCCTTCCATGTGATCTCCTTGTGAACAAATCACATTATGTGATTTCCACAAACTCCAAAGGATAGATAGCCGAAGTGCACAAATTTTGTAAGAGCACTTTTACCACATAACCAGAATCGAGCAACTCATTTAAAATCAAAACCAATATCGCATTGTAAGATTTGAGCTACCATGTTCCATATATTGACAGCAATACAATAATCATCATAAAACAGATGGTTAATGGATTCATTTTCACTGCGAAGCAAACAAGACACATCATCTACCGGTCTCTTTTAGCTAATTTATATATCTCTCGTGAGAAGTTTGTTAGAGCATCTCCAAGAGTTCCCTAAATCCCTTCCAGATACTTGGTTTTTAGCAAGATGAGGAAAAATCTCTCTCCAACAACTCCTAATATATTCTCCTAATCTATTAAAAGTTAGAAAAAATCACCATATTCCGCGTAAAGTTACGCGCTTCCGAGCCACACATATTTTCTCTTATCGTGTTTGTTTGTCGGCCAATCTAAGCAGTGCGACGGCCGGGGCTCCATGGCACTGGGGCCATGAGTATACCCCTCTGTAGTACAGGTATTCAAGCTCATACGGCCCATTGCTTATTCACGCATGAGCCCTGGTCGCGACCCTTCGTTTCGCGATCGCGACTTGCCTTCGCGGACTCGCGGTGACGGTGCGTCTGCGTGCAGGTCACTCGGTCAGCAGGCACGTTCCGGCGACCGGCGTTCCCTGTCTTCCTCGACTGAATCCTACCTGTCTTGTCTGTCATCTCCATGACAGTGATCCACTGATCTTTTCGGCCACCGGCCAGCGGCACGCCGGCACTGAGGTAAGTGATTGCAGTTCTAGAGACCATAGTTCAGTTATTAGTTATAGGGAATTCGGGATAGAGGCATAGGCTTGATCTAATTTTCTGAATTTCTAATTTAGTATTTTTTTTTGACCATGTTAGATGTTGCCAAAGAAACATTTGTCTGGTGCTTAGAAAAGGAAAAAAACTAGAGGATCAGTTCAGAGAATCACAAAAGGTGCTATATATAAGTTTTTTTTTTTACTTCAACTAATGCCAGAGTCAATCTAGATCAGGGACAGGAACATGATCAACCAATAATTGCACAAGTTGATGATAATCAAGATAAGAGATTCTTCACTTTGTTAAAGCTGCAGATTGCTATCCAAATATCTCTATTGCATATCGGATTCTCTTAACTATTCCTGTGACAGTAGCATCAGCCGAAAAAAGCTTCTCCAAACTGAGGCTGTTGAAAAATTGTTTGAGGTCAACTATGCTACAAGAAAGATTAAATGGATTGGCTATATATAGCGAGAAGAATATTTGGGATAAAATTGATCTTGATATTGTTCTTGAAGATTTTGCATCAAGAAATGCCCGAAGACGGGTTTTTTTTAAAGCACTGAACCACTATATTTTTATTTGAGGTAACTATAATAATTATTTTACCGTTCCTTTAGCTTCTTCGATGTAATGTCATTTTTTATGAACTAAATATATGTTGCAAGTTATCTCTTATTAATAGTACTATATACTTCAGTCGTCATATTGAAACATTAGATTATCAGATCCTTAATATCTTGCTTGCATAAGGGCCCTAGAAATTATTGAGACTGCCTTGTCTAAAGGTGGAAGGGCGTAGAAAGAATAAAGAGTAGGAAAGGGTTCCTGATGCATATGTACCAGAGAGAAACAATATATAAAGGTGGTTAGGATAATTCAGAAATAGTATAGGATTCCTGATATAAAATTGTCTTCTATATTTTAGGAGTGAATTATTAGAAGCTCTTGGAGATAGCTTTCTTTATTCTTTCACATGCTTTATTAGGAGTTGTAAAACTTTATGTTTTTGAAAGAAAATATTGGGTATTTTTTTAAGATGCTCTTACTACTTACTCTGCCAGTGGTCGGTGGAGCCTGCAGCGCGTGTTTTTAGTTAACACACCAGGGCAAGTGGGCCACTGATCAGTCATACTAGTTCTGAAATGCGAAATTCTAACCCGATCCAGGCAAAGCAGTCCGCACCAGATGACCATCTGGGCTTTGAGCGCAGAGTCCTCCGAACTATCTGGGCTTTCTCGTGGAAATGGCCAGCCCAGGCAAGTGTTCTCGATACAGTTCAACTTGTCAATTTTTCAGCACGGCGTATCGCCGCCGGCTCATTTGAGACTTTGGATCGACTTATTTCAGTTCGTCACACAAAAAGGAAAAGAGGTGTTTCAGTACCAAGACACATACAATCTAGTTCTTCTGTCACTATTAAAAAAAGATTCAGATTGTTCTGTCACCGCAGCTGGACTCTACAAAACATTTTCAATTTGATCAGTGCAACGCACAGGTCTGTGGACCCAAAGAGAGCACAAGCCGAAGAAATGTAGTCAAACCGATGCATGCACACGACCTGTTGGCTGTCAACTTCGGGAACAATCGACGACGGGATGGTTGTCATGAAGAGACTGTATTCATCTAGTGAGGATTTATGATGGATTTATGACGTTGTATTCATCCGCAAGCATCTAACATCGAAGAATAAAAATTCTCCTGAATTTATGTATGTAATATTTTTTTCTTTCCAACTGTTTTAACTAAATTTATATAGCTGTCCCATGTATTAGATGTTTGCATATATAGCAGCTAGGTTCTCGAAACGTTGGGGCCAATGAACGAAGACATGGAACGCGGGACAATACTTTTAAAAACCATGGTATGAAGGGGTATCTATTTGTATTTTTTCTTTGGGAGATAGAATGTATGCCTAGTATTATAATTGGAATGAGGTTCCCAGAACAAGGAACATGTTCTGTTTTCATAATGCATCTTAAGGGTCAGTTTGACATAGCCTTTTACGGCTTCAACTCCTCCTACACCAGTCACCGTAGTAGCACTGTTCACAAAAAACTATCCTCGCAAAATGACTATAGAGCCAACAAAAGCCACAATTTGTGGCTCCGTTAGCTCCGGCTCCTCCGGTACCATAGCGCCGAGTCGGAGTCTAAAATAGCCCGACAAAACGGAGCCTAAGATAGCTAGTATGCGTTCCATTATTGACGTTTGGAACAATGTTTTTACGATATTTCCTCATTTAAGAGCGAAGTTCCTGGAATACGTAACAAGGCCATACTTGTGTTTTGAATCTACCATAGGCACCACGGTTGTCGATCCATCGAAAGTCTTCGGTCAACTTCTTAGGACCTGTATGGAATGTATGAATATTATACAGGAATCATGTAGAAATTTCATAGGAAAACACAAGAACAGAAAATTTTTTCTTCGGTCAACTTCTTATTACTTGTTTGGAATGTAGGAATTTTACAGGAATCACGTAGAAATTTTATAGGAAAAACGTAGGGACAAGAAAATTTTCCCATATTCTAAACAGACCCTTATTCTCACATGAAGTTTGCATTGCACACTTAAGGGAAGGAAATTGGGTAAGGACCATCTACATGGAAGTTATCATGGAAGTATTGTGCGGATGTACGGCTGGCGTGTGGTCCATGGGATATATAATTCACCAAATGTACGTTTAAAATGATATCATGACTCATACATCAGCAGCGGAGACCCCTACAGCGTCCGTATAGGAACGGTCCACGTGCAAACTTTTCCCCACTTAGGCCATGTTTAGATCCCAAATATTTCCCCAAATTCTACTATACAAAAAGAAGATTCTCCATCACATCAAAATGCCGGCACATGCATAAAGTACTAAATGTAGATGAAATCAAAAACTAATTGCACAGTTTTGTTGTATTTTGCGAGACGAACATTTTAAGCCTAATTAGTCAATGTTTGGACAATTTTTACCAAATAAAAACAAAATGCTACAGTACAGCACAGTAATGCACGGTGATTCCGTCGCCGCCGATTCCGGACAGCTAAACACGCCCTTAAGGTGACCGTTGGCCGTCATCTTCGGTAGTTAAGTCCAAATCACATCCACTATTCAGGTCCCGTACATGCTTTGGACGTCGAAGCGCCAAGTGACGCAACATCAGCCAGTCAAATCAATCTTTTTTTAGTAATAGTAGAAAATGATCAGGCTCCATTCTCAATTAGAGAAATCAGGTCATGCTTATTACAAGAACTGCACATTTGGTTGATGTTAATTGTAGGAGGGAATGATAATTCAGATATATAAGTTTAGAGATCATGAGCTTGTTTTCTTTTTTTTTCACGACTGTGCCAAGCACGTATTCTTGAGTTGTTTTAAGAGTGGGAGTATTGATAGGATGGTGAATGAAAGTTTAAAGAGCTAACTCCCACAACCACTTCTCGGGGGAAGATGCAAGAACTGAGTGAGAATTATGCTCTTGGTGAAAGATGAATGCATCTTTATCATCCATCATGACCTGTTATACGATACTCAAAACTCTATGGACCATAGAGGGATATGAATTCCCTCTTATTTCTTCAACTAATCAAATAAAGGGTTGAAACTATATATTTTGCCCATTTTAATTCCTTCCATCAACTATAACCACTCATTTCCATACTCCTTCTCACATAGTTGCCAAAACAATGGCGGAGCCATCGCTCGGCCACCCCGTGTGGCCAATCGGGTTCCTTGATAAAGTTCAAAAGATTTTTTTTAATCAAAGAGGAATACTATAATTTGCTAGCTAAATATTTTGTATAAAGAGGAATGTCTGGGCTCATATAAGCTCCGCTACTTGCCAAAACGTACTAGAAGAGTTCAACTCCAACGTTCAGTGGAGATGCATGATAAGTTCACACAGCAATCCAGGTGCTTTTCACTACTGTGGAGATACTGTTGTCACCAACAAAAAGGGCAGCACCGGACCTAAGGCTTGTCAAAGTTCAAGGAAGTGATTGCCGTGAACCTTGATGTCGCCGGTGCCACAAGATCTGTTGTTGCACCTTCCTCATCGGATTATGTGACATGCTTCGAGAGTTTGGGGTGGTTGCGTCCTTGGAGAGCAGTGACCTCAAGTGGGCAAGAATAGGTGGTGCGACGATGTTGTGGTGTGGAGAAATGGACAGTGGAGTGGTAAGGACTAAGGAGTGACAAGCAGTAGCGCAGAGAGACAGGTGGGCGATGGGTAGGTGTGGGCGCTCGTGATTCGTGAAGGTGAACAGAATGGCAACATGAACAAGAAAAATGAATTGGGAGATATTCTTTTTACTTCTAGATAGATGGGATGCTCATCAATAATCTATCCCTAATATGGTAGTGTTGGTGACCACCAATACTAATTTTCAGGATTATCAGAAGAGTTGCTGCAGCATTTTCGTAATATATCTCCTCCAATACCCATACGAAAGGTGGATCCTATGGAAGTGTTGGAGAAAAAATGACTGAGAAGTGGTAGTTGGAGTGGCCATCATGTTATTGTGGGAGATACAACTCCCCCTTTATTTGAGAGATGACGAGAGAAATATTGGTAACAAAAAAAATGTCGGAAAAAACATAGTCATTCTTAATATGACAATTTTATGGGGATAGGGAGAGGTATCTGGGTATTGTTGGAGACATTCTAAAGCCCACGTATTTTAGTCCCATTTACATGGACCAGTTGATCAATTCAAAAAAAAAAAAGACCGGTTGATCCATTTACGGCATCAGTAGCAGCCAAATTTCAGCGAAACGAACAGAGCCTCGCCAGTAAAGCTAAAAATGCTTAACATATATAAACATAAATGATTTTTATATTTGCCATCAGTGCCAATGTACTGGAGGAGATAAGGACGGGCGAGTGGCGGCGACGTCTAGACCGGTTGGCCTGTACTCAACGGTCAATATTACTGCATTGTCTATCCACAAGGGATGTTAGTCCTATGTGACATAATGTCTGCTATGTAAGGACTCCAAATAGGTGCATGGAGTGTTGGCGCCACCAAACTAATGTTGACCGGGGATCAGGATGGACGGATGGTCATGGTCGTCGACGTCGAGGGCCGCCAACCAACCCCCGGGTCGGGACTCCGGTGCCGCTGATCACAGACGAAGCGACAGCCACGCTCGCACCATCATCTTGCGGCCCAGAAACGTGAACGAGTCGCTAGTCTCTGCGTTGCTGCCACCCGGAGTCCCGGGTCCCGGCGCAGGCTCATTCTCTACCGGCGTGGCGGCGTCCGAGCGCGTCAACTCATCGTCTGGCTGGCTTTCGCCGTGGCCGGGTAGGTGGTGAATCGGGCGAGCCGCGGTAGGTGTGGTTCCTGCCGGACGCCGGCACGGCGCCCCCGCAATCCTTGACCCTTCGTCGTCCCTTCCCGAGTCCGCCCAGCAACAGCAACCCTGCCATTTTGCCAGAACCAACCAAACGGCTCCTCGCCGATTTAAGCCACGTGACTGCCAAGCCGAAGCCGGCCACTCTCTCTCCCTTCCCTTGTCTCCTCGCTCGCTCCGATCTGCCTGCTGCCGCGGTGCCACCTACCGCCCTCGGCTCGACACCCTCGCCAGTCGTCACCCCGCGAGGTGGTCCTAATTTAACCCACCAACTAACCCAGCCGCCGATCAACCGCGCCCGCGCACGCCGCTCGCTCGCTCCCCCCGCACTGCCATGGGCCTGGCTCGCCGCGCGACGCTCTCGGCGACCCCTGCCGTGCTCCTCTGAGACTGAGAGGCAGAGCTAGCCAGGCAGCCCCTGCTTGGCTGCTTGCCGTGTGTCGGGCTCGGCTTCTCCCACGCGCGGCGTGGGGTTGTTGGATCAAGCTTGACCAACCATGGCGTCGGTCTGGTCGTGCGTGTCCGTGAAGTCCGCCGTGAGCCCGGTCAGTTACAGATCCACGAGGGCCGGGGCGGCGGCCAGCTCGGCAACGCTGCGCGTACGTTCCTCGTCCCTGGCGCTCGGCGGCGACGGTGGCTGCGCCAGCAGCAGCGGGAGGGGCGTCGTCGTCGTCAGTGGTGGCGGCGGTCACGGCTTGCTCGGCGGCGATGGACCGAGGAGGCGGGGCGGCGGGCGGGAGGTCCTCGCCATGTGCAGCGCGAGCTTCGACGGGGTCCGCCCCGCCGCCGGCGCCGCCGCCGTGGCCAGCAGCGCCGTTCAGCCCGTGCCGGCGTTCCCCGAGCGCGCCAAGGTGGTGGCGCTGGTGGCGGCCATCATGCTGCTCTGCAACGCCGACCGGGTCGTCATGTCCGTCGCCGTCGTGCCGCTCGCCGCGCAGTACGGATGGTCCAGCTCCTTCGTCGGCATCGTCCAGGTGGATCACCTACCACAGCCTTCTCTCCTCTCTCCCTCTTTTTCATCTCTGTGCATTGGCGAAAAGTAGAAGTGAAACAAAGGACCTTTTTTCTCAAGAAATTAAGCAGCACATTTGCTGCCCTGTCGCTAAACAACAAAATGTGTTGTCTCGAACGATCTGTTCATGGCCATGGCTCAACAAAGTCAACCATGCATCGTCACGTTAACGCCAGACGCCATGAGAAAACGACTAGCAATACATTTTGGAAGCACGCGGAACTGCTGAAATGATGGGAGACGGCCGGTCTGCCAGCTTCACACTACAGTCTTGCCGTGTGCCACCCAGAGCAGCTCCGAGTTAGCAACACGTCACCAGAACACGATAATTTTTTTTTTCTCGAATACGCAAAAGATTTGCGTATCTTTGTATTTAAGAAGAATAGTTTTTACGACGAGAATGGAAACTGATGTTTGCCTTTGCTGCTTATCACGAGCAGTAACAATATGTACTTCGCTTGTATTAGACTTCAGAATACAGATGCACAGGTAAAGTCAAGGCCATTTTTTTTTGGAGCAATCCAAAATTATGAAGTGAAGGGTCTGCCACTTGATTGGCATCAAAGTTTCCTAATACAGACAGGATTCAGATTCGATGATTGGGCTAGTGGAAATGTCCATGCTATCGGGGGTCAAATTTTACCTGGTGACGAGGAACAGGAAGATTATACTGCGAAAAAAAAATCAATAATAGAAACAGTCAACTAAAAGCTGCATGTGGTGTATGCCCTGAAGCTTAATATTCGTTTTAATTTGCTGAAGACTCAAATCATTAAGCCCAAATTCGCAATGCATGACTATAGCTCTGAACAAGCACAGCTATCATGCTATTAAGCTGATTGACTGAGGTTAAATTTTCTTACCATTTCTGCAGTCATCGTTTTTATGGGGATATGTTTTCTCATCCATGGTTGGAGGAGCTCTGGCAGACAAATATGGCGGCAAGAAGGTGATGGCAGGTGCTGCTGCACTCTGGTCCTTGGCTACAATTCTTACTCCTTGGGCCGCCTCCCGCTCCACCATCATGTTGCTTGCTGTACGTGCACTCTTTGGCCTTGCAGAAGGTGTTGCATTTCCGACAATGAGCACCTTCTTACCAAAGTGAGTAACAATTTTCACTCGTTGAATTTGCTCATAATTGACGTTTTTTCGATAGTCTTGCTTAAGAAACATTAACCTCTCAAGCTTGAAAGGACTAGTAGGCAGAAAATAAATTAAGAATGGCTAGTTGGAGTCTAAATTAAACTTATTTACTGTTTATTGTCGTCTAGACCCTTTCTTTCAAGTGCTACAAGCCTTCATCATCTGGACTCTCTGCCTACATTCTTTTTCACTTATATCAATTCTATCTGCTACAAAGTATATATAAAATGAAACAACTGCACTCTTTTTTATGCCAATGTAATTGAACAAGATTCAGTTTATGATTTATCTAACATTGAACATGAAACAGGTGGTTCCCAACACATGAGCGTGCCACTGCTGTTGGCATTTCCATGGGTGGATTCCATCTTGGAAATGTCATAAGCTTCCTAGCAACACCGATCATCATGTCATACATAGGCCTCTCGGGAACATTTGTCTTCTTCGCATCGCTTGGTTACTTGTGGCTCTCTGTATGGATGTTAAATGTAGAAAGTGATCCTCTTGACAGCCGTACTATAAGCAAATCTGAGTTGCAATTAATTCTAGCTGGAAGAACTGGATCTAAAGTCCAAGGCAGTAAATTCCCATCCCTAAGGGAATTGTTCTCAAGGACTGAATTCTTGGCTGTCACTTTGGCCAATGTGGTCAACAACTGGGTAAGGATGATCTATTAGCAAAATGACAATTTGGCCTATTGTGTATGAATTTTAACAATTGCAAATTCAAAATACCATGCAGGGCTATTTTGTCCTATTGTCGTGGATGCCTGTGTACTTCAAAACGGTATGTCATCACAGGCATTTTAATTTGTACCACTCAACTCTAAACTGCTTCTAACCATAATCCTACAACAGGTTTATAACGTCAATCTAAAACAAGCAGCATGGTTCAGCGCCATACCTTGGGCAGTCATGGCTATGTCCGGTTATGTTGCAGGAGCCTCTGCAGATTTCCTGATCAAATCTGGTTTCTCTATTGGACCAGTTCGGAAAATTATGCAGGTAAAAAGCATTGCCTGAGATTTGCCTTGGCCTTGTACTGCTCACAGAATAGAATGATTACTTGCACAACCTGAAACAAAGCACTCGTCACAGATCTTATTTTGCTGCAGTCCATTGGTTTTATGGGGCCTTGCGTGTCATTGCTATGCTTAAGGTTTGCCCAAACTCCATCAGTTGCTGCAGTTCTCATGACCATTGCCCTGAGCTTGAGTTCTTTCAGCCAAGCCGGATACTTTTGCAATATACAGGTATTGTTTCCTTCCCTTCATGCCCTGATCAGTGATCATACCACCTCAACTCCTGAACAATGTTCCACTTTCTGAAGTGTTACTTCCACCCATCTGTTCTCTGATTTGACTGAATGTGTTTTCCTTGTTTATTCGAGCAGGACATTGCTCCCAAATACGCTGGATCCTTGCACGGTATGTAAATTTCCACTCCTCATCAGTGCAGTGCTCAGGCTTTGTATCTAAGATGTCTTCTCCTGCGTGAACAGGGATGACGAATGGCATAGGGACGGTGGCCGCCATAGTTAGCACCATCGGGACCGGCTACTTCGTCCAGTGGCTAGGGTCCTTCCAGGCCTTCCTCACCCTCACGGCGGCGCTCTACTTCAGCGCCACCGTCTTCTACAACGTCTACGCAACTGGCGACCTGATTTTTGACTGAGACGAACTTGCTAAATGCTAGTAAAGATTCTTTTGTGCAGACGCAGAATCCCAAAGTGTACCAACATTTATTTGTATCTCCCCAAGAAAATAGAGGTTGATTGTTTCCTAAGTGTAAAAATCGTGTGCAAACATCGCTGCATCTTGCATGTGGGCAAACTACAGACAAGCATTCGGAAAGGACGTGAATGTCAGCTGTTCAAAGAAATTACCGTTCGAACGCAGCGCAGATGCGCCGGTGCACACGGCAGTGGACGATCAGGTGCGAACCTGCCGTGTTTGGCTGCGAAGGAGAGCGCGACAACGCTGAGTAGGCTAGCAGCCGACTGAGCGCCGGCCCGGCGGCCCCATCTCGGGAGGCGGCCGAGGCGCAGTGCGGCCGGAGGTTATGGGTTCCGTCCTGAGTGGCGAGTCACGACTACCCGGCTGCGGAATGTGGATGTTGAGTACCCTAAGAATGCAATTATATATTGGTTAACATATCTAAAGTTTATATAAGTAAAAATATTAATATTTATGACACCAAAAAATATCATGATAAAATCTAATGATACTTATTTGATATTATGAATATTAATATTTTTTTATAGTTCGTGCTAGAATTACGTTTTTTTACGGATGGATGGAGTATCTGATATGTATCCTATTCTTATTCCACAATAAAAATGGAATATTTCATGCATTCCTCAAAACAAGACTCATCAAAATGTGAAATCTACGCTAAGACTACTAATAAAATAAAAAAAATTGAACAATCAAACTATTTCTCTCAAATATTCAAGTGACTGATAAATTCAGACACATGTCTAAAATCACATGAAAACTACAAAACAAACATAATGAAAATTAGCTTGTTTGGAACCCATCCAAGATTGTTGTAAATCAACGCCACGGGTGGAGTGAAATCCAACAGAAATTGTAACTAAAATAAATAAATGAATTATTGAATCATTTAAGTTATAGAAAAGTTTCTAAACCTGAGAATACAAAATGGCAAGCTCTGCTCTAGTATGGAATGAACTTATAATCTAATGATCGAGTCGATTACATGATTATAAATTCATAACCGTAGCACCCATTCCTATTTTGGGTGGAACAGGTTTATTAATTCTTTTATACCAGTTAGTAATGGGATCTTGAATGAATTAACAGATATACCTAGTAGCCAAAAGAGGATATCCTGAACAATTGTAAGAATGTGGTGTTTTATTTGCTCTGAATTCCTCTCTGATACTTAATAAAGCAAATCTTAGCTTTCGTTTTCCTTGCGACAGACTTGGGAGAGGGAGAACATGTCAAGTATCCGCATTGGGATCATGCTTTATTAGCCTCATTCTAGATATATAAATCTATTTCCGTGGACATTTTCCATTTCAATTGGAAGGATGTTTTGCATATTATAAGAGATCAAAGGATAGTAACTCATATCACATGGAAACGTTGCACAAAGTTCCATTACGATTAATGGTTGGTTTTGATATTTTGTGGGCATAAGTATCCAAAGTTGTTCTGTCTTATGGTTGTTCGTTATCAAAGAAAGTAATTTTTTGGTTCATAATTAAAGGATTCTTTTCAATAAAATCCTATGTAGGTTTTGTCATTCCCACAACTTCTCCTTTACGCCCTCTCTGCAATGCAGGATCTTTTCCATTTGTTGTATTTTTCATGCAAAAATGAATTGATTCTATAAATTACCACGTGATTTAGTGAAAATCATACATTCCAAAGGGGGGCCTTAATGGTTAGGTTTTATTCCTACAGGAGTATTTTCAAAATTTTGTTTTCAAGTGAATTTTCTCAGTTTTATTAACCTTACTGCTCTTTATTTATTGTTTTCTATTTTTTGAATAGATTTTTTTATATATTTTATACATGTTTACTTGTTTCAGAAGTTATGGTTTCGAATTCGAGTATGAGAAGGGACCGCGCGCTAGTCGTATACACTGTGTGGAGACGGTTGGGAAGTTGGGATGCCAATAAGCAAGGTTGGTGGGCCGGTGCCTTTTTTTAGCAAAGGCTCAGAGGTCAGAGCAAACTGTTTATCGCAGTTGGGGGCCGTGAGAAGGCCCAGCCGGAGTATGTTTTTTTTTTTCAACAAGCAACCAAATTCCATGTGAAACAAGTCTGGACTGTTGATGGATGGCAGGATGGGGGTGCTAACTGCTACGCTCTGCCTCCTTTTTGTCATTATTTTATGTTCTTTCTGTTTGCATCGGAGGTTATCGAAAAAAAGTTGCGACTGAGCAAGGTCCCGACTCTGCCGGAAGTGGCACGAGGCGGGCTGTGACTGTGACCTACGAGCCGATGGCTGTTGAACGGGCCATTTCATGCTCATAGTCTCATAGAGTGTGGATGGGCCTGACGGTCGAAGGCTCAATCGACGACGCTTCTGGTGGGATTGGCCGGCCCGCACTACGTCCCACGGCCCCGTTCCCAGGAGCCGATTGATCCTATATTACACAGACGCATCATCTTGCACAAAGATTCATATCAGGACGGGGCACACCGCACACCTGGTCATCGAAGTACCAAACTACTCACATAGTCACATTCATTCAGGATCTGTAGTTCATAATCAACACTCAAACAGTAGTGTGCAGTTGCAGCAAGGCACCCGTACACATTCTTCCTTGAAGTAGTCACATTTCGTCTCAAACCTGTGAGCCCGGCAATATGATTTCCTTCCATTACCTTTCGAGTCTCGACCTCTGCTCGTCTTCCACTAGTATCACACAGACGCAGTGCATTTTATTAACTCTGAAACGATAGGTCAGAAATTCCAAGGAAAGTTTGGTCAGGAGTCGCTCCTGCTGGGCTTGTTCGAAGCAGGGATGACCTGCAAAAATTTAAAGTCAGTTAGTAAATCACAAGATGTAGCTTGATGCTACCCTGCTCGCTGATGTTTTGGTTTGGTAGCCATACCGTCTCAGAAGATGGTATCCAATCATTTGTTGCAGGATTGCTCGTGCAGCGGACAAAGCTGGCAGATGAGTAGCCGTTAGTCGTCACGCTGAAGGCGCTGCCATTGGGTCTCTCCACTTTGATAAAGCCTGTACCAGTCTGCAAACAAATGTAACTGAGTTGAACATATCCACAGAACGATGCTACAGAGGGCAAACTGTGACGAAATTATACTACATAGAATGTAAATTAAATTGTCCACCGTTAGGACTGTCTAGATCAAGACAAAAAAATCATGCATATTGCTCTTGGTCTGGTACCAAGCACCAAAAGAGGCCAAGATATTGAAACCTCTAAGTTCATAGTAAGTACCTAATGCTCATTTCTTTATTTTGGTCCTCTATGCAAGCAGCTGTAATTTAATTCCCCAATATGCAAGCAGCTGTATCATTTCGTTATCTCTGTTCCCCTAAAACCATACTAGTAGAACTTAAGCCAGAAAGAAATTTGATGACCAAGCGCTGAGATGTGTAAGGAAAGCAGATTGCAACTAATGTCCTTATCACTATTGGAAAAATAGGTGTTAAGGAACAATTGAACAAACACGTTGATAACTAGTATCCTTCAGTTCGAAGGTTCCAAAATTTTAATTATCTTTCTCATTAGTAAAACCATGCAACCCATGCATATTAAAAATAACCAATGTGGAGACTCCAGGTTTGACCCTTGGCTTATTATACTGCTTCTTGGTTTCACATACTGCATTTAACATTAACAAAATGTTCTTTGCACTCCAATTCTGAAACTCTTCTGTCAATGTAATACTAGCCATGCTCGTGTTATTAATTTAAAAAGGCAATATTCAGAACCCATCAAATTTTGCGATTAACACACACTCCATGCATTCCAAATTCTAGTTCACTTTGGCTTTGTCCTAAGTCAAACTTCTCTAACTTTGATCGAGTTCATACAAAAATGCACCAACATCTATAACATCAAATTTGTTTCGTTAATTTTTCCTTGAAAAAATGTTTTCATAGTGCATTTAATTCATTAATTGAATTTGTAGATGTTGAACATATTTTTTCTTAAAACTTTTGTCAGAGTCAGAGAAGTTTGACCTCAGACATTGGAGAAAGCCAAAGTGAAGTATAATTTGGAACGAGTCCGTTAAGAGAGATCTTAAGGAGTGGAATATCCCCAAGGATTTAGCTATGGACAGGAGCGCTTGGAGATTAGCAATCAACGTGCCTGAACCGTGACCTTTTTTGTCTTGTGCCCTTTATGTCCCTTTATGTGTCTCCCTGTTTCTTGTCTCTTTTGAGTTTCATCTCTAGCCTACCCCAACTTGCTTGGGACAAAAGGCTATGTTGTTGTTGTTGTTGTAGAGTGAAGTATAATTTAGAACAAAAGGAGTACTTTAATATGTTAAAGATAACCCTGATTTCCAGATCCATTTGACTAGCTAATCAATAGCACTTTCCAAGGAAACTGCTACTGACTCTACTAGCCAGCATGCTAAAAGAGGTCTGGAAGCACTACATTTACAGTCCTCTGGCTATCGCACTCATTTCTGCAAGCAAATTAAAAAATATTAGAACTTTTTCCAGTTAAAATTCTATGATCAATGTTTATCAAGGCTCATGTGAAGTTATGATTGGAGGATTAGAATCAAGAGTTCAAAAGCTAGCTCACACTAGACAGCAGATGTACAGTATTTTTTCTTAGAGTTTTGACAGCAGATGTAATTAACATGACAAAATCAAAGAAAGGACAATAAGTAACTATGGATGGATTAGCCTAACAAGGATCCTGAAACAGAGAACTATAGCTTACACAAACCCTTAAACTTACAAACTTGGCCAACTTACTGGCCGCTGCCTGATAACAGCAGCATGGCGTATCTTTTTCTTAAGATAATGGAAAAAAAAATCTGCCATTTTGCATAATCCGATGCATATGCCGTAAATTCGTAATTACAACATCAATATTATGAGTAACAGGGAGAGAAACAAAAGTGGCATAGAGGGAAGAGTGCACACACAGGTAAATTCAAATTCAAAGGTTACCGTGTGATGCTGCTTGTCGATGCCTATGAGCCCATCGTAGTACCGCGTCTCCACGTACTCCTCCCCGCCGTCCACATCCCCTCCTCCTCCGTCCAACACCAGCTTCTACACACACACGACATGGCATCGCGCTCACACCGACCGACCGATTTCAACAGTCAAACACGAAGCAAAAAAAACTCGAGAACTACTGTGCTTGAAAAAACAGAGCTCTGACCTGGGGCTTCGCCTCGAGGTCGCGCAGCCTGCGGAACTCCGGCAAGTCGTGGTCCCCGGCATCGACGGCGGCGGGCTCCGCTTGGGCGTCCTCCGACGGGTCGCTGCGCGGCGGCTTGGCCGGGCGCCTCGGCGCGACGCTGTCGAAGTAGCCCCGAACCTCGGCCTCCACCCGCGCCGCCTCCTCGGGTGGCAGGTGCGGGTCGCTGCGCGCCGGCCGCGTCGTCGCCATGGCGGCTTCTTCGCTTCCCTCCTCGGCTCTCGGCTTTGGCTCTGGCTCGGTCCAAGAAGAGGCAGGGTGTGGGTTGGTGACCCGGTGGCGAACCAAAGCACCAAGACGATGCTCTGCACTCTCTATGGGCGGGCGACGCGCGCGGTTTCGGGCTGGGGCTGGGGCCGGGGACGCGGAGGGCGGTTTTGCGGTGCGACTGACAGCGTAGGGACCAGGAGGGCAGGGCAGGTGGCGACGCCAACGTGCCGTGATGGTGGCGTTTGATTGCGAAAGCGAGAGGGTTATCCTGATGGGATCCGCCGCCGCTGTCGCCCAATGTGACTTGATGGCGACGCTGCGCGACGGATGGTTCTCGAGCTCGCGAGGTTGCGAGAGCCAATGCCATAGCAGTCGGATCTGACAACTTGTTACTTGTAAATTACAGAGTAAAACAAGGACCAACCAAAACATTTGTAGAATTGTGGAAGTTGTAATATGAAATTTTGTGGTTGGTTTTTCGAGTCACTGTGCTATGACTTCAGATATAACAATATAACATTTGTAATTTAAAACGTAAAATGCATATAAATTAAAAAAATCCTTCTGCGGAGCGGCTACAGCTAGAGCAAGGCTTTGATTGTCCGCAAATAAAATTATTGCAGGACCTCTCAAATAAAATTATTTTTGTTTCCCCTTTAAAAAATAAAATTATTTTTGTTTCCCTAAAAAAAGTATTTTGCAGGAAAGGACTCATTTATACTTCATACTAGGTAAATGCACGCACGGATTAAAGAATTTTATAACGATGCTAGTATGAACGTGTCTAAAAAAATCAATTTTTGAACTGGAGGTTCGAAACATCAATATTACAATTTTAGTTTTTTGCACGGCTAGAACTAAGAGGAGCAATTGCGTTCTATTTATATCCTCCGGCACACCTAAATTCCACATATTCTTAGCAGCATCCTAAGCACCGAGAGTGAAGTAGTCCTTCCCATTCTCGTATTTTTGTTGGTAGCATCCTGCATATTTTTGTTGTTGTTAATATATATAAAGTTAGAGTATTGTTGACCATATGGATTAAATATGTATTGTCGAGAGAAATTACCTCGTTTATAGAGTTAGAACCTATTTATAAATGATATTCTTCTTGAATATACCATTTGCCAGTTTCTTCTTCCTCTTTCCCTTGTTAATGTTCTTCGCAATAGCCGGTACGACCAAGATTCTAATGTTTGATCTTGCCATGGCTCATGATAGCGCTATACATAACTGGTCATGCGAGAACACCGGTTCCGGCAAGTACACTGATCTGGATTTTTTTTTAGACCGAGCTGGCGTCGTTGCACTTTTATTTATAGCCGAAGAGGTATTTTCTTTGAGACCGATCATAAAAATTATATAAATGTTCAATCTAAATTTTTTTTGTTGGTGTTCGAACAACGTTTTTTTAATTAAGAAAGAGATGAGAATTACTTGAGAGCTGGCGTAGAATTACCTAAGAGATGGTGTGAGGCGACACTTTTATTTATAGCCGATCCGGATTTTTTTGAGACTGAGCTGGTGTCATAGCACTTCTATTTATAGCTGAAGAGGTATTTTCTTTGAGACCGATCCAGATTTTTTTTAGAGCATCTCTAAGAGATTAGCCAAAAGGATTAGCCAAATTTACTAATTTAGGTACTTTGTAAAATAGATCTCACAAAAAAAACTAGGCTGCTCCAATACACTCTCTAAAGATTGAAGTCTCCGTATTTATAAGTGCCACGACAATAGAATTTTTCGGATCAGAGAGGCTTTCAGAGCCGTGTACGACTTCTGCTAGTCTGGCTTTTGGTGCCGCCACCGGTCAATGTTGCCGCCGGTCGCCGAACAAAGCATGCAGAGGGCAGCCGTCCACCGGCCAGAAAGCATGCAGGGCCAGCCGTGGATACGTCCAGCCTAGAGTTCGAGCTGCTCAGCGGTGTTCATGGTGGGAAGACGCAAGAAAAAAGAAACAATCTTCAGTATCCCTGCCGGCGTGGGCTTGTGGTGGCGGGAGGGTCGCGTGGATGGCGAGCGACGATGACTCGCGAATTCTACCGAGCGAGAACACCGGGAAAGGTAAAAAGGATAACGAGAAACAGAGTCTGTTGGACCCGATTTGTAGCCTCCAATCGCTAAATCGGACTTTGCGGCGGGGTATGGACTATGGAGAGGCTGTTGGAGGCTCTTAGATCGATCTGGCTCCGTATTGCACCAGTTATTTGCATGTGGGCATGCAAACCGACCCAGATTTTTTTGCGGACGTGGGGAGACAGCTCACGCCTGTGGTAAACCGATCCGGATTTAGCCTTGGGGGTGGACGCACAAACGAAAGGCTGTGGGCGAAACCTCCTTTTGTTTTTCACTAGGTAGTAATAGATTATACCAGTGGCGGAGCTTGATGGTGAAACAAGAGAGGGCCTCAGCACTAATTTCTTACTTAATATGCATACTTATTAATTTTAATCACCAGTTTAATAACTACTTAATAGAATTTTCAATTAGCAAGGAGGGGCCATGGCCCTCTTTAGCCTGCATGTAGCTCCGCCCGTGGATTATACACAAAATTCGTCCCCAAATTTTTATTTTTGAATCAAGATGACGATTATTCTCCGCTATTCCTATATGAAACGTGCACAGTTCAGTTAGGCTCAGGGAGAAAAAAAATTAACAAAGGAATTCTTTTTCCCAAACGGTGTGATCAGCAACCCGTGGTGAACCGGGCCCATGTCATGGCATGGACTTGGGGTCTTGGACTCTTGGTTGGGAACTTGGGCGAGCAGGCGCCATCCAAACCACCTCGACCTCGTATGGGTGGCGCTCCCTCTGCTTCAGCTCGGGCACTATAGATTTGTCATTTGTGGAACAATAATGATGTGGTGAGAGCGTCCGTCAGTCCGGACGCACCTCCCTAGGCCTGCGCAGCTGCCCGGCTTGCTCCCTCATGGCCCATCTATAAAAATGAACGACGCATTTCTCTACCTTCAAGCCGACACCGCTCCTCTCCATCGCGTGCGCCCGGTCCTCTCCATCTCGTGCGTCGCTCGCTCCCTCCATGGCCGGTAGCGGCCCGCTCCTCTCCATCGCGTGCGCCGTCAACTCCCTCCTTGGCCGCTGGCGGTGCCCTCACCCACCCCAACGTCCTCCTCCGGTCCTCCCCCACCGCGACATTCTCCTCTCCCATCCCGGCGGCTCCTTCACCCACCCCAACGTCCTCCTCTCCCCCCTCTCTTTTCCCACTATGTTGCAATTGTATGTTTCAATTGTTTGAGACGTTTCAGAGGTATGTTGCAGTTGAATCATCTGGATGTTGCAAAAGTAGATCGGGAGATGTTGCAATTGTTTTCAGAGGCATGTTGCAAGCATATGTTTCGAGTGTTTCAGATGTTTTCAGAGGCATGTTGCAAGCGTATGTTTCGGGTGTTACAGATGTTTTCAGAGGTATGTTTTATCTGTGTTTTCCGGACGCATGCTGCAAGTGTGTTTATCTGGATGTTGCATATGTTTCACACATACGTTGCATGCGTTTTATTTGGATGTTGCGTATGGTTGTAATGGTTTTCAATCGTGTTTTAGGTGTTTTTTTCAAGTGTTTCAGAAGCATGTTTCAATTGTTTCAACTGCCTTCAGACGTATGTTGCAATTGTTGTATTTAGATGTTCAAAAGTAGATTGGGTGTTGCATTTCTCCTCTCCACCTTCTGTTGCATCGTCTCTCCTAGAGCCAGCAGGCCATCCATACGACACCGCGGCCTGGTCCTTCTGAATCGGAGGCGTCGCGTGCCCTTCCCTTCCCCTATTTTTCGCTCAGGCGGCGCAGGCCCCGCGTGCAGCACGAAATGGGCGCAGCGCTGCAGGGGGCTATGGTGAGGGCGCGGCGGATGGCTTGCAGAGGGAGCGAGCCTGAGATAGCAGCGCAGTGGCGGGATGGAGGTGTGGAGGAGATAGGTTGTAGATTGGGACGCGCGCATGCTTGCTGGCACGGTTTCCGTGCATGGGTGCCGGAGCGTCCGGGCGCTATGCGTACAGTAAAACTGTATGAAACCAACGAACTAGAATTATGCATTTATGCTGAAGCTGACACTTTACCTGAACTGTTTGGTAGCGCTTATGATTCAAAGGAATTAAGGAAACAAGGACGCTTGACGGCATTCAGAGATTCACTAAGCTACCTGTAACCTGTATTCATGAATCATGAGAACAATACTTGATTAATTGTATCAGCTGCGCAAAGACGTCTGAAGATGCCGGTTATACCAAGTTCAAACCAGCACAGATGACAGATACATGTCATGTCTACAAGACATTAGCCCATGGCACCAAATGCATCACATACTCCTCTGTGTACATGAGAAGATGCCGGTAGGTGCAAGGTAGAAACCAGGACGGATGTACGTCATGTCTACATGACACCTCCACTCCATTGGTACCGATCAGGAATTAAACTGGCTATTCATCAACCCCGCCGTGATCCATCATTCCCGAATGAACGTCGCTGTGCTCTGATAGCAACATCCAATGACAAGTCAGAGACGCGAACCTAGACGCTCGATCAGTAGCCGGCCAAAACCTAGACGCTCCGCCTCCGTGCTCCGCTCAAATCATGCATGTTTGCAGTTGGCTGGCTGGCGAAATGCCGTGGGGCCGTGGCATGTCGCGGTCGTGCCGTGCGTGCTAACACACCAAGCGGTCTCTAACGACGGAAAACATCTATGCAACCTTTCGGTTCAGACAGTCCATGCCTCGGCATGTCCGGCTGAGCGCGAAACTGGAAAGGCATCATCCGGCATGGCGTGGTCCTGGCTGCTGCATGCTGCTGCATAGTGGAATGGAGTCCTGCTGAAATCACCTCATCATTCTACCATACCAATCATGGATGGCAGGGCGCGCGGATCACAAGATTGCATTGGCCGGCCGGTCCCTCACCATCTACGCGAACCGACGCGTACTACGGAGTATGGAGTATGAACCGGAGACCGGACGCGCGCATGATCCAACTGGGGGCCAGGAAAAGCCCGCGTCGACCAAGAGTTTGCTGGACAGTGGACTACTACTCGTCAGTGGTGGTGTCTTTCTCGCTGGCAATTAAGCTCGCTGAATTATTATTCAGGCGCCAGCCGCCGTGTTGATGCATACTCCACTGATGCGCGCTTCAGTGATGCTAATGCATGGCAAGTGACATCAATTCGTTGCCCAGGAGCAGTCTGGCTCTGAGCTCAGAGTAATGTGAGCAGATGTCAACATCAGGGGGGCATCAGGCATGTATGAGATGAGATCCTCAGCGATCCGCTAACGCTCTTTTGCGTGATCATTCCTTGTCGCACTCATCTGACGTGATCAATCGAACACAGTTGACGCGAACACATCGAGGAGCTTTTCTACTCTCACCTCTAGTACGTGGCTGCGATCGAAAGCCGGCCGTGTTATTAGAAAATAGTAATGCCACGCATTAGAATTATACAGTAGTATCATTTTATTTAGGAGCCATGGATGCCATTTTACAGGCTCAAACTTCAAGTAAACCGTGAAATTCAAAGTCGTTTTTGTCAAAGTTAGTGCATCGCAGATCTCTGCATGACACGAGTAAGGCACCACACCAACTGCTACTTACTGCGTCCATTTTGTTTAGGAGCAACGTGATTAATCGATAATCTTGTTTGAGAGGCCGGCTAGACGCCCAGAGTGAGCCGCCGTGGTGCATTGCACACTAGGCAAAGTGTGTCTTTCCTGGCGAGTGTGTTTTTTTTTTCCTTTGCTTTCTTTTTCACGAAGGGTGGTGGGTGTGTATCAGGGCTTAAACTGAAGAAAAGGGAGAGAGAACCAGAGATGCAGTTTGCGTCGTGCTCGTGGCCTGCTTTAGCTGCTGCACGCCACCCGTGTGGCCGGAAACCGACCTGTGGCCCGACAGAGAGCGACCCCCACGGTACTCTAGCCTTGACCAGACCCAGAACCCGCCACCTCACCAGTTTCTCCATTTGGGGGTAGGTATCTCACCATTAGGCTTTAATAAGATTCCACCATGCGACTCTGGCTGTATAGCTTGCTTAATTAGTATGAAAAGTTATGATCGGGACGCAAAGACCTCTTTGAAACATAGAAGTCATAGAGAAATTTGGTAGGATCGTAAGTTTATAGGAATTTTAACTTTGTGATCCTTTGAAACAAAGGATTAACCATCCTGAATTCCTACAAAATTATTATAAAAATGGCTTAAACCATAGGAATTTTGGAGGCTCAATTCATAGATGAGGTTTGTTTGAATGGTTGGAGTCTTACGTGATTAATTTTTGCGATAACTAAAATAAGAACGCATACATATATGTGTGCTTATTTTTGTGTCTCTACTACAAAATTTAGCTAGAAAACATCTTTTAAGCATGCCTTCAACAACCTTTTGCATTATATAATATTCCCTCCGTTTCAAATTACAAATCGCTTTTATTTTTTTTGGTACATCCACTTTACGGTGTATATACTTATATCTAGACACATAGCAAAATGAGTATAAAAAAATCAAAGCGGCTTATAATTTAGAATTGAGGGAGTTAAATATATAATTACGTCTATTTATAATAAGTAAGATCAAAACATAATAGTTTAGACTTGTATACTGTGTACGATGATCAATTACTATGTGTCAAACTTCCCGCTCGATCGTCCATCGAGATCGAGTTGGCGCTATTAATGCAAGCTTTCAGGCCCCATATACTGGTACTCTGCCTCTCACGGCAACCTCCCCGAATCAACGAAAGCTGCAGGTTGTGACCCTGCACCGCGGGAAACCATGCCATTGTCATGTGTGAACACGAGCCTCAGAGATTGAGGATGCGTTTGGTAACATGGATTGTTCCGTATTCTAGTCCGGAACAAGAGAATCGGTGCCAAACGGTGAAACCTAAACGTTTCTGCATTCGTGCCCGCAAACGTGAAACGGCCAAAATATAGGCCCCGTTCGGAACATTGTTGGCTGATTTGTTGTGAGGGGAAAACACTGTTTCGGTTGAAAAAACAAGCTAAAAAGTACAGATTATAAGCCGGATGAACATGGCATATATTTCGCTTTAGTTTCTCTTATCTCTCTTATAGCTAGTAATTTTATTTTTTTTACCTATAATCAGGTTTATTGCAATAAATTAAAATAGGTTGTATTTAAGTTATTCTTTGCTCACAAAAATTTTAGATTTTTTTCAAGCATATTTTTATTTATATGAACTTTTATAAAAAATATATTTTTTTTTCTTATGAATCAGAATGCAGCCTACTAACCAAACGGTTTCACGGACTAATTCTAATTTATCATCCGAAACATTTCTTCGAAGAATCTAAATCCGAAATGTTTCTACGAGAATCAGGATCCATACCAAATGCACTTGATTGTACTCCCATACTAAATAATCCTTTTTTTGACAAATTGTATTTTTCACAAATATGAGCCGATCACTCGTTAGGTTTTATATAGGCTAGGCACACACGCATTTAATATGTACAAATTATAATGAATCCTAATAAATGCTAGAAGGCCCATTTAGCTAATGTTCTTTTGTAGCCGCCTAGTTGATGGAAGGTGGAACACTGGAACGTGTGATAACTGAGTACCATATTGTTAGTTAACATATAAAGATTGATTTTTTCTGCATATAAGAAAGCTGTAAAAAAAACTAAATTAAAGGGGAACCTCTAGGAAGGAATCTCTACGACTACGATAATTAAGTAGATTTTTTTTCTCCTCGGTGTTGTGTCAGTTCTTAGTCTACTCTATCCTTGTGATCCTATATCGTGTCATGCATGAATCATCTTTGCACCAAGTTGCTCACTACATCAAAGATTGACATCCAAGGTTTTATGTGCTGGCAGGGTGCCCGGCACTCTCTCCTTAATTAATGAAATACAAAAAGATATCCACAAGGCTTGATTGGAGTAACAACAATGTCCGTGCTATTTTTTTCTCGAATATGCAAAAGATTTACGTATCATTATATTTAAGAAGAAGAGTTCAACTATACAAACAATGCGCTTCTGACAAGCACCCTAGGAGGTCTTACCGTCGTAGGCTCGACCGTTCTAGCAAACAGTTTAAAACTTCGATATTACATAAATGGTCTAGAACCGTGCTAAGAGCGGCGCTCCAACCTACGAATGTGTCACCGCTGCTGGCTGCAACCTGGAGTAACAACGATGTCCGTGCTATTGATACCGATCTCGCTCAAAGCTATCGTGTCATCAATTATTTTGTTTATTTGTTTCTATAAAAAATAAAAACTACTCTAACATGCTTAATTTGTTCAAGTATGCACGTACGTAAGTTACCGCATATTTATATTTTTGAAATTAATTTTGCGACCCCATAACATTCCGACATCACTTTTGTCGGGCATCCACCGGTGGGTGAGCTGGAGCGGTTCGAGTTCGATGGATCAGACAGAACAAACGATGGCGGCGCGGCGCCGTACGTGACGCCGTGACGGCGAGGATACCAGCGGCGCAACCCAGTGAATATGCCGGATACTGCCACTCGCGACGGATCAGCAGCGACGATTTCCATGGCTCGGCGCGTGGAACGCCGACGATCGAGAGGAAACCTCGACCGAGCAGCAGCCATCCATGGTCGTCCATACGCGAACCGCAAATTAAGCTTGTCTCGGTTTCCTTCTTTATCAGCCCGTTTGCATTATTGGGCGCTTCGTTCGCACAACCGCACGGCGGTATTGGGTGTCTCTTGCGCGTACGCAGTACGATCACATGTAAGCGCGGCACGTACGTATACGGCACTTCAAGTCAGAAGCTAGGAAGACCCGGCGTGAGTTGCTTTGCTCCACTTAGCCGTCGCAAATCGCACAATAGTCTGATGTGTCACACATAAATGATGAGAGTATGGAACAACCGGCATATGCACACCCTATCTACAGGACTGTACTGCTAGTATCTATCAGTCGCCACTCCACTCCACTCCATCCAGTACTGTGCTAAACTCCGAGGAGGAAAAAGGACCACTTCCGCCCATCAGGAGCTAGAGCTAGCAATGGGAAACACGTACGCACTCTTGTTAAGTAGCTAAGCTCCAAGCCGTGGTCCATTGGCACGATCGAACCTAACTTCGGTAGCTTGCATTGTCCTTTTCCTTGTGATCAAGAGGTGACAAAAAAAAGAAGTCTCTCATATGTCTAGTATCACTAGCTGGGTTCACGAATCAAGTGCGTGCGTGGCCCATGGCGATTGTACGTACGTGTCCATGCCGGATTAATTGAAGCTCGTGCACTAAAGAGTCTGTTCCGAGCGTGAGATGATGCATAAACTTTTGCAAAACATTTTAGAGAGGCCGTGACTGTGTTTGACTGGCTGTATTTTTAGCTGATGCTGATACTGATTTGTCGTGAGAGAAAAATTCTGTTCTATAGCTAGTTGATTTTGATTGATAAACTCAAGCAAATAGAGTTCAGCACCGGATTTGTTGCATCCCTCGTGGTTTTATCTGACGAAACTTATGGGCATAAGCATAACTCCCTCAGTCCTTCCAGTAGTCTCATCGATCCTTCGTCATACACGATACGGTGCAGAACAAATGAGCCTGACCATGCCAAGTTGCCAACCGGCCCAACCCTTGTAATCGTGTGCTTCCGAAACCACGTGGTGCGCCTAACCTCTTTTCTGTTTCCACCCGGTCGGGGCGGCCTCGAGTGAAGCACAAGCATGCCCCCAGTCCTGGTAATAACTGCCCAGCACTGGTCGACCGCGACGGCGAAAGGGTCTGAGACAGTGTAAGTTCGCACAAGCACAAACGGATACAGGTCACATGGAAACTTTCTACAGTTCGTTTTTGTGCTTCGGACAAACGCACTATAGGAGTTGGAGTTCTACACACTCGGGAGTCGCTTTCCGTACGTAAAGGTGCTTGTCCGAGTCATCCGATCGATCGAGGGACCTGCTGATCGGCGAAGGGCGATGATGGCCTATACTCCAGCTCCAGCTGCTTAGCTCTTCTTCCGGCAGAACGCTGCCCGGCCCGTGGTCGATCGGGTCGGGTCCGTCCGTTTTGTCCCGATCGAACAACCACACCTGACACCACGTCCATCCTTTCTCTGTTTCTCATATCCGTGTCCTACACGTATGACATGATGGAAGCCAGAACGCACGCGCCGTGCGGCGAGGCAGTCACGAACTCACGCCGACGCCGACGCCGACGCCGACTCGCATACGGAGACGGATCACCCGCGTTTTCTTAGCGGAAAACAAAGAAACAACCGATGGATCCGATCCCCATCTCGCGCGGTCGCTACGTTCCTGAATACTGACGAGGCGAGCGCTGCCTGCCCTGCCACTGCCAGCGCTTTCCCTGGCAGACCGAGGCGCACGCTACGACGATCCGACGCAATTCGGAGTGCAGGCACAGAGGGACGCGACCTCGCGCGAGGGCGCGGCGGACCGGCGGTTGCCAAGGGCAGGCACTGTGCTGAGACAGAGACCGGGCGCGAGCGGGCAGGGCAGTGCGATCGCGAGCCAAACCACCACCGGTTTCAGTTGCTATTTCCCGGCCTTTTCTCCCCTTCACTCACTCACTAACCTTACCTTCCTCTAGTCTCCCGCCGCGGGGTTGCTATTCTTAGCCTGACGCCCCTAGCGACGGGCGCGCCCGCGCGGTTAAGCGAGCCCGGGACGCACACGGTTCCATGGCCGCGGCCACGACGACGACGTCCACGGCAACCACCACCTGCTCGTCCTCGTCCACCACCACCAGCCCCGGCCCGCACCGCAGGCGCCAGCCCAACGACATCGAGCGCGACGACGACTCCTGCTCCTGCTCCTGCTGCGGCACCGGCGGAGGCGGCGCCGATCACCACCACTTCCTCCACGCCTGCGCGCACGACGACGCCGAGTGCGGCGGCCTCCACGGGCACGGCGCCGGCGCCGGCGCCACGCCCTGCAGCAGCGGGACGAGGGCGCTGCTGTTGGCGCGGAGGAAACGAGCGGCGTGGGCCGTCGCGGCAGCAGGCGCGGCGCCGCCCGGACGGACGGCCTGGATGAGGGGCGTCGTGCTCTGCCTCCTCGGCCTCGTCGCGGTCATCGGGTTCCTGGGCTCGCACCGGGGCGGCGGCGGACGACGCGCGGTCACGGGCGGCGATGGCACCGACGACGGCGGCGGCAGGCTCTTGCACAGGGTGGAGGTGGCCGCCGACGCCGACGTCATGGAGTGGACGGAGGAGAATTTGACGGCCCTCGCGCGCCGCTCGCCTGAGCCGCCGGTGAGTACGTGCGCACCTCCCTCGCTGTGTGCCGTTGATCGCTCGCTCGCCGCCCGCCGACTCGTTTTATTACAGCGATCATCAAGCCATGTCAACTTACTACGCGCGCACCCATTTTCTCTTTGGGCAATAACCACTCGTGCACAGGCCTTGTTTAGTTAGCCGACTCGGGTGACGGATTCGACACAGTGCCACCCGAGTACCGTAGTGCTTTGTTTTTTTCTTGGTAATAATTGTCCAAATCTGGATTAATTAGACTCTAAATGTTCGTCTCGCAAAGTACAACAAAATTATGTAATTAGTTTTTTTATTTCATCTATATTTAGTATTCCATATATGTGCTGGCATTTTGATGTGACGGAAAATCTTCTTTTTGTATAGTAGAATTTGGGGGTGAATTCTGGAATCTAAACAAGGCCGAAATTTGAAAAGTGGTCATTAATTGATGCATTACATGCTCCATTTGTGCAATGAAAATAATCAAATTCGGACTTTGATTCGTTGGTCCGTCGGAGTTTCATGGTTCCCATTTTGGGACGTACGGAGTATCATAAATTCGTCGCAGTTGAAATCAGCTTCAGGCATTCCAATAAGTCAAAATTGGCCTAAAAAAACCAGAAATACGAAAAAGATGAGGTCCCAAAAGTTTTTTTTTTTGGAAAACATGAAACAGCCATTCCAAGTCAAAATTGCCTATAAAAATTGGTAATTCAAGAAAACGTGGTCCAAAGTGTTTAATTTTTGCGAGGAATGTGAAACATGGTAAATCTCGCAATGTGAAACATGGTAAATTCTAAACAGAAAGCACAACTGCTTGACAGCTTGAGAGAAATGATAAAGGGAGACGTTTCTTCCATTCTCTGAAAAAGAGAGGAGCTTTTGGATCACTGCTCGTCGCGGTATGGAGTATTCATATGGGAGAAAAATGATTGGTGACAAGGACAGCGATTCATTCCACCAGTATTTGTTGCTAACGTGAGTCACTGGAACCACAAGAACACGCGGTACATGACGTGAGTTCCAGAGTTCAGGAGCAAGGCAGCTGTTTATCTATGTGCTTTTGTGTTTTCTTGAAAATGGTTTTCATGTTCTTTGCTGTATTTCACCGTCATTACATGCGAGGTACATCACTATATTTCTTCACATCTGGTCGTTTTCTTTAGCTATTGAGGTCCAGTTGTACCTGAAAAAGAAATGTTTAGAGCGCATTGGGTTGGTGTCATCGAGGTTGCTTTCCATTGTAATTGTCAAACTTTCAAGTAAGAAAACAAAGAAGGGTTAAGCGGACAAGTAACAGATATTTTAGCCAACTCCATTTAATTTCTTATTTTAAGAAAAGAACTATTCCTAACCTTCCACTAAAAGTTTTGTGGAATTTGTTATTTTGCCATGTTAAACCGCTATCACGGCATCCTTAAAAATTCAGTGTGCTGATAATTTTGGGAAATCAGAATTTGCAATATTATACATAACATCATCGTGGAAAGATGAATTAAAATCCAATGAGGCCCGAAGGTGTGGCTTTGCAATACTCGTCTTGTAAAGTGGTGACTTAATTTTGGTAGGGATAACAAGCTTCAGTTCAGGAAAGTTTTGGTACTCTGCCAGAGTCCGCCAGAAAGCTATCTAGTGTTCATATTAACCAAAAATTCACATGCACGATTCATAAAAGCAAGGCATTCATTCAGATTCCATGCCATGCTCACCTTGACTTCACTTTATGTTATAATAAGAACTAGATGTGCTTGATGTACTGATGTTCCCTTTCGATCACGGACAGATACCTGAGATATGGATGAAACCAGACAGTGAGGGTTACAGCCAGTGCATTGAACGGCCGAAGAATCACCGCAGTAATTTCCTCTGGTCCATCTTTTGCTTTGTTTCCTTTCAGATTCAGATTCAGCTACATTTTCCTTAATCAGGACATGCTTACTTCAGGGAAAAACAATGCAACTGTCGGTTACCTGATTGTCGATGCAAATGGTGGCCTGAACCAGATGAGAATGGGAGTATGTATATATTTGTGCTAATGTCATGGCAATGTCTTTCAGCTAACTCTCATTAATTCCTTCACAATTATTCTTACAGATAAGTGATATGGTTGTAGTGGCGAAGATCATGAACGCATCGCTGGTGATCCCTACCCTGGATCATCAGTCATTCTGGACTGACCCAAGGTCAGTAACTCTATCTAGCGGCTCTGAATCAACCTGGAGAAGAAACTGCAAGTAGTAGTCAGACTGACGATTAGTATTTTTGACGATATATATATATAGCGATTTCAAAGACATATTCGACGTCGATCACTTCAAGGAGTCGTTGAAGGAAGACATTGTGATCGTGGATTCCCTCCCACCAGATTACAGAAGGGTGAAGCCGTACGTGAGAGCACCGACCTCCTGGTCCAGGGTACGAGTCAACAACTTGTTGGTTCTACTGGATTGCATTGCAGCAGCTTTAGAGAAAAATTTCAGGCGTGTGATGAGTAAGAATAACTGAATACTGAATAGGCTGATGGATCGTCAGCTCCATTTTCCAGGCTTCCTTCTACAGAGACTTTTCGAAAATCCTGAGGAAATATAAAGTTGTAAGGTTTACGCACACGGATTCGCGGATCGTGAACAACGGCCCTCACTCCTTCTCTGCAAAAACTCGGTGCCGCGCGAATTACAAGGCGCTCCAGTACAGGAAGGAGATCGAAGAGCTCGGCAACACTCTGGTTGATCGGCTGAGAAATGGGTCCGAGCACTACATCGCGCTTCACCTGAGGTACGTAGCTGAAACTTCACTTTCAGCGTTCAGTGATCGGCTGATCACGAGTCCTTTAATTTCCATCCATGGAAGAGATTATTATCTGCAGATCAATCAATGAATGAACTTCCATTAATTTGCCTTAATCGACAGATACGAGAAGGACATGCTGGCCTTCACCGGGTGCAACCACAACCTGACGCTGTATGAGGCAGCGGAGCTGACGGACATGCGGTTCAAGGTGCGGCACTGGAAGGAGAAGGACATCAACAGCGAGGAGAAGCGGCTGCAGGGCGGGTGCCCCATGACTCCCCGCGAGGCGGCCGTGTTCCTCAAGGCCATGGGGTACCCCTCCACCACCAAGATCTACATCGTGGCCGGTGAGATCTACGGGGCGCACAGCCTGGACGCGCTCAAGGCGAGTACCCCAACATCTACACGCACTACAGCCTCGCCACGGTGGACGAGCTGGAGCCGCTGGAACTGTACCAGAACAGGCTCGCCGCCGTGGACTACATCGTGGCCCTGCAGAGCGATGTGTTCGTGTACACGTACGACGGCAACATGGCAAGGGCCGTCCAAGGGCACAGGAGATTTGAAGGGTTCAGAAAAACCATAAACCCTGACAGGTCCGGTCCTTTTTTTCCCCTAGACTACAATATATAGTTTGGATTGCAGAAATTTGCATGAAGATAGTACAATCTCCACAATCTCGCGAAATTTACACGTTTTAAAGACGACGTTAACGTTGGATCTTGATTCTAGAACCTGATGACACATTTTTCTTTTGTTTGTAGGCTGAAGTTTGTGGAGCTTATTGACAAGCTGGATGAAGGTTCTATGTCCTGGAGTGAGTTCCAGATTGTGGTGAGGAAGCACCATGAGAATAGACTCGGAGGTCCGTATGAGAGATTGCGTGGTGCAAGTCCAAGGCAGGAGGAATACTTCTACTCAAATCCGATCCCCGGGTGCCTCTGCAAATCGGTTCAGAGGAGTAGATGATATGGATTTATCTGGATTCAATTGAAATTGTCAGTCTTAGAAACATACCGACAGCTTCAGTAGCTGGAGCATGGATGGAGATGAACCTTCCTCCGCATGGAAGGATCGCCCCGGAGAGGGAGAGCTAGCAAACTGACTGATACTAGCAGTTTCCATTATTTTCCTAGGCTGACAGACAACACATGCAGCTGAGGTCTGGAGAGGGCAGGGTGCAGATTGTGAGAAGTGCATTGTCAAAGAGTAGTAAAAAAGCAAGGAATGCAGATGCAAGTAATAGGACGAGTCTGAATGGAAAAATGTCTCACGGTGGCTGCTGTTTGTAGTTCTTGGTATTTCTGATTAATTCGGTTTAGAAGGTACCATACCTTTGGATGGATTCATCATTACCTCTTCTTCTTAAGAATAATAATGTATACTGCTCTCTTTGTAGGCCTGTTGAACCAGATGTGTACATAGTAAAGAATGAACAACTGATAGTTTTGGAGTAGTTTAGTTCCCACGAAAAATCCATGTAATCCTATCTAAGAACCTGTTGACATATCACCATCAATTGCAAAGGCAACAGAATGTACAGCAGCAGAAAATATTCCCCAAATTTCACAAAAGTAGAACACCTCGACCTCTTCTTCTTTTCTTCTTCCTCTAGTATACCACCTCCATTTTACCCAGATGCTCCGGTCGCTTATTTCAGAGTCATTTAATTCCCACCACTAGCAATAGTAGCCATTGTCCTGTTTGTTTGGACTTATCAGCACAATCAGCAGCCATCCAGCAGTGTTTTTCTCTCGCAACAAACCAGGGAACAGTACTTTCAGCACAATAAACCAGCGAAACGAACAGGCTGCATGGTGACTGACGAGCAGCCGCTATGCTCTTGGTTGCTTTGGAGAGCAAGCGGAAGACACACGAGGTGGTTCGTGAGTGCCTGGCCACGGTACAGCAGGTGGAGAAATCCGCATCCACGCTCGCCGCTGCCACCGACCATGACCTCACTGGATCGGCATCCGCCAAGCTGGCAACCATGACCACAGCATCCTCATTGGCTTGCTCAACCTCTACGCTGCTACAGCCACTAAAAGCAACCATCACCAACCATGTTGCAGCAACCGAGCATTCTCTGATGGCGCACACCAAGTGTTCGATGCCAGGTTCCTACAATGCCAGTTTCTTTGGAGTCCACTCCTTGCCAGGCAGTTGCTCGGATCATCCCCATCGCCACCATCGACTACCAGACTGTCACACGTTCCAGGTGTTTGACGCCAGACAGTGTCAAGCAAGAGGTTGCGTCCATTGACTCCAACAACCTACCTGTCACGATGGCTGCAAATGTATTTGATGCTATGCCATGCTCCAAGGAAGCCAGCCCCCAGTCCACTGCCTCCTACTAAGAGCAAAATGGTCAGTATATGGTTACTGCAGCCACTATATTTGTTTGAGGAAATTGCTTTGCAGGACTGTCGCACACTTAGCAGAGCTGGGATAAAATTCTTCAATGTTCATGTTAGGCACAGTTTAGATGCCAAAAATTTTGCCAAAATTTTCAGATTCCCCGTCACATCGAATCTTTGAACACATGCATGAAATATTAAATATAGATAAAAAATAAAACTAATTACACAGTTTAGACGAAATGGACGAGACAAATCTTTTAAGCCTAATTAGACCATGATTGGACAATATTTATCAAATAACAACGAAACCGCTACAGTAGCGTTTCGCTAAAATTTTTGTCAACTAAACAACCCCTTACTTGGTTGTTGCAGAGGTGTTGAGATGCCTAATTGCCTATGCTACAGCCATGTCTGCCGCCTGTGTGCAAATGAAAGTTCTGGCAAGGGTGCAACCAATGCCATGACAATCGTGAGAAATTTTAGGACGGTTGGAAAAAAACAGATCATCCATTGCGCGAGATCGGACGGTGAAAAAATAGAAGGTACCAAACTGAAAATACCCGGAGGTACCAAATTGTCGGTACCAACAGTACGGGGGTACCACAGCTATCGCCAAAACACTAACAAAAACCGAAACCAGTAGAAAAGATAGCCCGCTCGACGGGGCGCCTCGACCGCGTCCCGGCTCCGACTCGTACGAGGCCCGCTCGACGGGGTGCCTCGACCGCGCCCCGGCTCCGACTCGTACGAGGCCCGCTCGACGGGGCGCCTCGACCGCGTCCCGGCTCCGACTCGTACGAGGCCCGCTCGACGGGGCGCCTCGACCGCGCTCCGGCTCCGACTCGTACGAGGCCCGCTCGACGGGGCGCCTCGACCGCGCCCCGGCCCCTCGACGCCCTTTCTTTACCTACCCGGGACAAAAGCCATAGCATTCAATGCGGTTACCTACTACCACCGACCGACATGGCTACGGCATGGGTCAACGCGGGAACAATACCCACGTCAAGTCTCGCTGTTTTACCGCCCATCCCGTGATGGGAGGTGAAAGCCGTCACTGTATCCACCATACCGCGCACTATTCACCATCAGTCACCCTCGAGGGAGGATAAGACAAGGTCCGTCCCCCGCGATACCGGGGATTCGGCCTTATCCATCCGACCTCGACCCAGCCTCGACCCGGCCCCAACGCTCGACTTAGCTCGAAGGACGGTATGGCCTGGCACTCTGGGTCATTTCACCCTCTTGTCCCGTACCGCGTCAGGATACCCAGGGATGGCCGGCCATCCCGAAGCCACGTCGCTATAGTCAACTCAACAGGAATCGACGAAACATCGCCTCAAGCCTCCCCTCGACTTGGCCACCTCTCGCCCTATAAAAAGGCAGGCCAGGGCGAACCAAAGGGAGGGAAGAAAAAACACGAAGCATCACGGAAAAAACGCGAAGCAACCATCTTTCTCCTTTTTCTCTTTGAGACTTGGGGCTCGACACCCTCTCTCGCCTGCTTGTAACCCCTACACGAGCACCCCGGTGCAAGGAAATACAAACCTCTCTTCCCCGCTGGACGTAGGGCCTTCTTTTGCCCGAACCAGGATAAACCCCCGTATGTTCTCCTTGCATCACCATCTAGGAAAGAGTCACGCAGCATTTACTCGTTGGTTTAGGACCCCCTTGGTCCGAACACCGACAGTTGGCGCGCCAGGTAGGGGTACGCTGCGTGCAAACCTCGCTTTGTCGCCGTTCTTCCTGGATGGCTAACCCCGAACGCCCGATCCCGTTGGGTACGGTGATCTGGTTTGGGAGTTTGGAGTTCATGTCGCTCGGCTCTGGCTACGACATGGTCCTACTCCCACCCAGGCACCCAACCGACGAAGATTACGAGCTCTCCCAGCCCGGGGGAGCAGTCAACCGGCACCGTCGCTCCAGGCGGTCGCGGGCCGCCCGGCGACGGCGAGCCCGGCACAACTACCGTCTCTACCTGACGGAGGGCGATGGGATCCCCTGGTCCGGCACCCCCCAGACAGGCACCAGCCTAGATCTCCTTTTGGAAGATTTGGGAAGGACGAGCCTGGCTGAGGGTGGCGTGCCGACGAAGAATCCCGCCGCTCCCCCGTCCGGTGAGACATCACTGTCCGTAGCATCTATTTCGCCACGAACAGTGACGTCCCCATCACCATTCCCGTTTGGACTAGACTCGGTCGCCCGGGTGTATGCATCCTCCGTGAGCACTCGCATGAGCGCTTATGAGGAACTCCCCGGACACCATCTACGCTCCACTCTGGACCTCGTTGCGTCCACGCCGGTTTCTGATTATCGAGACTCTACGGAGACACCGGAAACAGAACCCCGTGTGACTGCTTCTCCACGTCACCACCTCGGTGATGGTTGGCATCGGCCACACATTCCCCCATCATATTACTACTTTGGCGCACCTGACTCCGACTCGGCCGACGACACCTATGATCCGACTCGTGAGTGCTTCAACATCGACGTTGAAAGCACCTCGGAATCAGAGGACGAAGAGCCGGTCGAGGAAAGGCACACGCCCCCTCATGTCGAGCTTCCTGCCGAGCGAAACGAGCCCCAGTTCCTTGCGGATCAAGGAGCGCAGCTCGGACAGATTCGCGAGTTGCAGGACCAGCTTGACGAGGAACGCGAAAACCTGGATCTCCTCCAGCAAACCCTCGAGCGTGAGCGTGCGGAACACGCATTTGGCGGGAGAGCTCGTGAGAGGGCTCGCGACGTCAACCGTCGCATCGACGAGGACCGGGCGGTCGACCCCCCGGTTTTCGCTCGAGCCAGCCAAAACGTTGTCGCCGCTGCCATGCTCCTGCGCAACATGCCCGAGCCGTCAAACCCTGACGCCCGTCGGGCTCGAGACGAAATCTGAGGGCTCCTCGAGACTGCCGCCATGCAGCAGGCCGAGAGCTCTGCCTCGAGGCGGCGCGAAGCAGCCTCGGAGCGGACCCTCGAGCCTTCCCGACAGGAGAGAGAAGCCTCGGTTCATCCCGAGCCTGCCCGGCGAAACCGGGTAGCACCTGCCCCTGAGCTCATCGCCAACGACCGCGAGCCTCGAGACACCCGTGGCAACATCGTCGAGCGTCGCACACGCAAACACGGTGACGGTGTAGCTCGAGGCTACCACGTCCACAGGGGCGGACGCTACGACAGCTCGGAAGACCGTAGCCCTTCACCCGAACCTCCAGGCCCTCGGGTGTTCAGTAGGGCTATCCGTGAGACGGTGCCCCCGGCTCGGTTCCGTCCCCCCACGACTCTCACCAAGTATAACGGCGAGACCAAACCCGAACTTTGGCTCGCCGATTTCCGCTTGGCGTGTCAGTTGGGCGGGGCCACCGATGACCGGGCCATCATTCGACAACTCCCCCTGTTCCTCTCCGACACCGCCCGAGCCTGGCTCGAGGATCTCCCACCTTGGCAGATCCACGACTGGGACGATCTCGTGAGGGTGTTCGAGGGAAATTTCAAGGGAACCTACATGCGCCCCGGCAACTCGTGGGACCTCCGGAGCTGCAAGCAGAAACCAGATGAGTCCCTCCGGGACTACATCCGGCGCTTCTCCCGGCAGCGCACCGAGCTCCCCAACATCACCGACTCCGACGTGATTACGGCCTTCCTCTCCGGTACCACCTGTAAGGAGTTGGTCCGGGAGTTGGGCCGTAACACCCCGCTCACTGCCAACGGATTGATGGACATCGTCACCAACTTCGCCTCCGGCGAGGAGGCGGTTGGTGCGATCTTTGGCGGCGAGCCGGCAAGGGAGGAGCAGAAGGTCGACGACCCCGCGAGTTCCGCCCGAGGCCCCAAGAGAAACAACCGCAAGAAGAAGAAAGGCCAGCAGGGCAAGCTCGAGGCCCCGGCCGACGAGCTCGTCGCTGCTACCGAGCACAAGAAACCTCGAGGCCCCCCCGGCGGGGGCGTCTTCGACAAAATGCTCAAAGAGCCGTGTCCCTACCACAAAGGACTCACTAACCATAACCTCGAGGATTGTCACATGCTGCGCAGGTACTTCGGGGGTGCCCGCGCTGAGAAGGACGACAAGGGGGAGGACCCTAAGGGTGACGACAAGGACGGGGAATTTCCCGAGATCCGCGACTGCTATATGATCTACGGAGGACCCTCGACCTGCCTCTCCGCGCGTCAGCGCAAGCGAGAACGGCGCGAGGTCTTCTCCGTACAGTCGGCAGTACCCCGCTTCCTTGATTGGTCTGCGGTGGCCATCACTTTCGACCGTGATGACCACCCAGACTACGTCCCCAACCCGGGGGTCTATCCACTCGTCGTTGACCCCGTCATCGCCAACGCACGCCTCACCAAAGTGCTCATGGACGGCGGAAGCAGCCTCAACATTATCTATTCTCAGACCCTCGACCTCTTGGGGGTCGACAGAGCGCGCCTCCAGCCTAGCGTCGGGGGCTTCCACGGAGTCGTGCCAGGGAAACGGGCGGAACCCCTCGGGCGGGTCGATCTGCCTGTTTGCTTTGGCACGCCGGCGAACTTCCGAAAGGAAACTCTCACTTTCGAAGTGGTCGGATTCCGTGGAACGTACCACGCTATCCTGGGACGCCCATGCTACGCCAAGTTCATGGCGATCCCGAACTACACCTACCTCAAGCTCAAAATGCCTGGCCCAAACGGTGTCATCACTGTAGGGCCCTCGTTTGAACATGCCTACGAGTGCGACGTCGAGTGCGTCGAGCACGGCGAGGCTGTTTTTGGGTCAGCGATCTTGGCCGCAGACCTCGACGGTCTAGCCAATGCGATCCTCGACCCAAAACGCCATGCCGGCAGCTTCGAGTCCGCCGAAGACGTCAAGCTCGTACCCCTCGACCCCGCTGATCCCAAGGGGAGGGCGCTGAGCGTCAGCGCCACCCTCGATCCTAAATAGGAAGCAGTGCTCGTCGACTTTCTCCGCGCGAACGTCGACATCTTTGCGTGGAGTCCCTCGGATATGCCGGGCATACCCAGGGAAGTCGCACGAGGTATGCTTTTAGGGTTTATCGTATCTAAACGTGGCATCGAGGCCAACCCTGAAAAAATCTCTGCAATCACCAAAATGGGCCCCATTCGAGATCTCAAGGGCGTACAGAGAGTCACAGGTTGCTTGGCGGCACTCAGCCGTTTCATTTCACGCCTCAGCGAAAAAGCACTCCCTCTGTACCGTCTCTTGAGGAAATCGGACCATTTTTCCTGGAACCTCGAGGCTGAGGAGGCTCTCACAAAACTGAAAGCCACCCTCTCTAGCTCACCGATCCTCGTCCCTCCGACCCCGGGGGAACCACTCCTACTCTATGTCGCAACGACATCACAAGTTGTCAGTGCTGCCCTGGTTGTCGAACGGGCCGAGGAGGCACACACCTTGCTCGTCCAGAGGCCGGTCTATTTCGTTAGCGAGGTGCTCTCAGAAACAAAGTGTCGGTACCCACAGATCCAGAAACTGCTGTATGCTGTCATCTTGACACGGCGCAAGCTCCGACACTACTTCGAGGGTCACCCGGTTACTGTGGTTTCTTCTTTCCCCTTGGGAGAGATAGCCCAGAACCGGGAAGCCTCGGGTAGGATTGCCAAATGGGCGGTCGAGCTTATGGGCGAGGCATTGTCCTATGCGCCGCGAAAAGCTATCAAGTCACAGGCGTTAGCAGATTTTCTGGCCGAGTGGACTGACACACAACTCCCTCCTGCACAGCTCCAAGCGGAGCTGTGGACCATGTACTTCGATGGGTCATTAACGAAAATGGGAGCAGGCGCGGGCTTGCTCTTCATCTCACCCCTCGGGGTTCACATGCGCTACGTCATCCGGCTTCATTTCCCTGCGTCTAACAACGTCGCCGAATACGAGGCACTCGTCACGGGGTTGAGAATCGCCATCGAGCTCGGGGTCCGACACCTCGACGTCCGAGGCGACTCTCAACTCGTGATTGATCAGGTGATGAAGAACTCGAGCTGCCGCGACCCCAAGATGGAGGCCTACTGCCAGGAAGTACGGCGCCTCGAGGACAAGTTTCACGGCCTCGAGCTCAACCACATCGCACGCAGGTATAATGAGGCCGCTGATGAATTGGCAAAAATCGCGTCCGGTCGAGCCACGGTTCCACCGAACGTCTTCGCGAAAGACCTTCAGCGCCCATCCGTCGACCTCAGGCCAGACGGGGGGGTCGACGAGGCGTCGATCGACCTTCCACCTAAGGCAGAAGCCCCCTCGACCGGGGCTGAAGCCATGCAGGTGGAAGACTCGACATCACCGCCTGACCTCGAGCCTGATTGGCGCGTCCCGTACCTCGACTACCTCATCCATGGGGACCTCCCCTCGGATAGGACTGAGGCTCGACGGATCGCACGTCGGGCCAAAACTTTTGTGATCATGAGCGACAGCAGGGAGCTCTACCGTCGTAGCCCTACCGGTATCCTCCAACGTTGCATCACGAAAGAGCAAGGCAGAAATCTGCTCGGCGATCTTCACTCGGGGGCTTGCGGTCACCACGCTGCGCCTCGAACCCTTGTCGGAAACGCCTTTCGACAAGGATTCTATTGGCCGACCGCGGTCTCCGACGCTATCAAGCTAGTACGCTCCTGCGAGGGTTGTCAGTACTATGCGAGACAGACTCATCTTCCGGCACATGCCCTACAGACTATCCCTATCACATGGCCGTTCGCCGTTTGGGGGCTCGACCTTGTCGGACCACTGAAAAGGACGACCGGCGGCTTCACCCACTTGCTCGTCGCAATCGACAAATTCTCCAAGTGGATCGAGGCCCGCCCTATCACCAGCATCAGGTCCGAACAAGCTGTACTCTTCTTCACTAACATTGTTCATCGCTTCGGGGTCCCCAACTGTATCATCACGGACAACGGCACCCAGTTCACTGGCAGGAAGTTTTTGGATTTCTGCGACAACCACCACATCCGTGTGCTCTGGTCGGCCGTAGCTCATCCAAAAACAAACGGGCAAGTGGAACGTGCCAACGGCATGGTTCTACAAGGCCTTAAGCCCAGAATCTTTGACAAACTAAACAAACATGGCAAAAGATGGGCTGCCGAGCTACCCTCGGTCCTGTGGAGCCTAAGAACAACGCCGAGTCGAGCCACGGGGTTCACTCCGTTCTTCTTAGTCTACGGGTCTGAGGCTATGCTACCAACCGATATAGAATACGGGTCCCCAAGATTGAAGGCATACAACGAAGTACACAACGACGCCACAAGACAGGACGCCCTCGACCAGCTCGAGGAAGCCCGAGATGTGGCTCTGTTGCATTCTGCCAGGTACCAGCAGGGTCTCCGACGCTACCACGACAGATACGTCCGCAAGCGTGACCTCAACGTTGGTGACTTGGTGCTATGGCGGAACCAGAACACCAAGGGACGGCACAAGCTCACACCACCATGGGAAGGGCCGTACATCATCGCAGAAGTACTAAAGCCGGGCACCTACAAGCTATCCAACGAGAAGGGCGAAATCCTCACCAACGCTTGGAACATCGAACAGCTACGTCGCTTCTTTCCTTAAAAAGCCTCGAGGCTCTGTATTTCCTTTTTCGTCAATAAAGAATACAGCGATGTTTAAAATTTCTCGTTTCGTAATAAGGAAGGATCGACCCTGCACTCCCAGAGTCGACCCTCCCTCGGGGGCTGGCAAGGGGGGAACCCCCGGTCCCCGAAAAACCGAAAAAACTTGCGCTCTTTTTTAAATTTAAGAACCGTTTCTTAGATCGACTTCGCTGAAAGAGCACCCTAAGGTTCGAAAGGGCTCTCGAGCCTGGAGCATCACCTACGCCTCCGAGGCTACGGTACCTCCACTCGACCCTTGCGCCTTTTAGAGGTACGCCTTCACGCTGAGAAGATCTAAACAACGGTTCCTAAAATTAAAAAAGAACATACCCCCTGTCGCTTAGATCAGGCTCTCACACGATTTACTAGGCCGCAACATCACCCTGAAGCTCGAGGGCAGTCGAGCCGCGAGATCACTTACGCCCCCGAGGCTACGGTACCTCCACTCGCTCCCTTACGCCAAAGGATGTAGCTGCGCGCTAGGTAAATCACGCGAGAACACGATCCGTGCGATAAAGGGAAGAAAAGCTCGAGTAAAACTAAATCAACCGCGAACCGGTTTATGTTTCGAGTCTTTTAGGCCTCCGCGGCCACCGCGATCAAAATTCGAAATACTAACTTATTACATGGGCCTTCATGCCCAGATTTGGCTCACAGGCCTTCGTCGTCGGCAGGAGGAACCACCTCGGCTTCAAAAAGCGAGGCCAGACGACTCCCAGGCTCTTCGGCGGCTTCGATCAGCTCCACGCAGGCGTCCTCGTTCTCCTCGTCCGTCCGATCGGGGTCTGTGATGAAGCCCTCGGCAACGAGCCTCATATCAAACACAAACCCCGAACGGACGACGGCCAGCGCCCTCTTCACGCCGTGATGGAGGCCGTTCCGTATCTTCTCCCGGGCAAGGCGGCCCAGCGCCACCATCCGTCGGACGAAGGAGTTCCCCGGAACATCTTCCCCGGTGTCGGTGTCGGGCTCGACCCCTAGGCCATCACACACAGTGGTGATCACGCCCTGGAGAAGTTGGGTCCTCCGGACCTCGGCTTCGAAGAGGCTCTGGAAGGAGTTGGCGCACGATTGGGCCTCTCGGTTCTCTCTCTCCAGCTCTGAAACACGACAAACAAATTAGTGCCCAACGCGGGGCCTTCAACGTCGTGACTATAACAACCACACTTACCCTCGACGTGGGTCTGCAGGCCCACGACCTCGTCGCGGAGCCCCCCACATGTTCGCTCGAGCCCCAGGAAGGCGTTGTCCTTGTCACGGATGGCCGCCTTTAGCGCCTCGACCTCCTGCCGAGCAGACTCGAGAGCTGCGTCCTTCTTTTGGACGGCTCCCTGCAGCGTCGTGACCTCGGCATGGAAGGCGTCGCGCTGAAGACTGACCTGGGAGACATCCTCCTCAAGCTCCTTCACCCGCGCAGACAAGGGCTCGAGGTCCCTGCGCGCCTGGGTAGCCTCCTCCCGAGCCTTGTCCAGGCTTGTGCGCATCACGGCCTCGGCCGCCCATGCCTGCGCCGCCTCTTCCTTCAATGTGGCGTATGCGACGCGCAGTTCAGCCATCTCGGCGTTCCGATCGGATAGCCGTTTCTGGGCCTCCTCGACCAGAACCCGTTGCTGGGACAGCGCGCCCCACACGCCACTCTCGTCCCGGATGAAGAGTGACTTGCGGCGGGAGTACCCCTTCAGCTCCTGAACGCAATTCGAAAAGGTCACAAATCCGAAGAAAAAACAGCCTATCAAGCGAGCCGACGGGTCGATCATACCTCGGTGGCATCCCCCATACTCCGCACAGCGCCGGACGCCACTCGAAGCAACCGGTCGAGATGCTGGCGGACGCCCTCGAGGTACTCCCATCGGTGCACTTCGTCTTTATCGCTAAGGACAAAGACGGGCTCGGCGTCGGGGTTCGTAGCGTCCCTGAACTCAAGGGACGGCCCCCCCCACTTCGGCAGCTCCGCCTCGACCCGCGCTATCGCCAGCGCGGCGATGTCGGGCCACGAGGAGGACGACCCGGCCGGGGCGTCTCCCGGTCCCGCGGAAGGACCGGCCTCGCCCGCGGTATCCGCCTCTCCAACGGCCGTCGAGACACCGGCCTGGTCCGCGACCTCACCCCCCTCGACCCCTATCGTTTGTTTTCCCTTGTCCAGGGAGATGTTGTCGAGGTGAGCGTGAGGGCGGGCACTTACGACCGCCGGCGCCACCGGAGCCGGCACCTCGACCGACGACGGCTCCGGTACCCTCGCCTCGACCGTCGGCACCGCCGGAGCCGGCGTCTCTTCTTCGGGTGCTCCGGATGGGGGCTCGACCGCCCCGATCTCCACCACGCCCGCTGGCTCTGCCGACGGGCCTTGTCGCGGCTGCGACCCCTTCGCCAGGACCGTCTCTTGCCCCGACACCGACGCGACCTCCTCCTTGGTCACGTCAGCACCCGCCCGCTCCGCGTCGCGGACGGGTGCCTCGCTCGTCGCGATCGCAACGGCAGCCTCGGCCGTCCCCAACGGCCGGGGCCCCGCCTCGACCACGTCAAGAGCCGCCGCCTTTGCCGGTTCGGCCCCCTCGACGGCGGGCTCCGGGCCGGCAACCGCCGCGGCGTCGGCCGACCCTTGCTGATGTCGCAGGCGCCCTTTCGCTGCCTCGACCTGACGGACCCAGGCCGCGTCCTGCTCCGCCGTCCGGTTGAGGACAACGGCGCTGGCTCGCAGCGACTTCACAGGGGTAGGCCCCATTGGCTCCGCCTTCCGCTTCAGCCTGCGAAGTGAGAAGAATTGTCAGCCGACGGACTTTGGGAAAGGCAGGACAACCAAGTTGAGATACTTACCCGGAAATCGGCACCAAGTACCTCGACCCTACGCGGCTCGAGCCTCCCGGGACGGCCGCTGGTGGCCCCGCGGCGGCCTCACCAGCAGGCCGAGCGCTCCTGGGAGCCCCGGCCAACACACCGCCCTGCGCCCTTTGTGCTCCCGAGGCCAGCTGGCCTCGGGTCCTTACTCCTACCGGCGCCGCCGCTGATGACGACGCCGGTACCACCGTCTCCGCCCCTGCCGGAGCTTGCGAGGCCCCGGCTGGTGCGGACGTCCCCGACGACCCCTCTCGCCGGGTCCGGGGTAAAATGGCCCCTCCCCTCGAGGGGCCAGATCCCTTCTCCACCTTCTTCCCCTCGACCTCCTCGACCACGACGACCGAGGAGGACCCCCCCCCCCCCGATGGGCTCCAGCAGGGGGCGAATGTCGGGGAGATCCCCAAGCCTGGTCGCAATCTCATACCGTGACAGGGCATCTTCATCTTCATCGCTGCTGCCGTCGTCCTCCCCCGAGACTGTCTCGGAAGGCGACGGTGACAGGGGCACTCCGTCGATGGCTTGCTGGCGCCGGCGCTTCTTCAACGCCTCCGCCTTCTTGGCCTTGCGGATCGCCCGCTTCTTGGCCATCTCCTTGGCCTGCTTCTTCTGGGAGGCATGCAGGCGTCGAGCCTCCAGGGCGGGCCGGTCCTCCGGGACTGGTGGGCGCATTTCCCGCAACGCCGACAAATCCTACACACCGGCCTCGACCACATCAGCGAAATCCACAGAAAAACAAGAAAAGCAATACCTCAGCCCCGGGATACGTACCACGGATTCGCACCCCTCGGTAGGCCTCATGGGAACCTGATTGGCTTCCTCCGCCTTGAAGTTCCCGACCATCCGGCGAGCCCGCCGGAGAACCTCCTCAAGGGTGAGGGATTCGTGGGACATCCGGGTGCCCTCCAGGTTCGCCTCCGGAGTCATCTGGTCCAGGTGGAGACGACGCTGGCACAACGGCATCACTCTACGGCGATGGAAGCCCGCAGCCACCGCCGCAGCCGTCAGGCCCCGAAGGCGAAGCTACTGCAGCGCCGCCAGCAGCGGATCCAAGCGCGTCTTCTCGGCCTCGGGCACTCCGTACGACCAGTGCTCTTCTCGAGCAGTCAGCACGCGGCCGGTGTACCTCGGCAACTGATTTTCATCATTGCGGAGATAGAACCAACCCTCGTGCCACCCACTGTTCGAGGAGATGAGTCGGGCCGGGATGTATAGATCCGTCCGACCCGATCTCACTTGCAGCACGCAGCTCCCCACTCGGGCCGCGGACAGGACGCCTTTCTCCCCTGCCCTCTTGGCAAAGAGCTCGGCCTTGAAAAGGTGAAGCCACAAGTTCCACTGTGGCTCCACCCCAAGGTAGCCCTCGCAGACCGCCGCAAAGATGGCGGCCTGCGCTACGGCGTTGGGGGAAAGGTGGTGAAGCTCCACCCGGTAGTAGTGGAGGAGCGCACGCATGAAGACCGACGCCGGCACGCCGAACCCCCGCTCATGAAAGCTGACGAAGCTCACCACGTACCCTTCGGGGGGCACTGGCTCCTGGTGGGCGGGGGGCGGTGCCACCCACTCCGGCCGCGCCGAGTTCGTCCTCGGCCGCAACAGCCCGTCCTCGACCAACTCCTCCAACCTCCTCTCCGTCACCGAGGAGGCGGCCCAGTCGTCGGCGGGAAGGATCTGGCTCTTTCCTGCCATCGATGTCGTCGGAAGGGGATGGGAGAAAAGGATGCGGTGGCTGCGGCAAGACGGGCGGAGAACGCGATGTGGCAGGGGATGTCTAGGGCAAAGGATTGCAGGGATGCAAGTAACCGGTGGGGAACGGAGACCCCAAGGCCTTAGCTTTATATGCTCGGACGGAAGCCCAACGGCCGCGCGAAAAGTAAGGAGCAGTTTCTCGCGATAAAACCGCTCGCCTAACCGTTTCCTTATATCTCGCAGGAACTGAGCACGTGGCCGCTCCCCACGTCGTAACCATACGCCGATAACGCGCCGGTCTCGCCTCCCGAAAAAACGCGCCCGGACAACGAAATATCTCCAGGTATGTCTTAAATGGGTGCGAAACCCGCAATAAGTCTCGAGGGAACGAAAGCTGGCCCTCGAACGGGGTTCAACAGCTGCCCTCGAGCAACAGAGTTAGGGACGACCCAGGGTGCGCCCGTACATGGCCAAGGGCTCGAGCCACGCTCTCGAGGCACCCCAGGACGTATTCGAGGCCGAAGGAGAAGGTTGTGGTAGGAATCCCTCCGGGGGAGGCATCGAGCCCTCGAATCCTATCGAAGGGAATCGAGATCCACACGACCACTTCTTGGCATTTTTGAGGGCGCCTCCGGGCCACTAGCCGACCCCTAACGAACGGGGCACGGGTTCTCACTCGAATTCCCCCGCTGGCAGCTCACCGGAGATCGTCGTAACTCGGGCCCAAACGAGGGTAGTGCGACATTCTCCACCCCTCCTCCTTTTTTCGAAAAAGGAGCGTGAGGGTCGCGAAAGACGGCCGGGACTCTGATCGACCTCGTGCGTGCGAGGCTCGGGGTCCCGACCGCAAAAATGGGTGCGAAGCCCGCAATAAGTCTCGAGGGAGCGAAAGCTGGCCCTCGAACGGGGTTCGACAGCTGCCCTCGAGCAACAGAGTTAGGGACGACCCAGGGTGCGCCCGTACATGGCCAAGGGCTCGAGCCACGCTCTCGAGGCACCCCAGGACGTATTCGAGGCCGAAGGAGAAGGTTGTGGTAGGAATCCCTCCGGGGGAGGCATCGAGCACTCGAATCCTGTCGAAGGGAATCGAGATCCACACGACCACTTCTTGGCATTTTTGAGGGCGCCTCCGGGCCACTAGCCGACCCCTAACGAACGGGGCACGGGTTCTCACTCGAATTCCCCCGCTAGCAGCTCACCGGAGATCGTCGTAACTCGGGCCCAAACGAGGGTAGTGCGACATTCTCCACCCCTCCTCCTTTTTTCGAAAAAGGAGCGTGAGGGTCGCGAAAGACGGCCGGGACTCTGATCGACCTCGTGCGTGCGAGGCTCGGGGTCCCGACCGCAAAAATGGGTGTGAAGCCCGCAATAAGTCTCGAGGGAGCGAAAGCTGGCCCTCGAACGGGGTTCGACAGCTGCCCTCGAGCAACAGAGTTAGGGACGACCCAGGGTGCGCCCGTACATGGCCAAGGGCTCGAGCCACGCTCTCGAGGCACCCCAGGACGTATTCGAGGCCGAAGGAGAAGGTTGTGGTAGGAATCCCTCCGGGGGAGGCATCGAGCCCTCGAATCCTGTCGAAGGGAATCGAGATCCACATGACCACTTCTTGGCATTTTTGAGGGCGCCTCCGGGCCACTAGCCGACCCCTAACGAACGGGGCACGGGTTCTCACTCGAATTCCCCCGCTGGCAGCTCACCGGAGATCGTCGTAACTCGGGCCCAAACGAGGGTAGTGCGACATTCTCCACCCCTCCTCCTTTTTTCGAAAAAGGAGCGTGAGGGTCGCGAAAGACGGCCGGGACTCTGATCGACCTCGTGCGTGCGAGGCTCGGGGTCCCGACCGCAAAAATGGGTGCGAAGCCCGCAATAAGTCTCGAGGGAGCGAAAGCTGGCCCTCGAACGGGGTTCGACAGCTGCCCTCGAGCAACAGAGTTAGGGACGACCCAGGGTGCGCCCGTACATGGCCAAGGGCTCGAGCCACGCTCTCGAGGCACCCCAGGACGTATTCGAGGCCAAAGGAGAAGGTTGTGGTAGGAATCCCTCCGGGGGAGGCATCGAGCCCTCGAATCCTGTCGAAGGGAATCGAGATCCACACGACCACTTCTTGGCATTTTTGAGGGCGCCTCCGGGCCACTAGCCGACCCCTAACGAACGGGGCACGGGTTTTCACTCGAATTCCTCCGCTAGCAGCTCACCAGAGATCGTCGTAACTCGGACCCAAACGAGGGTAGTACGACATTCTACACCCCTCCTCCTTTTTTCGAAAAAGGAGCGCGAGGGTCGCACAGCAAAAGACGGCCGGGACCCTAATCGACCTCGCGCGCACGAGGCTCGGGGGCTTGACCGCAACAAAATGTCCCCCAATCGAACGCAAACAAGACCTCGGAGGAGTCTCCATACTCCACCGAGGCCTCGGGGGCTACACCCGGCGGGTGCGCTCGCGCGCCCCCACCGGAAAAATCACGACGCTACGACTCCAGTTCTGACTAACCTCTGGGAGAGTGATCACACACTCACCCAAAGGCTCGGGGGCTACTGTCGGTACCAACAGTACGGGGGTACCACAGCTATCGCCAAAACACTAACAAAAACCGAAACCAGTAGAAAAGATAGCCCGCTCGACGGGGCGCCTCGACCGCGTCCCGGCTCCGACTCGTACGAGGCCCGCTCGACGGGGTGCCTCGACCGCGCCCCGGCTCCGACTCGTACGAGGCCCGCTCGACGGGGCGCCTCGACCGCGTCCCGGCTCCGACTCGTACGAGGCCCGCTCGACGGGGCGCCTCGACCGCGCTCCGGCTCCGACTCGTACGAGGCCCGCTCGACGGGGCGCCTCGACCGCGCCCCGGCCCCTCGACGCCCTTTCTTTACCTACCCGGGACAAAAGCCATAGCATTCAATGCGGTTACCTACTACCACCGACCGACATGGCTACGGCATGGGTCAACGCGGGAACAATACCCACGTCAAGTCTCGCTGTTTTACCGCCCATCCCGTGATGGGAGGTGAAAGCCGTCACTGTATCCACCATACCGCGCACTATTCACCATCAGTCACCCTCGAGGGAGGATAAGACAAGGTCCGTCCCCCGCGATACCGGGGATTCGGCCTTATCCATCCGACCTCGACCCAGCCTCGACCCGGCCCCAACGCTCGAATTAGCTCGAAGGACGGTATGGCCTGGCACTCTGGGTTATTTCACCCTCTTGTCCCGTACCGCGTCAGGATACCCAGGGATGGCCGGCCATCCCGAAGCCACGTCGCTATAGTCAACTCAACAGGAATCGACGAAACATCGCCTCAAGCCTCCCCTCGACTTGGCCACCTCTCGCCCTATAAAAAGGCAGGCCAGGGCGAACCAAAGGGGGGGAAGAAAAAACACGAAGCATCACGGAAAAAACGCGAAGCAACCATCTTTCTCCTTTTTCTCTTTGAGACTTGGGGCTCGACACCCTCTCTCGCCTGCTTGTAACCCCTACACGAGCACCCCGGTGCAAGGAAATACAAACCTCTCTTCCCCGCTGGACGTAGGGCCTTCTTTTGCCCGAACCAGGATAAACCCCCGTATGTTCTCCTTGCATCACCATCCAGGAAAGAGTCACGCAGCATTTACTCGTTGGTTTAGGACCCCCTTGGTCCGAACACCGACACAAAATAGATGAGGATAGTACCGAATTAGGTGGGATCAGTACTAAAATAAGTAGGGCTATATATATAGTTTTCATTTTATATTTTATTTTTAAATAAGGGTAAATCGGTCATTATAGTACTGAGAACGGCAGGTGATCGACACAGCCATGGGCTGCATCATCTCGCCGCTCACCTTCATGCTCTAGAAGGCTCCCTGCGCATTGATATTCAGGAACATGGCCATCCTCGACGTCCAGGCGTCTCGGCGCTCAGTCGGTTTCTTTGCGTTCACGGTGGCCACCAACGTCACGAGGGACTTCATGTCGCGCAGGTACAATAGGTACGTGCCCCTCCCGACCGTGATGGCCGCGCCATTCCTCATGGGTGCCAACTTCACCGTCAACATGTGCGTAGGGAGTGTTCGCCTGGCACAAGATGAACAGTGCGCGCGAGGCGGGGCTGCTGCCTTCTGGTGCCGGCCGTCGCTTCCGGTTTCATCTGCGGAGACGGGATATGGACCTTCCTGTCCTCTGCTCTCTTGCCAAGGTGAAACCTCCGATCTACATGAAGTTCTCGCCACGAAGCTAGTGCGATGGGAGAGGCGAAGAGTAGAAAGCGTGGTCCTGAGAACGGCCGCACACTCGTTGTCCTGAGCCTGGCTACCGCGTAGTCTGCCGCGGCGCGCTCGCTGCTGACCGCGCCCTCCATCCGCTGGGTCGCGCACCGCCACGTGCGCCATAGCCGGGGTTACGATACTTAAGGACACAACCTCAATTACTAAAATATCCTCTATAACATATTTCTCAATTAATTATTTAGAAAATAAAAAAAGATAAAAGTACTTAGAGATACCATTGTACTTTTCCAACCATGGTAAAAGATCTCGTTGTCATAGATAGCTAAACAACGAGATATGACAACGAAGGGTCTAGAGATGATGCTACTATTACAACCAGCATACCAAGACTTCTACTAGAGGAAAATTAATGGCCGGTTCTTCAACTTGGCAAAAGGTGTCAGCAAGATCCCTCCACTCTCAAAATATTATTTCTGGATCCATAAATTTGACTTTGGGAATCATCTAGGTGCAAACAGGTCCTAACCCGCTCAGGACTTTGACATGGCACACTGATTGTACATTGACGTGGCCCCTACATGTAAGTCCGGTCCTTCAATTTGGTAACTTGGCATGAGTCTGTGGTGAGAAAAACAAACGATGAGATGGGAAATACTCTCTCCGTCCTATAAAAAGAGTCACTATGTGACTCGTGCTGATTAAATTTTCTTAAGTTTGACTAGATTTGTAGAAAATATTAGCAAAAATTTGTATCTCTAAATAAGTTTGTTAGGAAAATATATTCCAAGATCTATCCCATGATGATAATTATATATTTATATACCATAAATATTAATATTTTGTTATATATATATATATATATATATATATATATATATATATATATATATATATATATATATATATATATATATATATATATATATATATATGGTCAAATCCGAAGATAATTGACTTCTTGGGAAACAAGAAGGATTTTTTATGGGGTGGAGAGATGAGAGGATAAGGGAGAGTAGAAAAGAAAAATAAATAAATAAAATAAAAAATCTACTATATCATGAGAATCTGTTTAACAAATATTCTAAGAAAACAGCTTCGGCTACATCAATGAAGCTACCTGTGGAACCAGAACTAAAAAAATCTGCTCCGAAACTCTAGATCCTTAGACTATCTCCAACATAGCATGCAAACCGCGATGCAAACGCAAAATAGGTCACTCACAGTGTTTTGCCTTAAAAAAAACAACGCTCCAAGAGAAGACCCAAACACCTCACCTATTTTTGCATACTGGCTTTGCCGAAACGCAGAGTTGTGTCGTGGAGAGAGAGCGACGCAAACCTCTAGCGTCGTAGTGGTGGGCCTGTAGGAGTGGGGCGCGGCGAGGCTTCGTCCAGGTGGACCGTGGCGGGGAGCTGGCGCAGTGAGGTCCGCCTCGGGGCGCGGCCGGCGGGTAGCGCAGCGAGGCTTGAGGCGGGGAGCCACGGGGAGGCGGGGAGCCGCCGGATCCGCCTCGGGGCGCAGCAAGGCGCGGCCAGGCGGCTCGTCGACGGGGAGCGGGGGTCCTCCTCGCTTGAGTCGCCAGATCCGGGGTTCTCCTCGTCTGCGACCGCCGGATCCGGGAGGGAGGGAAGGGAGGAGTGCCGCCGCCGGCCGGATCCGGGAGGGAGGGGCGACGCGGGCGCTGGGGTAGAGAGGGAGAGAGGGACGGGTGGCGCCGAGGTAGAGAGGGAGAGAGGGAGGGGAACAGGCGCCGCGGGGAGAGAGTGAGGAGAGAGGGGCCGACTAGGTAGTCTGTTGGAGAGGACAAGTTATAGGTAGGCGATCTGTGTTAACCAAACTATGAAATAGACCTCATATGCTCCGCTGGAGATATTCTTAGAATGTCCAAAGTCTATTGCCAGAGCAAATTTCTATACACAAGTACACAAACACAACCTTAAACCCCACAGGAGTGCGTGCAGCCTTTTCTTCTCTCCCGTTCATCCCGCGGCCGCTCTCTCTCTCTCTCGTGGGCCGTGGCGTTGAGTCGGCGACCGCCGCCACCCCCGTGCGCGCTCTCTCTCTCTCTCTCTCTCTCGTGGCGACGAGTGGGCAACCGCAGCCCGCCGCCGCCTACGCCAGGTGCCCAGGTCGCCCTTCGGCAGCGACGAGCATCCACCAGGTATATGCCCACCTCTTCTCTTTCCTTCCTGCCGTGTGAAACTGAGCCCCCAAACCCTAACTTAAGCTATTTGTCCATTAGTATTTGAACTTTAATTAAAAGCTTATATATGCACTCCATACAAAAAAAAAGGAGTAGTAGTCCTACTAACTTCACTTTTTTTCAAAAATTATCGGGGTCCACTCCGAGTAGCGGAGGAATTTCATCAAGAAGATGAAACGGCCCTTGTCGATCCCAGTTATCGAACGATTAATTATTATTATTTTTGTCTCTCCGATATATTTGGGGAATTTAGCATCAGCGATTATTGAGTCTTGGCTACTCTGGGTTCTATATGCACACTGAGGTTGTGATGGGACCAAATTGGAGCCCAGTGAAATGACTAGTTAGTTTTCCCCTTTCATTATATGTAATTAAATTTACACTTATTGAGTCATTGGTTGAACCATTTTGGATTACTTCAGATTTGTACATGAGTGTGATCTTCCCATTGTGAAGTCAGAGGCAATCAAGTATGGCTTCAAGGGCAATCATTAGGAGAAGGAAGCATTTCTTGGATCATGTTAACACACCTATCATTTCATCGTCCGCCTTCTCTACCTTCCAACATGGAAGGCTCGGTTTGGAGGTTGAGCCAAGAACAGAACAGCGATTTCTCGAGCATAGTTCTGGGGATTCCAAATGTGAGAAGGTGCAACACAGTATGAATTTGGTAAAAAAAGATCTACTAGGTCTTGGTAATGGGTTTCGGCAACGTCCAGCTTATGTGATTTCTCTTTCTCATGGTGGAATTGGAAAGAATGAATTTGGGTTGCCTTTGAGCTTGGGAGCTAGATCTTTGCTGCAGTCAGTCCGCACAGCATCAACTGCAACTGCAGGGCAGCCTAAGATGGATACAGATGATGAACAGAGTGAGGACCAGATGCAGAATAAAAAGAAAAAGGAGGCATCCCCAGAAGAATGTGATCAGGCTGTGGAAGGCCTAAGCACTGCAAAAGCTAAGGCTAAAGCTAAGCAGGTACAAGAATCTCTGAAGGTTGACCAATCAGTTATACAGAAGTTTTGGGCGAGAATTCTGGGTGTGGGTCCTGCTCTCCGTGCTGTTGCTTCAATGAGCAGGTCTCAATTCCTTTTCTTTCCTACCTGAATGCATGATTATATAAGATGAATGATTGGTCTGTTTCTTCTGTAACTTATGAAACAATTTTTTGTTTGTTTGTTAAGGGCTGATTGGGCTGCAAAGCTTAAGCATTGGAAGGATGAATTTGTTTCTACACTGCAGCATTACTGGTTAGGGACAAAACTACTCTGGGCAGATGTTAGGATCTCATCAAGATTGCTGGTGAAACTTGCTGGTGGGAAGAGCCTTTCAAGAAGAGAGAGGCAACAGCTGACACGGACAACAGCAGATATCTTCAGGCTGGTCCCGTTTGCTGTGTTCATCATTGTTCCATTCATGGAATTCTTACTGCCAGTCTTCCTCAAGTTGTTTCCAAACATGCTTCCATCAACTTTCCAGGACAAAATGAAAGAAGAGGTATGTTCTTGACTATTTGTAAGTTGCAACTACCTGAAATTATGTTGCTTATTAGTTGCCATGTGTCTCCGCAGGTGAAATACTACTGTATGCTTAAGCCACGAACCATATCTAATAAACTATTAATAATTATTTCGATTGATTAGCATACCCTTTTGGTGCCATTTGTATGGAAACCACAAGCGCTATCATAGTGCAATCTGATTGGCTCAGGGGTGCTTCTTTTTCCTGTACAGGAGGCATTAAAAAGGAAATTGAAAGCAAGAATGGAGTATGCAAAATTTTTGCAAGATACCGCAAAAGAAATGGCAAAGGAAGTTCAGACATCTCGTAGCGGAGAAACAAAACAGACAGCTGAAGATCTGGACGAATTTTTGAATAAGGTATAAGTTTCTTTGTGTGCTCTGTTGTCTCTGGAATAACTATGCATAGTGAACTACTTTCTCTATTATTGATTGGATAATGTGCCTTGAGATCAGGTTAGGAGAGGTGAACGTGTCTCTAATGATGAAATCTTGAATTTCGCAAAGCTATTCAATGATGAACTTACTCTGGATAACATGAGCAGGTTAGATATTCCTTTAGTAACTGTATAAATTCATATTCACAATTACACTAGTGACTAAACAGTTGGTTGGCACTATCCTGCAGACCACGCTTGGTTAATATGTGCAAATATATGGGTATCCGGCCTTTTGGTACAGACCACTACTTGAGGTTCATGCTTCGCAAAAAACTGCAAGAGTAAGTATTTAAATGAAGAGGTTAACTGAATGCTTATGCATTCTTATCTGCATATGCCAATATAACAGAATTGGTTAATTTTGTATATCAAACAGTGATGGTGTGGTTGATACTATCTTATAGGCAGCTCACCTAATCAATTATCAAAATGGAAAGCTTTGTTTCTAGTTAGTTGGACTACTGATAGTAAAATTCATGCATTACTGTCAAGAAAAGACTTTGCAATGGGCAGTGTTTCTGTGGCCATGTAAACTTAGCAGACATTTGGTATCATCTTCATTTTGTTTATGTTTAACTCTTCATGCCACAGTGTTTTTTGTTAGTCAAATAGCACTTTAGGTTCAACACCTAGATTTGTTTTCTGTCTACATAAAGAAGTTCATGATTTCTTCTTTCTTCGGTTTAGTTGGTAGTTATTTTTCTGTCTGTTTTGTTGGTGTTTTTTTTAGCTTCATCGAGTTTGAACTTAAAATGCTGGTGCAAAATATCTGCTTGTTTTATTAATATTCCTTATCGTTTCAGCATTAAGAATGATGATAAGCTGATTCAAGCCGAGGGAGTTGAATCTCTCTCTGAAGAAGAGCTCCGGCAAGCCTGCCAGGAGCGTGGTCATCTAGGCCTGCTGTCAGCTGAAGAGATGCGTCAACAGGTTTGTTGCATTATGATGTGCACATGATCTAGTGTTGTATGGCCTTGAGTAATTTGCTTATATTTACTTGTTCTTGTATTTATTTATACCTTTATGCTATCCATTCATATCACAGTTATTTGAGCCATCAGTTCTTGTTTCACACTACAAAACACACTTATATTTTTGAGACAGATTTTCAGTACTTCTCCATTATTGCCCACCATTTACCCTTCATTTAATTGCAACAACACATGCATAGTTAATTATTTCTGATGTACCTAGCCATCCCAGCAACTATGAATTTGGTCCTTTTTAACATGGTCACGCCTTAGCACACTGTGTCAAGAATTGGAATGGTACGATGATATGGATAACACATGATATGGAATGGAGTGTTATTCACGTTGACCTAGATCACTGTTTTATCAAAGAATGCATGTTTTCTCTCTTTCTTTTTGGCTAACTTTAAGGACCTCTATAAGCTGCTCAGGGCCATGTTTGCTTCTCTTAGCGGTTGTTTTCTCATTCTTTTCTCATCTCTTCTCTCTATTAAATGAAATGTTATGTTTTAGAGTTTGTTTGCTCCAAAAGGCTATTTGTAAAATATGTCCCAAGTCTGATGTACTGTTGAAGGAAAGTACAACCAGCCCCAGCTTCGACTTTGAGTTAAACACATCTGACTATCTGAGTTGTATTGCTTGGCTTTTGTTTTTTTAACCATAAGTGTAACTCAATGATACTAAAATCTGATGTATATAGCAGCTGTGTAGAATTTTAGATGCATGATAAACTGTACCAATAAATTTCATTTTGCACCCAGCTCCGAGACTGGTTGGACCTCTCACTTAATCATGCTGTGCCATCTTCACTTCTCATACTTTCAAGGTAAGTTTGGTTGATGTTTCCTTCTAGTGTTATTACCGCTCGTGCTTGCATTCTTATATTTGGTAATGCTTTTAGAGCCTTTACTATGTCTGGGAGAATGAAGCCTGAGGAGGCTGTTGTAGCAACACTATCTTCTCTACCAGATGAAGTTGTGGATACAGTTGGGACAGTATTGCCATCTGAAGATTCGGTTTCTGAGAGGAGGAGAAAATTAGAATTCCTTGAGATGCAGGAAGAACTTATCAAGGTGATATAGAACTGTAGACTGAAACATGTTCTTTTTCTTAGCTTCCTGTTACCATAATATTTGAGTAGGTCTTCTGTGGGAGTAGTGCTGTGTATCTGATAGAGAACTTCCATCCACTGAATGTGCACCTCCTAATTTCGCTATTTAAGTTTCATCCAGTCCAGGAAGACACATTTATTTATCTTAAGCAGTTAAGCCATAGATTAGTATTTTCTAACAACCCAACTTTATATGCACCCTGGATATTCTGATATTTTGAAATGCCAACTTCATATACTGGTGTTTTGCTGTGACCTTGCTGAATCACATGCTTGAATTTCTTAGGATTTCCTGTTTGTATTTTGTCATGTGACAAAGTTACAAAGGTAGATTTCAATAGATTGATATTGGGCGGGCCCAATCCCTTCTGATTGGCAAATGAACTAAAGCTTATTTGACGGGATTGGGCCTAATCCTTCTATATCCAAACAAGCCATTAATATGCCTCAGTGGCTCAGTCCATGGTTTATGCTATTTCACGGGTCAAGTGGAACTTGTTCATTAGAAGAACTAATTTGAAAAAGTTTTTATAATAGAACTCAGTTTTGATGTCTCGGTGTATGGTTTATACATTCTTTGCTCTTGATCTATTAAGCTCACCTAAATTCCTCATTTTAGATTTAATGTAGAGTGTTCTTATCTTTTCTCAATGAAATGGCTGAAGGCTTGTTCACACAAACAATTACACATGTGGATTGGAGTGGGGATGTGTTAGAGGAGGCAAGGGCTTATTGGGCCTTAGCCCGTTAGGATTAATTAGTCGCTTGCTTAGGAGTCAAGTAAACCTCTCTATATAAGGAGAGGAGACGTATCAATCGAATCAAGCAAGAGATTAGAAGGAAAAACCTTCTCTCTTGCCGGCCGTGGGCGAAGCCCCGCGGCCGGCGTTCCCAGCTCCCCTCGTAGCCCTAGCCACTGGTCCTCTGCCTCTCTCTCACGTGAACAGTACCCGCGGCACTGTAGCACCGCGGGCACTGTAGCGCGCCCGTCATCGCCACTCTCCTCGGCTCTCGCCTCTCAACCCTAGCAGCACATAACATCTGGTATCAGAGATCTCTGGTTCGATCATGTGGTTTGATCATGTCACCACCGTGCCCCCGCTGCAGATGGCCGCGGGTGCGTCGTCCTCCGCCGTGGGCGTCATGACGAACGAGCAGCTGACGGCGGCTGTCCTTGACCTCGGCAAGATGGTGGCCGGGATTCATGGGTTCCTGCTGGGGCCGCAGCCGAACCCGCCGCCGACGTCACAGCAGCAGCTGCTGCCACCGCTTCCGGCTTGGATCGCCGGTTTGTCGAAACCCATCTACACGGCGCCCTCGCTGGACAGCACGGGCGCGGCGCCCTCGGCCTCCGCACAGGACCCGCCGCTGGCGTCGGTGCCCTCATCTGCGGGCGCGCAGTCGGCGGGCCTCGTCCTCGGCGTGCCGGTGCCTCCATTCACAGGTGCACAGCCGGGCGATCAGATCGCCACTGCGGCAGCAACCGTGCAAGTGGCGCTTGCGCAGAAGAGTGATTGTCAGTCTGCAACGGTGCGATTACAGGCTGCAGCACGCGGCCTCCTAGCGCGGCACCGACTGCAGGAGATGCACCGGCAGATGCATGAGGCGGCCTTGACGGCGATCGACCTCGGCAAGGGGGGGCACGACCTCGCCCCGTCGAACGGCCAACAACAACCGTGCCGACCCGTTGTTGTCTCTAGGCGCGAGCATGGTGCTGTTCCCGCAGGCGGCACACTCCAGTTCTATGGGAGTGATGATAGAAGAAGCGCACTCCTCTTTGTTGCCGGTGGAGACGCACTGCCTAGCGCTGCCGCGTTTCGCTGTCGGCCGCCACGAGGTCGTCTCCGCTGGTCGCTGTTGCGATTGATTCCAGACAGTCGTACCCGTGCAACCCTCTCGTTTCGATGGTCTCCATGGGATCCAGGCGGCTACACGAGCCTGTCCAGCACGCGGAGGGTGTCCGCCGCATCTTCAGGATTTAAGAATAAAGAGTCGAGTTTATTTGAAATAAGCCGAGATGTAAAAGGCTTGTTCTTAGGTATTCAGTTTGTGTCTAGTGAAGCCATAGTTAGCATTATTGTTAGGTCGCAGCTCGAGGACGAGCTGCATGTCCAGGTGAGGAGTAGTGTTAGAGGAGTCAAGGGCTTATTGGGCCTTAGCCCGTTAGGATTAATTAGTCGCTTGCTTAGGAGTCAAGTAAACCTCTCTATATAAGGAGAGGAGACGTATCAATCGAATCAAGCAAGAGATTAGAAGGAAAAACCTTCTCTCTTGCCGGCCGTGGGCGAAGCCCCGCGGCCGGCGTTCCCAGCGCCCCTTGTAGCCCTAGCCGCGGTCCTCTGCCTCTCTCTCACGTAAACAGTACCCGCGGGCACTGTAGCGCCGTGGGCACTGTAGCGCGCCCGTCATCGCCACTCTCCTCAACTCTCGCCTCTCAACCCTAGCAGCACATAACAGGATGTGTGTGTGTTTTATCTGAGCAAGCCCTGAATGGGATCTGTTAATGCAGCTTGCTTAAAAAAAATCTAGGATATGAATCCATATTTGTTTATCGTTATATAATCATTTTTATTATGTTGCAAATCTGTGTTGTTGATGTTCTGCGTATAAAAACCATTCAGGAGGAAGAGAAAAAGAAAGAGAAAGAAGAAAAGGCTAAACAAAAGAAAGAAGAAGAGGCAAATATGAAAGAACCAGACACTGCCGAAGAAGATTTAGCTTTGAAGGAAATGACTGATGCTACTGCTAGGGAAGGAGAACTGAGAAAAGCAAAAGAACATGACAAGGAAAAGCTCTGTAATATCAGCCGTGCATTGGCTGTGCTTGCATCTGCCTCTGTATGATCCTAGTCTATGTGTATTCTGTATTCTTTTATTAGTAAATGTACATATGGACACTAATACTAATAGCACCATTATTCTAGAACAATTGTCTGTCTGACCTTTTTCCAACCTCCATCTCTACATTGCAGTCTGTTAGCAAGGAGCGTCAAGAGTTCCTGAGCCTTGTCAATAAAGAGGTATAGTGTGAAGTGTGATTAAAGCAACAATTATTCATGCATTCACCTTTCAGTTATAACAAATAATGCATCATGGAGGTTTAATAGGATTTAGCTGTCCAAATGTCCCAATGCAGATAGAGCTATATAACTCCATGCTCGAAAAAGAGGGTACTGAAGGTGAAGAAGAAGCTAAAAAAGCATATATAGCTGCTAGGGAAGAGCCAGACCATGATGCTGAGGTCGCTGCAGAAGAAAAGGTCTCATCAGCGCTGATTGAGAAGGTAAGAAACCTCTTAATGCGTGTTATAGCCATAGTTAAAATTTACAAATATCACCTTTGATGTGTTTTCTAAGGTAAGTGTTTTTGGATATTTCCCTTAAAAACTATAAATAGATGTCTGAAAAGTTTAGAGATAAGACTGCAAACTTTTGCTTGACTTACAGACAGTTCTACCAATAGTCCAATATCAAATGACTGTAACTTTGGCCTATTATTGATGATACTTAACAGTTACTACCCTTTGTTTTTAAATTTCAAGGATGTCGAATGTCTGTGCATCTTAAAAAGCCTGATCAAAATTTCCTAGTAGAGCTGTTGTATTTTTTTGAACCTTTAGTTGGTAGCTACTTAGAGATAATAAAATAATCATATCAAATGGGTCTAGTTGGTAAGGATACCAAACTCTCTGGCTGTGTCGACATTCTAGAATGCTACAAAAAGAAACATGCACCACTTGATTCTGGTGATGTGAGCCAATTAATTTATACTGTAAACCGCTGACGAAGAGGATAATAAAATAAACGGTTCAAACTTGAATCCACTTCACATAAATTTATACTCTAGTGTAGTTATTGATGGTACTATTTGCATATTCTCCATATACTGCCGTCATCTTCATGCTTGAGGAAAATCCTGGACATGCATCAACTAAGATTTAGGTTGATCATTTACTCTTTGTCTTTTTGTAGGTTCACTAGCAAAGCTAAAGCCTTAAAGGATATCTAGTTTCATAAATGATTTCTGCATTTAACCCTCACAAGGAGGCGGTGCAAACTACCAGTTGTATTGGTTATTTATGATTAAGAGATTGGTTATTCACTTGCACATATGTTTTACACTTTTACTGCATTCAGGTTGATGCTATGCTTCAAAAATTAGAAAAGGAGATTGATGATGTGGATGCACAAATTGGAAACCGTTGGCAACTTCTTGATAGGTATGGTGCTTCTATGTTGAAAGTTGTTTAATGTTGCTTAATAGTCAGCCAGTCCATTTTTTAGCTCTTAACTACCCACTTATCTGGATTCGCAATATTGTTTTGTACATTTTTCAGTTGCATTAGGTTGTTACCCTGTTGCCCCTTAGCAGCACATTTGTTTGGCGACCTGTTTCTGTAATTTACCCAACCATCTCCACTGAATCAATATTCCTGTTTGGTCCATGTGGAAGTCACCGTCATAGCTGTGTTGTTTCATATTGCTGAAGCCTGAATAAGATATGCGAGACATTGTTTATCAAGCAGAACTGTCATTTAGGGTTGGGTAAAGAAATGAAATCGAACGATCGAGACTTTGTGTTATGGTTCTTAGATCGGTTCCTGCCTTTAGGGAACTGAATGTTTTCATAGATCTCAGTCTGATTGCTTGGTTACCTGAATGGCCATTTGACCCATCCCACCCCAGCACTGTACCCTAGTCCCCACTATTAAATGCCCACTCCGGCTCCCAGTCCCAGAATACTAGTCCAAGCCACCGATACCCCAAGTGCGCACAACCAGCAGCACCAAGGCACCAAGCGTGGCATGTGAACCATAAACATAGCTGGCCGATGGTCTGTGTAATGCACATGGCTCCACCTCTGGCCCACGATACACGTGGCTTTGTGCTGCTTCCTCCATACACGGTTCTCTTCTGCTACCCCCATAGCTATGCCCCAAAGGATATACGAAAGGGAGATTGGGAGATGATTTGTTGATTTGGATTTAAGAAAAGGGGTAAATGAGGCTGGAATGGGGGTTAGTGTTGATTTGGGATGAGAGAGTGAACTTGAAGACGAGGCTAGGATGAGGTTTTGGTGTTGATTTGGATGAACAAGTGCTCCTGTTTTCCTCGGTGCTCTTGGGGAAGAAGTGCTCATGCTTTGTGCTGATGTACCTACAAGTGCTGAGTTCGGTCAGCTTCAGTCTGAACAGGATACCTAACCGTTCCCTGTTTTCCTGGCAAACACCTCGGTTCTCATTTTGCAAAGGCCTTACTTTTATAAAACTGAACTACTGGAACCAAGTTGCTGGTTGGGATCCTACACCCAGCCTACTGTTAGTCCTGATAATAAACTTATGCCTATGAGTGCTTCTCCTGTACGAGGTGGAAACCTTGGTGTCTACATGTTTTGACCAAAATCATCTTGCACATGTGTCATCGGCATGTTGATCTAATTCGCCGTTCATGTGCAGGGACCTCGATGGTAAGGTGACTCCCGAGGAGGTGGCCGCCGCCGCAGCCTATCTGAAGGACACCATCGGGAAGGAAGGCGTGCAAGAGCTCATCAGCAACCTTTCGAAGGACAAAGGTCCGTTCACACCCCTGACCCCTGACACCTGTACACTCTGTTCACTCTAGCTTTGTAGCAAATGCCCAATATTCTCATTGTGTTCTGTCTTTTTTTTATTTGTGTGCCTACAGAAGGAAAGATCCTCGTGGAAGATATTGTGAGGCTAGCATCGCAAACAGAGGAACACAACGATGACGAAGAGGAAGCACGGCAGTAGGTGGAAACAACCCGAGTATCTAGATGGGTGGGCTACAATTTCTGGAAGAAAACTACGAACATCTCAGTTACTCATGGCTGTGCCTTGTTAATCAAAAGGCAGTACAGCCGTTTTTGGTGCCCCCTAGGCAGAGACCCCGGTAGAATGACCCGTTGCTGTAAAGATGGTGTGACATGCATATAAGTTATACGGTACGCGGCAGAGTTGTGGTTCGGCAGGTTGTTCGCAACCGAAATTTTGGCTGGTTGCTCATGGAAGTGGAAATAATGTTCGGTTGGTCTTAAGCTACCCTCAATTCTGAAAATATTTAGTCTTGTCTTGAATCAAAAAATAGCTGGTGTCTAATGGACATGGATTAGGACGTTTATGTATTTGTTAGTGTGTTATAGTTTTAATCCCTTGGTATGAAATCTTTCTATGCCGTTAGTTCGTCTACGACGTGACGTGGGACAATCAAACATCACTGACACCAATAGTCTAGTGTACGAAGACGCGAAGTACCGCTGAAAGGATGTAGTTTTAGATTTTAGTCAGAGTCAAAGTAACTAACTTAAATTTGATTGAGTTTATAAAAAATGTACTCCATCCGTCCCCAAAAGTCGTTATGAGATGTGTGTAGATTAAATTTTTTCAACTTTGGCTAAGTACGTAGAAAATGCATGTAACATTTATATCTCCAAATAAGTTTATTATGAAAGTATATATTCAATTGATCTATTTAATGATACTAATTATGTATTATAAATATTAATATTCTTTTATATTTAATTGGTCAAAGTTAAAAAAGTTGACTTCCTCGGGAAGCGGGAACGACTTCTATTTTAGGACATAGAGAGTATTAATTTATAAGACTTCAAATAGATACATTTTATGAAAAATCTAACAATACTTATTTAGCGTGGTATAAGTATTAATATTTTTTGAATGTGGCTAGTGGCCGGATGTCCGGACGGACGCGCGCGTAGCCCGCCCCTAAACCCTATCTCTTCGCCCCGCCAACGAGTGCGCTTCGCCCCTATCTCTTTGCCCGTCGGTCCTTCATCTGCCCTCCTCTCTCTCTCTCTGACCCTCCGCGCGGGTGACACATGGGAGCCGAGATGAGCCACGTCTGAAAACTCAAGTTTGGTTTTGGTAATTAATGACACCAAGTTGCTAATGACATGTGTTAAGTGGTTTGAGTTAGGCATAAGCAACACATGTGATGAAGGTGTATGTGGCAAGGAGTGGTGGCCACGAGATCACAAAGAGATAGTGCATGAACATGAAATGACGATCATGGTGGAGATGCACATGAAATGATAATCATGGTGATCAAGCATGTGGAGGTGGACATGGAACAAAGTAATCAAGTCAAAGGTATAATCATAGGGTTTGCTTTTGTCGGTCTAAGATGAGTAGAGAACTGATTGACCGGGTTTAGGATTGATAGCCAACTATCAAGAGGGGCAATCACGGTTAGCTCGTGAATCAAGTGCTACTAGATCATCATCTTGAGCATATGCATTAGGATCTAGTAGAGAGCTAACGTAACGTCTTGAAAAATGATTGTGAAAATGCTAACACACATGCACATGGTGATATACACTTGGTGGTGTTAGCACATTTGAGAAGGCGGTGGAGTTTGAGCGGTAGAGAGGGGTTTTGGGTCCTCTCTCCCTCCCGCTGAGCTTGCGAGGATGGAACCGAAGGCGAAGTCACGGAGGTGTTCGTCGCTGTTTTCCGAGCGACAGACGCTGGCTTCGCAGGCGTCAGACGCAGCTATCGCGTCTGGTGCTTTGACCTAGGTGGCGCGCGCTGTTCACTGTGAAAGCATCTAGGCCCCTAGAGTGGGTTTCGATGATTGATGACAACGGTTAATTATCATGACTAACGTGTATTTTGCAGAAACAATAGAGTGTTAGGTCATGGTAATGGCAATCGTGGGCAATATGGTGATCATGCCCTTATCGATGGAAATCATTTTCGGTTTTCAAAGGATGATCGACAAGGTTAAGGACGATTAGTTCCGGACGTCGAGGAGGTGAACTACGTTCGGAATAGTCGTTAGGACTTTCGTTTTTCTCCTTTTGGCAGTACTATAAAGGGGAGCATGGATGGGTAGCTTGACCTAGATGAGTCTAATGGTTAGGTGTGGTGCACACTTATCAAACTTAGCACTAGGTGGCTCCAGGATGGCCTTGAGATTGTTTGGAACAAAAGTCGTTCAAGAAGCGTTTGAATCAGAAGTCGTTTTGGCCCTTCAAAGGGCGACAAACGCTGAAAACGGAGGGCGACAAACGCTGACGTCAGCGTCTGTTGTGTGGTCTCTTCACTGCCGAGAGTGTCAGACGTGAGGATGAAGGGCGACAGACGCGCCCTACACGTATACGAGTGATAGACGCAGTGAGGGTTGAGCGTTAGATGCGTCTGGTGGTCAACAAACGCGGTCCAGAATGCTCTGAAGATGTTGATAGCGTCAGACGCGTCCGTTGCTAGGGCGACAGACGCTGGCCAGCGTCTGTCGAGCCCTAACGGCTAGTTGAACGTTTTGATCCATTTTCATGCGACAAACGCGCTCCTCAGAGGTGACAGACGCGTCCCTCTAGAGCGACAGACACGTCTATCGATGGGCGTCATCGCGTCTGTCGGTCACGAAAAGTGCTGTTTTCGAAGGTAACGGTTGGGGGAGTTGAGGGGGAGTATAGATACTTCCTCTACCCCTCCATTAGAGGTACTCTTACTCATTTGTTCAGCTGAGAAACTCCTTTCATGTGTAATGAAGTGCAAGAGCCCTAGTGAGAATTGAGTCTTGAGAATTCAAGTTTGAGAGTCCTCACTAGTGATTAGGGAGTAGCAAGTGTGCATCCACCTTCTCATTAGGCTTATTGTGGTCAAGTGAGAGTTTTTGCTTATTACTCTTGGTGATCGCCATCACCTAGACGGCTTGGTGGTGATTGGAAGTTTGGTGATCATCCGGCGCTTGTGGATGACCCAACTCATCTTGTGAGCGGTTGTGGGTGATTCACCGTGACGGAGTGTCAAAGAATCAGCCCGTAGAGAGCACTTGATCCTTGCGTGGATCAAGGGGGAGCTACACCCTTGCGCGGGTGCTCCAACGAGGACTAGTGGGGAGTGGCGACTATCCGATACCTTGGGAAAATATCGCCGTGTTCCTAACCCTTTACTTTCAAGCAATTCACTTCCTCGCATTACTTTTGTTGCTTGGTTTACTTTCCTAGAATTGCCATGCTAGACTAGGTTTGGAACTTAGGGTGCAAAACTTTTATCGGTAGAATCACTAGGAACACTTGTAGACATTAGGGGTGAATTATGGCTTAGTAGGATTTAATTCTTGCAATAAATTTGAGAAAAGCCCAATTTCACCCCTATCTTGGGCATCTTGATCCTTTCACACTGTGCGACAGACGCTGGTCTCGAGTGCGACGGACGCTGACGTCAGCGTCTGTCGGCTTACCCTCGTTCGCGCGCTGCTGAAGGAGGCAACGGACGCAGTGGTGCTAAACCGACGGATGCGTCTGTTGTGCTCGGGTGAACATAGACCTGACTGGACTACGTCTATTGGTGTGACAGACGCTGGGGCTATTCTCGACGGACGCGTCTGTTGATCGGAGTTTCGACCGTTGGAACTTCGAACGCACAGGACACGTGGCGACTCGAGGTGCGACGGACGCGGCCGACCGCGTCTGTTGCCTAGGCGATGGACGCGTCCGTTGCCCCCGACCAGGGCACTAATGGCTAGTTGCTTATCCCTTCGCTATAAATAGTTGGTGGCCGGTTTTGGGGGGCTTACGCTTGCACTTCTGAGATATTGAGACATCCTTTGAGCTAGAGAACTTCTCCTCCACTCATCTCCTTGCTTGATTGCTAATCCTAGTGAGATTGGGTGAGATTCAAGTGCATTGCATTGAGAGTTGCATCTAGTGGCACTTGATCTTCGAGTTTGCTGCGGATTTCTTGTTACTCTTGGGTGTTTCCCGACATCTTAGACGGCTTGGAGCAGCGGTGGTGTTGAACTCGTTATTGGAGATTGTTTCGAGACTCACCAAATGATTGTGAGGGGTTCTTGAGCCTTCCCCGCGGGAGTTCGCGAATTGGCTACTCTAGTGAAGCTCGTGGCTTGGAGGATCCCCATCTTGTGAGTGGATGTGCGGCACCCGCTGAGGGTTTGACTCTTGATAGTCAATGAGCTCGTGATCCATCAAGTGGGTGCATCGCCACAACGAGGAGTAGCTTGTCGGGAAGCAAGTGAACCTTGGTAAAAAATCTTGTGTCATCTCTTGCCGAGGATTCTCTTTATGATTATGTGTAATTGATTCTTTGGATACATCTCATCTCTACACCATCAGTATAAGAATCAATTCACTCCCCTTTTTCATTCTTGCATTTTATCTTGTCTAGTGTGCTTGTAGTAGTTTGTATCACATAGGAGTAAGTAGCTTAGTGACTTAACTTTGTTGGTGTGAATTAGAGATCATAGTCTTGTTCACTAGAATTGTATAGGTGGCTTGCTTAATATAGTTGAGTTAGTGCTAGAATTAGCGTCGCCATCTTTTATACTAACAATTGTTGATTAGTGAGCTTGTAGATTTTTTAAATAGACTATTCCCACCTCTAACCATTTGGACCTTACAACGCCCCAACGCCACTGACCTGCAGCACACCCGTCCACCCACCCTAGCACCTCCGTCCACCGCTCCCCAGCGCCCCCGTCTGTCGGCCCTCCTAGCGCGCCGCGTGCCCCGTTCGCCAGCCCTAGGCTAAACAACATAAAACACTTGTAACACGAATGCAACATAAGAATAAAAATAAATGAATCATTTGGAATATGCTTTTGCAACATGTGTGTGAAGTACGTGAAACATCTAAAATAAAATACTTGCAAATTACAACATGAAACCACTTGTTGCAACATAAGACTGAAACAACTAAAACATTTGGAACATATTGTTGTAACATATGCAACATCTAGATAAAAAAATAATTGCAACATACATCTGGAAACAGATGAAACATTTTGAACAAACACTTGTAACATGCCTTTGAAACACTCGAAACATATGCAACATCCCTCGGTCTATTTTTTGCAACATCAAGATAAAATAATTACAACATACATTTGAAACACTTGAAATATACATATACAACATAGGGAAGGGGAAGACCGGATAGATCGATTCCAGCCATCGGTGTCAGAGCTGGCGGCGAGTCGTGACACACGAACACCACCAGTACCACCCGCGCTCGTGGGCGCCGTTGGCTCAGCCGGTGAAGACCCGAGGCGCCACGACACATGCGTCTCAGCGGCCATGAGGGGGTCAACGACGTGCACAATGGCGATGGGAGACGGACGGATGGATAGTGAGAGAACGAGAGACACAGGTGTCTAGGATGGGCACGCGGCGCGATCGTCGATGGGGGCGCGGGGCAGTGGGGCACGACGCGGCAGCCGACGAGCACGTGGTGGGGGAAGGGGCGCGAGTGAATGAGCGGCCACACTGCTGCGTCAGACGCCAAACGGATAAGGATGAGTAAATGGAGATTCATTTTTCTGTGTCTGAGAGAGAGGCCGTGTTTAGTTGCGCCAATTTGGCGGCAACAAAATCTGCACAGTGCAGGTCGTGCACTGTAGCATTTCGTTTGTATTTGTGAATTTTTGTCCAAACATTGACTAATTAGGCTCAAAAGATTCGTCTCGCAAAGTACAACTAAACTGTGCAATTAGTTTTTAATTTCATCTACATTTAGTACTCCATGCATGTGCCGGTATTTTGATGTGATGAGAATCTTTTTTTTGCATAGTGGAATTTGGAGATGAAATTTAGGATCACAGGCCCAGAGAGGGGAAGACTAGACCCGCTCCTGCGGAGCCGCGTCTGACGGGACTGGCGGACGCCCGTGGCCTACTGAGCACTCTCCTAAGCCACTTGCGATTGAGCTAAACTATTCCAAAGATGAAAGCTTGAAAGGCCCATGTTGAATTTCTTGCCGAACAAAAGCCCAGTGGTCCTTGAACTGGCCCGCCAGGATGTTAGGGTTAGGATTTAGGACTCGGCAGGGCATGCCAACTCCAAAAACTACAAAGCCGCCGCTCTGCCTGTCCCTCGTCCAGTCGCCGTAGTCGGTGGCGGCGGTTCTCGGTACGGTAATCCTAGATCCTGCTGGAAAATTGGATCCATAGTCTCAGCAGGATTTAATCCATAGTCTCTGTTTCTAGTGCACCTTTCCGTTTTAAACATCAATCGGTTTTTGCGCTGACTGAATCAACTTTTTCGAATTCCCCTTTTCGAATTCTTCCATTTATTTTCCTGGTATAGCATCAATGATGTTATCCATATTTACTCATCCTTGCACTATGAGCTGCGCGATGAAGAAATCAATGGGGAAAGTTGCCTGAGATGCTGTCGTGTTTTCTCTTCATTTGTTCTTCTTATGGTGTGTTTGTCGATTGCTTACACCCATATTTACTCATCCTTGCAATATGAGTTGCGCGGTGAGGAAATCACTGGGGAAATATGTGTGAGATGCTATCATGTTTTTTCTTCGAGTCTGGATCGATGATGCAACTTTTTTCTGCGTTATCTTTCTGCAGCCTTTAGGTGCTGAAGAATACATTACCTGCTGAGATCCATGGCAAAATTCACTCTGCACAGCTACCTCAATTATAATTTGTTGCATCAGTTTTCGGGGCCATTTGGCAGCGTTACTTGTGCAGCTTCTCCGGGAGAATCATTCCTCAGTCAAACAGATTCTCGTGGGAGCGGCGAAGAATCACTCCTCCATGGCTCCATTTAGGCTGCGTTTAGATGTAAATTTTTTTTTTTGCAAAACGGCATTGTAGCCTTTTTCGTTGTTATTTGGCAAATATTGTCCAATCATGGTCTAATTAGGCTTAAAAGATTCGTCTCGTCTATTTCGTCTAAACTGTGTAATTAGTTTTATTTTTTATTTATATTAATGCTTCATGTGTCTAAAGATTTGATGTGACGGGGAATCAGAAAAATTTTGTAAAATTTTCTGAAAACCGGGCCTTAGAGCTAAGAGCATCAACCTCTACCAGAATCACTCTAAAATTAGTTCTCATGTGCTCCCTACCAGAATGAACTGAGAGACTCTGTGGTTCGTGACCATAACTTGTCACGCTACACACTAGCTGTACCATAGGTTTTTTAGGCAGCTGTTTGGCTGAGACAACTCACGGTGGATCTCACTGAGTGTTTGATTGAGACAATTCACGGTGGATCTCACTAAGGGCCTGTTTAGTTCCGAAAAATTTGGCAAAATGACACTGTAGCGCGTTTCGTTGTTATTTAACAAATATTGTCCAATCATGGTCTAATTAGGCTTAAAAGATTCGTCTCGTCCATTTCGTCTAAACTGTGTAATTAGTTTTATTTTTTATCTATATTTAATGCTTCATGCATGTGTCCAAAGATTCGATGTGACGGGGAATCTGAAAAATTTTGCAAAATTTTCTGGGAACTGAACTGGGCCTAAGTGTTTGATTGAGACAACTGGAACTGGTATGAAATGGTTCCATCTTCCATCCTGTGTTTTGGTTAGGGACGGATTGATGCTAAACCTAACACAACCGCCCTCTTAGTGGGGTGGGAGACTAACTAATCAAATATACTAAAGATTTTGCATAAGTGAAGGTGTTCTGTGCGTTACTGCTGACATGCAAAACAGTTTAGCTATGGGCCGGTTTAGATGCAATTTTTTTTTGTAAAATGGATACTGTAGCTTTTTCGTTGTTATTTGGCAAATATTGTCCAATCATGGTTTAATTAGGCTTAAAAGATTCGTCTCGTCCATTTCGTCTAAACTGTGTAATTAGTTTTATTTTTTATCCATATTTAATGCTTCAAGGATATGTACAGGGATGTGGTGACGTTTGTCCGAACATGTGATGGCGACACCAGTGACTTTCCAATTAAAATAGGACTGCATCAGGGGTCAGCTTTGAGCCCTTATTTATTTGCTTTGGTGATGGATGAGGTCACAAGGGACATACAAGGTGATATCCCTTGGTGTATGCTCTTTGCTGATGATGTGGTGCTAGTTGACGACAGTAGGGCGGGAGTTAATAGGAAGTTAGAACTATGGAGGCACACGTTAGAGTCGAAAGGGTTCAGACTTAGTAGGACTAAGACCGAGTATATGAGGTGCGATTTCAGCGCGACTAGGCACGAGGAGGGAGACGTTAGCCTCGATGGGCAAGTGGTGGCCAAGAAGGATACTTTTCGGTATTTAGGGTCGATGCTACAAAAGGATGGAGACATTGATGAAGATGTTAGGCATAGAATTTCAGCCGGCTGGTTGAAATGGCGTCAAGCTTCTGGCGTTCTCTGTGACAAAAGGGTGCCTCAGAAGCTGAAAGGTAAGTTCTATAGGACGGCGATTCGTCCGGCGATGTTATATGGTGCTGAGTGTTGGCCTACAAAAAGGCGACATGTCCAGCAATTGAGTGTAGCGGAGATGCGTATGTTGCGTTGGTGTTGTGGGCACACAAGGAGGGATAGAGTACGGAACGACGATATTCGGGATAGGGTTGGGGTGGCACCAATTGAGGAGAAATTGATTCAACATCGGTTGAGATGGTTTGGACATGTCCAACGGAGGCCCCCTGAGGCGCCGGTGCGTAGTGGAGTTCTAAAGCGGGCCGATAATGTAAAGAGCGGTAGAGGTCGACCTAAATTAACTTGGGACGAGTCCGTTAAGAGAGATCTTAAGGAGTGGAATATCCCCAAGGATTTAGCTATGGACAGGAGCGCTTGGAGATTAGCAATCAACGTGCCTGAACCGTGACATCTTTTGTCTTGTGCCCTTAATGTCCCTTTATGTGTCTCCCTGTTTCTCGTCTCTTTTGGGTTTCATCTCTAGCCTACCCCAACTTGCTTGGGACAAAAGGCTATGTTGTTGTTGTTGTTGTTGTTGTTGTTGTGTTAATGCTTCATGCATGTGTTTAAAGATTCGATGTGACGGGAAATCTACTGTTCTTTTGCATAATTTTCTGGATCTAAACTGGGCCTATATGAGTTCGACTTCCTAATTTTAAAAAATCATAGCAATTATTATTTACTGAAGTTCAGTTACGCACACTGGCCAGAATGCAACCAGGAATCTTTCCAACTTATCAAAGTTATATAAATTAGTGAAGCAATCTAGGTAGGATTTGTTCCAGCCCAACAATCCCTGACAACCGAACGAGCCCTAAGAGCAGTTTGATTATGTATGCAAATAATCATAGATTGATGCAGTCTTTTGATTAACTAAAGATAAAGATAGTATATGATTGGTTTTACAACAAGATTGATTTTATTATTACTAGTCTCCTGCCTTTTATTTGAAAAAAAAGAAATTACCAAAGACAGTATTGGACTGTTGGCAATCATTTCTTCATGAAAACATGGAAACTCGTTTGAAATATGCATTTTGGTTGCTTGAAAAAAATTTGGAAGGTAGGTTTAAGCCAATTTGAATCAGAATTTTGAGTATATGGAGAAGAGTTTTAGTATCATGCAAACATGGGTAATTTGAATGTGATTATGTGCGTGCATGGAGGATAGGATATGAAATCGTCAAAATTTGATGGATATGGATTATCCACACATTTTATACAGATTATTATTTGATGTTGTAAATAGGATTTTCAATAATTTATTCTCCTAGATTAAAACCAAAAGAATTCAGGATAAAAAAAGTCTGTTAGTAGAGAACTCTTATCTTATGATGTGGTAGTTTTATGTTCTAATTTTCGAATTTAGAACTTGATGGATGTTATTACCTTTTGGCAAATAACTTATCATTTGTGAGTGCATATTTCGTTCAGTGTTAATTGAGTCGATGCGATAGCCACATCATAGACTACAATACAAGACTATTATGTACTTTTTATTGGTTCTTTACTAAATTAAATCTTGACAAGCATATAATTATCGATATGCACATATTACTTGACTATTTAAATATGGTTATGATCTGATTATGCTCTATCTCTGAACCATTTTTGACATGCAAAAAAGTTTGTTTTTGTATCCACATCCGGATATTATGGGCTCCGATCCGAATTTGACAAAGGAAAAAACAGATTAGGATATGGGAGAATCGTTGATCCTATCTGTTTTCATCCCTGCAATGCAATTCATAGATATGCTTTGTTGCAAAAGTTGAGATGCACATTCTGTCTTTTACTGAAACGAAGATGTCAAATTTCATACCCATGTGCACTAACAAGAGACAAGCACATGCACACCTAAAGTTGTCAATACGAATTTATTTATATACAAGATGATTTTGCATCCCAATTTATAGGCATGAAGCCTTTCTCCGAACATCAAGAATGACATAACAGTGAACGAAAATGATAGCTTATTTCTGAGTTTGAGCCTTGACAGATTGTGGTATGGAGTATAATCAATAGTTGACACAAGAACTCCCATAGTGTGATTTTATCTTAAGGCAATCATCTATGAGAAAGTCTGATGTGTAATGGGTAGTTCGACGATAAATCGTTTTTAACATGAGAAAAAGAAGGATGGATACAAATTCTATACGTCATCAGAGGCTAATGGTAGACCATAGATGGAGGTACAGTGTTGAGGAGTGGCGGCACAATGGGTAGGTGTGAACATCAGTTTCCAATGAACACTAGCATGGAAATAGTTTGTTTTCTTGTATTTGCCTACACATTTGGTTTCCAATCAGTCCAAACCGAACTTCCCTTACACTGATGAAACCGAACCGAACTCGTTGGTTGCACCGATTGCCTAGCCCTACCCCACCAATCTGGCGAAACACTACTGAATCGTGTCAGATTAGAGTGGATGGAGAATGTTATCTAGATGTGATTGGGAAGAGGGAGCGGATGGAAATGGAGCTGTCCCGATGCCACCCTCATCATCGTCATACTCATACAGACTTAGAGCATCTCCAATAGTTCCTAAAAACAATTAATAAATGAATGAGTTTTTTGAGTCACTAAAAAAGCAAAGAGTTTATCTGTGTCTTTCTCTAACCAGTTCTAATATTCCACTCCTAAAAGCTAGAAGGCAATTTTGCATCAGAAATCTCATACTATTTCTAAATTATCCAAATTACCTCAGTGAAACTATGCCTTGAGGGAGGAGGGTGACATCTGAAAATTCTTATACACACAAACTTGAAACAGCAGATTAGAAATTGTCAAAAGTTTCGAAGTGTGGGCCGGAATGTCGGAGTTCCGACACCTAACGGAAGCTATGAAATTAGAGTAAATTCAACTTCAAATTTAGATATGCTATTTACCCCACTTCCTAAGAGATAGATGAAGATGTTGAGGTGCTTCCTTGGTCTTGGAACACCACCAAATTGTAGGTCAGGACTAACACCTAAGAATATGCTTGAGGGAGAAAGTGACGACCAAATACAACTAATTCCAAGTAATCACAACAACAACAAGCACATAGAACACAAGGATTTATCTCGAGGTTCGGCCACCCCACTAAGCAGTGCCTACATCCTCGTTGTCGAGGTGACCACAAAGGTCGGAGTCTCTTTCACCTCCCTACCTCTCTCAAGCAACCACAAAGGTCAACTCGAGTTCTTCAATAAAATTTCAAGGGTAATACAAACCTCCTAGGGTTCTCCCACGGATCGGGAGCTCCCTGGTGACGTCTAGCCAGTAGGGGGCAAGCCCCAAGAGCAATAATCACAAATCAAACCTGCTTGACAAAGAAATTTAGTGCTCAAGCTTTGCTTCAAAGTTTCTCTCGCCAAGAACCCTTCTCTAGGAGCAAGAAGAGAAGAGGGCTTGAATGCTAGAGAGGTGTTTCGTCTGAAGGTTGGTCGTGACGAATGAGTGGGATAACGGTTAGGAGAGAGAGAGGTGATATTTATACCTCAAGGGAAATTTAGCTGTTCTGAGCGGCTTCAGAACTTTTGACGCCTAGGGTTTTTGTAGGGTATAAACAATACAAATAGGACTTCCATGCTACGCAAGAAGAGACGTCGAAACTTCCGACAAACGAAAGTTGTAGGCAACCTCCAATAAACTACCAGCAGAATATGTGCGCGCGCAAGCATCTGTACTTTTGAGGATTGTCGGAACATCCGACAGACTTAGCAAAGAAAAGGTTACGCGCAAAACCATTGGTACTTTCGACAGCCATCGGCCCGGAAGTTAGAAACCAACTCCCGATAGCATCAGGGACTGAGCTGCATAGGCCACGTCAGAACTTAGTAGTATGCCGATTCATACACTCAAATTAAAAAACATAAAATAAATTTAAACCACTCGAGTCTGGAAGCCTTTTAAACTTTGAATTGAGGGGTGCCATATCATACAAATCATCCTTTAAACCTTTTTAAGGGACTGATAATTGCAATATCACTCAATAAACTTGTTAGTCCCTAATTGGATGTCTTTAATACACCAAAACCCATGTAAGGGCAAATGCGCTTTCACTAAGCCACTTTTATACTTTATTTCTCTCATCTATAATTCATTAGGAACCTAGTCCTAACTCCTTTTCTTCCCCATGTCCTTCCACCTCTAGGTGAGCTGATTGATACTTGTGTGTATATTTCCATGCGATTCAATCGATTTTACTAAGCGTAGAAAGATTGAGAGTTGAGATAAGGAGTTGTTGGAGAGTCTTTTTTTCAATTTTTGCCAAAAATTGATTAATAACTTTAGGAGATGCTCTTAGTTACTACTCTCATTTTAAATTACAAGACGTTTTGGTTTTGTTGGATATATAGATTTTGCTACACACTTATATACAATATACATTGTATCTAAATATATGATAAAAATAATATAGATCTAGATCTTATAATTTGAAACCAGTGGAATAGTAGAAAGTTTAGATGATGGTGAGGGGATGGAAGGGGGCGGTGATGTAGCAGCCGCGCGATCTTCTTTTCTTATTTGGGATAAAAGCGATGTCTATCAACTGAGCTCTTCATTATCGATTGATGAACATCTCCTATCGTCTTTTGCTAAGCAAACCAAAACAAATGCACCGAATACTGGTGCCATTTAGTGTGAAATTACATTATACAATCCTATACTCTAGGTGCTTGAAATCGATCTTGATTTCAGGCGACCAACTCCCACGCGCCTGCACCCCACTCGCCCGCGCCCACGCCCACACTAACGAAGAAGAAGAAGACGGCGGCGACTAGGGTTCCGGTGGTAGCGACTCTCCCTCTCTTCTTCCCCATCTCTGGCGGGCTTAGAAGAGAAGGGGCTTGGGGGAGGTAGGTCGGCCAGGCGATGGGGACGGTAGGAGGACGACGTTAGGGTTCTGGCGGCGGCGGAGGCGGCCGGACCAAGTCAGGGTGGGGGCGACGATGGGATGGGCGGGGGAGGGGACGAAGGAGGCCGTCGTGAAGCTCCGGCAAGACCCTACCTCGCTGTAGTAGGGCGGTGGGCGGCGCAGCGGGGTCATGCGCTCAACCGACAACTGCAGGTCGGGACGATTAAAGGAAGAAGATGGATAGGCACGGTCAACTAGAGCGTTGGATCAAGATCCGGCGGCTGAGCTCAATCACTTGAAAAAAATGAAAAATGTACCACGAGAAGGATAGCAGATCCCATTATATTATATTTTAGGTGCAAATATCTGTACATTGGCCAAGGCCATTATATTAATCTCCCAACATCGTGAACATACTAACTTACTGTATTATTTGTACTAGCAAAAGTGCCTGTGCATTGCAACGGATCTAGAAAAGATGATTTCTGTTGAAGTCGGAAGTGATCCGAATCACACACCAGCAGGGCCTTGGACGCCCGGGTTAGAGTAGAGATAGTAGATTGATTTGTTGTATGTCGATTAGATAGATGAGAACGCAATCGGCCATGTACCCCTTATTATAAGGGGCAGGGGTGGTCTTATCCCATAGAAAAACCAATATGGTACTATTATTATATCGCTTTATGAAGTTTTCCTTAGATTAGGCCAAAACTGTCATGGGCTATTTAAATTTGCTCCGGTCCAATTTGAGTGTCAACAATTTCATAACAATAAATTTCTTAGTGAAACAAAACAAACATAGAAAATGTTATGCTGACATATTTTAATTTGTTTAAATGTATGTAAGTCGAATTTATGTCAACACCATGGTTCTTAACCCTCTGACAGTTTCTTTCTTCAAAACATGCTCTATTTGCATCATTGTGTAAGCTTTGCCTGTCTCCCTGTCACCTCGCTGCCATCTACTGATTGATCTGCATACTTCCTACACATGTATGTAATATTGTCCAGAAATTAATCAGCCAAATTATAGTAAACTAACATATATTGAATAATCATGTAGAATAATAAAAGGTATAATGTTTTTGACGGATGGAGTATATGCGAGCTGCTATTCAGCGGCTGCAGATTGGCCAATTGGCCCTCCTTTTCTTAATCTTACCTGATCCGTTGATCCTGAGATTAGCACGGCTCAGGCAGCCAGGCGGCACTGCAGAAGGGGTGCTTGACTGCTGACGGTTGTTTCCTAGTGTGTGGCCACCATGTATGCCGCGTGTGCCTTCGTGGCGCGGCATCATCGCTGCTCGCGTGACCCTTGCCGCCTCGCTGGAACGCCGATTCTCCATCTCTGCGGCGGCGTGCACGCTGCAGTTCTAAATCGACCAATCATTTGGGACGAGACCGAGCATAGGCGAAACCTGCGATTTTAATTAAGGGGGGCCGAACAAATATCACCGTATTTTTTAGTGTGATAAAATATACATAATTGTATGTTTTAATTTTTTTTTAAAATACACTATTTATAATCAAAATCATAATTTTTTAATAAAGGACGGAAATTGATATTTTTTGTGTTGTAAACTAAACCTACCCTGGTTACGCCTCTGAGACCGAGAGTATAATAATCAGAATAGAATACGTATTGTTCGGGCAAGGGCAGACGTACAGAAGGCCCAATGACGCTAAAAGGTCCACAATATCGATTCGTTCTACCTCTTCCAATCGTCAGGACGGAGCGTTTCAGAGCTCGCTTCCGTCATCCATGGCGAACGAGCAGTTTAGGCGTGGATCTGGCGATTCAAGGGGAGGATCCTCTCAGAATTCAAGGTATGGTGGCCGCCATACCTAGCCATACCAGATCCTCTGCCCCTGTGCACGGGAGATGGGACTTCGGCAATTGACATCTCCTCCACGCGACCGTCATCTTCATGCGGACAGGATCTCCTCGCCGTCGATGAGCAATCGTCGGTCAAAGCACCGCCTCTGCTCTGTTTGACTGACGCGTGGGGTCAGTTGACTCCCGGGGCCCACATGTCAGCGTCTCGGGGTACATTTCACCGGGTGCGCGTAGCCATGAGTAGGGTTTTGATTGTTTTCTTTTATTTGTTTTCAGATTTTGAATATAAACTTCAAAAATTCATAATTTGAACTAGGAATGTCCAATTGGGGTGAACCAAATTTTGTTAGATTTATCTTGATGAGTACCATTTAATAAAAAATATGAAACATGGCATGTTCTACAGTTTTATATTTTTTTATATTTATATTTATATTTATTTTTTTAATGCCTATTAATTTTAGAAAATGCATAACTTGAGTTACGGGTATGAGAAAAATGTGATCCCAATTTTGTTGGTCATGTTTTGACATGCTGTAGCTAGAAAAAATAATAAACCTACAGTGAGCATGCTTGGAATATGACTTTGCTATTTAACTTGATTAAATGTTAGTTGCATGTGCAATTTATTGTGGTAAATATGTGTAATCTATGAGCATGAAATTATTTACACGGTGTTCTTGTGTTGTGGTGAAGTTAAGAAAAATATAAAATCTGTTGTTTGACACTTTTTACTAGGCTAAACCATTTATGCTATTATAAGCCTATACAACTTGCCATTTTTGTAGAGGTTGCTATACTTATCCAAATGACATGAAATTTGGACAGTAGACTATTGAGAGCATGTATAGGCTGTTGTAATTTTCTCAGAATTTACTGTGCACTATATATAATAAGGTGAACTAAAGAATATATATATATATATATATATATATATATATATATATATATATATATATATATATTCTTTAGTTCACCTTATTATCTAAGGAAATTAATAAATGCATGCAAATAAATTAATTGGGCTTAACCATGATATTTTCTATGGTGTTTATGATGCATATGATCTGTTGGTATTATTGGTTGTTCCCAGAATTGATTAGTTGTATGCAACTAATTAAATTACTCTATAATTCAATTGGATGGCTGCATGTGTAGTTTCTGTTGTCATGGTGTTTTCTTAATGAAAATGAAGTTTGCTATAAATCTTGTTAATAACAAAGTTGGAGATAACTTACTCATCTATCTTGTCC